>JAMQTF010000014.1:0-600000 GCA_025919625.1 Trichoderma arundinaceum
CTACCAGCTGCGTGATATTATATGCTACCCAAGTCCGACCTGACCCATCCGCCAATAGAAATCCTGAACAGGTAATTGGAAATCCCTATCTATACTAACCTATAGGTAACCGGTTCGTCACACTAAGTCTATTTTTCTAGATCTTCTATTATTATTATTAGCAATTTCTTTTTATTATTTCTTACCTTAATTAAATTAGTAGCTTTCTTTCTTCTTAATGTTTTTATTATTTATATATAACTTATAGAGTAGATTATCTACTTATATATATTTTTCTATAAATAAGATAAGGTTATATTTAGATTAATTAATATTATAGACCTTTTCTTTAACTTCTTATTTAAGCCTATTATAAAATCATTTAATAAATGCTAATTATCCTTAATCCAGGTGGGTTGCAATATCTCTAAAATAAATAGCATAGTCTAAGCACTTCCCTTTTTAATATATTCCTATAAAAATATTTTTTATTATATAGGTTTCTCTAATATTTTTAAAAGCTTTTTTAAGTTCTTTAATATATCTTTTAAAGTTATTAAAGATTATTTAAGTTTTTTCTTCTATAGTGCTTGCTAGTGCTTTTAAGTAGTCCTTTAAGATAGGTCTAAACTATTTCAGAGCTATTTTTTTAAGATATAAAGCAGCAAGGCAAACTTTCTTTTCTTTAGTATTAAAAGTATTTTTATAATCCTTAAAATAAGCTTTAAGTTAAATAATATATAAATAAAGTTCTTTTACATTCCTATTATATATAGGTAGTAGTGGTTATTTAATTAATATATTAATGTCTATAGTAAGTTTCTTTTTATTAAGTTTATTAATAATGGCTTTATTAAGTTAGAATATATTTTAAGCAAGCTTTACTAATTATTCTTAAGTTATTAAGTTCTAATCAGGGGCATCTTTTATAAAGATATTTCCCTTATTATTGATAGTAAATGCACCAGGTTTAGTGGTAGGGGTATTAATGCTACTAAATAATCTAGGCATAGTAGTTTATTATTGCTTAAGAGTTATATAGTAATTCTCTAAACAAGAGTTATTAATATATAACAATCCGGTCTATACTTAAGAGTATAGGGTAGGTTTCCTAAGGTAATAAACCAGTGATCTAGTTTATATTAGCAGAGAGATTAAGGTGTAAACAGCATTAAGCAATCTTATTATATAGCTAGTAGAGTAAATAGAAGTTCCAAACTTATATTTAATCTAAGTGCTATATTAATAACTGACTATCTAAGCTATTTAATAAGTATACTGTTTATGGACTTATATAGTAAGTCGTTTCTTATGGCTTACTTTATGATGTTTCCTTATACCTGGTGAGCCTGGCACCTTGGTATTGCAGGCTTACTTCAATCTGTGGTATGTACCCTAGGTGAGCTGTAAGCTTCGTCCTGATTGGTCCTATATCCGGGCTTTAGCCGGTGCTGTTGTTGGGTTGTAACAATGAAGCTAATCATTAGCTAATCATAGTATAATGGAGCAAGTTTAAGATTAATATCTAAGCTTAATAGAGTTGATTCGGTTTGCGTTTATGCTTGACCGCTAAAAGGACTAAGATATAGAGAAGTGCGCGGACGAGTATACGGACGAGTGCGCGGACGAACATAGATAAGTGCGCGGACTCGCACACGGACGATTATTACTGCAATTTGGCAATTCGTGTAACAAGCAAGGGATTGGAAAAACAAATCCCTCATATATTGTATATTTACTATTATCGTTAAGGAAGCTGGTGGCACTTCATCCACTCTCTTGCAGTGGCTTGTTCCCTGGAGTCCAAATCGTCATTATCGTATCTTTTATTTGTGTAAGAATACTTACTAAAATCTAACCGCCTCTATATTGAAAAATGGCTACTCTTCGTTCTATCCTAAATCCTTCTCCAAATAACTACATAGGGCCACTTAGTCCTACAGTTGATACAGCATAGCATAATCTCACCAGAGGTTGGTATTTACAGAATGTCTCCATAACCTGTATCTTACTTTATGTCCTCGAGAGAGACTTGATAATCATAAAGGAAGAAGCACAGGCACTTTGGCAAGGCGAATATGAGATTATTAGCACTATAGAAAAGGAGGGCACACTGTAGGACTTGATATATTCTATACACTACATTGCCCAGTTAGTGCTCTTTACTCATAACAAAACCACACCATTTTTTACCCCATGACAACAGCTAACTTTGCAACTTATACAGGACAACTTTCGAAAATTTTACCATCTTGAATATTATCTAATAGACCCTAAATACAGAGAAACAGCGTTAAAACAACAAGGTTTATTCAATGTTCTACATACTATTCCCATTGTACAGAGGAGAGCTAATTTTAAGTTCACATACTGCAGGTCATTGCATCGATCAGTATATTATGTGTGCTGGAGGCATGACAGCCTATGGGCCCAGGACGCAATTATGCCGACTCAGACGTCGTTCGTACATGTCGGAATTTTGACAAACTGAGAGAGTAGACAAAAAACCGATATTATGCCGGTGGCAAGCTTTATCTACCAGAGGTTAATATCTGGGATTATTGGAGAGGGGAGACTACAGTGTTCCAGGATTGAGAAGCCTGTAGTGATATTCCGCTAAATTATGGGATTTAATGTATAATTTCATGAATATATCTAGGCTTTAAATCCATTGACATGTTTTTACACATGTAGTGCCTTAGAGGTGATTCGCTACTTGCAGAATTGCTTTGGAAAGGTAGAAATCAAGCCTGTGAGGTTATGTTTTAACCCCTCTTATTAGGTTTAGCGACGCGGGATATCGCGCGATTAAATAGTTGATTTAGTAATTTCCAATTGCCTGTTCGTGAGGTTAGTGTTGGCGGATAGGTCGGGTCGGATTAGGCAATGGTAGTGTCGCGCATCTAGTAGAGAGTATGTAAATCCCATCTTATTGCTGTTTTAACGACTGGGCTATCTAGGTTATTTAATAAGACACATGAAGTAGACTTATATACTTAGTTGTAAATCTAAGTTATGTAGACTTCACACGACTTCCTTTGTATTGGTTAGTTAGCCCGGTGTTCTACTGCGGCTGCTTACCCCGGGAGACACATTTCAGCGGCCATATATATTGGATCGTAACAGTAGCTTCTTTAATTCTTTCTATATAGCAAGAGGGGACATCCCTCCTATATACAAGCCAGCCAGGCTAGCCCCAGATTGGGTACTTTTAGCAGCTAAGATGGTGTTTCAAGGCAGTACAAAAGCCTCGTCAAACCATATTGCTTAGTTTGCATAAGGCCAAAGAGCTGCCATTGTTTCCCTGACATCCACTAATACATCCTAAATTGCCTTGGTTAACACCATTATTACCAGCCTGATTTACATTAGCATATGCCCAGTTATGATCACTGTGTGAGTCACCGGCAGATTGGCTTTGGCCGGCACTACAATGGATACGGGTTTAATTTTGTGGAACATGGATGCCATTCAATCTGGTATCAACCACTGATGTCGTACCATGGGCGTATTGCATTTGTTTTAGCCTTTCATCTGGTAGCCCAGGCTTTTGATTCGTGGCGTATTGAAATAGTGGAACTCCACATCAATATCCCCCCTTTTTTAGCCCTACATTAGTGTTGATCTGTCAGAAACAAGTGCGAATAACTTGGAATCATATCAAAATTAGAATCAGCTGTGTTTAGCACTGGGGCCCAAGGGATTCAGCATTCGCCAAGAGATTGCTAAAAAAGGTCAATTACTGGATTGCTCTAACTCAAAGTGCAATAATATAATTATATCTAATACGATACACTACATAAGTTGCTATTTCCACAATAATAATAGTAGATTAATATCATTTCTCTATTATTGTTGTAAAACATTTGTTATGCTATCCCTTGATATTGACTCTACATAGTTTGTAGTATCCAAAAGTCGCTTACAATACATTTTATCAAAGCAAATATTGGATATTTAACATAGATATAACGGTTTAGATCTGCTTTTTCTTCTTCTTCAACATCTCTGCTTCCAACAATGCCTCTCCCTCGGCTATTAGCGTTCTATCACCGCCTTGTGCCTCTATCCCATAGATTGTTCTGGAACTTTGTATAGAATACTTAGTGGAGCAACATGAGCATTTGCCTATTTAAGTCGCAAATGATACCTTCCTAATAAGTGTTTGTGGGCATACAATACTTTGCAAGAAAATCGGGCAAAGGAAATACGCACATTCATATATAATTATTTATAATATACGAAGTACTAATATTTGATTTATCCACAGTATTTTTTAATATTAAGTAAAATATTTAAAAGGTTCATCCATTTTGAAAAGCTAACATATAGCAGTATGGGAAAGCTAGTTTAGTATACTGAGTTTCAGGCTCTTGAATACTCTTGGCTTTTGCAGTCAATTGGATCATTTGGACTTTGTTTAGTTTAATCCCTTTTGCTATTGGCCCATTCACACCAATTGTTGGAATGTATGAATCTCTCACTTCTGATTCCTATTATCTTTGCCCTACTTCATCGTCCGCTAAATAAGTCTGAATAAGTCCCAACTGGTTGTTGTTCGCCTTGTTATACTGTAAGTTATTTGCGGAGATGGGGAGGAAAGGGACAGCAGAAGAGAGGAGGAGACTTGTGTAAGCTGACCTTTAAGGCAAGCTCTCGAACGCTCTGCTCTGTGGGTTGAAGGGCTGTAGAGAAGGGCGCAAGATTTTACGCTAGGCTGGCTTCCTCCACAGAGACAGCTGAGTCAACCACCTCATGACAGTTCTATTTGCTTTTGAACCCAAGATGTATAATTCGTCTGTTAAAAATTCGCTCTTTCGTCAGAGAGCTCTTCCCTTTCTCTTCACTCTTCCTTGACTACTCGTCAGCAAGATCCCACCAGTTCTCAGCAACCTTGCGCCTCCCACGCGCACTTCTCTCAGCAGTAGCACGACGCTCTATACTCTCCAGCGCAACCTCCTCCTGTCTCCGTTCATGCGCCATCATGGCATTGGCAATCATCTCCTCGCGCGAGAGTCCCTGAAACTGTGCGCTGGTACGCCAGCTAATATGCAGGCGCCGGCACAGGCTCTTCCAAAAACCCGCGTGGACGAAACGCCACGGTCTCTCGCGTGCCATAAAGATAGCGGAGTCCACACTTCCCGCGGCACACAGCGACAGCATGGTAAGGACGAGCAAGGGGAATGGATCCTTAATGTCGGTCCGGAGACGCACCAGGTGCAAGATAAATGGGCAGACCCAGATTGTTAGATACACCAACGGGTACACGAAGAGCAGCCGCAACTGCCGCCGAATTCTTTGGTGTGCCTGCTCTATTGAGGTGTTTGTCTCAGGATTACTGCCTGAAGAGATATATGCTGAAGACGACATGCTGGCTGAGATGACTTCGCCCTCGCCTTTGCCATTGGGTTGTGATTGATTGTGACATAGCTTATTTTGTACATATGTTGAAGTCGTCGAGGGGCGAAGTCTGCCGAGGCTTTTTACCATACCGCTGCATATTTCCCACAGGAATTGGGCTGCAGACTGACAGGTAAGTGATCGAGCCTTTGTCTGCAAGTCACTCTGAGGCTCGTGATTCCTCACTCTAGTATGAGCTGGTAGTGGTGCTTGCATTGCTTCCGGCTGGGGAGTAGCGGTGACATGGATGTCTGCAGGACCTTGGTTGAGAGTGTCAACCGTGGGGATCGCGACATCTCCGAGCCGGTCAAGATGCCATTCACTAGGCAGACTTCCTGCTAAGTTTGAACCCGACGAAGCTGGCTGTTGCAATGTATTATTATGCGCTAGGAACCGTCGCTCTTGACCGTTAGTATCGTGCCTGGGTTGACAATCCGAAATAACAGGGCCCTGATAGGCTCTAGCTGCTGTGGATGATACGATATCGGTCGATAGCGAAGGCATTATGTTCAGACGACACCACGGTAAAGGGGAGACATCGCTTTCATGTTTCTTGCGATGTCTAGGGATCGAAGTGCTGGTGCCGGGATCCCCCAAGCTATACCTCTTCAGGACGACGCTAACATATATAAAAATACACACAGCGACGGATACAATAGTAATAAAAACTAGATACCTTGGAACCCAAGACAGTACCAAACGACACCATGTAGGGCGGTTTGGGACGTAGCAATACTGACCGAAATTTCCGTAGCCACGGTTGCAGTCGACAAAGATGAGGGAGGCCATGAGAATGGGAAAGCCGACCCAGAAAGCATAAACATAGAAGCGGTATGGCTCCAGCCCACAGCCAGATCGCGATTGCTGCCTACGGAAGATAGACATGGCGAAGTGGATGGCGATCAGGAATACAGCACAATCTGCAGCCTCGATTCCCAGGGCAAGACCATAACCGCTGGCCTGACAGAAGGCATAGCTTGGATCCTCATTTCCCGAGGCAAAGGACTGAATTGGGAATATGACGAACCAAAGTGACTTCATAAAGTCACCTAATATAAGGAGGATTATAAGACTGCAACAAATATTTTATCAGCGTGATATCCAGTGGCCTGAGGGTAGGTGGATTTGGGTTCGGAGATGCATTCGCCAGTCTTGTTTAGAGTTTACCGTACTTATGCCTAAAGTTCCCCCTCATCCTCACAAACCAATACAATGTCACGCTCGCGGAAAGAAGACTGACCGCGCCGAAAGCGAGGGAGATGGCCTTGAGAACAATGAGATGAGAGGGCGATTTGATCTCGTTTGGCTGCATAGGCTCTGCAGCGCGGCCTGCGACAGTCAGTGGCGGAGACTGCAACCCCAGCCACAAGTCAGGCATCGCGCCCATCTTAACGAGTCGTGACTATAGTCGTCTTGGCTACTAGGCGTTTCGACGGATCGCAGTCCGCAGAATCAAAAAGTTCTCCAGTATCTGTGGAATTAGAGGAATCGACATTGTGTGACTGAGTGGGCTCGCGGCAGTTCGGACAAAGTTGCCTTTAAGCTTAAAAGCGATTAATGCCCGGAAGACTTCTAGGATTCCGGGGCATCCGGGGTAGATTCTGGCTATCCCGGGCCAAACCAATAACCACTTGACAAATTCTATAGGCAACTTTGGATGAGCTTATTAATAGCACTAGTGTTATTCCGGCATACTGCACCTATAGCGTATAAAATTATCCTCTTTCCTTAATAGGTCATCACTATTGCTTGATTGTATGCCTTTTCTCAAGTAAGCTCATAAACTCTAAAATCTGCAACTTCTTAACACTTCAACATACGAACAATGTTTATATAAAATTGGATTGACTGTTTTATTCATCATGTCACTCTTTCAGCGCCAACAACCACACCAATAAGCCTTAAATTTCCCCAGTCTGATAAATTACAACCTGGTGCTGCCATTTCCAGCAAATTCTATGTCATATATGTCAGACTAGCGAATGCGGATCCAAGAACTGGAATGGAATAATACCAACCGCATTGAAAATAAAGTTGTTTCGTAACCCTTGTTAGGCAAGCACTTGCAAATTCAAGATACAGTCAAATTGTACCAGATATATATGTATGGGCTGGTATATCTAAAAATCAGGGTTTTAGCATACAACAATACATACCCGGAACAACTCCTTGTAAAGGATTTGAAAAATTAACTCTACAAGAGAAATTGGCTGTGTCGAGCCAAATGGCAGATTTTGTTGCCCTGCTCCAGCAACTCGAAATTCCACAGACAGTGAACAAATTTGGAGGTTTGAAATTCGATGAATTTGGGAACATTAACAGCGCTCAGATGACTATATTCAATGGAGAGGCTTGTGAAATCCATACAGATTTTATTCGCACTACATTCAAAACTAAAGTACAAGAGGCTGATGAAAATCCTATAATTCAAGGCTGGAAAGATAACGAGTAAGAACGAAACTTAACGCGTTTGTTAGTTATCGACTTGATGAAGCCTTGAAAGATTACGGGAGTGCTCAGAGATTTCTTGTCCACGCCGATTTCAGTAAGTATCTTTTATACAGCTTTAATGTTGCCGCACACTTTTAACACTAACAATTTCTAACACCAAATAATATACTTTTTGATGCTACCACGCAATAAATCACTTCACTGCTGGATTTTCATTTCTCATATATCGCCACAGTGGCAGATGAATTTATGGGATTCTCTTTCAGCAATATATCCGGTGGTAATCTTCTTGGACCATCTGAAAGCGCGTCTAAGCTCAACCTTCGCAAGGCAATGCTCACTGGCTTTCCCAAAACCTTACCAATTGATGAGAGCTCAGAGGTTCAATGGGATGTAGTAAATGCATGGGAAGAGGAGTTCACGAGGGCTGGTGCCGCAAGACCTCATACTATTTCACGCTTTGGGGAAATCGCAAATATTTACTGGCTCTAAGATAAAATCCAGCCCCTTCGAATTAGATAATCCTATAATGAGAATGTGGGGGACTACCGAGCAACTTAAGACAGTTCGGGATCAGACAAAGAGCTTGATTGTTTGGTTCTTAGACAAGCACTCTTTCTAAATAGTGGATTACTAAGCTAATAGCTTACATTATTCAAGAATTCTAGGCAGATGTTTCTTTATTACCACTGATCCAAGCCCATTTTCTAACTACTCCAAACGCCTCAACTTCGAGGTCTACTTTTCTCTCTACTTGTATTTATAGCTTTATTAACAATCGAAGTTTAGATGTAAGCTTCTCCTTACAATGTTATCGAACTGCTAGATCCAGCAATTGCTGAATAACGGTACATTTCCCCTTGTATTCGGGGATTCTTTGCCATATTACCTGTAATACCCGAGCTTCTTCACAGATATATTGTCGTGGCATTATACTTGTAAGTGCCTTGGTAGATTTTTGATACGATAGTCTTGTTACTTTCCTTTCGCCTCAACCCACAGATTATCTAAATCATGTTATAGCTCGGCTGTTCTTCCAACTTGGGCTATTGCTGTCGCTTTCTTTTTCTCCCTTGGCTTGTAAAGACAAACAAGCTATATACTGTGCTAGTTATATCTAACGGACGGGAATCAGAAACCAACGAAGCAGCAGTAGACTACCCGAAGATTTATAAGACCAAGCTTGCAGCTCCTTATTCAATGCCAAGTGATCTTCATAAGCTTTACAACGCAATTACAACTTGTCTACTAGCGTTATTACCAAGTGTATAGTCCCTTTTATTCCAATACACTTTAAACATATAGTTAGAATAGGACAGCAGTAGGTCACAAGTCAAGCTTCAAGATAGGTCGGTATTGGAGTAATTCATAGTTATAGGTCAACACGACTTCAATACTGAACTCAAATTTTTATATAACCAAGCTTGTCCTCAACATGTGCTTCGAACTATTCTTTTTGCAGCAGTCCTGTCTTAAGTTCGTCACAGCTACTCAGTAGGTTGCCAATCTCCGTACAACAGTTCATCTCAGACTGTTAAGGTGCATCTACGTAATCAAACATTCACATAATCAAAGTACTTCCAAATTTTCCGTCTATATACGCAGCTCTTTCGCTTTACGTATAAAGAATCTGCATGAACAAAGTTCTTCTTAGAGTCTTCCAATTAGGATCAGACGGCTAGAGCTTGTTATTTCATACCTTTCAATTGTCATCAACTATGTATTCCCTAATTTAGGTTGAAGGTTTTTATTGGTCTAAATGTATAGGCCGGACGCCAATACCAAAGGATCTTTGCATGGCTTTAGAACATAGAACCAGAATAATGGGAAATATCAATTTCAAAGTGAATTAGATTTGTACAACTTTAATGCTATCATCAACAGCAATAAACCAAATCCCGCTAATATATAATATCTAATCTATTTCATGTAATCTCGGATATTACTACCAACAACATACAACATAGCCCCAAGTTAAAATGGGTTTTACCTGCACAATCTTAAAAGCTATCACCAAATATATGCAAGCAGTATTTGTCCCTTATTTCGAGTCCCTTTGCCCTGGGGCCCTTTAAATCTCTAGTATAGCTTATTTCTAGCATAGGCTATGTAGGAAAACGCTGCGTTGGTGGAATGCTTGAATCGATGCAAGTGAACTCTAGACTTTGGCATAGCGGGATTAGGAAATTCCAGCTTAATCAGTATGTGGGGAAAGAAGGCTGCTGAGCGCCTAGGTATCTGAAAAGGTAGATACTCGCCTCTCTTACGTGCTGCCTGCGCCGCCGGTTTTTGACAATTTCGGCCTACCTTTGGGCTTAAAGGGACCTTAGTCTCCAGGCTCTACACTAGAGTTTTCTCAGCTGCGTACAGCTTCTATGAAGAGCCGTTACAACCGCGTGGCTAAAACCTTAACGTGGGGGCGTAGGGCCATAACACTCAGGCGACGAATGCACCTTCTGCAAGTGCCCACCATATTGCAATGTCACTTGGTAATGGCCTGGGCGAGTATTGACACATTAGATCTACAGCTACGATGTGAGCAGCTGGTGGACCTCGCTATGCTGAAGAGTTTCTCAACTGTTGCATAAGGTTGTGCCTCCATGCTAACAAAAATGTAACAGTATGACTTAGTTGCCGCCTCCCAACCCACCCCCTCCCTCCTTTTTTTTTTGTGTGTGTGTGTGTGGGGGGGGGGGGGGGGGGATATTCGTCGAATATATAGCTGCTATAAGCCAGAAGATCGATGGAAGGACTAAATGATCGAGCAGAGAGCTGATATTAATTTTCGCGGAGGCAGTCCTCATTGCGATCATGGGGAAGGTACAGGATTTACCGGTAAATAGCGGAGTTTGAATGGATTACTGATATACATATATATACAAACATTATGTGTACCGCTCAATTGACATCTCAAATAAATAAAGTTCAACTTCGTTCGTGGAGATAGACATGTTCTAATTCGAACTGATCGGATACAGCTTATTCTAGTGACACATATTCATGAGCCGACTTTTGCGCTATGTAAACAATTTATTAAACCATGGCTTGCCTGGTTGGAGAACGTGTTATATGGCCCAATATTAGAAGCAGCTACATACTTCAATAAAATAGGCCACACAATGCAACCGGAAGCCAACCCAGCGGATTTCTCCTCAATTTGATCAACACTAATCTTGATAAAAATGGCAATTCTTGCTGAATAGGTCACATCTGCCAGTTTTGGAGCACTCCGTCCGACCGTAAGGATCTAGATATTGCCTCCCAAAATCGAGAGAGGTAACCTTGTTATATTAAAATTTCAATGTGCAACGCTCTTTGTCGTCGTGTATTCGAGTAACTCTGCTCACCAATTGTTGGTGAAATTGTAAAGCGATATCATTATCTACGGGATTCATGTCGCCATATGCAGAGGCTTCGCTATTCAAATAGCTACTTCTTGTACTTAAGGAGGGATCACTTACATATTCAACTAAATATTAACACTATCTTCCTTCGCGGCGCTTTTGCGTAATTTATGGCTGCGCCCATTGTCTTCTAAGACATGATGATGAGTAAGTTCGAACATCGCAGCTACTGTAGTTGGGAGCTTGACAATAATAAAGAGCAATGCCGTTATTCAGCGTTTCAGGCCCCGATGGAAAGATGTGTGGAACAGATATATGGGGCCAATTTGGTATCCAAACTGGACAACAAGGTTTGAGGATAAGCTTTAGAATATATATTACTGTTGCTATCAGAATAATGGCTTATATAGTTTTGGTATCAGAGTAGCGAGAAGAATTCATAATTTCTATATCTAAAATAAAACATATTTTGCAAAAGATTCAACTGTTATTTTTTTCTTTATTTATAATGAACTAATTAAGATGTCTAGGTGATTTTGTTGTATTTGCAATATAATCTATATATTTGATATAAATCCCTCTTTATCCGATATATTTAAGGCAACGCAGAATATTTTCTTTTGTCTGTTTTATTATAGGCAGTCTAACAAATTATATTACAAAGCAAAATCTTTCTTAAGTGTTGTTTAATTGTCTAATTGTAAGATTTTTCATAGAACTGTATCTACAAAGTATTATTATTTACTATTACCCTAGATAGCTAGTATATAGGCTAAATTAACTAATAACTAGTCCTTCTATTGGTTTATTCATATAGGAAAATCCTATTTTACTAGGAAAACCTATGTGCAGTCTTTTTAGCTGCGGTGGCGGCCCGGGGCCGCCTTGATCTCGGTCCTTTGTAGAGGGTGCGCTATCACGCGAAGTTTATCTCAGGAATCCCTTATAATAAGGGTAAAGGCTGTGTGGGATTAATTGGCGCTTGGGCCCGGGTCGCCACGGGCCTTATATTCCTTTGTTCTTAAAATAACACTTTTCTTGCCTTTTAGTCCTTTGCTCTTTGTTCTTTGTAGGGGTCCGGCCCCTATCTACAAAGTATCTATGTAAAATAATATTCTAATTTAATTTTTTTTAGCTGTGTGAAACATTATTAAGAAAGTCTATCCTTGAGCCGAGTTAATTATAAATTCTTTCCTTTTATAGCTATTAGTATCTAAGATACATAAAGCCAAGGTGTGCTTTTACCAATAGGTATATAGTTATTCTGATATAGGATAGCCCACGGGATTGGTGAACGTAGCTTAGCAAAGGAGATTGGTGGCTATGCTATGGCCCAAAGCATTGCACCTGCTAAAATATCAGTAACCAAATGTTTCTATACCGCTTGAACATTTTTACTTTATAGCTAAAATAATTATTCTACCATTACCGGGGATTGCGGTATTGTTACGATAACGTAATAAGTGCAAATCTGCAGTCAAGCACGTAGTTTCGTAAATTTTCATTATTACGCCAAAGCTTACAATGCTAACGCAAAATGGGTTGAATATTGTGGAATATCATCATAAAAAGCTATATTTGCATCTAATTTTATACTCTTTGGGGTGACTTGGATGTGGGTTTGTGTTCGCGATTTGCAGAATTCCAAGGCAGACTATGTGATGACTTGCGCGTATAACCTGCGAAATTCTTGTAGACCGGCCAATAACAGCCAGCAGTTTGTCGAGAGTGTGCTCTATATCGGACACAATCGATCGTGATGGCGTCAGTGGAATTAGTTGTCTTAGGGGCTCAGTATGCTTCTTGAAGTTAGTGCTTACTCGCTTAGATAAACTTTTACGAACTGTCGGACGTGTTGAGTTGAGGTACAGTGTACTCCGTATTGGAGGTCGAATTCTATATGTTTGCTATCATAATCATAATGTTGATTAACATAATTACTTATATAAACAGAGTCACTACCTTCGGTTATACAAATCTATATCTATTTGCCTCAGCTTTACCTACCCTACTGGTCCCTCACCGATCAATAAATTTACTACTTCTGGATATGAAGCAATTTCATCACCTTATAGCGGCCCTGGCTGCGTATACTTTCGTTCTGCCTGTAATTTCAATTGCCTGCCCACCTCTTGGCGCTGTGCTTCCACCACCGCAAGCTCCTTGCCAGAATACAGCAGTCAAACTCGCCACCCAGAAGCTCAAATCAACCCTTAATTCAAAATTTTCACAGCTAAACTCTAGCGGTATCTCTGTTGTTGTGAAATCAGTACATGAAGACGCACCGCTTTTCAATTACCAGTTCACACAACCAATCTTTTCAGGAATCGGCACTAAGATTATTGATGAGAATACTATTTTCAGGGTTGGAAGTTTGTCGAAGCTATTCCCTGCACTAGAGGCTTTGAAAACAAGCTCCATCCGCATGGATGATCTTGTGATTGAGTACATTCCTGAATTGAAATCGGCGGTACAAACTAGCTCCGCAGAGCCAACTCCATGGGACGATATTACTGTCGATTCCTTAATGACCCATCTTTCTGGTCTTCCCACGGATAGTAAGGGCTTATTCATTTCTCTCTTTATCCTATTACGTATTTGTGTTGCAAAACTAACTTTTAGCACTGCTGCCATGGATTTGGCTTTATTTCCAATCAACCTGTGGCAGAAAATTGGGCTACCAGTCGTCCCTCAAGGCACTGGACCAAATTGCTCTGGGCTTCCTGGCACTACCCCGTGCACAAAGCAAGACCTTATTAATGAATTGTATCTAAGAGAGCCAATATATGTTCCCTACACAAGTCCTTCGTACTCCAATATGGGCTTTGCTCTACTTAGAATGGTCATTGATGCTGCAATCAATAAGACTTATATTAATGCAATTCAGAATGATATATTCAATATTGTCAATATGACTAGCTCTTCGTTTAATGGATATGTGAAATCGTTTCTAGACGATGGCTTTATCCCTGTTGGAGAAACAACCTGGAATGCTACTCTGGGTATCTTCGAAAGTAAATTGCATTCTCCTGTCAATTATTTCTCCATAAAATCTCATGAATAATGACACTAAAACATCCATAGTGCAGGCAGGATATTCTCTAGTACTTCAGATCTAATTGCTTTCGCTGAAGGTATTTTTACCAACCGCTTTCTTAGCCCGCAACGCACCCAGGAATGGATGAAGCCGTGTAGTCATACTTCATCATGAGGATATTCCATTGGTACTCCTTGGGAGATCCTTCGCAGCGATCGGATTACAGCTGATTGCCATATTATTGACTTATACACAAAAAGTGGTGATTTAGGCCTCTACCATGCTCTCCTTAGGCTGATTCCAGATTACAATCTCTCTATTGCCCTCTTCGCTGCTGGGGTTAAAGTAGGCTCCAATGTGACTTTTAAAATCTTCAGCACAGTTCTTAAATAGCTAGTCCCTGCAATTAATGAGGCAGGGCGTACAGAAGCGATCGAAATACCTAGATCCCCAGTAGGCACATACATCGATGAGACAACAAACTCTAGCATTGTTTTATACGTTGACCCCAAGAGCTCTCTAGCAATGAAGACATTCATTGTCCATAACTTTGATATGCTTCATCACCCTAGTTTGTACACTCTTAAGGCTATTTCAACCAGTAAAGAGGACCCTCCAAGGACGGCCTATGTTAACGGCCTAATATACCCAACAAATCTTATTGGCCAATCACAAGATCGCCTTGAAACAAGGTCATGGAGAGCAATATATGACACTATAACTGCCAAGGAAAAGTCTAAAAAAGATACAAAGCTTGTGTTTAAAAATGGTAGTTGCCAGTCATAGACCCAGTTAGATCGAGCAGCATATAATTTTCTCAGCCTTGGAGACTTCACAGTTAATTATAGGAAAAATTCAGAGGTAAAGGAAATTATAAATGCTGCATTTAACATTACACTAAAGTTAATTAAATAAGAACTTATATTATTCTTGTTTAGACATTAGAGATACATTCTTATAAAATGCCATTATATATAAGTATTACTTGATTATTTGCAATCAACGTAAATTAACCCCCTTACCCTCTACTTTTAATATTTGCTATAGTTGATGTGATTTAAGTTAGGTAAGGCATCATAATATTTTGATAAGGGCTAGATGTTATTTATAAATGCAGAGCCAATGATTCCCAATTATATATAAGAGACGCAAAAATATAATAAGGAATAAAGAGATTGCAAACAGAAACATAAAACCCCTTTCTCTCTTCACCAAAGTCTCAATTTTTCCATGCATAAATGAGTTCACAGCCCATGGAGGTAAGATATTCTAAAGTATTCAAAAATAAAACAAATAAATTGGTATTGTTAATATGTCATTTAAGTAGACAGCTCATAGTCTTGAAAAGCTTTATAAATATTATTGTAGCTCTTTCAATATTGCATAGTATGCTGTTCTGCAGTGAATTTTTACACTATGAACCTTCCGAGGAGAAAGCTTGTCCTAATCCATTTCATCACCAAATAGTATTACTTAATTCCATGCATCGGCTTTATCAAAAAGCGCAGAAAGCCGAGGCGTACAAGGTATATATCAAACTTAATGATTATAAAAAACTAGAATAGGTTCTATAACAGGGTTAGAGTTTTGCGCACATTGCAAGCATGTATATACAAAGTTCCTTGTAATACAAAGAATAGAAACAGGAAATCTAGCTTCCCCCTCACGTCTTCGTGTCACATAATACACCCTTATTTATATTTATAAGTTACATCTCATTGAAAATGTTTGCAATTATCAGAACATCCAGAATAGTCAGTTATGTCACATCCTTGGCATTACACAAGGTAGGTATGCCAGTAAGAGCGATTCTACAGGACAGATCAAAGGCAGCGCATCTAAGTAATATAGGGTGCGAGATTGCTGTGGCCGATCTTCAGGATTCTAAAGCTCTTGCCAAAGAGATTGGTGATGCAGATACCGTCCAAATCGTTCTTCCCCCGTCCCCTCGGGCAAAGGATACGGCTGCGGAAATGCGGAAAGCAATCGAAAGCCTTGCCAGCGCGCTCGAGGAAGCGCACCCTCGGCGGGTGCTGGCAATTTCCGATTACGGTGCCCACATCACCCATGGCATTGGGATGCTCACAATATGTCGTAAATATGAGGAGAGGATTAGCCAAATTAGTGGCCACAAGCTATTCCTACGATCAGCGGAACATATGCGGAACATATGCAGAACATATGCAAGGTTGGGGACGCGTTATCCCAGCAGCAATAGACTCCGGCACTCTGCTCAGCTTTCACGACCCAGTCGATATGCTGTTTCCTACGATTTCAGCTCCAGATCTTGGCTTAATTGCCGCCAACCTTTTATTACAGCCCACCACGGAGAAAGATATTGAGATTGTGCACGCCGAGGGGCCTCGGCAATACAGCCCAAGTGATGTGGCGGTTGCATTGAGCGAGCTATTAGGTCGAACGATTACCGCAGAGGCGGTACCTCGTTCCCAGTGGAAGGATGCATTCGAACACGTTATGAGTGTGAGTCTCGCCGAACTCCTCATTAAGGCTAATGACGCACAAAACAAAGGTGGCTTAGTCGACGTTAAACCAAATTCTGCGGAAATTCATTACGGTACTACAGAATTCATTGATGCACTACGGCCACTAGTTCCTACCTATTGAGATTTATGGCTTACTGAAGCATACAGTAAAAACAGCAAAAGGGGTCGAACCATAGAGTAGGCTATAACCGCGATATTGAGCGGTATCCTATGCCGGGTTTGTCAAGCACGGTATAGCTTTAAACGTAATTCTTTCTATGAGATGTTTGAGATATAATGTGAGTGGTACATATTAATTAAACTGCTCTTCAAGTCACAATTCGAAGGGACAACCATTCGTCCACAACTTTGTTCTACAACGTTTCATCAGTACATTTAGTTCCCTCCACTGGGAAAACTCAATGATACAAAAATACTGTTCAAAATGTATACCTTATTTGAGCAAAGAAATCACAGATTCTTCCGTAATGCAGCAAGAGGAGGACAAAAAGTCCAATATTAATGCGTAACGAAAATAATATTTCATTTCTTGATATAATAAATCTACTACAGGCTCTTGCAATTCTGCATCCATTTCTTGGCACCAGGTATCAAGACTTATCATAATGTCTTCTTTGAAGAATCTACCAGATATCTATTCAGCGCGTTTTATACGTTAGTACACTAATTGGACTAGGCAGCAATATCTGCCGACGCAATCATAGTATGTCCATTTCTATACATTGCATCTCTATCACCTATATATCAGCTTAGGTAATTACACGGCTGCAAGCTTAATCTTCTTTCTCTACAACCCTTAATCTTAGTAATAGTGACCATAATTCACACGCAAGTGAAATGAGTGATCACACCCTAAAGCTTTGGAAATAAATTTCTATTTACTGCAAACTTTTTTAATTATTGCGGGGACATCCATTGAATTAACGATAGGGACACACCAATTCGTAATATATGATCAATGCATGTCTATTTCATTGGAAATATAATTGGACGTCCACACCGTAATGCCTTGTGTAGACATGAGAAGAATAGCATGCTAAGAATCCCAAATGCTAGCTACACATAAGCAAGGGTAACATTGCTAACCAGATGTAGGTATAAAACAAATGAGCTCTACGGAGTAATACGGAGTAGAACATTGAAATAATCTACCCTGTATAAAATATATCAAAAAAGGAAGAATAAAGCTGGACTCAATATACCATAATATGGCAAGAAAGGGGATTCATGAGTTTAGGCTAAACAAAGTTTAAGCGCCATACGGAGTAAATAGTGGATTTTATTACGTCAGCACATTTACATTTATTCATTAGTAAATGTCATTCACGCCCTACTTTCGACTGTACAGAGTATTACCTGTCAACAGGGTGAAAGAAAACACCGCCGGTCTGCCACTATAAATTTGTATGTGATAGGCGGCGGTGATTTTTTTCACCCCCTTGCCTGTGGCATATCTCTGGTTATGTCACTCAGTACAAAGTACGTTGACAAAAACTTTACTCAAGGACAGAGGCGTGACTGCCGAACTGAATACATTTGTACATCTTAATTTATTTCAACTATTCTCAATCTTCATCTGTTCCAGCATATGCGTCAAATTTCACAGCGATAAATCCAATTAAACAAGCCAGCAGCATGCCGAATACAATCGAGCCTCAGCTTCCGGGGCTAGGAAGCGGATCTGATTTCACGTTTCCGACTGAATCAATTCAACTGATGCCCCCAATAATGCCTTCTGTTGGTGAGAGCGCTCCAGAATTATCCCCAAGAATCAATGAGAATACGGTAGCGCTGGCCAATGGCCGAATAATAATTGTGATTGCCATGCTCTCCAGTGTCAATTTCCTGAGTAGTTTAAGCACCGGCCTCTTGACTATTGGCCTTCCGCGTATGGCAGTTGACATTGGCCTACCAAACTATTTGATCTCTTGGTAAGGGCAATTCAGACCAAAGCACGTTTTACTCTTCAAAAAGGAACACTGAAGGAATGATGTCTCTGATCCTAACATCCTTGTGCTAGGCCGTCGTCAGTATACACGTATGACTCTCCATGTTTCATCTACAATTTTATATCTAAGTAAGTTACAAGCTAAAGTCACGTCGCAGATTAGCAAGCGGTTCTTGTCTACTCATCGCCGGATCAATTGCAGATGTTGTCGGTAATCGTATTATTAACATGATTGGCTGCCTCTTTGTTGGCTGCTTCATCGTGGCATGCGGTGTCGGCAGAACTGGCATCGAATTGATTATATTCCGTGCTCTACAAGGCATCGCCGTGTCTCTCTGTTTTCCCTCCTCAGTGGCCATTGTTTCAAGTATCACGACAAGTGGACGCCAACGAAACATTGGATTCTCTTGCCTGGGATTTGTGCAGCCGCTAGGATTCTCCCTTGGCCTAGTACTTGGGGGAATTCTCTTGGATACAGTTGGCTGGAGGGTCGGATGGTATATATGTGGAGGCATAACATTGGTATTACTTCCTATCAGCTTATGGACTTTGCCAAAGGACCAATATGTTGAAGGCGCAATCATACAAAGACTTTGGAAAGAAATTGATTGGGTCGGTGCGGTCCTGTCGACGGCCTCTCTCGGACTCCTGTCATATGTTCTTGCGTAGGTCTTGTCTTGTTCGAACATCAGCCGTTTTTAACTTCTGTAGGGCACTGTCAAGCGGCCTATCGAACATTACCATTCCAGGAAATATACTAGCACTTACTATCGGCGTACTACTTATCCCTGTTTTCGTCTTCTGGGAACGACGCCAAGAAAAACAGCAACTACCAATTTTAATTCCGAACTCGCTATGGGCAAATAGAGTATTCACCGCTATCTGTCTCCTGGTGATTTTTTCATACGCTGTTGCAAACGCTATGGAGTTCTTCTGCAGTCTTTTGTAAGCTTTCTCTTTCACAAGGCAATGTAAATTTTCGGATTCTTATTGAATAATTTGCAGTTTCCAGAGTGTTCAGAATCTTTCTGCTCTTCAAGCTTCGATACGCATACTCCCTAGCCTTATTATGGGAACATTAATCCAACTCACGACTGGTCTGCTAATTCACAAAGTTCCCGCCTTTTATCTCCTTCTCTCATCAACGATACTAAGCACCGCGGCGCCGCTCCTGATGGCAACAGTAAATGTGCGGGGGACTTATTGGCTCAACCCGTTTTTCGCACAGCTTCTCTCTCCAATTAGCACAGACATCCTCTTCACTGTCGGCCTACTTGTCATCTCAGATGTCTTTCCGGCTCGCACGCAAGCATTAGGAGGGGCTGTCTTTAATACTGTTGCTCAATTTGGTACCTCAATCGGTTTAACTATTATGGCAGTTATTTCGGCTTCTGTCACGGGCGGAACAAAATTCCAGGACAAGGATTCGCCGGATGCATTAATGGTAGGATATCGCGCAAGCTTTTGGGCCGCTTTTGCGTGGATGAGTTTGGCATGTTTTATTGGTGGCTTTGGATTGAAGAATATTGGGAAAGTTGGGCTGAAGCGAGACTGAAGTAGATTTATTAACAGCTAGGGTTATTGTCAGAAATGGGTGGTGTAGAGAAGAGTGAGGAAGTGCAAGTGGTTGTCAAGCAATAATCTAGCAGGTAGGTCGTGGCTGGGTAGCAGCAAAGGACTGTATTTATCTCTGTCTTCTCCATACACAGGAACGAGCCCTTCTTTATATAGGCGTTGCCTAGCAGAGGACCCGCTGGGTCCTCGCTGCTAGTTCGCATCTAGGTAGCGGCGTCCCTGGTTCCTTGGTCCCCTAACAATTATACATTAAATTAAGAATTTGAAACTCCGTTCGTGTATCTAATCTCAAATCTATTGTTATAAAGTAACACACAGCAAACAGTAATATATTACTGCAAAACATATACTCAATATATAGCTGTATATAGATAAATCTTTTTGAAGTTGTAACTATAAATGTGGAAGAATTTCTTCCATAACCATTTACTTACTATTAATTTAGACTACATAACAACCCCGTTTAATAAAATCCTGAGTAGCCAAGAATTTTTAATCTCGTCAGCTCGTAATTTGAGCTCATCAACATCCCAGTTAACCTAAACAAACTTGCCCTTAAGGAACTCAGCCTCTGGCGAAGCAAGCCATACTGTAAATTGACCAACAAGCTCAGCTGTAATATATAAACTTAGTTAAGTGGCTAAAGAAGATTTGAATATGCTTAATATATACTTACGCTCATCCTCTGAAGCTACACCAAGATGTGAGTTTAGTCCTGTAGAAATTACTCCGGGTTGAATCTGAACGATATGCCACTCGGGGTGCTCCTCCTGCAAATAATCAAACATCTTAGCAATAGCTGCCTTAGTGGCAGAGTATACCCAAACACCTGGCACTGGCTTAATGTGGGCTAATCCTGAGGAGATATTATAGATATGCGCGTCAGCTGCCAGAAAGGGCGCAAAAGACTGGACTGCATTAAATGGGGCGATTAGGCTGAGCTCGAAGCCATGGCGCAGCACCAGTTCATTGTATCCATTGACAGGCCCGACCTCTGGCATAACACCAGCACAATTGACAAAGATGTTAATCTTGGCGCCGTTGGCCTTTCTCACGAGGGCTGCTGCGCTAGCGTCGACGTTTTCTCGTTTGCTTAAATCGGAGCTTTCAAACAAGACCTTAATGTCGCTATTCTTGGCCGAGCTCGTGATTTCGGCGGCTGATGACTCCAGCTTATCAAGTTGTCTTCCGAGGAAGGCGACGGTTGTGGCGCCCGCTTGTGCGAAGGCAACAGCGATAGCTTTGCCGATGCCTGAACCTCCACCCGTGATAACGACAAACTTACCCGCGGCATTAAGCTCAGGACGGGTGGGATTAATGGCTGGGTAGGGCTTGTTGTGCCATGTCTGCGTGAAGGAGACGTAGCCGGGCATTTTGATCTAGGTTCGTGCAGAACTTGATTGTTCACTGTGGGTACAAAGATGTCTCTTTTGCACAATGTATATATGAATGCTGCTCAGTCGACAGGTGGAACAATTGAATGGAGGGTATTTTATCCTGGGATTCATTACATAGTCTCCGAGTTAGTCCAAGGAGATATGCGTGATATTCATAAACAGAATACTACGCTTGTCCAACCGACTCTGAAATTTTTATCATCCATTTGAAATGGGATCGCCGCGGAAGGTAGGCAAAATTATACTAGTCAGAGAAATAATAGTATGCTCTCACTGATGCTGCATGTTATCCCTCATCACCTATCTTGGGAAAGGGCTGTCCTTAACGCGGACCACTCTTTCCAAGTTTTGCGTGAAGTTTACCACTCAGAATGTGGCTGATTAATTCCAACCTGGCTTTGTCAGCGGGCTTCCGTGGAAGCACCTTGTGTCATCATCTTGGCATGTTAAACTTATAGGCTCACAATCTGATTTCAATACTCTATAGAGTAGTGATGAATTTGTGTGTCCCACGGATCTCACATTAGAAATGGAAATTGATCGCCCGAGAAAGGTAGTTCGCCATTCGGCCTTCTAACTTACATTTTACTGATTGTAGTTGTGGATAGGCTTGTGACCTTTGCTACACTCGCAAACTCAAATGCAATGGGCAGCAACCTCGCTGTACTAACTGCGTTACTTACGCAACAGATTGCACGCACGTAGCCCAAAGTCGCAGGGCAGTCCCTAAGTCTCGGCGTAATGACGGCAATAAAGCAATGAAGGTAGATGAGATCCATAGGCTGCAAGCGAGGGTACAGCAACTTGAGGCTCAACTGGTGAGTCTTCTCTTTCGTGAATATTGTGATACTGTTTATAAAGAGTCCTTCTAGACCGAGTATTCCATACAAAATCGTACTCATAATTCTGCGGAAAGTGGTGGCAATGCAGTTGGCCCCATGAGCCTCCCTCCACTTGAACAAGCCTTACCCATGATCGAAATGTTTCTCAGCAACCTAAACTCGGTACTTCCGCTGTTTCACGCAGGAACATTCTTGCGACTGGTCGGTGACTGTTATTCTCATACGCCTCGACAACGGGACCCAGTTGCATGGGCTGCTATCAATGTGGTGCTGGCCTTGGCTAGTCAGCAGATCCTTCCACCTGCCGATGATGGTACAGGAGATCGGATGAAACAAACCACTGAATATCTGAACAGAGCACAATCAGTCATCTCAGCCGTAATGCTGAGCGAGACGCGCCTCCTCAACATACAGACCTTGGTTGGTATGGTGATGGTGCTCCAAAGCGCCCACGATCCAACCCAGCCTCTGATCTTAATAGCAGCAACACTCCGTCTGGCACACAAAATAGGTCTCCAAAATCGTGCTACATCAGCGCACCTTAGCTTCGAAGAAAGAAGACAGCATGCTTATGTCTTTTGGCTGGCGTACATTTTGGACAAGGACTTGAGCCTACGCGCTCAACAACCATTTATTCAATCCGATGATGACATTGATCTGGACTTACCGGATTGCTTACCCGTTGATCATGATGGAAATGGTAGCACTGCTGGTTTAGTTATTACCGCCGATGGAAATGCTAGGATGAACTACTTTCTAGCACGCGTGCAATTAGCCAATATCGAGGGTGGTGTGTATAATTGCATATACTCAACGCGGGCTGCAAAATACAGTCCAGAGGAACGACTTGCTGCAGCAAACAGCATACTTCTTGCACACGAGAAGTGGCAAGCTGGAATACCACCCGAATTCCGAGCTGCTGTTGTCATAACGATGACCAAAGACAGCACAGCAAATATCGGCTTCTTCTGCGTTTTGCATTCCATCAGCCTTCGTTGTCTGACTCTTATTAATAGAGCTCACGCTTGGGATGACCAGTGGGTGAGTGGTGTGCGTGACATTGGGAGGGGAAGAGGAGAGCTGCAGCTTCCCGCGAAATGGGCAACGCTAGTGCATCAAGCCCGAGACTTTATGGTTCTATTTGAACAAGTGTGGTCGGCGAAGATTTGGTTTCGCTGGTAAGTGGCTATTCAGCACATCGAACGGGTTGATAATGACCAGCGTCAGGATCGTCTCTTGCCCCTATGTATCGTCTATGATGCTTTTAGTTGTGAACAATCTGCATAATCTACAGCATCACCGCATACAGCTTGATAGCCAACTGGTAGATACTGCTCTCCAATGGCTGGCCGATGCTGCGAAAGAAACGCAAAGAGAAGATATACTTATGCTTCGGGATGTGTGCACAGATGTTAGTCGAGAAGTCCAGCGGAAACGTGCTGTAGCTATGGCGATGGTCCAAGGCGATGGTCCCTTCTCAAGCCTGTTTTTTGAATAAAGATAAGCATCACATGAACCTCTTCGAAATACGTCAAGGTTGCGACAACACTTGCGCTGAATCATAAGTCCGCTCCAAGCGTTTTATTTAGAGGATATTCTGCCTCTATATTTGTAAAGTCAACTGAAGAATTTCGCTAATCTGTGGAGTATGACGAATCATCTATATTAATCACTTCATACTAAAAAAATTACAAGTGGCCCAATATTTATTATGTATGAAATGTAAAGCACTCGCCGCTCTGTGGCCTAATTCGAGCTTGTCCCTGGGTCATACCAAAGTAATTGCTACAATTGTAGTTGTATCAGTCATGAATGTAGTAAGGATGCAATAGGTTCTTCTAAATGTGCTAGCTGCCTGACCTGTCGAAGCACTATCTACTAAAGCACTAAGCCTACGCTGTACAGGAGTGATAGAACACTCCAGACTAGCTATTTCTCAGCCCATCAATCGGGCCCCATCCACCCACTGCGACGAAGCCATTGCTCAAAAGAGCTAGCTTTCAGGCCCAGCGTCTTGAAGGAATCATCCTCGTACGTGTCCATGGCGCCGTAGCAGATTTTATCCGCTGGCATCACAGCGGCCCATTCCATCATCTGCTTGGCATCTTTTTTGAATGCTGGTCCAACAAAGGGAACTGCTAACTCCCCGAACTCCTCAGCAGAAATCGGGTTATGAATTGCAGGCTGGCCTGTAACCTGCGTAAAAGTCTTGGCCATATCGAAGGCGGCGGTTCGAGGGCTCATTACGAGGTACGTTTTCCCGCGGGTCTTTTCAATACCCATGCAGAATATCCCTCCACGAAAGTAGAAATTTGTCAGTTACATTCCATTGGCTTTTGGCTGTACTATACTAGTAATGGCGGCTTAAATGACTTACTCGCTGCGAAAAGGCCAACATCATGGGATGCGTCGGTCCATTGTGCAACCTGACGACCTGGGATAGGAGTACAAAACTGAACCACTCCATCAGCTATTAAAAAGAGATTTCAGTCCATGTAGGTTACAGCATAATATCTTAACAACGCGAATATATGCTTACATCGCCGTCGACAATACTGAGGCCGCCTTAGGTTACTGTAAAAGAATCCTACACGCGAAAACTGCTATCAATATATAATGTTATATAAATTATATCAATGTCATTTTCAGGAAACACACCAGGAATAAGAGCAGTAAACCCTTCTAGATTCTCTCTTGCGATCTGCTCTATCATTTGCTTATTGTTCATGTGGTAAATGTTTAGAAACTGCCCTCCTGTTGCCGTGATCATATCAGGTAGGCTACTGAAAATAAAGTGCTTGACATTACACTCCTTGGCTGCTAGGATCATGTTGCGTCCTGCCTCAACTTCATGCCGCATATCTTCTTTCTTCTCTAGGAGTTTTCCGGGGTAAGACTCCGAGGTGATACCGAAGACTCCATAAGCGCCGGTGAAGGCATCTTGAAGAGAGCTCTTGTCATATACGTGCCCAGCGACTAAGCTGAGACGGTTGTCGGTAGTCTGGTTTTCGGCTAAAAAGCTCTTTGCTTTCGCCGAATTTGGGTCTCGCGTGATGGCTCTTACGTACCATGGGCTTTCTTCTACTGCCTTAGATTGCAGAAGTGCGCGAACTACACCGCCGCCTTGATTGCCAGTGGCTCCGACAACTACTATAATGCAAGGGAACCCTGGCATTATGTTCGTACATTTGTGGGTTGTTTAACGCATATGGCACAGAAGACGAGATTCGTATGAAAGGATGACCTGCAATCAGCCACTCAATTCCATAGTAGTGTATTAATTCTCAGTTTAGTAGGTCACAAGCAGCTATTATATATTGTTGTCTTATCCACTAGGTGTCATATTATGAATCTTTCGATTCATTCAGAAAATGACGTCATCAAGAACCGAAACCCCACACACCAACTTTAACTTGAGCTTGCAATGCCTTGATTTTTAATCCACCAGTTCCGCGGATCTTACAGGTTGTTAGAAGCAAGAAGGCCCTGTTACGGTCCGGTCCACCGTAACTAGGATATCCCTTATAAGGCTAGTTGGTCTGCCAGATTGATTGCCAATTATTGGATCAATCGCCCAATCTTTTGCCTAGTGGCGCGTTCGAATTGGCAGGTTCGTTACAGGCCCCTAACTAAAACTTGTCATTGGCTTGAACGATATAAGTATATCTATCCTTTGCGAAACTCAATGTCAAGCTTTCATAAGTCTACAAAGTCATTGTTCGAGGCTGATAGAAGATATCTGCTGCTTTTGTACTTTAGTTTTTCTCAACGAGAAAGTGCTGCCCCATTCACGGCATTTAGTTCGAAACATTAGATTCAATTCATTCTCACGTAGTTGAACATTCAAATGTAGCTTCATTGTATTTCTCCATTATGGAAATCATATTCAATGCGGCAAACGTATTTTATTCCCATATAGAGAACCCAGCTTTTGGGACTCACAGAAGCCTATCGAGGTCCTTATTATCTTGTAAAACTTTCTCTACGACTTGCAGACTATTATTTCGTATTAAAATAACGCGCTCATCACTCTCGGTTTCCCTACCGCAACATAAAGTGGATTGTATTCGTTGGCACAAGTAAATACGTGTTGTATTAGCGCCAACCTGTAACAGTGAAACTGGGCACGTAGGGATACCATCTGGATGCAACGGGCCCTGATTGGATAGCCGCCACCAAGTCTGAAAAATTGCATTAATCCAAGTCGCACATTGCGTTCTCTTTTGCCTCAGTTATCGTGCCTTTGGTAGAAACGAGAGAGAGAGGCCAAGAGGGTGAAATGAAGAGCTATTCTTCTGATGAGATATTATAAGCGGGATGTAAACAGGGCACGGTAGAGGGCGGGGGGATGCAGCGATGGGCATTTAAGCAAGCATGCAGAGGTAATATAGGCAACTGGTGGAGATTTAGCGCGAAGATTATCAACAAGCGGGAGGTCAGTATGCTGTGCAATGACGGGGTATTGGGCAGTAGTTCAAAAGGAAACTCCGACTGTATGCTGAGCCAGGGCAGATGTGAGGGCAAATGAAAGTTTTGATATATATTGTGGGACGAAGCCAAAGCGAACGCCACGCGGTTGATTACAAAGAAGCTGACGGAGAGCCTCCACGGAAGCGTTGCCAGTTTGTCATAGATAAGATGCGGATATACCCAACATTTTATAAATGCCAACACGATAACCTGCTCAGTCAAATAAAAATAATATTTATCTTATTCCTTTTTCTAACTATATCAAATAAGAGCATCAAAAGATGAGAATTGGCATTGTTAACGCAGGCAATATTGGCCAAAATTTAGCAATATCCTGGATTCGAAATGGCTACGACATCATGCTAAGCAAAGACACAGCTCCGGAACATCTCCAAGAACGCATTCGATCGCTTGGCTCAGATCGCGGTCTGACTGATTCTGAATTGGCTCTGTTTAAATACGGCTCACTCGCCGATGCCGCCAACTTTGGCGATGTTATAATCTTGTCAGTATATTTCCCACGACTTAGCCATATCTTGAAAGAGCTTCAAAGCTTTGGAGTGACGCTAGCGGGAAAGATTGTGATTGACACCATGAACCCCCTCAATGTGGACGAGAATTTTAATCATTACCATGATATGGAGTATATGCAAAGAACGTCTACGGCAGAGGAGGTCCAGAGGGCATTTCCAGAGGCTATTGTTTTTAAGGCATTCAATACCCTCCCGGCAGTCCTACTTGATGCCTCAAAATGGGCATCGGGCCATGTGCCACCCGTCATATTTATTGGCGGTAATTCAACTTCTACAGACACAGCCCGGAAATTGATTGAGGATGCTGGGTTTAGGCCACAATTTGCAGGCTACAAACTGAAAGATTCGGGATTATTGGAGCGATTAGGTATATTATCACATCGTGTAGCTGAGAATGAATTTCATGGGGACACCAACATTGGCTTTGATATCATAAAAGCCAATGTTTAAAACACTGAGAATATATATTATGTTATGTTACATACATATTAAACATCTATTTCTATATCTATTACTTTCAATAGCATGGTGAATCATTCACCCACGATGGGTTCCGTTTATATTGCATAAACTATACTGGGTGTAAATTAGTCCATATTATTTTCTGTTTGTCAACATGCATTGTGATTACAATGTAGAAGAATGCAACCCATTACAGCTTTTTTCTTTTCATTTTTTCTTTGTTTGCAGTTGTGGGGGTTATAATCTTATGAAAATACAGTGGTGGAGGAAATATACAGCAACATAACTGATATAACAGAAGTTACGTTGTATGCACATGATTTGTCAAAAAGTAACTCCGCAAGAGATCTAGTTAATTCTTTGGTTAGGTTGGACTAACTGCGCCTTTTGCTTAGACATTAAACCAATCGACGTAAAATCGTTTAGCCATACGGAGTACTAACTGTATCTTTCCTCTTTTGTATAAATCTGTCAAGGATTTTCCCTTGGAAATTGATCCGATAGAAGTCTAGAGACGGTGATTACTCCCAATTTAGCTTGGAGGCGAAGTAAATGCATTTGCGGCAAGGGTACTCTGTATGATTTACGAATAATAAGAGACTTTGCAACAAATCAGATGCCCCAGAATAGCGTCGGTATTCCTCAGGCCGAAGACTGAAAAAGTATATATGTAATTACAAGGAGTGGCTGCATAACCAACAACGGCGCTTGCGCCGGATGGCGCACAGATATGCACATCTAGTTGGTGGAGAGTATGATACTACTACCTATCATCCGCCAGGTGTGGAGTTCTTTTAAATGGGACGCAACCAGGGCTCAGCACCCAATATCTAATCCACCACACCTTCCACCTAGATGGAGTTGTGTGCCGGAATTTTCTGCTTCCTAATTGACTTATCCATTATCGCAAAATGCGACCTCCCAATTTTGCCCTTCTGCTCCTGCAGTTAGGAGTCGCTTACGCAGCCTACACTTTGAGCGGGATCAAGGCCCAAATCGAATCCTCCCTTGAAAGTATTAACATTCATATTGCACCGTTTACCCCGCTATCAGGCTGCCAACTCGCAGTAAGTCCCCTAGCACAGAGTAGGAATTATTATGCTTAATGAGTTCGTCCCATAGTGCGGATTTCTGGCCTTTACCTTGCCCCAACAATTGTCATATCCCCATAGTCCAACATACAAAGCCGAAGAATTACGATACTGGGCACAACAACAAGTGCTCACAAAACCGGCCTGCCGTTTCTCACCCACCTCAGCAGAGCAAGTGTCTTTAGCTGTGCTGACCTTCCAAATTACTCAATGCAAGTTTGCCGTCAAAAGTGGTGGTCATGCTGCTTTCACTGGTGCCTCAAATATCGACAACGGCGTGACAATCGATTTAATCAACTTGAACGAGATTACTCTCTCTGCTGACAAGACTCAGGCGTCCATTGGCGCAGGAAACGTCTGGTATGATGTTTACAGCTATCTCCTGCCCATGAATGCCACCGTGATTGGTGGGAGAGTCTCGGCTATCGGCGTGGGAGGCTTAACTCTAGGAGGAGGCATCTCGTTCTTCTCTAGTCAATATGGGTGGGCTTGTGACAATGTCAACTCCTTTGAAGTATTTCTCTATTCCGTTCTTTTCTAGGAGGGGGGATTTTGGAGACTGACAACTCAATGGGCAGGTTGTATTTGCAGACGGTTCGATCCGCCAAGTGAGCTACTCGTCGCCATACTCTGATTTGTATTGGGCTCTTCGTGGTGGGGGGAACAACTTCGGCATCGTGACACAATTTAATCTTGCAGTATATCCTCAAGGTGACCTGTGGGCAGGGTCAGATACTTTCCTATATACGAAAGAGACCGCAACTGCTATCAACAATGCTTTCTACCACCTTGGCATTAACGCTCCTTCAGATCCATATGCACAAGTAATTATTGCATATGCATATGCCCAGGCGGATGATGTCTTTGTAATTGCCTCGGATCTTCAATATGCAAAACCAGTTCCGAATCCTCCAATCTTGCAAAATTTCACCTCGATACCTGGCGCTATTGCTAGTACACTCCACATTGTCAACCTCCCTAATCTCACAGTCGAGTTCAACAATACCAATCCAGGTGGCTTCCGGTACATTCTTACTTATATGATGACAATCCTAAACAACAGGACTAACCTTAGTATCATAGACAAACATACTGGACCTTTACGGTCGAGAATAGTGCGCTATTGATGGCTGACATAGTTACAATCTATATGGAAGAAGTCGAAGCTATCAAAGATGTTACAGGAGTCGTCCCCTCAGTTATTTTCCAGCTTATCACTACCGATATGACTAAACAATTTTCCAAAAATGGAGGGAACCCACTTGGACTTGTTGGTCAAGGCCCTCTAAATCGTGCGTACAACTTATTTCTGTATGATCTTCTTTGCTGACTTAATAACAGTGGTTAATATTGACATTTCATGGTCTAATGCCTCTGATGATGAGCGTATTCTTGCTGCGGCCCAAAATATAGTGGATCGCTCTGCTGTAATTGCACAAGTCCAAGGCCTTTATCATCCATACATTTACCAAAATTATGCCTCATACCAGCAAAATGTTTTCAGAAGCTACGGAGAGGATAATCTCTTGAAGTTGAAATATGTAAGTACTAAATACGACCCTGAGCAGGTATGGCAAAAGTTGCAACCAGGATACTTTAAGCTGGGGTTGTGATGAACTAATTAACTATATAATATTGCTTTGCGTTCCTATTGGATGACTGTTGCTAAAGAAATATGCGCAATTGTCATTATTTCTATCTCTATCACCATAAAGACAGCGTGTCGACGGGGCGTCACGACGAGAACTCCGGGAACGTGGAAAAAGCGACGAAAAGATAGCCGCAGTGGACAGGATATTTCAATAGTACTCAAAGGCAATAGCAAATATCTACGAATCCAAAGTTGTATTAAAGCATAGTTATCAAAAATCAATACATTAACGGTTTACGGTTGACCGCCGTCAAGAGAAACCACAGCAATATCCGCTAATTATGCTCTATCAATATAGCTGAAGCAAAGCGCTCCCTGGTGCAGAATCAACGAGGCCCTTCACCGTCATAACTAACTCATCGAGCAATGAGTTGATAAATCCCTCGTCTGCTTCACTTCCGACAACTCCAATATTAAAAATGCCTCTTTGGGAAAATGAGACGACCTTCAGAGGATAAGAAGCGTCCCCGTGTGGGTTAAGGATCTCAACTCTGCACTTTCCATTGGCAAAAGGCATGCTATCGAAATCCTCAAAATCCTGATGATGAACAATAGAATCAAAGAATTTTGCTCCTGAGGACCACTTTGCGCAATGTTTTGATATTTTCTCGAAGCCAACAAAGTCGTAAGCCATAGACTCTACACTTTGTCTCTGAATGAAGCGCAACAGATCCATGGCGGACCACTGGGGCTCAAAGACAACTCTGATAGGTGTAAATTGATAACATGGCCCCATAACATGCTCTATGTTCGCTTTATCAATACTTCGACCTGTTGTTATACCCCCAAATGATACATCTGGCTTATGAAGGCGGCGAGCTAAAACCAGCGAAAATGTCGCTGTAAGTAAGCTGGCCGTTGTAATCCCTTCGGGGAGGTTGAGTATCTCGACTTGTTTAGTTCGGAAAATTGCTTTGTCTTCGAGTTTCATGGACTTCCCTGGTAGAATGGAAAGAGTTGAACCACGCAATAGATTCTCCCAGTAATTCAGGGCGCTTATCTGTAGGCGCTCATTCTGAGTTTGTTCCATATACAGAGAAAAGTTTTCAAAGTCCCTAATCTTGCCTCCACTATATAATGTTTCTAAATCACGAAGCAACCTAGGGAGGGATATCCCATCATATTGGGAATGAGATAGCCCCAAAACAAGACATTGTCGATCATCCTGACTTTTGACATGAAATATGTTGACAAAAGACGAGCCTAGATGAAACTCTGACTCTATATTTGTCGCACATAATTCTGCAACAAATTCAGCAAGATTTGAGTCCGTTCGATGCTGACTCACGGGGACATCTATTCCACCCAACACGACTTGAAAGAGTGTTGAATCATATTCGACGAATACTGTGCGTAAAATGTCATGCGTTTTGACCAGGTTGCTGCAGGCTTGTAATAATTGAGCTTCGTTGATGGCGTCTTCGTCAAAATATAACATCGTATACTGCATAGATGTACGAGGCCTCTGGATAGTTGCTCTAACATCTAATCTTTGGGAGTCTGTTGTCATGAATACGTCTTTGATATTAGAGCCTGGACAAGCAAGCTTCGGCCGAATGAATTCAGATAAGAAGAGTTCAACATCAATGGAGCCCAGCATTGAAAAGGGCGCATATAACTCTGCTTCCCCCTTGAACATTCCGTCCACCCTCAAAACTTTAGCAGCGTCACCAAGACACATGTGTTGAAAAACATCCGCTACGCTTAGCGCATGTCCCTGCTTACGAAGATTCGATGTCAATTTCATCGCTAAAACAGAATCACCACCTAGACGGAAGAAGTTGTCGTCAACATCAATGTGGTCCTTATTGATTCCAAGTACCTTCTCCCAGGCAGATCGCAAAATATTCTCTGCTGCTGTAAAATTTAATTGAATTGGGTTCTTCTTTCTCCATTCCTTCTCCAAGTTTTCTCGGAGTTGAGCTAGTACATATTGGGGAATCTCTGAGGCCAGCTTATTTCTTAAGCTGTGGTTCGTTTGTCCCATTTCGAAGAACGTCTTATCAATTGTGACGTAGGTGAATGGTATCATATGTGATGGTAAGGAATTGCGAATAAACTTATCAAGCTTCTTCAATGTCCCAGCCAAGCTAGCGGAAATCGTTGCGCAGATTGATGTGTTAAAAGTTTGTGTATCAGATGATTCATAGCTGATCTTGCAATCTGCTAACATCAAATTGACATTGGCTTTCTCCAAAGGCTGCTGCTCTATGAATAGGATGAGCTCTTGATTGAAGGGTTGCTGAGTATTGACGATTATTGGCTGACGTATTGCTGCTGCGTAACGAGTAGACGGGTAGAGAATTTGTGTCAGATGAGCCTCAAAATCCCTTAAATCCATCGAATGACCGTTGACAGGTACAATATTTTCAAGTCGGCCCACAAATATTAACTTGCCATCCTCTTGTAACTGTACTAAATCCCCCGTTGATTGCAACTTGCCCGTTCGGCCAATAAACTCAGTGGTTCCGTCCAAGAGCCAAGCCGGAGACTCAGTTGTTGAGCTGGAAGGTAAAGAGTGACCTTCAAGCCAAAGTTCACCGGGAGATCCTATAGGCGACAAGAGGGCTGGATTTCGCGGGTTGCAAACCCAAGGAACTAGAAACTGGGGATAAATCGATCCTGGTTTGGTTTCCCCGCCTGCGCGGAATTTCCTTGATGTCTCATCGAAAGATAAAGGAGGGGCATGGTTGAAGCTCCAAATTTGGTTCAATTCAGCCTCGGGGAGACAGGATATCTCACCGATTCGTCGGTAGACATCTTTCGTAAGCTGTAAACATGCTGCCTCCAGTTGTGAAAGAATTCTTTTCATTTGTGCAACTTCAATAACGCTTCTATCGAAGCTCGCACAGACCCTGAAGCCACCTTGGCGGATCCCACATGCTAGCATAAGCGGATAGGGATTGAAATGCAGTGCTTCTCGTACCGCATCGCCTTGATGGAAACCAATGTCGGTGCCGTCGTATTCAGGTTCTGGTTGTATGACTAGACCTGTTCCAGCTTCACACGCATGTTGGGCGTCTTGGCTAACCTTCCTAATATTTTGCATCCCCATATGCTGATACGGAGTACGATGTAGAATGACTCGCTGAACGGCCTTTAAATAATCTTCAACGGAGTTGGTTCTGTCGATGCGGATGCGTATAGGTACGGTGGCGATCAGTGGGCCAATGACGCTTTCAACGCCTGGCAACGGAATGTCTCGACCGGTGAAAGTCTCACCGAAGACGACATCGTCATTTTGAGTATATTGAGAGGCAACAAGTGCCCATGCACCTCGGATTACGGTTGCTAATGTAAATGGAAACCCAAAATTTGTGTCTAATGAAATTTGATGCTCGACCATGTAGTCTGGATTTGGTAGGAAGTCTCTTGAAGGTAGACGCGGAAATTGTGAACCGACAGCATATTCAAGCTCTCGTCGCCAAAAGTCTTGCATTGCGGTATGATCTGTGTCGCGTACGTATTTAACAAATTCACGCATATTTGTTTGCACTGGTTCTTGTAATTCTGTCTCAAAGTTTCTTAATCTTTCGCGGATCTTTTTAAGAATGATGGGTTCTGACCATCCATCATAAAGCACGTGGTGAACGGTCCAGACCATGTATCGCCTGCCATCATCTTGTTGGTCTATAATCGCATATCGGGCCAGGCTTTGTCCAAGATTCATCTTTTCAATCTTATCAATCTCCAGATACTGCAATAGATCTGTAGAGTATTTCCAGGATATGCTTTCGTTTAGAACAACTTGCTGGAGTCCTGGGTCTTGCAACTGGGCTAATCGAGTGCGCAAGATGGGGTTTGCTGCGACAACATGTTCCCATGCATGCCTCCAACTATCAAGAGAAATACCAGATGGAATACAGGCTATCCTCTGAGCAACGTATGGCTTATTCGACTTGAGCGAGAACGTAAATAGTGATTCCTGCGTGGGTGTACAGGGATAGATGTCTTCAATAAGTTCCTGGTTCGTTCCACAGGCACACGAGGCCTCGAAGCGGGCGCTATCGATAAACTGTGATATCATAGAGAATTCGCGTACTCCAATTTTAGTATTAGAATCACATACGATTACCACACTGGCCATTTCAGAGAGTGTGGGATTGGAGAATGTACCAGCAACACTAAGCTCGAGTCCCCTGCCTCTGCAATCAGATACTAATTTCATGGCCGCCAAGGAATTGCCACCTAATGCAAAGAAATTATCAGCAAGTCCAATCTCTTCTGGGTCCTGATTCAATACGGAAGCCCAAGCTTTTCGTAGTCGCTGCTCAAGACCGCTGAGCGGTCGGGTGATTGTCTTCCTTGTACTTTTGTCGAGCTGCTGCAAGTCTACAACGGAACCAAACTCTCGGAGCCGCTTGCGATCAATTTTTCCTGATATTAGAATTGGCATATAGTTGATTGTTATATATGCAACCGGAATCATGTACCGAGGCAACACCTTTGTCGCTTCTGCGTCCGCTCTGAGTAGCATTTCGCGTAGCTCGTCAAGTAGTTGAACAGATCCTAGCTCTCGATTTTCGTCTACTTTTCCGGCTTGGTTTGCGATGAATGCTACTAGAGTTGGCTGACTTCCAGGTCCGGAGGGCGTAATAACCTCCGCAGTCACTTTAATATCCGTAGGGAGTCTAGCTTTTAGCTGACTCTCGATCTCGCCGAGCTCAACTCGTTGCCCACGCAACTTGATTTGGGTATCTTTTCTCCCTACAAAAATAATTTCGCCCGAGCTATCCGGAGCATACATTCCGAGATCACCAGTCTTGTAAAGACGCCCACGGCGACCGGCATGCCTACCATATCCTGCAACAAGCCAAGAGGGATCTTGAATAAAAGCGGCGGCAGTTTTATCGGGATCATTGAGATAGCCTTGGCCTACAATTGGGCCTTCCACAAGCAACTCACCCACTGCCCCTACTGGCATCAGGGATCCACAGTCATCAGGATCAGTGATCCAAATGACTGAGCCATTTCCTGGCCCAATAGTAATGTAGTCCCGATTTGTAGCCGCGTTACTGTTAACGGTACAGCCAATAGTACACTCACAGGGACCATATCCTATGATAATCCTGGTGTATTGTCCCCAACGCGCAACATCGCTTAAGGAGGCCGCTTCTCCCCCAAGGCCGAGGCCGTCGAGTGATTTTATCACATCCAAGTCTAATATTCGAGCAACGGAAGGGGTGAGACCTGCATAATTGACTTTCATTCGTCGCATTGCTGTATTCAGGTCATTGAGTCGCTCTTCGTCGGAAGGAATGCAGAGACAGCCACCATTGGCCAATGTCAATAGCATGCTATCAATACTGACATCAAAGGCGTAGGAGGCGAAATCAAGAACTCTGGAATCTTTTGTATATCCAACTGCTTTAGCCCGAGGGAAGGCACTACTTGAATAGCTTTGATGAGAAATCTGGACTCCTTTTGGCGTACCCGTACTCCCAGAGGTGAATATGATATACATCATTGTAGAGGAGGGTACAGCTCGTAAATGTGGAAGAAATTGCAAGTCTGAGATATCCGTAAAGGTGTCTTCTCCTAAAATGACAATATTTCCATTTGGTAGAATAGACGCTGATAAATTGTACTGGCTGCGGGACACAATAATGGTCTTAGCATTTACTTGCTTCGCAATGTTTTGTAAGCGGGCCAGCGGAAGCGCTGGGTCCATGAGCACCATAGTCCCTCCTGCTTTCATCACTGAAAGCACCGCTATGATAGTCCACTTCGACTTCTCAAAACATATCGGCAGGTAGTCGTCGAATTTAACGCCCTTTTCTTTAAGCAAGCATGCTAAAAAGGTCGAATATCGGTCCACCTGAGCGTATGTCAAGCTACCATCCCAGGACTGAATGGCCACTTTATCTGGATATTTTTGGGCAAGCTCGGAAATTATATCGTGCATGCAACAGCTATACGTTGGAGGCAGTGAATGATTCCACGACCATATCTGATTCATATCGTTTGTATTTGGTTGAATAAGGTTCTCAATAGACGCATCAAGGTTCGAGATACACTTTTTAACGATATCAATCAATGTATCGACATAATGTGTTATCGTATATTGTGAAAAGCATTTCGAAGTGTTCACAGGTTGTATATAGAGATAGCCATCCGTATAATACGTCTCGAGACACAGGATGCCCTTTGTTCACTATTGTCAACCACGTTGGATCTTTCAAGTAGAATAATACATACTCACCTCGTGTTTATTATCTTGACTCTTCTTGAATCGACGTGTGGTGCTCATGAGGAGTGATATGGGCCCTGCAGATGCCTCATACGAACCTAATGTGGTGTTTGTAACGTGTTGTAAGATTGCTGTGGCAGCCTGACCAGCATTACTCTCCAAAGACACCATCACATTGTCTGTCGACAGACACCCACCAGATATTTCGCGTTCGGCACCAGGCCCACGCGTCTGGTAAACCCAATCATATTCGACCTGCCTATCGTCCTTTACACGGAGAAGAACCAAAAACCAAGAAAGTAACAATATCTCATCCTTCATTCCCGTCAGAGTGGAATGTTGATGAGCGGCAAGGCCATTCAGCTTAATTATCTTGAGGTTTCCATTACCTTGTGAGCTCTGAGACGTCATATTGGTGTATCCAACATCTGGCTGGTCATAATGGTCTAAGCTGGCGACGTCTGGAATACTCATTTTGTTCTGGAATGAGGGGACTGTTTGATGTCAAGTAGATTAGACCGATGGTTTCCTGTGGTGGCAGCACAATATCAGGGCAGACTGACGTGCTCTGTGAAATACACCATATAACTGCGGCTCTTTTCCGCCAGAGAATGTTCTGCCAGATTTAGTAGCAAAGAACCAGCTGTACATGCATGAATGTTGTATTAAAATTGACCGAGAATGGCCATGTTGATGATTAGATGCAAATTTTATTTTCACTAACTCGTTATAGCCTCTGGCACCCACGTACAAACTAGGTGAATATTTCCTCATCTATCTTAAAAATTGCCTCAGGGGTGTCGGGAAGAAAGGTTTAGAGCTGCTGCGTATACGTGTTCAACCAGACTAAGCAAACTCTCGTTGCATTCTACGCTGTAGTGTGCGCATCCAGTACCCCGAATAAATTAATGGGTTACGAGTTAGGTTCACTTTGTATCCACCCAAGCCACGACATTTCTACGTGTTTGGTGAGTACCATGAGATGGCCATCATTTGGGAGAGCAACGCCACAGCGGCGAGTATTAGCTACACAGTAAATTTGTCACTGTATCTCCACAGTAACAACTAAGTGCACAGTATGTACGCTAATATCCTGGTATAAGCGCCTAGGCCCCTCAACGCTAGTGTCCCACCAGTGATGAATAGTTGGAAAGACGAAAGCTTCCGCCCCACTTCCCTCACCGTTCACCAGCCGTACTTTGGAGTCAACGGATCACGATTCTAAGGTGCTCTGCCCGATTCTTGCCGGGTCGCATTAATGGTGGTATGATCTGACCCCGTGTAGCTTAGTCTAATGAGAGATAATCTAATCAGATCCGTTGGGTTATGGACCCTCCCAAAACAACTTCTCATCAGATGCAACGGATTCTCAATAGCTCCGATTTATTCACTTCGGTATTTCGGAATGTTTCCATTTGCATCCATCCATAGTAAACTAGACTATTATTGAAGTTTTTTCTCCGGTAGCAGCCCACCCATGACACGAGTAAATAAAAGCGATGTCGGGTGTGCATTGGTTTGATAATGAAACACGCATTTTATCCCTGGTGTGAGAGTACGATTTGCTCCTCAAGTTTCTCTGGATTCCGAAAGACGTGATCCTCCGAAAGCTTCAGTTGCCGGATTATAGCTCATATAGGCGACAGCCCTTCATTGTCCTTCCGGTACTTCGACATGTACATGTACTCTAAATTCTGGCCCAAGGGGGGGCATTCAGGCATTTTACATCATTATGTAGGTTTGACCACCCCTCTGGTAGATTCGCAAGCTAATAGGCCCAAAAATTAGTCAGAGACTCTTGTCACATTTGAATATACGTCTGGTGGCGCTCATCAACCCAACAGTATTCTGTTTGTAGGCGGGCTGGGAGATGGCCTTGCTACGACATCTTATACAGCTGACCTCGTACGAGCGTTGCAGCCGACTGAATGGTCGTTCTTCACACTTAATCTGACATCATCTTATCAAGCATGGGGCCTTGGACATCTTGATAGAGACACCGATGAAATTGCCCAATGCATAAGATATATCAAATCTTATAAAACTGCCAGATTTGGACGCAGCAAACTTATCCTTATGGGTCATTCAACGGGTAGCCAGTGCGTAATACATTATCTTAGTCGACCCAATCCCCATACGGTTGTTCCACCATTTGACCCTGAACTCCATCACGTTGAGCGCCTAGCTCTCGATGGAGCAATTATGCAGGCGCCAGTATCTGATAGAGAAGCGATTCAGTGGGTTTTGCATCATGGGATGGGGGGGAAATCGCCAGGCAAGGTCCGAGTCATATATGAGAAACTAGAAGCTATGGCGAAGGAGGCTTCCCTACAGAGAACATCATCTGATACCATTCTACCTATATCAATGACTTCTCAGATTGGATATCCACCCAATACTCCGCTCAGTTGCCGGAGATTTTTAAGCCTTACCAGCCCGGAGAGCCCCAAAACACCCAGTGAAGATGATTTATTCAGTTCAGATCTGACTGATGAGCAGCTCAGGAAGACCTTTGGAATGATCAAGGACCAAGGATTGTTGAAGCATAAATTGATGGTCTTGATATCCGGGGCAGATCAATCAGTCCCAGATTGGATCGATAAGGAGCAGCTGCTGTCAAGGTGGAAGAATGCCACTAATATGAACCAACAGACTGGAATATGGGATGATGAACATAGTGGAGTGATACCAGGTGCATCTCATGCTTTGAGCAATGATGACCAGGCAGAACCGCGAAAGTTCCTTGTTCAGAAATTACTTGGTTATTTACAGACAGTACAATAATAAAAAATATATCCAATTACTACCTGTACTATGAGAAATTTATTATTCAAAAAGAAAAAAAGAAAGAAAGAAAGAAAAAAGGTTTTTCTATATAAAGAAGTAGCTATTACTCCGCTACTGTTTGGTGTAGTACATTCGCTCTATAGCTTGCGGATCTTTGAAGTAATTCTTCATGAGATCCATAATCGACACACTGACCTTCTTCAATAAGAAAAATGCGATCTGCTTTTCTTATTGTATGTAGTCGATGAGCAATTGCAATAATGGTAACCTCTTTGGCAGCTTTTTCAAGGCCATCTTGCAGTAGCTTTTCCGACTCAGCGTCCAGAGCACTCGTCGGCTCGTCTAATATCAACAACCTAGGCTTTCTAACGAGGGCTCTAGCAATTGAAAGTCTTTGCTTCTGACCCCCTGAGAACTGGTTACCATTCGGCCCACACAGAGTCTGGTACCCATTTGGCAAATCTTGTATAACATCATGAATGTTAGCGAGTTTGCATGCCTCTTCAATCTCTTCTTTTGTCACCCTATGCCCTGGCTTAGCTCCAAGACTGATGTTAAATTCGATGGTTCCTTCAAATAGAACATTTTCTTGAGGCACTAGGGCAATTGTGTCGCGGAAAGATATATCCCGACTTGTTGTAATGTCAACTGCATCTATCATGATAGAACCGGACTGTGGAATATACAACCGCTCAACAAGTGAAATGATCGTCGATTTTCCGGCCCCACTTGCGCCTACAAGAGCACAGAAACTACCTACCGGAATTTCAATGCTCAAACCCCTCAACACTTTGACATTTGGTCGGGCAGGATATGAAAAATGTACATTGTGGAACTGGACAAATGAGGCCAGAGTCATGGCTGGTTGGGAGGACTTTGCCTCACTTGCCATCTCAACGTCTCTCTCCACCGTGGAGTCAATGTCTAAATGGGGGTGACGGAGACTGCCTTGCATCTTTTCTGTCCCTATATTGATAAGACTCAAAATCCTGGCCATTGCTGCCCGGCCATTGGACAGCTCAGGAGCAAGAGCAAACATTTGACTCCACAGCAGCGCGCTGACAAGCAGGGAGAAGACGACAATCAGAAACTGAGTCTGCGTATAGTTCCCTGCAATAATTTGTTTTGCTCCCCACCAATATGCTAATGCATTTACACAATTCCCTAAAAAGTAGGTAATAGCCTGCCAAAAGCTTGCTTGAAGTGTGACTTTGAATGTCTCCTGGCGAGGGCCTTTGAGCGACCGCCGGTAAACATTCAGTGTCTCCTGCTCAAGACAAAAAGACGATACAGTCTTGATGCAGGTAACTGCTTCTGTACCAATATCGACTGATTTAGTGTATGCATTTTCGTGACGCTCTTCAAATTTACCAAGGATACGGAGTTCCATGAGGCCAGCTCCAAGGAGAAGGGGCACTAAGGATAGACAAACAAGTGCAATTTTCCAAGCAATAATATGCGTCAAAACGATTGCCGCCAAGAGGTTTATAGTAATCGAAAAGAGGGTGCCAATGACAGAGCCGCTTAAACCAGCCAAAGCACTGCCATCTCTAGTAATGTAAGATAAAAGTAAAGCCGGTGTTCGTCCATTGGATTGATGCCACTGGAGGTTTTGCTCAAAGAGTGATCGAAATGATAATACTCGCGCTGAGTAAACTACTTTTTCAGATATCCATCCGAACCCTGACCAACTGACCACATTGGCGAACAATTCAATGATCGCGAGAACGAAAAACATTAGCCCATAAAGTTTTCCACTTGATCGAATGCTTGAGGGGCTTTTGCAAATATCCAGACTCCCCACAGTATTTCCAAATATTACGGCTTCCCCAGAGAAAGCCCCTCCGACGATAGTTGAGCCTATCAATGCGACAGCAATGACGAGAATGTGTGGCCTCAATGCCGGCGCATATCCTTTCAGCAATTTCCACAAAGATATTGGCGGTGCCTCAAGCTCATCATTTGCTTCTGTAGATTGGACTTCTGCGTCTTCCCTAGCACTAGATGAGAAGTGAGATCCCCTTGAACCATCAATATCGTTAATCGACACGCTGGTTTTAAACTTCTCAGCGTCAGTGTCTGTTATAGAGTCTTGCCTTGACCTGCTAACGCTGTCACTTCTCACGGTCTTTTCATTGTTCCTGGTCTCATTTGACAATGTTTGTAGTCGCACGAGATCAGCATATGCGCCATTCTTCGCCATCAATACTGAATGGTTCCCTTCCTCTACAACACGCCCCTTGTGCAGTACAATAATATTATCTGCACTAATAATCGTTGATAAGCGGTGTGCAATAGTGAGCACTGTTCTACCGCCGGAAATTTTGGAAATGGCTTGTTGAATTCGCTGTTCACTTCGTGAATCTAGAGCGGCAGTAGCTTCGTCCATAATCAGAACAGCAGGGTCTTTAACAAGGGCTCTTGCTAGAGCTATCCTTTGTTTTTGACCACCGCTGACGAGTCGCCCACTTGAACCGACAATTGTACCATAGCCGTACTGTAGTCCTTCGATGAATGAATCTGCATCTGCAAGCATTGCAGCTTTTCGCACCAAGTTGATGATTTCTACAGCTTCGGGGCCGTATTTCTCAGCAGAAGATGAAAGATCTTTGCCGTCTCTAACTTCAGCTGCTAACTTAGCAATAATAGAACCAAGAAGCGTAGTCTTCAAGCGTGAATGCTCAGGGTTGCTCGAGTTAACCAATCCATGCGCAATATTCTCCAAAATTGAGCGATCGAGGAGAGATGGCTCCTGTTGGACTAAGCTTAGGAAGCTTCTCAGATTACGAGTATTGAGATGACGAAGATTATGGCTGTCGAATAGAATCTCCCCTTGCGTTGGATCAAACAGTCTTGTTAACAGGCTCGCGACTGTTGACTTTCCGCTCCCAGAGAGGCCAACAATGGCTGTATGCTTTAATGCTGGAATAGAGATATTGATCTGGTCAAGGACGACGATCTCTGGTCTGGAACGATAAGAGAATGACACATTCCTGAACTCGAAGCCACCTGTCATATGAGGTATAGTAAGGCCAGAAGCTGATGTTCCATCAATCAATGGCTCATGATTCATGTCTTCACGAAGTTTTTCGAACGATGCCACGGCAGCCATAAAAAGGTGAACAAAAGGCGCAACTTGACTCAGAAGCAAGGTTGCTATCGTTATCTCACGTTAGCATGGCTTTAAAGGACTCTACTCAGATCTTAACTAACCTTCAACCAGGATAAAAATCACGGTGAATGTGGAACCAACAGTAGCCCCTCCAGACTTGTGACTAACCAAGTCCGCAATGTTCCTGCTTCCTTGCCAAAATGCTAGAGCATTGGCAGAATAAGCAACAAAGTACAACACGCCAGATTGAATTCCAATGGCCAGTGATTTCTTCAACCCTTCCCGCTCTGACGATTTAAGTGCTTCAGAGAACTTTTGTTCCAGCCTGACATTTGCACCGAAGGCTTGTACCACGACGATGTTAGAAAGCGCCTCGGAGGCGATCGATGCAGCAGCCGCGGCATGATCCGACATCAGCCCAGCATATTTCTCGATATAGTGGCTACCAACGAATGACATCAAGAAGTAGGCTGGAATCAAAGAGACCAACATCGCAGCGAGGTCATGGTTCTTGATGAAAGCAACAATGTACGCCGTTACAAAGAAGGAAAGACTTGATAAGCATATTCCAACCTTTTCAGAAGTACCAGAGCGAATCGTCTGGATATCAGAACTGAGACGAGAAGCGACTTCCCCTGGGGGCAGCGTGTCGAAGTATGAAGGCTCTTGTCTAAGGAGGTTCTTGAGATAGCGTTCCCTGAGTCTTTGCGCTAATCGAGCACCGTACGTACTCCAGCAGAAGAGATAAGCATTAATCGTGACAAACTGTGCAATAGCCAAGTAAAAAATTATAAGGATCTTGTTGTTAATTCCACTTTGAAGGCTGGATGCTGAACCGGGCGTTTCGGATGCATCACACGTCGCAGCATTGAAATCGTTAAGGAGTTGACCAAAGATAATTCCAATTAATGGAAATGGAATGCCGGACACTATTGCACATACTATGCCTGATAACAGCATGCAAATATCAATTTTTGACGGATTTCCAGCCAATATTAGGCTGGGGTAGCCCCTGAGTTTGCGCGCCAGCCCCATGGGAGCTCAAAAGGAAACGGTATCAGCCTACAACGTAGGACCTGCTGTCTCTTGCATCCGAGTAGAAGTAGAATGCTGGTATTAGGGTCAGTAATGAATAATCCATAATTTTATTACAGAAATGCGTGCCTTATAATCCTCTCTTTGCTAAGACTCTCCGCGTGTTTCTTTTGAGGGCCGGGACCGCCCAATCAACCACCAATTTCTGATGTATGTGAAAGACTTCGATTGGATAAGCGTAACGAGGTATTGGATCAGTATGATTCTTCATCAAGTATCACCCGACATCGGCTACCCTGGGCCACTAATTAATCGTAATAGCTAAGCCTCGTATTAAATAGTAGTGGGAAAGCTGAGCTCGGAGTTCCGTGTAAGTCGGGCATCTTTAGAGAATTGCCGAATAGTCATGTACAGGCCCACACCATGCGATTTATGACCTGGTAACTTGGGCAGTAGCTTTTGCATTAGCCAAAATACGGAATACAGAAGTTCCACATAGCGCAAGAAGTAGGAGAGGCGCATTTTTCCCTAGCGCGAAAGTAGTGCGCAAAAGCTAGACCTGCGTAGAGCAATTTCGCGGCACTGGATAATGGCCGTAAGGAATTGACCAGAAGAGAGGAGAATGGGAAGAGAAAAAATTCCACAGAAGTTATTGGGGCAGATAATCAGAGCGTTGAGCCTGCTAGCCTAACCATTAACCCACTATTCCCATTCCCAAGACCGAAGAGGTCCTGACACCTTACAAAATTATGTATAGTCAGATAGGAAGGACCAGGCGGATCCAGTCCCCAAAGTTAGAGGATGTCTTTTGATAAAATATATAATCTTTTAGTAAGTTGAGTTAATATTTGCTGCTCTATATCTCTTTGTAGTACTAAACATGCATGCATTTCTGGCTACTGAGAAAGAACATTGAATAGGGATCAACTTTCCGACCCCATAGTGCCTAAAGTTTTGGTAAGGGTGCACAATGTAGAGTAACCCATTATTTAAAGCTTGGCATTCCATGCTGCGCGATCAGCGGATTCTAATGGTCGCTCTCGTCCGTCCCAGAATAAGGGGCACAGCTGAAACCATTTCTCCCGGCTGCAGATTGAGTGCACTGAGCGTTTATGACCCAAGTCAACATATTTGCCAATAGTGAGGCCCTGGGAGTTTTCGTAAGATAAAATTGTCGCGCCTGTCGCTCTAGGCTCTCCGACCACGTTTGCCGTTCGCGGATCGTCCAAGAAGCAGTAATGGATACAACTGGAATACCATGCGTTGACTCGCTGCGCGCCACGGAATGAAGCATCACCGACAAGAGAGTGGCGTCCGCGATCATAATCCCCAGCGTCATAATGGGCACCGTAATGGTCTTCCTACGAAAAAAAGAAGAAAAAAAAAGGGAATAGTCAGTACTGACAATAGTCAAGGGGGGAAGTATCAGAAGAAGTATTCACACTGGCACTTACTTTCGCCCAATAAAGCTCATAATAAGCGAAGCGGGTCTTGTCAAAGCATCCAAATAGACAAAGAACGTGAGGGTCAAGATGTAATCTGCGTAAATATTCTCTATGTTGCTCCAGAGTTCCAGTTTCATTCCAGCCCTTGGCGACACGCGGGTCATTCTGCCACTTGTTAAAAAGCCTCAAATGCTCGTCATCTTGCCAATCAACAGCTTCAAGAGAAAAATGTGCATCAATTTCTGGTATGTAACGACTGTAGACAATGGACCTTGGGGTCGGCTTCGGTCGACGTATAGGGTGTCGAGTATAGACTGGTTCATCCGGAAACTTGTTCGTCATTCGGTAGAGTTCGGGCATGATTGGGTACTGTGCCAAACAGGTGCGTAAAGTATCGTCCGTATGGTCTCCTACAACCCAGATTGGTCGAGGGCCCGTCGGAGAGGCAGCGCCTTGCCAGAATGCGCTCCGAAGAATTAATAGCTCATCCAAATAGCCATTCGCTGTTACAGCGTGCTGTGGCTTCGGGTGCTCTATTCCTAGGCCAGTAGCAAGTAACTCTCTCCAAACAATTCCTATTTCTTCGCCATATAAGGTGAGTCTAAAGCATTCGCACGTAGGATAAGCCAGATATATTGCGTGGATCACATTCCATATTTGGCCTACAGTCGGAGAACTGTAACCAATCCACTGGAAGGTGGTAGATGGACCTCGACGTGCTCTGGCCCAGGGGCTGTTGTCAGATACAGATGGGCACTCATTTTGGTGTGGAAATACCAAATCACTCCACGATAGGGTATCAAGATGTAACGGTTGTGGTAGGGGCCTAGCGTTCGACACCTCGTTGTCCAATGTTAAGATGAGCTTGGCCGGCGTGTTGTTGCCAACAGTGCGTACTCGAAATGTGGTCAAAAATGGATGAGGGAGCTTTACAAGAGGGTATTTGGTCTTTGTTACAGTAACAGATTCCATCGCTACTGACGCGTGTTTCCTCTCGTGGCGTAGAGTTTCCGATTGGAAGCGTGTTCTTAGGTCTTGGTGTTATCAGAGCAGTAGAAACACGCCGTAAATAAATACAGGGAAATAAATAACAGAAAATATAGTCGTTGAAGGGGTTAAACTACTAGCCTAGCAGCATCCAATGGCCCCAGAAAAGCCCTACTCCGAAAGTGCCATATTGAGTTGATGGTCTGTATCTGTAGTGGCTTGGGACTATTGACGGCACCAAAAGCACTAATGAGCTTGTACTGCACGGAGAAATACGAGAGGATAAAAAGCATATAAGATCAAGGTAGAACTAGTCCTCGTCAAGGGAATCCACATGCTCTAGATATCAACTATGTCAGCAATCAAACTGCCGTCTTCTTCAATGTCTTTAAAATCCAAGCCTTTGGAATTCAAGCACTTTCAAGTGTCTTTTCCAGACGACCATATTGTTCAAATAACTCTAAACAGACCTGAGAAGCTTAATTGTATTGATAAAACTACTAGCCAGGAGATCGCAGATATTTGGAAAAGCTTTGACCAAGATAATAATTTGTGGGTTGGCATTATTACGGGCTCTGGAAGAGCTTTTTGTACGGGGGCCGATCTACAGGGTAAGCTCTCTCTTGTGATTTGTCTAGAAAGGAACTGACGTTTGGCAGAATGGAACAGAATGAACGAAAATGGGGTAATCAACGATATGGCTGCACCTGGCCTTGCCGGGCTGCCGCGTCGAAATGGCAAAAAACCCATCATTGCGGCCGTGAATGGCATATGCATGGGGGGTGGTTTTGAGATGATAGCAAACTGCGATATGGTAATAGCTTCATCCTCGGCTACCTTCGCACTGCCTGAAGTAAAGCGAGGCATAGTTCCAGTAGCCGGATGCCTACCACGACTCAGCCGAACTATTGGCCTACAGCGTACTATGGATCTCGTTTTGACTGGCAGAAATGTCAGCGCTAAAACACTACATGATTGGGGACTTGTATCTCAGGTTGTTGAGCCAACAAGCGATGTTGTCCGTGCTGCAATTCGGGTTGCTCAAGATATGTGCAGGAATAGCCCGGATGCTTTGATTATTGGGCGTTTAGGCGTCCGTTTGAGCTGGGAAGTGGGCGGCGTGGAGGACGCCGTATCGGTGCTGGCCAATGAATGGTATCCTCGCTTGGTCGATAGTGCTAATTTTGCCGAAGGTATTCGGGCATTCGTAGAAAGGCGACGGCCAAAGTGGGTGGCTTCAAAGCTTTGAAAACTTAAGATTTCATAGTAGTTCAATCCCTACTCAACCCCTACTAGCTCCATACGATGTACGGAGCACTCGGCACATAACTTCGTATTTCCGCTACAAGACAAACTTGATCTGATAAGATGAGAATAATGCGACATATCTTATCAGATGGACTAACATCCCATTGACCCACAAATGTTAACCCACTTACCACACACGGTTCAGGAAACTATTGAATCCCTACATATAGCTAGCTTCTTTTCAGTCTAGGATAATTAGTTTCGGGTAGGTGTTTGAATGGAGTTACTCGTTAGCCTCTAGGTTTATTGCACTATCAATTTAGGTCGCGGGATTAAGCATCACGCAAAATTACAGCAGCTGTGATGAAGTACGTAGAACAACGTCGTTATACACCAAGAGGGCTATTGGAAGAAAAGGGAAGAAATGCATAAAGAATCTTCAAGTTCAACTATCGTGGTTTTTCCCCTTCTAATATACTATTGTTCTTGATAAATTATATAGACTGGTTCTAACCTCTCGAGTAACACTACCTGCTCTCTAGCTGCGCCCTGTACAGTGCATGGTGAAAGTATCAGTACTGTCATCACTAGTGTAGACAGTATGGTCTATTATATTTCTACTGTGACAGCGATTTTACGCCAACGGATCTGTCCACACTGGGGTCCTCGTTAGTTAGCCCCCAAGAACGGATCTGATAACTTTTTTTTATTAGGTCCGGGCCTCTTTGACTCTAAGATAGTACTCGCGCATCGTACCTGGACGATGACATGTTTTACGTTTAGCCTCACTAGTGGAACTAATATCAGCCGAGTTTGACTACCTTGTTGCTGGATGAATAGTTCATAGTTCGTATAACTCATCAAACAAGTACAAGGGGCGGCAAGGCACGGTACAGAGTGTCCCCATAGCGTTTCTTTTTTTTTTTTTTTTTTTTTTTTTTTTTTTGGCTCAGTCATACCCGTCCAGGAAAAGGCCACAGCTCCGTTACCGGGCGAAAAAGTCTTGCATTTTTATCATTTAGTTACCGTAATATTACGTATTCGAAATAACTGATAACCGAGTAACCGGCCTGGATATTGAGCTTATGGTAGGCTCTATACCATAAATCATGTCATATTAAGAACACGTTGCTATACTTGAGGTGATAGGACATCTTTATCTTTTACTGTAAATACAATGGAAAAACTGCTATGAAAGTGGTACACATGATTGGGCTAGCTATGAAATGGTAACCAGTTCCTAAATTGCTGTTTAGGCAGAATGTGAACTAGCATAGGGCTTTTGCATGAGTTTGCCCAAATCGTCTTGATCGCCTCGGATTCTCATAAACGAAAAATGGTAATACCACATACAGCTGAAGCACCGCTAGTCTACCTTCTGCAGATAATGTGGTAGAGTTATGAGAATCTTAACACGTAACTAGTTGGATAACTATATGAAGATCCGCAAAAAGTACAGTTAGTAATGTCACTAAGGGCTGAAGGTGGCGCTACCTCCCACTCGTGTGCTACTGTATAAGGGCAGAAGCCTCGCTTGCGCTATTTTCTCCGATATGTTATTTGCTGTACAGTCATTCTCTTGTATGAGCCAACATAAAAAAAATCCAGAGATTAGATTTGCCTTTCTCAAGGATTTGGTTAACCGGAAGATATCTTGGTTACTATGAACGCGGATGATAAGAACATCGCGGTCCTTGCGACCGATGATGCGGTTACAACAAACAACAATGGCGATTGTCAGATGGAGCTTCCAAATGAAGAGGTCCAACGAGGTGTGCAAGATGTTGAGGCTGTGACTCTCACCTGGTCAAAAATAACATTGATTGCTATTTTCCTCAAGTAAGTCCTTGTGTACTATTCCATATATTGTCGAAAATACGTCTAACGCAATGGCCTCCCTAGTATCTGGCTGCTCTACTTTGTCAATGCTTTTCAATCCACCATTCTCTCCAATTTGCTTCCCTATGCTACAAGCGCGTTTGAGTCCCATTCACTCTTGAATGTAATTTACGTCGTGGCTGGTGCCATGTCTGCAGCGACGTACATGCCCCTTTCAAAGATTATGGATGTCTGGGGTCGAGCTGAAGGCTTCCTCATCATGACCATCTTCGCTACTCTGGGCCTGATACTTATGGCTGCCAGTAACGGCATTGCCACCTTCTGTGCTGCATATGTGAGATACAATTACTCTAGCTTCTACGCAAACATGTATTTGATAAATCGCGGTTTCTAACATCGATATACAATAGGTGTTTTATAATATTGGATTCGGGGGCATGACTTATGCTGTGGATGTTATTACAGCTGATGCATCACAATTAAAGAATCGAGGGTTAGCATATGCTTTCACATCCTCTCCCTATATCATTACGGCATTTGCTGGTGCCAAAGCATCAGAGGGTTTCTACAATGATATCAGTTGGCGATGGGGCTTTGGTGTCTTTGCGATCATTTTCCCAATTGTAGCTTCCCCTCTTTACTTCATCCTGAAGATCAACCTTCGGAAAGCTGAGAGACAGGGATTATTGACCAAGAAAAGCAACGGCCGGACAGTATTACAGAGCATCTGGTTTTATTGTGTAGAATTCGATGGTAAGTGATGACAACATCTTCAATTAAGTGAGACTTGAAAATACTGATTCATGAATAGCGATGGGAGTTCTCTTATTCTCCATCGGTCTCACTGTGTTCCTTCTTCCATTCAATATTGCCGATTCTGCTCCAAACGGCTGGGCTTCTGGATATATCATTGCTATGATTATTGTCGGCTTTGTTATGCTAATTATTTTTACCGTCTACGAAACGTTCTTAGCGCCCACACCGCTGCTGAATTGGAACCTCTTGATTGATCGCACAGTCGTTGGTGCGTGCCTTCTAGATGCGACATATCAGATCTCATATTATTGCTGGGCCAACTACTTCACGTCCTTTTTACAAGTGGTCAATGACCTCAGTCTAGCTGAGGCTGGTTATGTCAACAATACCTTTAATGTGGTTTCCGGAGTGCTCTTATTAATTGTCGGCTTCATGATTCGTAAAACTGGCCGGTTCAAGTGGCTGCTATATATCGCCGTCCCGCTCTATATCTTTGCACAAGGATTAATGATATATTTTCGTCAGCCAGATCAATCTGTTGGCTATCTCGTCATGTGCCAAGTCTTCATATCAATTGGAGGCAGCATCTTTATCATTATTGAGCAGCTCGCCATTCTGGCCGCTGTTGACCATCAGCACGTTGCTGCAGCCCTTGCGTTATTGAATGTGGTCGGTACTGTTGGAGATGCTATGGGGGCCACTATATCTGGAGCCATCTGGACAAATACGTTCCAAAAAGCACTTGAATGGTACCTACCAGAATCCGCTCTGCCTGATTTGGATGTCATTTACGAAGACTTGGACACGCAGCTCAGCTATCCTGTGGGAAGCGCAGTCAGATTAGCCATCCAGAAAGCGTATGGTTATGCACAAACCCGAATGCTTGCTGCTGGAACTGGTATCATGGGACTTGCTTTGATTTGGATGCTACTTATTAGAAATATCAACCTTAAAAAGGTAGCGCAAGTTAAAGGCATGGTCTTCTAATTTGAGAGAGAGAGAGTAATTAATGAAAAATTGGTAGATATTACATAGATAACTTTAATCAGTCTCTAAATTAAAAGTTGGCTATTTTCTCCATCTTGGGGCCAGCCCAAAGATTTATTGGAAGAGTAGCGAAGTAGCTGACTGGAGTGTAATACCAATGCTCTTGTGTAAGCATGTTTACAAAGGTTGAAAAAATAGAATGATTGTATCTCATCTACTAGCTTTTTCCATTTATCGCACAGACATGTCTGCAACCTTCTCAGTAATTCCGTGTACAATAATATAATTATACATGTACTATTAACTCAATATAGTAAATATTCACTTGCGTGCCGAACGGACTAGCTGTAGTAATAAAGCATTGTTGGAGAAAGCAACCCATGAATTTGTACAGTTTGGTCGGGGGAAGATCCAGAAGGGTTATTTCAATGATACCACCAATTTTAGTCATTCGAATGGAGAACAGCCTATTTCTGAATTCCTAATCGAATTAGAGAACAAAGAGAGAATATGAAAAGTGAAGAGAGTGTTTAGTGCCGTGGAAATATAGGATTAGCTATGGAGTAGAGGGATAACTACATTCTAGCGAAAGAAGCTCTTGATATTATTGCGATAAAAAAAAGCATCTAGCGGCATCATGAGCCATGAGTACAATACGATCGATATCAATGCGTTGATATAAACTACAGGTAACACTCTTTTAGTTTTTTTTTCAGTAGACCATGGTTGGTATTTAGTGCATACTTCAAGATTAGGAACCTGTATTCCTCGTTCAAGAGTCATCATACCCTTCTTCACATTTAGTTGGTGGATGACATGCAAACTGCAGAATACGGCCAAATCCCGGTTACCACAATCTATAAGGACGGTCCTAAGTATGTATATTTAATTCTATTGAGAGATAATATTCATTTTGTACTTATTAGACATCACTTTCAAGGAATTGTTGGATTATGGCCAATGCTTTTGCGCTAGAACTATGCAACATAAAATGGTGGCCCGTATCATTAATGACTTGTGACTGAAATAAAGCTGCGTCGGGGAAAAGGAAACTTGAATTAGTCAATTGGTCGGCGCAAACACCATTCTTAGGATTGCAAAACAAAATATCATCACTGCCCGTCACAGCAAGGATTTTGCCGCTGAATCCAGACGCGGGTTGTAGACCCTCTACAAGACTGCCGCCCTCACCACACGTCATGACATCCTGTGCTTCAAAGCTCATCTTTGGGATAGCGGGATCGTAGTTGCCGCTGTAAAATATTGCTTCGTGGCCGGTTTCATTACTTGCAGTGATGTAACCCAATGGGTATCCTTGGAAGCGATTAAAAAGCAAAGCGGCTGACTGCATTTGAAGCAACAGCATGGGGCTAGGTAGTGGGACAAACGCCGACCAGCCTGTTAAAACCATTGCATCGACAAAATCAGGGTCAAATCTGGCTGCAGCGACACCAGTGATTGAACCATAAGAATGCCCTGTAAAGACAACTTTGGGAAATGCAATTCCCAAAGCATTGTTTGTGGACCGGAGAGAGGCTGCGATGCTGTTGATCACTGCAGCTTCAACGGGCATCTGGACAACTGTATTAGGATCCGGAAGAGTGGAGTTCCCATGGCCAGGAAGGTCAATGGCTAGTGTTGCGTATCCTCGAGAAGCAAAGTATCTCTGATAGGAGTAACCGGAAGCTTGAAGATTCGGTTCACTGAGAGCATCCCAAATAGTTCGATCACATGTGTTACCATGAGCCAGTAGTTGAATCGGGAGGGTTTCTGGATGAGTCGCACCAGCAGGAGCACAGTATTGGGCGCTAATGGAGAGGACTATAGAGGTTGAAATCTGTCCAACGACGCCAGCAGCTCCATTATTCAGACTCTGGGTCACGAACTGATTGATTGAAGTAGCATTTTCAGGATCGAAGCTATTGCCAAAGTCTTCATTATTGGCAATCGCTGAGACTGGGAAGGTGACAATCTTGCACTCAATTGCTTCCTGGGCGGCAAAAACAGTCGCAAAAGCAAAAAGAAATAATGCAGAAGGATGCAGCATTTCCCTTGTTTGATTCAGGTTAATATAATATGTCTGTTGGTGCAATTACTTAGAGTAGCCTGCTGTTTGTTTCTTGTCTAAAGGTTATCGAATCAGCTTAACCAGATCAACTCGCTCTTATAATTATATTACTCCTATTTCTGACCCGCAATCAATCTCACTGTTGGCAACTCCGCACTTCTAGGACACTAGCGCAACCCTGACAGATTGCTCGCCATATCTATCTATCTTTAGTGCAATATTTTTGGATCAATATACTGTACCGATATTGGTGATTAGTAAATAATGCCACCTTATACTGTCTCGTGTTCGCGTCTCCAAGTGTTAAATCCGGTTGCTTATTCATCTACTTGGCCAGCGAACTACGGGGTACCATTCATAGTAATGTATACAAAGTACTCCATATTATAGTTCTATATGAGGGCTATACGATTGCACATCTAAAGGCTCCAAAGACCATGGCTGTTCTGTTTCCCAAGGATGTGCTCCGTGCACCTAGGGCTGACGTGTGTAATAAGCAGCATGAGGTAGACCCACGCATGACAGGGTACCTATGCACTCCTGACATGGTATAAACTCAAGCCTATTTCGCGCAATGGTGGCGAATTGTGTACCATTGAAGAGGTTCGAGGAACCGAATTCCAAATACCAAGCTCTTGGCGTTTGAACAAAGATTGGGGTGTAATTAGGGTATCCCATAAAACAAGATATCTTGAATCTTAATCTACTCTTCATGAGCATAATGAAGTGGCTACCGGTAGTGTGATATTGCCAACAGCGAGATAGCGTATAGTATATGGAATAGTCTATAGTGTTCAATGTCTTTCATTAACTTAATAAGATTATGCCTCGTGCCTACATACCCAACCGATGCCACTCTTTATTTCATCTTGTGTAATATGCTCATTGGGGCTATTTCTATGAACTATGCGGAGTGCGATTATTTGTATTTTATCGGCAAATCTGTTGAGGACTCTCACCAAACTAATGCTTTACAGATAATAATGCGGCGCCCGGAGTATTCCTATCAATGTCTGTACCTATGTGCGACAGGTAAGGATCAACTTCTATATGGAGCGTTTTTGTGATTTTACATGATAATATGTATCGCAATCACGTGTATAAAGGCGTTAATACTATTACTATCAAGAACAGTAGAGTATTCGCAGTATGATTTTCCAAATTTCTAACATCTTGAATACAGCCTATTTTCAGAGTAGTATGATAATTATATCATGTTCAAACTTCCAACTGATTCATTATCCAACTCATATCTAAGATATTAAGCCCCATGTTATCCTGAATCACCTCCTCTGTAGGTATATTTTCTAAGATTCTAACAAATGACATACTGTTTTCTGCACTGGAGAAGCAACTTTCGATTGAATCACTCTGAAAGGTAACGTATCGTGAGATCCAGTTCAAACAATGCTTGAAGAACTGCGTCATTTTCCAGAAGTAATCACGGCTAGCTTGCCCAGCTTCGGTAAATGTCTCCATAGACATCATTTTGTCTCGAAGAGTTGTAAGGTAAGAAGAAATATCTGCTAATTCGCGTAGTTGGCTTGGCTCCCCCACAGTAATACTCTCTAATGTTGCGACACCAAGAACGAGAATAGCGTAAAGGAGTTCTGACTCTTGGAAGAGGACAGTATGTCGAAGGGTTCGTTTAGGCAAGAACACATATTCGTTAATATAATTCTGCGCCGCTCGCACGCACGAGATGGCTGTGCTAAACCGTGACAATGACGAACACCAATTACAGCAATTGAGATTGCCTAAGTCACTGAGGGGCCGATGCTTTTTGGGAGAATAGAGGCTAATCTCTTGCATGTAAACCTGTAGGTAAAGACATTTTCGTTGAATCAAGCCTACAAAGTCAGATTTGTGCGTGGTATTAGCGAATGTATATGTTGGAGAAAACTCACTATTGGCCTTGACTGATGGCGGAAATTGGTCAATGAGTTGTTCAAGCTTTCCCTTGAAAACATCTATCATGGCTTGTATCTGTACATAATCTATAGATTCTGAAACGTCTTTATTATTGTAGTGAAAACAAAGGTTAATTTCCTCAGCCAGTCCTTGCAGTTGAACAAAACATGGTAAAGCTTCAGTATGCGAAAGGTACATCAGCAACCTACAACATTCTGAAATGTTTTTACAAAACTTGAAATGAGTTGGCTTTCTCATTGATAAAGATATACTATGCAGCAGGAATAACAAATCAGTTTGATGTTTAGGAATATAGACGAAATCTGTTGACACTTACCTCGAAGAAATATAATAACATGCAACGAAAGTTCGCATCATTTCGACAATAGAACTATACTGCTTGCTAAAACTCGAATTCTCAATCGTTTCTCCATGCTGGATTAGCAACTCCTTGGCTGACTCGTCTGGGGGGCCAAGTCCGAGCTCCACTGCCATTGTGACTGCTATTTGGGATAGCTGATAAATCTGCTCTCTAGCAGAGTTGAAATAGAGGTGGTTCCTGGTACATTCACATTAGCATTTAAATAAATAAATGAATGACAGCGTCCTTCTTACCAGGTAAGAAATACTAGTAGCCCTTGTAATAGATCTATAGTTTTTTCTGCATTAAGAATCACTTTCTCTGCAAGCATGGTCCGGAATTCTACCTCTAGCCGCACTTGAAGGTGGTCTCGTGCATAGGCAGTGAGGATCGCAAGGAGAACACAAGGCCGCTCCTGTCGTAGGTAATCAAGGTCATCCTGAAAAGGGAGCAACACAAGTGGGAATTCCGCCGAGTCGGCGACGAAACTCGCTAGGAGTTGGCTCGCTTCATCGGTAGTAAGGAAGCCCTTGGAAATCACATCCTGGTAACCACTTGGCCATGATGTGATACATTCTATCTTGGAATTGTGTGTGAGAATCGTAACCGGGTCCACGTTGGTTAGGCATTCAACCCTCGTATCTTCCTTTTCAGATATTGACGAGATAAGGGTAACTAACCCTTCAATTTTCTCTTCAACTGCTTTCGTTCTCGAATTACTAGTTCATTTTTAGTTAATCCATTATTAAGAAGGGACAAAACGAAAATGCTTACGACGTCCGTTTAGCCCTTCGAGGCCGAGCAATGGCATGCTGAAAGATACAAACAGCCCCGTTTTTGCTACATCTGCATGTAGTGTTACTGACTGGCCCTTGTTTATATCCACGATATCACAGTAATTCTGTAGTTACCTTTCACATGTTTGGGATGCATTCACCCTGTCTGTTTTGGGAATGCAGCGGACCTTCAAGCTTCTGCAGACTTCACAAGATCGGCGAAGATTACCCGTCCTCCTTTCGGAGTCAGCCACTGCTCTGAAGCCTGTAGCCTGGGAAGCCGTGGTCCCCTCCATGGACACGTGTCGTTAATTCCGCATGCAAAAGAGGCGATGCACTTGCTGCCTGTAAGATACTTCAACTTTAACGGCGTGTTCTAACAGGTTCATTATTAGGTTTCCGCCAGGTGGGACAAGAACTCAGGAGGTCCTTAAACAGCGAAAACGGAATCTCGGAACTGAAACATGCTCCGAGATTCCGGGGTCTGCTGCCACCAATTTAGGTACTACCATCAATGTACTCCATACCAAGTGATTAGGTAGCAAAAGCAGCAAATGTACTTCATACGGAGTAGACCTACTATAACCTCCCGCGGCTGAGAAATCAACGTAATGGAAAAGTACTTTTCTTCATTAAATGAGAGCGTTTCGAAAAGCAACTAAAACCCAATTAGCTCGTAAATTTACTGTGACAATCGTCTAGATAAGGGATCTTCCTGGTCCAGAGTTTAGATGTATGTGAGTTTATTAAAGCGATTCCGGGTTATCTACTACGCCATTGTCAATGTACCTACGAAGGCTTTTTGCTTAGATAAGCTATCTAGTAGAACCCTTGGACCTTCTCATCACAAAGATCCCATAATCTTTTGCCGGAATTTCTCGTCACGATTCCCTCTTCGACCTTGGGAGAAGTCCCGCCGATTTGCCCAAAGGGAACTATGAAGCATCCACTTCTCTCGCCCACTTCCTCAGATAATCCAGCATATAGTTCCGTCAATGCACCAAATCGCGCTGGATGAGACATGAAATTATGCACAGTCCGCAGGTACCATGGTGCGTGGCGGGCAATGTCCGTCTTGAGAGCGCCCGGGTTGAATGCGCAGCTAACGATTTCAGGATGGAGCTTCGCCATTTCGGTTGCAAGAATTGCATTTGCAGCCTTGCTTTGAATGTATCTCGCAGTGCGGCCTTTAAAGCCCTCGAATTCCGGGGAGCTCAGCGCCCAGTCGTCCCATTCTATACCGTCTTCTCCGGGAGGTGCAACACTGTTGCCGGCCCCAGCCCAACAAACCCGAACAGAACCCTTTGGCGTGTCAGAATTTTGCGCTGTTTTTACCATGATGGGAGTGAGGAAGTGCTGTAATAAAAAAGGACCGAAGACATTGGTTGCGAAGGTGAGCTCATGACCCTGCTTGCTTACGCTGCCTTCCGGTGCCAGCATAACAGCTGCATTGTGCCATATTATGTCAAGACGCGTTTCAAGCTGCAAGAATCTTTCTGCTGCTAACTTAACGCTGAATAAATCTCCTAAATCAAGCTTAAGGAAGCGGACAGCTTCTCCTTGCTCTGTGGAGCGTGATTCCATTCCCGGTGGAGGCTCTGACTTTACTATAAGCTGGATGGCCGCATCCCCGGCCTGCAAAGATCTTGATAACAGATAAATCCTAGTCGCATTGGCGTGGTATAAGATCTTTGCTAACTCAATGCCCACACCTCCTGTTCCTCCAGTGATAATGAAGATCTTAAAAAAGAAGATGTTAGTAAAACTAGGAATGTCTTCAATGAACGGTGCTCCTTGAATCCCACTTTATTTCTAAGACTGGATATGTCTTTTTCGAAGAGGGTTGGTTTTGTAGGAAAATAAGATCTCAGGAAAGTCGCCATGGATGATTAGCAGTATGTATGGTGTAAGTATAAATGTTGATACATCTAAAATAATGCAATAGAACAGCGCACAGCTTTATAGTAAATGGCCTAAATGATCTAACGGATTTTCGGAACGGAAAAGCTGAACCTTGCACCGGAATCTCCGAAGGAAAAGATCATTCAAACCGGCACAGGCACAATATCTCGGACCGGTCATTTTTATCACTCTTCTCCATAACGGTCAAGTCTTTAATACCTCAGTCTAGTTATTTCATTTGTTTAAGTTTCCAATTTAGAGGCTGTTGTGTTCTATCTTCCGAGAATAGATAATATTTAATATGCATCATGGCTTGAAATGTCACTAACAATTATATGCTTCTTTCCACTATTATCAGCAGTACCAGTATATCTTGTGGGTGTCTATGGTACTCATTACTCCTTTCTTTTCTTTCTTATTTCTCAATTCTTTTGGTCATGTGGGGTGGCGAAGATAGACAAGACGCATAAACTTCGCCCAATTCTTGCCTAGAGAGAAAGGGATTTACTCATTTTACAGTCATATCTGGGGGCGACATGACACTGTCACAAATTACGATGTCAAAAGGTTTTAGCTGGGGGAATTACAGTGTAGCTCGATTCATTAGCATAGAAAAATAAATCTCGAGCATATTACGACATCCCCTTCCCTTCATCGGAAATACGGTAGACGTGTGGTACAAGTTTTCCATCCAGTAGAGTTTGGAAATGCTATTAGGCCGTCAACCGTAACCAACAGGCTCTCCGCCCATTCTCAAATCTGTCTTTTATATGCTACCCACAGTCCTGACGCTATCCTATATAAAGTAGCAGTATCATCTACTCACCATTGCTGGGGTTGTGGCCATCCGATTCTACTTGTCCGCCCAAGTTGCCATCTTATCAATGGGTGGTAGCTTTGATCTTCCGAGCCACACCTGTGTGAGAACTATGGCAATATCGTTATTTATTGATGAGGATAGAGTGAAATGTACATGCTTCGAGTATGTTAAAGAATATAGAAAATATTTAAAGAAGATTCCTTGGGAAAAAATTGAAAAGGACGCCCATGGAACCTTTTGTAGCATTCCATGCTTGCGGCACATTGAGAGAAGGATCGTAAGAGCCAAGCAGCGAAAATAATTTATTGTGACCAATCGCAAATATGCTAACGTTGATTTTCATTTTGCGCGCTCTCGCAGACTACAGGATCGAAGCGAAATGGCTTTGTATCTCTAATAACCACTCATCCTATCCTATCAAATCATATCATTCTAACACTCGGTTATAGTTAAAATGCTGAGGCTTCATATCGACTTTTGGCCCTGATGCTTTTACCATACTTGAAAAATACCCAAGGGACAGGCAAAAGAGCTAGGGCAAAGAACCCGAGTAAACTGCTTGCCCAACCAATGCCCAGATTTCTATACACTGCAACTAAGAGGTAAGTGATATGATGTATCGCGGGGTGGCATAATAAAGCTTACTCTGTGTAGTAAATAGCGGAAAGGCCCCTGAAAGAATGTACCTGGCTAGGCTATTGGCGCTGACAGCACTAGCAATGGTCATCCCTTGGTACGTATCAATCAAGTACTGCAGGCTGCCTGTAAACAGACATAAGTTGCCCCAAGTGAACGGTATAATAGCAGCTGCTGGACTGACCCAAGATATGCCAGACTTCGAAGTCCAGCCAAACCAGAAAAGCCCAAGTGGTAGGCCAATGCTACCAATCATTGCCGCATACAACCGGTGCTCAGGTGGAACTTGGTGCGGTGGATGTTTGGCAACCTGTGGCAAATAAAAGTATTTATTGCATAATAGGAGGGTGATAGCTCCCAGAGTACAACCAATGATTATAGAAATGAATACCAATCCAGTTTGCTCAACTGAGAAATGATATACTTCTCGGAAGACATACGGTATAGCTGCAAAAAATGAAAACAGCGTGGCAAACTCTAAAGCAGAATACAAGCAAAATAGCGTCGTGATTGGCTCCATAACAAGCATCAGCACAGGTCGAACAAGCGCAACCGTAGTGAAAAGCTTCAGCCTCACACGAAGAGGTGACTGTTGAGGTAATGAGCGGCCAAGTTTTTTGGCCTTCCTCTTCTTGAGAATCGGGTGAAATGTTTCTCGGCCCCATATAAGACCAAGCGCAAGGCTGAAGGCAGAAAAGAATATGAGCGTCCATTGTGTCCATCGCCAGCCTTTTCTATGCGTAACAAAACCACCGATAACCGGACTGTAAAGATTAGAATTGGCAATGTTTAAGGCTCGCTCCGAATTCAGCTTGTTTCTCACATCCTGTACCTACCCGAAACCCGGCCCTAACAAAGGCGTTGTGATAAAAAAGGTGGAAGGTATGCCTCTATGTTCCGGTGTGTATATCTCATTGAGAGTCCCGCCCGAGATGGCCAATGTGGGAGCGTAAAACATTCCAGATAAGAACCGAAGTATGCAAAGCCCGGTAAATGTCTGTACTGTCCCACAGCCGATAGCAAAAATAGCCCCTATTAAAACGCCCACCATGAAAATATAGTACCTTCCGATGGTTTCAGATAGAGGTCCTCCAATTACTGGTCCTAGTGCAAGCGCAAATACATAGAGCGAAAGCGGTAGGATTGATTGTGTGGTCGTGACACCAAATTCCTCAATAAGCTGGGCTGGAGCTGCTGTCATGACTGAAGTGCCAAAAGATCTAATTTGACTGTTAGGTAAACTGTTTGTCGCATTGGAAAACGGGTAGCGCACGCTGTGAATGCCATTGAAGAAACTACGGCTATCTGCCATGCCTTTCTACTCTCTGGCCAGTTGTATGGATTGTCAGGGTCAGTCTGCCAGTCCCATAGCGCATCAATAGCAGGCGCATCCTCGTTTTTGCTTTCATAATGATCCATATTCCTGCTGCTAGTATGCATATTGCCTCGGCCACTTTCTATGGAACTTGGATCTTTGGCGACATTCGAAATTTCCGACATCGTATCTTCGGCGGTATCCGCTATATTTGTGAGACAGCAACCGGTGTTGTAGTGTGTTGCTATATATCGACGATATACGAAGTCCCTGCCTCTCTTTGGGTCCCAGATGCCCAGTCAAATGAAAAGCAGTCGGTACCATATTTATAATCTTATAAAATCAAAACTTCCGAGAGATATTCTATCTAGTATAAATCTAAAAAGAGGATTTGTCACTAGTGGACACAAATTTACAAAGTAGACTAATACATAATTCTTTTTTACGCTGCTCTTAGGCATTCTCGCGGAATTGGTGTAGCGGAAGTTAGTTCATAGAGAAGCCAGCTTGGGCGCTACATTAACAAATTCTAGCTCCGCGAGGTACAATGTTCTCGGCTAACTCAAAACTGGAGACGCTATTTGGCCCATGACATACGCTAATCACCCAGCCGGTAATGGGGCCGCTATGAGTTACTCCGTACCATTTACCTAATCGGGAAAGATGAGTAATCCTTAGTGACGGTAAACAAGCCATAAGACAGGCACTGGAACTAACAGAATATCATAGATATTCCTATGATTCACCTAAATCTTCTAGCATACATAAATAAAGACAATGATCAATGCCGCTTGTTAATCATGTTTGACTGCGGTGTTAGACTTTTTACATATAAGAGAGGGCAGAACCTGAAATCGCTTCCAATGATGGTTCTACCTGATATTAGCGAGTAAATGGCCCTACGAGAGTATCCAGATAGGGATCATGAAGAGAAATTTCATGACGTGGTTGAATATGTAGCCTAAAACATATATGCAAAGAGTTAGTAAATAATTGGCTGCATGCCTTAAACATATACAGGATATAAACTATAGTTGAGACTACGACATCTGGAATATGCTAAAATCGTAACACAATACAATAAGTATATCAATGAGATCCTCACAAAGCATATATACCAATACTTATTTAAATGGAATGCCATAATAACTGCCTATCTAACAGCTTTTCAATTTTGATATTACATCATTGCTTCATTCATAGATATTTAAGCAGAGAATCGAAGCGCTCGTTAATAACAGATTAGGATCCCAGACAACCATTTAAGGTGAACTGTCATGACGATGTGCCCAGCAGTCAAGCTGGCCAGACAAATTGCAATTAAAAGTCGATTATACCAGAAATCAATAGAAACAGCTTGCATTCGGTCTATACCAATTACTTTCATTTCTCTTAGTGACAATGATTATTAAATTGATCTCGCAGGTTCGGGAGCTATATAGTGTTCACATTTCTATTTAAATGCTGAGGAGCAAAATACAATCGGCATCTAAAGAGCATTAGATATTATGAAGGCTCCTTGTTTTCACTATCTTGTTGAAGGTTTAATTGCAAGCCAGCTATACCATGGGCGTGGAATAAAAACTAATTACAACGAGTTAATATAAGCCAACAGAACGTTCATTATCTCTTTAAAGGTGTTAAGGCAGCTTTTTGGTATTCCCCCCACAACACCCATGTGAGGAAGTGGTACTTCATAAGGACCCTAGGTCTCAACACAATCAGTGACTAAACACGCCCATGTCTACACAATCATATAAATTAGAAGAAATAAAGAGCCTGCCTTGGCTATAAAGCATCCAGGTTGGCAAAATGCAGTCGCGAAGTTGATTTTTACTGGAAATTATTGTATGCGCACGACCTTAACTCAGCTTAGCTGTAATAAGTGCAATGTAACTATTTATAAACAGAAGGATTGCTGAGACTACTACTCCGTATTACACGCCAATTTATTAGGCAATCGATATATCTTTAATTTCCTTATTTCTAGTTAGGCTAATTTGAATAATTGTGGGGGTGAATACAAAAAAGCTACTTTCGCACCTTCAAAGAGATAGGGGGCGGCAGTAAGTCTCGGCTGCAATTATTATCTGACAATCTCGTTGATGTTGAGAAAGTCTAATTAATTCCTGGCGTCGTCAGCAGTGATAGTTCATTTAACCAAAGTATGGTGACTATGTATGATTGAAATCAATCTTCCGGCTGAACTTGGTTCAAAGCGAACTTTGATGATAAATAAACCCGGTTGACAATGGAAATATTTATATAAACGAGCTTCTAAGCTACGTTCCAGGTATTATTATGTGAGGATGGTTAGTGGTACTACCCGAATCTATTGGAAACTTGCTATTCAGGACTAGACTAAACCTCAACCTGCAATAAATATAGTGGTGGGGAGGAAGTTATGATATACTCAAGAAACTAGCCCTGATCCATCTATATAGGCCTTTGTTTATCGTAGTTGGGTTGATACACGTGAACACAAGATATGTGTCTCTAAAGTTATGCCATTTTCTGGCTTTTCCAATAGATTCGTTGACAACTTAGGAAGTATCCTTCCTAGAAATTGATGACTGCAATTTGTTATTTGGATGATAGCAGCAACTACTAGATCACTGTTAGACTAATACTACTGTCAAGCCGCCTCATAATAGAAGAGAGACTGTCTCCTGGCACTTCACATCTTTCGAGCTCATGCAAGAAAGCTCAGAATAAACCTTGATACTTCCCATATACTCTGCAGGTGTACATAGTGGGGGATATTGTTACGAACCTGCCAATTCGAATGCGTCACTAGGCAAATGATTGGGCGATTGATCCAATTCTAGCAATCAACCTTGGTAGATCGACTAGTTAAAAGGGAATAGCTGTCACGACAGACCAGATCGTAACAAGTATATGTTTTACTTCTATTCTTTTGGGCTTCATATATTAACAATCTCTGCATCTACTACGAGTCCTACATCGTGTCTAGCTACTTATCAAGGCAGCTGCCAAATCCGCTTGCTATAGAGAAGGAGTATTACCCAACTACCTGTTTGGTTATAATTATATAAGCTCGGGTGGTGGTTTTGCAGAAAATCCGCTTTATCAATTCTCTCATTCATATTGAGTAAGATAGTAGGCTACCTACTGGGTTTTGGAAAGTAGCCCACATGTTTGGCGCATTGGGTCGATTACCAGCACATCATGTATATTAAAATTGCTAACCATAAGGCATTTTATAAAATCCCCTTTCCGCTATATTATTGAAATAATGTAAATGCATGCATTAGGCATACAGCACAGAGAATCGTATTGCCCAGATACGGCTTTGTGAATCCAGCTTAGTGGAGGTTAGTACGAAGACAAGCAAGTTTATTGAAGAGAAAGTAAAACATAATAAAGAGAACAAAGACGACCACGAGACAACGAAGATGAAAAAGAAGCAACGCACAGAAGGCAAGTGCCAGTCGAATATTGCTGTATCCCTCTCTATATAAACCTGATTACCTGCTAAAATTACTGTCAATATAATGTTGCGTATATGAGCGTAGGAAAATTCACCTTATTAGCCTAGTGCTAGCCGCATAAGGGCTATGAGGGCGCTTCATAGCACGAAGGTTCTTCCTACAAAGACATTTCGGAATCCACTCAGGGGGTTCACAATGTAACCTCTGCTTTGGAAGTAAGTCATAATTTTTAGCATCTTGTATATCTAGCAAATCATCTAGGAATAAATCATAGTTCAATATTGTCAAATCCTTAGCGCAGTCCAATAGATAAATCAGCAAATATTGCCAATGAAATATCCAAGACATATGTGTGAGGTAAAGAATTAATAGTGGACCAGCACATAAAAAAGAACTTAGTGGCTATTCTGATGATGAGCTAGCACCGGCTGTAAAAGCCATTTGGCTATGAACATAAGTAAATTTGCTGTGTTGGCTACGATTGGTGATGGCTCATGAAAGTAGAATATAATTGAAAAATTGCTTATATTTTGTTACACCGTGGGGCTCATCTCTTCATTGATATTGACGCCAAATGAGCTCACTGCAGTAGTATAGCTCTGATGGACAGCCTTACTAGCATAGACTCTCATCTCCCGCTCGTAAGCAGCAGTAACTCCAGGCTTAAAACCTCCAGCCTCATGCAGTAACTTCCCTAGTAGTGCAGAGTCTTGAACGGCGGTGTTAGCTCCTATTCCCCCAGCAGGCGTCATTGAATGTACAGCGTCACCAATGACAGTTACGCGGGGCTCGTTAGGCCATTCTGGCACACCTGACGGTGTCGAGCACGTAATCTTCCAAAATGCCGCCTCAGATTCATTCATCTCATCAAATAGAGGTTTGAATCGCGGGTGCCAATTTTTTGTAAGTGATCTAGCGATGTCAGCAGCTTGTTGGCCAACGATGGTGTAATCGTCGTTGGGAACCTGGATTACGCCCGGCTGCCCCCCCATCGTCCATCCAAATTCAATATCGGGATCATCCATTTGACCAGGACGGACATTAGTAATAATAAAGACGGCACCGTCTGGGCGTGTCTTGTCCCGTAGGGTGAAAACACCCTCCCCCAGGCCCTTGAATGCCGTGGTGGGGGCCTGGCCGTGTATTCCTCTAGCGCCGGTGTCATACACCTTGAGCCTCCCGCCCGACAGCTGTTTTGCAACTTTGGAGTAGATACCCTCACCCCCGATAAGCATAGAACCTTCTATTGATTTGGTTCCGTCAGCAAACACAGCAATCACACCGGTATCAGTTAACTCATAACCGGTTACGTGCTTGGCCCATTCAATATGTTCTTCGCAACCGTCGGCAAATATTTGTCGCATGTCTCCCCGAGCGATGCCAACAATCTTCCCGCCTCGTGATGATAAGCTTTCGGCAGCGGCATGTTCGGTTTGTTCTCCGGTAATCGCGTCAAATGCAGTAAAACCAGTGCCGCCCGTCTTTCCGCACTTATCCCAGAATCGCTGGAACGTTTGGAAATCTAATACTGATTCAATAGCCTCGAGACCTTCTGATGATAGCCGTAGTCGGTACCCTTGAGCGCGAAATGAAAATGACGCATCGCGCTCAAAGATCTTAAAAGGTATCTTGGATTGTCGTAGGGATTGAGCCAAGAGCAAAGATGCTAGGCCACCACCTGAGATCAGAATTGGCTTGCTGGCGGACATTGATATCTAACCTTGCCGAATATCCAGTGCTGCGGCAAACTTAGAGGATGGAGTAGTCTTTGGTCAACTTGAAAATAAGTCCTGTGTGCACTTCTTATATACACTAGATACAGTTATGGGATACCTGGAGCTATGCGCACGATATTACTAAGATCATCTAATCAACTAAATTGGATTATAAATAATATAGTTATAGTGATAAGCTAGAATCTATAGCATATTCTAAATTTGGAGGTATATTCTTATAGGGCAAATTATACAAGTATATATGTATCTATATCTATATCGCTATATTCTATATTCCGTATTCCTGATGGGGTATCTATCTGAATAGATACTTGCTCTGCATACATATATCTATAGTAACCTTCCAAATATATCGCTCAGGATAATATTTATTTAAGTGCATTTTTTATGTTAGTATTTTTAGATAGTGCGTACGCCCTATATGGAGAAACTTAGCCGACCTTTACTCCGTATGAGCTATAGAGATAGCTGAACTCCCTGTAATATACTCTGTAACCTTGGTGAGACTTACTGTCATGACCGTTCCATAGCATACTTTCCGCGTTGCATTGTGTTGTTCACCACTCCGGTTACCTTCGGGAGTTACAGATATCTGTTGCTTCCTAATGTGCTTCAGCTATTGGTTCGTAAAGCAAAATATTAACCCTATCCTATTTTAAGTGGTGCGCCAGCATAATTTAGAAGAATACAGCTGAGGCAGCTATATCTTAGACACATTAGACACATTTTCTTTTGCAACCTACCTCCGTCGTGAATTATGCAAAATACTGTCTATTCGCCCGCACCTACAAGGTACCTGCTGGACAAGGAGATCTGGTTTTAAGGATAGCGCTGCGCTAAAATATGGTGATGTTGATGCTAGCAACCGTGTTACAATGGGACACGACGAGAAAATGTCATGGTCTGTGCGATACACGGGTAATTTCGGAATGATTTACGGAGTTTCGGCCAAGTTTGAATTCCGCAATGTATACTTCGTACGCCAATCCCTAATGATGTTTATATATGCAGCCCCTATGAATTTCTTCTTCTTCAATGTGTTAGATAACAACGCCACTGGATCATCCTAGATATGCATATGCCGACCCGAATGGTAGCGAAATTTCTCACACCGCGGACAATTGCAATAGATTCGACGCTTCTTTTTGCTGGCGTTGGTGGTACATACAGTCTCAAAATATGCAATCGTATTATACAGACAGACGAAAAGCAAATTCGATCCAAACAGCGTGCATCGGAGTCGTTTAAAAATTCAAACACTATCCGAAGAATTGTGAATCCTAGAGGTCATGTTACTATCGAAGATTCTCACACAATTGTGTTGAGTATATGTTCGACACAAAAAGTGCTGACAGAGGAGGCCCTATTATCCGCATTTATGGGAGGCTTTTTCTCAGGACCAGTTTTTCTGCCAGAAAGGATAGTTCTTGTTAGCCACTTTCGACTTCTAGTATAGCTAGGCATCAATCCCTCAAGAAATCCGTGTAACTGTTTCTCGACTACTAGGTCAAGTGGGGTTTTTCCGTGTGTACCCTCATAAAACATGACGTGAGGGGCCCTCTCTATAATATGGTGAATAATATTCTCCTAGACGAACTTGCGGCCTGCATTTTTGGATCAGCTCGAGGGGATTGGTATGAGGGCTATGGAAATGGGGTATAACGAACAGCGTGAAGAGGTGTATGGCCTCCATCTAGCATCTCTAGTACTGTCATGTGGCATAAATCTAACACAGTTGTGAATAAGGTGTCCGGTTGAGGTCGGACAACGACCCAGCGTGCCAACGGTGTCAGACCGCCTGGATTCTCGGCACATCGCTGCTCTTGCAGTTTCTGAAGTACCGATCTATCCATTGACTGCAGGAAGGATGATAGCTTTTCGGACTCAGCGAGATAGCCTGCGCCTGGTTTAACCAAAAGAAGGTGAAGCATATCACGCCCATAAAGGTCTGTGGCAAAGGGGCTAGCTCCCGCTTCAATAAGGAGATGTAGAGCTTCAATCCGATGGTGCAATGCTGCAGCTAATAATGGGGTCCATCAATCTATAGATTTGACTTCAAGAAGCTCTGGCTTTGATGATAATATGAATTTGACAACCTCAATATTTCGAGATAGAACGGCACAATGTAGAACAAGGTTTTCTAATATGCAACCGTCACTTATAGCTGTATTAGAATTAGTCGGGAATGCTCACCTCGGTTATCCAGCCGTTTCTCTACAGTACTAAGGAACTCTGCTCGAAACTGTTCAGAGCTAGCTTTGCGGATTGTAAAATCGTTGTTTGCCGCAAAGTGCCTGTATGCCTCCATTCCTCTGCTTTTTTCAATAAAAAAACGCACCATATTTAGGTTGCCGGACCAGGCCACCTGAAATAGAGGTGACAGTTGATGAAGTCTATCAAGTTGACTTTTACCTTTCCGCTTACCCTGACTCGCGACATGTCTAAATGGCGCACCTGTTGCTTTGATATACTCCTCAAATGCATCAGGCCAGTCGCCCCGCTCAACTAGAACCCAGGCATGGCGAATCTGTCGATCAATATCGCTTTGTTCTAGTACAGGCGAAGATTCCATTTCCATAGAAAATCTTAACATTCCTATCTTCCCCCTTCTTGGCCGCTAGATGAACTACCGCTTCGCCTTGCTCAGTCCAGGCATCGGAACGTGCGCCATGATTAATAAGACATGGGCAAACACCTGCTGATGCCGCGATAACTGCTAGATGCAACACAGTTCGACCAACAGGATCTCTGGCTTCAAGATCTATTTCCTCAGTGGATAGGACCTGTTCGAGACTAGCAAGATCTGTTTGAGCAACAATGCTGAAAATGTCGGAATGCCAGCTTCTAATTCTTCGTCTGCCATTTAATTGATATTGGACGAGGTGCTTTTATCAAAGAGGTATACGTTGATTGATTCTGCTCAAGTAGAAAAAGACAGCTTGATTAAACGCGAACTACGATACGAAAGATAGTAGCGGGTAGCTTGCCCTTAGCGCAGGGACACGTACCACGGAAAATGTATAGCCCAATAACCACCTTGAACTGTGAAAGAAACAGCCACTGACAAACAAACTCCCTCCCTACCTCCTTCTATGCGGTCATCTGTACTTGATCAAATGAAGTATGAGGTTCATAATCGTGAATTTAATGATAAATCTGTGCCTAAAATCTTCCACCATGCTCAATGACTCATGCAGAACTCCCGTTGGCGTTGTCCATAGATGAGTAAGGACTGAGAACCACCAAACCTTTTACTTCGAGGCAACCACTTTAGATTTTGTCAGTTAGAGAGTTTCCACGGGTACTCTGAATCACATCAAGGAGCACATCCGCAGCTTTTTTGACATTGCCTAACTGCGATTTCTTATTTCGTTCGTCATTTCTATCATTCTGCTAGCAGTCGTCTCTGAGTAGTCTCCAATACCAGCCCCAGGAAAAGTAAGAGTTTCCAGAAAATTAGTTATGTAGGCGCCTGGTTCAGCGATAATTATGCGGATGGAAAACGGAGCGAGCTCGCTCGCAAGTGCCTCTGAAAGACCTTCAACCGCAAACTTGCCGCTAGCATAAGGCCACGACTAGCGAGACCAATAGAACCCGCAGCACTAGTAATGTTGACGATTATACCAGATCGGCGAGAGCGAAACGTCGGGAGAACACCTCGGATGGTCCTCAACGTCCGGTAGAAATTAGTCTCCATCTGCGCATGAGCTTCCGCGTCGCTAACACTCAAGATATTGGCACCCATTCTTCCTTTACACTCAAAGAATAAAGATAGGACAAAATAAACCTAATTTGTTCCACCGGGCTGAGGAGCGCATATCCTGCTGAATTGACTGGGACATCTACATTCTCCTTCTTGGCGATGTCTCGAACAGAACTTTCGCAAGACGCGCTAGAAATGGCTACTAAAAACTATATGCCTCCTAAATTTTCGAATTCTGGGTTGGCTGCCTGGGCTTTAACGGAATCACGAGTTATTCCGATGACTCGATGACCACGCCTCAGGGCGGCAAGGCCCAGAGCAAGCCCCAAGCCGGAGCTGGCACCTGTAATTAGAAATACATACTACGAATAACAATATTTGAAGGTTAACAGCGGTTTATATATTTCCCTTCGAACTTGTGAAGAACAGTGCCTGAAACAAGTTCGCAATGTTTGCGCGTTTTTTTATTTACATGCAACGTATGTTTCCGGACATATGACTTAAACCCGAGGTGAAAGAATAAAATGTCGTTGATGAAGAGGTGCGTAAACCAAGTACCGACTGAGATCCTGTATCTCCGATATGATTGTGCTAATAACCATGCTGAAGTCAACATAATCTTCTGTTTAGCTTTTACACTGCCTTGTTATATGACCTGCTTCTTAATCACACCCAACAGCTCGGCAATTATTTATTGCGATTATTCATCTGTTAACAGATTAAATCCCTTTGGCATCAACGCAAGGAATGGAGCTCGGGAGATGCCGCATTATGGGTAAAATGATCTAGGGATGTAGAGTTACAATGCCCTTAACTTACCATGCACTGACTTAGATACCGTGATCCCTCGAAACTTGTGTCTTGGGATAGCGACTCACTGACGGCAAGAAGTAATTGACCAGATGAGCCCAATACTAGGATGCGCAATCGAATCAGGGGCGGTTCTGTGTAATCAAATACTCTGCAACATGAACAGGCACAACATTCGGTTGTTCAGAAAAGCTGTCCCCCATAAACACAACGAGCAAACTGAAGTATGTCACAAAACATACAGTCTTGATGCACAGATATTACATGTGAAATAACACTGATATCGTAGCTACAAAAACATTTTAGGATAACTAACATATACGCTTGCAATGAAAACTTTAACGCCAATGTATTATATATAGCTACTCATAGAGATCCACCTTCACAGTGCTTTGATATTCACCATATTTTTCTCCGACCTTCCCACGTCTCTGGTTCAACACCAGCCACCACCACTACAACATTTACCATAGCAATTGCTATGTGAACATCCTGCAGCTTAAAAGTAGTTGGGGCTAACCGAATATGGGATTCAGGTCTGCAATTTATTTACCCAATTTGGAAAGACTTCTTGGGTATTGCGGCCGAGGATTATTAGCGTTTGCTACAGCTGGAATTGACAAAAAAAAAAAAGACAGCCTTTTCTAGATCTATCAGTCTCAAAAATGGAATCTTGTGAATCAAAAAATCCACTGCTAACTTGATCAAGCATGGTTCTTGTCATGTTTACGTTTTTAAATAACGCTATATTGGAGATTATTTCCAGTTGCTCCGATCTAATCCGAAGATATTGTCAGAAAGCATTCGCGACTGTATATATAATCGTAGTTATCCTATTATGTATTCTTCTTAATTTCTGATAGATCAATAATCATACTGCATCGTTTAATAACGTAAACCCAGCTTGAAAAATATTTCACCTTTACAACTGTTGGAACAACTACTTGCCTACTTACAACTTGCCGATATCAAAAAAAACTAGATCAGCATTATCAACACCTCTAGATATAATTGTCCTACATACACATTAGATACGAAATGGCGTATGAAGACTCACTACTGTTCAAACCTTTGAAGCTGGGCAATGTGGAGCTTAGCCACCGAGTTGTGTTGTCCGCGCTCACACGGCTTCGTGCCGATAAGAATCATGTTGCTACAGATTTGATGAAAGAGTATTACCTCCAACGAGCCTCTATTCCGGGGGGGCTTATTATAGCTGAATCCGCTGCTGTAGCCAAACATCACGGAGGCATGTCATACACATCAGCTATCTGGGGCGAGGAGCATGTACAAGGGTGGAAACCCATCGCGGATGCAATCCATACGAGAGGCGGCTTCATATATCTGCAGCTCATGGCTTTTGGAAGGGCAGCCCAGCTGAAGGCTGCCGAAGAGGATGGTTTTACAATCAAAGGCCCAAGTGCTATTCCTTTTGAAGGAGGTTCAGTACCAAAAGAGATGACTAAAGAAGACATAAAGAACACCATCCGAGATTTCATCCACGCTGCTAAAAATGCTATGCGCGCTGGCTTTGATGGTGTTGAGATTTACGCTGCCAATGGGTATCTTCTTGACCAGTTTATTCAAGATGTAAGCAATCAACGGACAGATGAGTATGGTGGCAGCATTGAGAACAGGAATCGTCTTGTTGTGGAGATCGTTCAGGCTGTCTCTGACACCATTGGAGCGCAACGTGTCGGAATCAAGCTAAGCCCATGGTCAGACTTCCAGGGGATGCGTATGGAACATCCTATTCCACAGTTTACTGATCTGATCCTCCAGATCAAGGCTGTCGGCATTGGGTATCTGAATTTCATTGAGTCTCGTGTCTCAGGAATCGATTATACAGACGGCACAGAGAGTCTTGACTGGGCATGGGCAATATGGGACAAGGTAATCATTGCGACAGGAGGTTACCTTCCGGAGACAGCATTAGAATTGGTCGCCAATTATCCGAATAAGGACATTGCGGTTGCATTCGGGAGGCGATATGTTGCAAATCCCGACCTGCCGTTCCGCATACAGAGAGGCATAGAACTCAACCCGTATGACCGCGGCTCATTTTATAAAGTAGGCGCTCCCGAGGGACTCATTGACTATCCCTTCAGTAAGGAGTATTTGGCACTGCACAAATAATATTACACAGATTTATATAATTATATAGAGGTTCATACTATAGTCGCAGTCAATACTATAATAGCTTGTACTTTACTAGTCGGTCGTTATAACTACTATTGCCCATCGGGCTATAATGTGTAGACTATATAGAACAATCTATCTTTCAAAAGCTACGGTGAAGAGTCACAAAAGGTCAAGATCATCGATTATGAGGAACAAATAAATGCCAACGTGTGGTATATCGTTCTACGCCAAGCAACTAATTAAATTGTTCGTGATAACTGAGACGAGAGAGAAAATGCGGATAATTGCAGCGAGTTGCTTCAACACCATTCAATGCTGCTTCCAAAAGAAAAATCTATCAGCTAATTTCCAAAAGCTCCGGGGTATCATCAATGAATAACGCCTATTGCCCATAATCTATTATCGAACCAGGAGGTCAAAATTCACGAGCCATCCCGGACTACGTCGCTACACGCAGCCCTGCCAGGATGACGACCATGCCTCGAGAATCAGCTCCATCACGATTGAGTGCATTCATGCTTTGCTACGCCGCTGCCTCCGACCCTGTCAGAATAACGACCATGCCAAAGGATGATATGTATGTATCACGATGTGTTACCAGTTAGTCAACTAGAAGACTGCCCGCTGCCCCCAGCCCTGCCAGGTTAATGGGTATGCCTTCAGTCAACTAGTGCTCAGAAATTGAACCCCACGCATGTTCACATCATATCGTAATTGCGCACGCCATGCCCTTGTCAATTAGATACCACAGCTCATATATGGGGTCCCGTCTAGAAGATCGCTTCGAGTGTAAAAAGCGTTTGATAGTAAGCGCAGGACCTTCGTCTTGTAGCTTGCCTTGACTGTGACGCTTCTTCTTGCGTGGCTACCGTTGAGGCTGCATGCGCTCTTGAGGTAGTGTTGCGCTATGATTTCCAGCCCGAACCCCCCAATCACTGCCGGCATACATCTTATTCCATGCCCCTAGCCGAACACAATATTCTTAATATGCCTTGGGTGCAGATGGACACCAAGTCTCGCCTTTTTTTTATTTTTACCAGGCCCTATTAGGGTTAGCTGAATTGCATCGACAAGACTTAGCACACGGGAATGTTCTGCCTGAGTTGTTGCTTATACTGGCTGATAATAAATATACATCGACGACGGATGACCGTCTTCTAAGTAGAAAAGCTGTCATTTCTAGAAACCATCCGTGAGTGTTTATATATATGTAGATCTACGATATCCGCTGGCCTCTAGCGCGAGGATGTATTGTCAGGGACCAAAAGGATGGTAGCAATGCGGAGCCAGCGAGATCGTGGCTAACCTGCATATAAAGGAGACAACTTCCCAATCCTTACAGGACCAGAGATAACCGTAGTCCCTACCTAAAACCCTAAGTGCAAACTGCCAGCCAGTTCACAGCATGACGGCACTAGTGTACCTCTTTAATCTCTTCTACGACACTCATTTCTCATATTCATCGAATGTCAATGACTGAAGCTTCATTTATCGTAGTCAGGAGTCTTTTTCTACTGTGTAAAATTACTTTGATATAGGTTTTTTTTTTTAAAAAAAAATGTATAAGGTTATGGAACAGTGTATCCGCCATCAACAATAAAATCGGCTCCGGTTGCATAAGAAGAAGCATCAGAAGCCAGATAAAGATAGATACCCTGCATTTCCAGGGTCTCGCCAAAACGTCTATAGATTTTAGTCCACAATTCTGAATTCTCATATAATCAATGAATTTTCATACCCCATAGGAATTTTGTCCCTGATCGATTTCATAATATCCTCAGGTACGGCCCCTGACAAACCGGTGTTAATGTATCCAGGGGACACGCTATTGACTCTAGCAAATCCTAGCCATTCAATGGCAAGTGATTTACCTGTGGGAAAGGCTAACGTCAAAACTAGATCGTTCAAAGCAATTTATTCATATGGAAAGGTAGCTTACACAAATGAATAATATGCGCTTTAGAAGCATTATACGCCGCCTGACGTCGAGGGATGTTTACAATGTGTCCAGACATGCTGGCAGTAGCTATGAAGCTACCACTTTCGAAATTGTCCAATTTCGCTCCTTCAATAGTCGTTCCATCTAGCTTCTGCCTGCGAAAGTGTTTGCCAGCGACACGTGCGCAATAAACAACGCCATCAGAATTGATTTTCATGAGATCATGGTATCTGTTAATATCTGCGTCAATGAACGCTTCGTCCCCCCAGGAGGTACCTGAATTTGCGACAAATACGTCAAGGCGCCCAGAAAATTCCCTAATAACTTTTTCCGCCGCTGCTTCTACTTCGCTGCACGATGTGACGTCCACCTGATACGCCCTGCCTGTTGAAACTGGCTCAGTATGGGAGGCTTGCTTTGGATAGATGTGAGCTGTAATCCAAGAACAGGGTTTTGTTACATTTGATGTTGTACGCCTTCTCAATAGTTGCAGCTTTTTCCAGAGCCTCGTCATTTGTGTGGTACCAGATAGCCACATTCGCGCCTGCTTCAGCAAAGGCTTTGGCGATAGCAAGACCAATTCCTCCCCCCGCACCCGATATTATCGCCGTCTTACCTGCCAACGAAAAGAGGGACATCACCCCATTTTCTGCGGGGGGGACCGTGTTATTGCGTCGGAAAATACCATTCTGGATGCTTTCAGTCATCGTATGTCTTGTTACTGGAGTAGCTGTCAATGGCCTTGCGGTCACTTCAGAAGAAAGTGCGTTTGATGGGCTATTATATTCGCTTTTTCTGTGTGCTTCCACTCTCTGTAGGGAATGCGGAGTATCCCATAAACAGACTTGATACGGCTCCACTATATTCTTCCGACCTCGCACCCAGATACTCTCAAGACTCTCACCCCTACTTCGAGCTACTACTCCGTAATTTTGTCACATATCTCAGCTATAATTGGCGCTAAAGGCGGGCTAATTATTACGCCACATTCCGGCCATACGAGTCACCGCTCCTTACTCCATATTTTCATTATATCTAAAAGATTTCCAGCTCTATAGAGCATCTATACTCTGAGTAAGAACTATTGAGAATTAGTTTTACAACAAGAGTTGGAGAATTTTAAATGAATCACATTTCGAAGAGACATGCTCGATTTCCGTGACATACATTAGAGAGTTCACTTCGCCAGTGACTGCCACGATGATCAAATTTAGTTGTGCTGTGTGTTGTAAGAGTCAAAGTGGTTCTCGCAATACCTGAAATATTTCTTTGTATTACTAGCGAGAATGAATAAATTCGTATACAATCCTTTTTTGATGCATGAAGCGGGACGCTTCATGAGATAGTTACTATGAGGAGTTGGTAGGCACGCGCCAACCGTTGAGTCATAAATTGATGTTAGAAGGCTTCAGTAGTCGTTATTCACTGATAATGGCAATAGGAGAAAGAATTCTGAAATCTGGGAGAGCGCTTTCTGGGACATATATGGAAAGCCATTGAGCTGACGCACCACGGACTTAGTATGCTGGGAGTGAAGAACATAGCTGAACGACGACAGGTATTGATAGCTTTAAGAGGACGTACTAGAGTATAGAGAAATGCTTCAACGTGTGAATATGGGCCTGGAAGGAGGTTACCTTACAAATGGAGAACCCAGGTAGAGATATATTATTGTAAAATGGCCCTATGTATTTCGGGCATAGTGATAGCATGTTGCTACAATAACTAGCAGTTGATATCCACACCAATCGCCACACTATAGGTAAATTTAAATTTGTGCACACATGTATATGCTGTCGTATTCCTAAGCACCATCTTCTTAATAAAGGAATTCAGTCATGCTTGTATATAGAAACGGAGAACTACACGCAGGGAGCCTCTGAACAAAAGTGACAGGTCTATAACATCATGAAATAGCAGATTGCATCGGCACGTTTTGACACAGCATGTCCCCACAGCAAATTCTACAAACCTAATTATCAACGAACCCTATGCCCGTATTCGATTGTGTTTGTGATTCATCCATTATCAAAAGCTTTGGATAAGCTCTGGATACTTTGAAGCATTCTCACAGATATCTAAGATGCTTTGTGTGACACAAAATGCAATACGAGCGCCGCAAAAATTGCTTGGTTACGAAGAGAATGGAATAGGAACATGATGTCTACCATTATGGTAAGAATTCTGAAGCTACCTCGTTCTGCTTGGTATCCAGTATTCGGAAGGGGAGCTAGCGAGCAAGAGGCTTAATATACCAGGGTTAAATTTGAAGAAACCAAAATAATCTAACCACGACCCAACATTGATAGACCATAATTGACATGTAAGCGGAGCAGCCAAAGAACTTTTGATCTTAAAGGCAATATATGAGAATATATAAAAGCTTACTTCTGTTAAACTAGGATCTACCGAGTATATATCAATATAATACTTTTGTATTTGGTTGAAGAATCAATAATTGATTATCTAATCCCAATGCAGCCGAGGTATACTAACGATTCCCATATTTGAACTACAAGGTAATCACGGGATTACTAAACAGATGGCGAGATACCCGGGGGAAAACAGCGAGCTATCCATTCTTCGCTCTGCCTATTGGTCCAGAATTTTGTTATTATACAACATAACTCCGTAAAATGGCTTAAATCCCACATTGTTATTATTGTGTCACTTTCTATCACTTACTTTCACAGCCCGCTCCTCATTTAGGGATCTATGCATCATCTCTTGATGCTAAGCAACATCTCCTTTTCCGTTTCGAAACATCCATCACCAGGCACATAATGTCATCTCTGCGTGCAGATGTCTTTACGACTCCCTCTATTCCATTCGTTGTTCCAGGTGGAAAGCCAGGGGACATGGCATACTGGTCTCCTACAACAGCCACATTGATCTCTGGAGAACGCGAGGCAATTCTTGTAGACGCGCTTTGGACCATTCAACAAGCAAATGATCTTGCCGATTGGATCGAAAAGACGATCCCTGGGAAGAGACTCACCGCTGTGTACATTACGCACGGGCATGGTGATCACTTCTTAGGCCTCAAAACACTTCGAAAACGCTTCCCTCCTTTCAAAACCCTAGCTACTCCGCGCGTAATTGCACGAATAAAGAAAGAGGTTGAGCCAAAATATTATCGACGAGCATGGAGTAACCTCTTTCCTAACCAGATCGACCATGATGACATACTCCCAGATGAGCTTGGCGTAAATTGCTCCCTCTCACTAGAGGGTCACATTTTACAGGTGTATGAGGCCGGTGATTCGGACACGACGGATACGACTTTCCTTCACATACCGAGTCTTAGCTTGATTGTCGCTGGAGATATTGTCTACAACGATGTGCACCCATTCATGGGAGAAGCAGCTACAACGGAAAGACGCCGCAGCTGGCTAGCGTGTCTTCACCAAATTGCGAAGTTGAAACCCCACATAGTAATCGCTGGGCACAAGCGTGATGGAGCCGTGGATGGTAGAAATAACGTTGAAGCCACGATCGAGTACATTGAGACTTTTGAGAAGCTGCTTTCAAGGACTGGAAATGCAAAAGAGCTATTCCACCATATGTGTGAGAGATATCCAACTCGTATTAATCCACAAGCGCTATCGGTGTCTTGCAGGAATGCATGGTCGGCGAAGAATGCGAAATTAACCACTGCAAAAATTTAGCTGTGAGATAAGAAGTGAAATCGCTTTGTATTGTAACTACAAGTTTGGTCTAGATAGTGCACTCAATTCTTTTAGCCGTATATCGATGTATCGTGTATTGAAAGCTGTGGTGAATTTGTATCTACCTATGCAAAAGTTTCTTCCCATTGTTGTACTGTTCTTGCAATAACGTCCTTTACTTCCATTTTTTGTGGTTCCTCCAATTCACCTCCCGTGCTATTAACCCACGAAAGCTCCCAGGCTAACAATTCCGCCTGGAATTCCGTTTGGTTATATTGTGTTGGCTCTGTAACAATTAGGTAATGAATAAACATCTCCCATCTTTTTAAGTGATACGACTTCATCAATCCTGACCATGCTTTCGACGCATAGTCGACTAGTTGTCCTGAAGGTCCCCATAAAGTAATTTGATTACGGGCATCAAGCTCAAAGAAATCAGCATATGATGGATCTGGAGCGGATGCACGCGCCGCTGAGAGCCAAGTAGAAAGACGGAAATTCTCGTTGGAGGAAAGGACAAGATTGAGAGAGAGGAGTACTTCTTTGAGATGTTGGCCTTGGATTTCTAATTTAGTAATTCGCTCTTCGGTGGTTTGATTCAGCATATAATATATGGAAATAAGCTTCTTATATATGGGAATGAATGAATTGGCCAGAACCTGGCGGGTCCAATCAACAATATCATATTGGTACGCTGAGTTGTTGAAGAGTGACATGTCTTGCAGACCAGCCTGATATAGCTGTTTCCAGGCCCTAACCATAATGGCTGGGTCGTATGTGAGCTTAGTGCCCAATATTCCAATAACGTCAACCAGCCCGCTCGTTCTGGGTGTAAGTTCAATAATTGATTTGGGTACAGATGGCATCGTTGTAAGGTTCGTATTATCATAGACAGAGGTGCGTACGATTTCCCATGCATCGTAAATGCTTGTAGGGCGCTTGTTACTCGAATATCGCGCGGCAGCCCAGGCCTGAAAAAAGCCTTTTGTGTCAATGGGGTCGCTGCTCCAAGCTTGAGACAGAAGCAGGTCATAAACTATTTCATTATTTTCTTGACCCTCCATGGTCAAGCCAAAGCCAACTAGGGACCTTGACTCTTTCAATGCTTGGATGGGGCTCTTAGTGACATTCTGAATCTGACCATAAAGGTTCATTGTGGCGCCGTAGTTCTGTAGCTCGCACCAGATCCAAGGTTTGCCATAGTAGGAGTTGGCACGCTGCCACTGCGGCTCCGATTCTGACCAGAGGTCCAGAATTAGCATGTCACTATCAGTTGTAACGCCGCTGAGGTAGGCTTCAATACGGTCATTAGTCCAGAAAGTTGTGTTTTGCGCAAAAAGCCAGGCTTGGAATACCCATATGGCATCAGGATCCGCCAATTTCAGTGCTTTCCACGTGTAAGAGCTCACATTTCTGAGGTACTCTAAGTCACCTGAAGATGGGATCATTTCATTGAATTGATCAAGTGTATAAAAGTTGGTGATATTTCCATATGCGTGCTGCTGTTTGGTGATGAAGCTGAGCTGCATTTGTGCAAAGAGTGGGTCGGCAGGGTCCAGCAGCGTATCTTCAGTGTAGACTTCAGGAAAATTCACCCATCGAACACTATGTAATAATTGTGCATCGGGTAATACATGAGAGGCAGCTCGGGGGAGGAAGCCAGGAAATGCTGGCAAAATAGGCGTTATGCCCAGCTCAACCATACGTTGAATGATCTTTTTCTGAAGGGCGAACTGGTTATCAACCCAATCGTAAGAGAGATTACCACTCCATGAGCCCTGTAAATTCCCAAAGTGGTTCCAGGCTAGAAATGCAGGACCACAGAAGAAATCGATGATGTCGTCGTCAGTGAAACCAACCTCCCGAAAAACATCAATAAAGAATTTCTCGACGCCAATCCAAGCCGGAGCCAGATTGATACCACGAAGAGCCATCCAGTCTAACTGCAGCTCCCAGTCTTCCCATGTCCAGAAAGGAGCAGTATATGAGGTAGTTACTAAATCTATGTGTTAATATAATTGATTAAGAGGTGGGAATCACGCCTTTAGCCCCCCCCCCCCCCCCCTTCCCCCCAAAAATTGGTAGGTCAAGGTAGAAACACTACACCTACCTGTGTTCAAATCATAGCGGTAAGTAACAATACTTGATCCGTTTAATGGAGTAATTAGCTGTGGGAGACTGGCAGGTGCATCTTGAAGCTGACTACCAGCATACCACCAAATATCGACATGAACAACATCGGCTAGGTACGAGTGAAGACTGTTGCCGCGTAGATATATCGAAGTAATTAATTATTTCTCTAGGTGGCACTTAGAAAAAATGAATATATTAGACCTACCCATAGAGAATGGAGCTTAATGTAGTTCCCTGCACGAGGATTTCACCATCATCTCTGCTCGTAACAGTATACGTTTCCGATTCCGGCACCGCGCCTGTATGAAGAGAAAATATGAAGGTATTCTCATGCTGAGGCAATCGTCGTTTCACAAGATCTTTTATACCAGCTGTTGGCGTCGTGTTCAAGGTGAAAGTCTGGAAAGGAGTAGTTCCCATCGCAGTAGTGGCTGCAATTCCGACCACGATATTCAGGTGAAATAAACGCATGACTTCGTTTTCTCTGAGCCTGCCCAATTATACCATGCCGGGTCATTTATACAAAGCTTAAGCTAGCTAGTATCGACAAGAAAATCGATTACCTACCAGGGCGTGATATATTATTTATCCACTACCTCTCAAGCGTTATCGCGACGGTGATGTAATACCTTACCGGGGTATATCTGATTTTGCAGAATGAACTAATACCTGTATGATAAAATGAGGGGTATAGTTACACACCTGGTAGTTCAACAACACCTTGCCGATCAAGAAAACTATGGTGAGCCACTCTTTGGCGAATAACGCTTCGCTAGTTACTTCGGCAGCTGAGCCGTTTATCCGATGGAAATCCTACATATGCTCGCTTAGCCCGATTGAAACTTTCATATGCGGCGACAAAGATGAGTGCTTTTCCCCAGAAGGCGGTGAGTGGATGATTAATATGTCAAAGACTATGGCTATTGGGCTTAGCCAATTCGGATATACATATCCTCGCAAGCGTTTTGATCAGCGATCATCTGCCTAGGACATCTGGAGTTACCAGACCACGGCTGTGGATAGCGTACAGACTTACCTGAACATTTTCTACCTCCCAGATGCCCTATTAGACGACAGTACATAAGTGCCAATGATGTAATTGCTGCCTCTTCAGATTGAAATATGTATATTTGTGGTAGATATGTGTACCACTCCACGATTCGATCCTAGTGTGAAAAGAGTCCACTACTATGCACTTAGCACTTTGGTATTAATCCTCTGACTATTTTGGGAAGCATCAACCAGCGACCATCATAATGTGCTATCCCACAGTCTCAAAGCTGCTCAGATCTTGTTAGTGCGTAACTGGATAGCCTTGTTACTACAGCCGCAGCTACATTCATTTATTTCATGAATCCATAGGCATTAGATTCATCGAGAGCTCGTCCACGCTATATGAGTCTTCTAGGAACGTCGATACTGGCACCGCTCATATTAGCTCTCACAGGCTTGCGCAGCAGACGTGCAATTGGGCAAACCGGTTAGGATGGTGAGAAATGGCAGCATGATACTCCATAGGCTCATAGCTTACATTCAATAGCAGCTGCCGAGAACGTAACCTCCAATATGGATGAGTGGCCATGCCCAGAATTCGTCTGATTTAAAAATCATCAGTCGGCTGCCCGCTGCTCTGCTAGCATTCGGTAATGATACAATTGCTTTATAATTCGCAGGCATCTAAAAAAGAACCGTATCCTTGAGAACCACCTCCAGCGCGACTGATTAATGCTACTATAGCCATATCTAGCTTCTCACGGTTACAAGGTCTTAGTAGCAGGGCTTCATTCTGTCACGGCCACATTCATTTGCGGCGATAAGCGCTTGATTGATTGCAACTATCGCGCACGGCACTATCTTTTCGTTGGATGTTTCTGTCAATATAGTTTTCTAAGCAGCCATCATCTCAAACGCTTAAATACTATGGTAGAAGAATATTGCGTAGGTTAGCAAGCATCAATTCAGCCAAAAGAGAGATATTAGACTACTGCAATGCAATTCTAAATTGCCGCCTCAGCTCTAGCAGCTGAGCACAAGCGGATAGTGTGCACCTGTAGAGTTTTAATAACATTACGGTGTTACAGACCTGATCGTAAATTGAATATCAAGGTAAAATTGCGTACATAGTACGAAATAAATTCATATACGGAGTACCAGGATTTGAATGACAGACACACAAAATACCATATCTAATATGCGCATGTCAGTCATATTACGGAGTGCCTAGTTCTGGTCTCACAATCTAGCATCGGATGCTTCGTATTACTCCAATATTCTCCAGCAGCTATTTGCTATAGAAAATATTTCCACATTTAAATGGATTATAATCATGTATATAGGATTACTGAATTTTCATGCGGGTGCGTGCAGCCTTGGTGCCATCCGGAGAAATAGAGTGAGGCCCTTCAGGCCTTCTTCCCCTGCAGTTCGTTTGCTTATATTCCGTATGGAGTAGTGTGATGGGGCTACCGGACCTCCAGAGCGCTAATACCACCTGCATGTGAGAGTAAGATTTGATCAGATAAGACACGTTATGACACTCCTAGTATACCAAACTTGCGGTCATGCAAATGCTCCGTACTTTCCGACATGTTTATCATCCATACACCATATAGGATTAGCTGACAACCTGCGAAGTATACATGTCGTAAAATACAGTTAAAAAAATGTAGCTAAATACAAGACCCACACATCTGAGCTTCATTAAGTGTCGATTCATCAGCTGCAATGCATATTATGAATAAAGAGCGCCATATTGGGCTGCCACAGAGAAATACAAGTAGTTTTCTATAGAATTAGACGATATTATTCGCAGTCCATTTGCTTTAACTGCTTCCAAGGCTTCTCGGTGGACTGTCATTGGTAGTATGACTTGTGTTCAATAATATGCATGTACAGTATCCCTTCTGCAGTTTTCCAATTCAAGTGTTGTGCCCGAATTCGACGATGTTGAACCGTGTGGGGCTCATACCAAGCTAATATTGGTGATCCTTGGTACATGTATCTGCGGAGTGATTACAAGGGCACAATACGCCCACGTCACTTTTATCCGGCCACCCGTCAAGGACTTTGAGAATAATTTGCTACTAGATGCTAAGAACATACTTATTTGATGACACCTGCACATCTATCCTCCAAAAAGAGAAGTAGTACAAGCTCAACCGTTCTTGAATAACTCGTATCATGATGCAACCACAGGTGTTACTGAGCTCACTGCTCCCCTTAAGCGACTACATTTCAGGATGGTCTTGGGGCAGCCTGTTGGGAAATCAACCATGTCCACCTCTGCCGGCAGGTGATCTTGTCATGCGGAAATACCAGATGTATCCTGAGAACTTCATGTGGGACAAAAAACGCTGTGTTGCCTATGTCAGGTATGCCCGATGTCTCCTGAGCAACTGAGATCTCTTCTAATTTGCATCCAATATTCTAGCAATCTCTATAATGCTACGCTCAGTATCTATGATCCTTATAAGTCCGAAGTCATCGACACGATTTCGTTCCCAGGTTTAAGCCACCCAGGGGACTCTGCTACGCCAAATCCTTTGCATACCAGTGGACTAATTTTACGGCCGGACGCAGCTACTGCCGATCTCTTGGAAATTGTTGTCGACAATGGCGACTGTTTTTTCAGCAATGGAAACAATGTGTCTGGGCCTGATTATCTCCTCACAATGGATCTAAGAACCAAGAAAGTGATTTCGCAGATCCGACTCAACGATATAAGCAATGGCACTTATGCTGGTTATGCTGATGCTGAGCTTGCAAGTGATGGAAACTCTTACGTTGTTGGCACCTACGTGTCTAACATCTTGCGCGTTACACCTCAATCAGAAGTGTCGACTTTCTTCGTCCAAGAGCCTCTTGGCCCACCCCGAGAATATGGCTACACTGGGCTCGCTCATGTCGGTAACGTCCTTCTCTCTAATGACAACATTGCGAAGCAATTAGTGCGTTTCGACATCCGAGACGAAAAGGGGACGCCGGTTTTTATTCCTCAGACGCCATATCACGAATTCACAACCTCCAATGTAATGAATTTGCCTGAAAAATACAACAACACGATTCTTCTAGCAGCAGAAAATGTGACACCGGATCATCCATCTGGGGGAGTGGCTGTTTGGAGGTCCCGAGATCAGCTATACAATGAGGTCGAGTATTTGGGTTTCATTCCCAGCCGGTTGACCAACGCCTTAGCGACAGCTGCTCGGCAAATGTCCGATCGAATATACGTAGTTTCAGTCTACACAGATGGCGCAAATATTACTGTTGCTGGATACAGCAGCGAGTTCGTGCTTCAAGATATCACGGTCGAGGTAGATGCTCTTGTAGCATGAAGTGCTTGACTCAGGTCAGTTGAAGAATATTCCCGGTTTGGTAGGATGATCGAGGAAACAAACATTGCGGTTTAATGTAGTAAAAATATGAATCAAGATTGGGTTATTCGTCAGTGCGTCCCTTATATCCTGCACTTAGAGACATGATGCATTTTATACACCATAGGGTTGGCTGGTTCGTCCAAAATACATCTTGCAACTGCATGAATTTCTACATGACTACTTTAAAGCCCTTAAAAACTTATCATCGAGTAACTTATGGACTTCAAAGCGATTTCTAGTTACTAGATTGCTCTGTATGAAGCAAAGATTCGGACTTAATACGGGGTACGTGGGGATACAATACTATCAAGTGAAAGAAAATGATAATCTCGAAGAGCTGCAATAAAGAATCCTATGATTAGCTTTCTAGTTCTTCCCATTGGCGCTATATTGCGAATATATTTCATGCAGTGATTAGATTATCACAATACTGCCTGTGCAACGGACAAGAGATACAGAGATCTTTCCCTTCAGAATTACTTAATCGCAATTTGTTGACTTGTAGGTAACAGACTTCCCGATGGTAGGGCTCTAACGGAGTACCACATACGGAATTATCCGTGGTAGCATTATGTATAATTCTTATATATTACGCATTATGAATCATTTAGTGCCCATGTACTATTATGCGGAAGGCCTGAAGTAGCCGCCTCATATCTACTAAACACAACGATACGTTGCAACAAGCGAAAATCAACAACCGTAGTACCCATAAATATAGAATCACTTCTATTATATGCATATTTAGTATAAGGGACAATTGCGCTTTGGAGATTTGGGAATACGGATTTTTATAGCTTAATCGACCAACTAGAAATTTTATTTCGATGTGTTTCTTTCTATTGACGACGTTAAGCCTGCTGCCTCAGACGCTAGTACCTGACGGCGCCCTAGCGGTTCTCCACGGTTCCTCAGTAAGGTAGTTAGGCAAGTTAGGCCAACATGCCCTGGCCTTTCCTCCAGGCATCAGTGAAGCCGATCTATTTACTCCACACATAATGGAGTAAGGCTACATCCATTAGCGCACTTTAGAATGATTCCACCCCACGCAAGAGTAAAACTTCAAAAACTAATGCACCGAGTGTTGATCATGGAACAATGTAACACGTACATAGTATATAACGGCCAATATATACTAGTAGTATATTTTATATATATAGTATTAGGTACTCCGTATCCTTACAAGGGACCACGGTTTATCCCTGGGTGTTAGTGGTGGATGGAGCCGCGCAAGCAAATTTAGCTCTTCACCGCTCACATTCATAATGTCCTTATCGACTCACCTAAAGAAGCACTCACAGCTCCTTAAAATTTGACATTGCATGTCTAAATAAATTCAAGATGTGATGAAGGTCCAACTCAAAAAATGATCTAACTTTGCTAACAGTAAGGCTGTGGACCCTAGCGACGCATTATTGGCGGCGATTATACCATCCGGCACAGCGCTTAATCTTGATTGATATGAGCAGTGAATAGACTTGAGTCTATGGTTCACTATAGAGCTGCCTTAGAACCCCTTGCTCGATTTTCCCTCCCACACCTAAGCGGATGTATGCTAACAAGCACTCTTGTATCTATATCTTCTATACTCTTATGTCTTGACTTTAATGGAAAGATAATGATGGTACCGGTCAATCAAGGATTTAATAGTCATGTCCAATATTTACTGAACGACTAAGATGGTACCTTCCCCTTACATGCAACAGGATTGAAGGAATTATTATCTACTCCATAGCAGCTGAACATCCCTAAAGAGCCCTAAACGTATTATTCATTCGCCATTCATGCATCCAAATTTAGGTGGCTTGTTGGCCACTTAGGCATACATTCATTGAATAGGCTACAATCTGAGTATCGATGTGAAGTTTTCCACATTACATAGCCAAGTACGAAGTAAGAGGTAATATGTTCATTGATTTCAATATACGGTATTAGTGGCGCACTGCCCCTTGTATATAATTCTACGTCTGTAAACATATTTTGAAATCATTGGCCCGCTTCGGGATCAATAGTTTAAAGTAGTAGTACTAGGCACTATCAATACTACCTCCGTATGGTGTACCTGCAGTAAGATCGTAAATACGACATCACACAATCAAGATTTCAGCTGATCAAAGCTGAGGCAGCAATATTCAGTCGCTCTGATCGCACATTGATGAATGGAGTGTAGTTTTCCACTAGTTTGAAAGTAAGAAAGCCTACCAATAAAATATAAGTGCATCATTATGCGTATTGGTGTAACGGAGAGATTTTTGAATTAATCATTTCTTGATCACAATAAAATCCGAACTTTGAAGCAGTACGGAGTACATTATGGAATAATATGGCGCGATATGTATGAGACATCATGGCTCATCCCTTTAGGCCAGGCATGGACCGGTGATCCCACTCGATAAGAAAAATGATTTACATGTTACTCCGTAGTTTGTGTTTTAGTGTCGCAATGACCCTTATCATACTCATAAGCATCTTTCATTGATTCTAATTCCGTTATGGAGCATTAATCTGCTTCTTTCAGCCCCTGTCACAGTTAGGCCTCACACCCTCCACACGAATAAACAAGTTACTTTCTACCTTGCCGACAGTGGTACAGGTTGCATCTGACTAAGCCGTAGTCTTCGCTTGGATCGTGATGCTGGACCCTGTTAGCTTTGAACCACTTATGATTGCCGAATCCGGTCTTTCAGCTTCCATCGCATGGCTGTTTTATGCAGTATTTCTCGATTTTGACTAGTTTCTTTCGTCATAATTGATCTAGAATCCCTCGTAACAGTACTAATAACATACCATATATTTACAAAGCCTATTTTATGATAAAGGGTTGCAGCCGCAAGCTGATCTTTCCCACATTTTGCTCATTGCGTCAATCTATTAGTACCTTGAGACGGGACGTGAACCAAACCCTCGGGACTTGGGAGCTTAAAACGGGTACCATCCGATTGATCCAACCGTGGTTTCATATTACTGAGCACATAACATTTTGATGAAATTTGATTCACCACCTTGATACTCTGTACCGACAGTCCAAATTGGGGTTTACATAAGTTCAGCTGATACTACGCCGCAGGCCCATCCAAGATGGGTGCTCCGGATGAAGTGCTGAATATAGCCCCCGATGAAGGGGACAAACTCCGTGCTAAAGCCCTTGCAGCAGATGCGGAAGAACTACCAGCTGGTTACTACACGAGCCCTCGCGTGGTGTGTACATTTATGTCGATATCTCTCACTCTGTTGAGCACATACTTCGCTTTTGAAGCTTCAGCCGCCGCCATTTCATTCATAATCGAAGACATTGGGCCCAGCGAAAATGTCAGTTTGTTCTCAACCGTGTGGACAGTCAGCCAGTCTATCAGTATCTTGTTGATGGGAAGGCTCACAGATAGATTTGGTCGTCGGGGGTTCATCCTTGGAACGAACTGTGTTGGAATTATCGGTGGTATTGTTGCTTGTACAGCTTCAAAGTTTAATACCATGATTGGAGCACAGGTATTGCTGGGTCTCGCCGCTGGGCAGCCAGGAGCGTGTATTCTCTTCATTGGCGAACTCATGAGCAACAAGACCAAGTTCTTGGGAAATGTTATTGTTGCATTTCCCAACGTTATAGCGACAGGATTTGGCCCGTACATTGGCCAGAGTCTCGGTATTAATGGTAACTGGCGATGGATCTTTTATATATATATCATCATTACAGGTATTGTCTTGCATTTATTGATCACTCGTGGAAAATGCGCTAACTTAAGTAAAAGCTGTTTCAACAGTACTCGCTTTCATCTTCTACCATCCTCCCTCCTTTGCCCAGCTTCACGGAAAGAAGATAAGTAGGCGAGACGAACTCTTGAAGGTGGATTGGATCGGCGCATTCTTTCTCACAGCTGGAATGACTCTCTTTCTTTTAGGAGTCTCATGGGGAGGCTCACCCGATCCATGGGACTCTCCTAAGATTCTTGGCCTGTTAATATCTGGAATCGTGAGCTGCGTTATATTCGTGTTGTACGAATGTTATGCCAAAATCGATCGCCCAATAATTCCAATGGAGTTTTTCCGGGACGTTCGCGGGTTTTGCTGTATGCTATTAATTAGTGGTGTCATGGGAAGCATGAACACGGCTCTATTTATCATGTATCCCCAACAGGTGCAACATATTTTCAGCTCAACTTTGAGTAGCTGGCAAGAGGTTGCCTGGATGTCTTCGACAGCGGGTTTTGGAATTTGGGCTGGTATCGTTACTCTGGGAAGCTTGTTCCATATCTTCCGCCATATTCGCTGGCAGCTGATCTTCGGCAGCGCGTGGGTAACGGCTTTTCTAGGTGCAATGGCTTCTGTCAATCGCCACAAAAAGTCGGAAGCAATTGCTTTCTCAATATGCACGGGTTTCGTTATTGGCTGGGCGGAAGATGTTACTATGCTTCTAGTCCAATTCATTTCTTCTGATGAAAACCTGGGTGTTACGTTCTGTATGTGCTTCTCATGAAGATCCTTCAAGCAAGTTGCCTAATGCTTTCTAACATTTGACTTATTCTAGCCGTTGTTTCTGCTACAAGGGCTATTTGCGGATCGATCTTCACTGCTGCGTTTATTTCACTCTACACAAACAAGTTTCCTGGACAACTGCAGTCAAAGTTAGTGCCAGCCGTCCGCGACGCTGGGCTCCCCGAGTCCTCTGTTGCTGGATTGCTTACTGCGGCACTGACGGGCAATGCCCAAGCTATTGCTGCTGTTCCTGGTATGACATCAAACCTTATCCAAGTAACAAATGATGCTGTAGCAGACAGTTACGCTGCAGCATACTCCTACGTTTATTACTTCGCTATGGCCTTGGGGGTTATTGCTATCATCGCATCTGCCTGCACCAAAGATTTCGACCACTACCTTACCAGTCACGTGCCACATCAGATTTATGCTGCAAAGGATGCTGATGTAGACTTATTGGATTCCGATCGCTCTACCGAGAATGTTAGCTCAGCCGCTGTTACTGTTTCAGAAAAGGAATAATGTATCCCGACAATCTATAAGAATTTAGAGTCGTCATCATCCAACTCACACCTTGAGATATGAGATGAGCTCTTTGTTTGTTTGAAATATGTTGCTATTGAATACTGTAACTGGCGGTCTAATAATCGGTTTGTAACGGACAATTATAAAGGTGGACCAAAAGAAAGAACCAGGTATATGGTTCAGTTTTTGTTTTAGCAATGTTGCGGATTTATTGTATAATATTAGATATGCTGAACTACGAAATATCATGAATTAATTAAACACAATGCCTAATAACAAAATGCTGCGCCTTTTCTAGGAATGAATAGGCACATGCGTGTGTTTAATTTGTGCCCTCAGAACAGTAATACTTGTCGCTAAGCAGAGGGTCATGCCTAAGAGCACCTTCTGGAGTTATTACTTTTACTAACATGAGAGGCAGGGTTGGAAAAATCGAGACGTAGATTGATGAATATTATGAGGGCTTTCTAAATTCCCCTATACACAGTTGTATGGCAGTCTTTAGAAGGTGAAACAGATACCGTGGTTTATTTATCGATATTCGGCAATGTAGACTATGAATCTTTGGCAGTACGTCGTCCGTGATTCTAATTCAGCACTTTAGACACGACTGCCAAGTGTAACCTATGTATCAGGCTGGTTATCAGTCTGTTACAGCCACATTCAAGCATTCTGTCGCTGACTATGGATATTTCTGAAAGATCAGCCAGCCGCATCTCATTTAATGAACTGTTGTATGAGGTGGCCATTGGTTTTAGATCTTCTGTCCCGCTAGCTGACCAAGCCATGCCATATCTCATTAAGCGCTAGGGTACATGGCAATTTGGTGGCTGGGCTGAGAATGGCGCTAAGCAATGACTAGATTCTTACACTATGTACAAGGTAGAGGGCCATACAACTAGACTCTGTATGGAGTACTCCGTATTCCGTATATTGAATCATATTAGGGAAAGTGCGATGTAGCGACATAATACAATGGTGTATTGTGATATGATATGAGGGATCGTGAGATGCGGATAATAAACGTTTACTTGGTCATACTTTCATACACGGAAGTGATTTACTATGACGTATGATGATCCATGATGTTTAATTTCCTATAGTATCCCTACCTGTGTGACCGTTTTCTGACAGCCAAGCAGCCCACACCCCGGATTTCGCGTTTGCAAAGACCTTGAGAAATCAGTTATTGCATGGCATTTCATAATGGAGCGAGATTGACCTGTGATAGCTCAACTGACCAAATTTTCAGCTCTTCTATACTCTATTAGGCAATCTAACACAGAAGGGTAGTGGTAGCTTACAAGTATACGGAATACATGTAGAAACATTAGCAGGGTACCGAAGACCCGTCAGTAACAGAAGCGGTCGGATAGTCGATAGGAAAGGTATAATTAAATCACGTTATGAGAAGTAAGCTTTCCCGTTAAATTCCTAAAAAGATCTACTCCGTACATACATTATGACACAGATTTAGATGCCCCTAAAAAGGGACCCTGATCGTACGAAGATAATACGAAATCGCATGGGCGCTACAAACGCCCCACCTTCTCAGATGAGATCCAATTGACGTTTGAGGCTTGATCCAGGCCGCGAGACGAGATGATGCATTATCTACTTAGATCTCGGTACGACGCAGAGATTCACTTGGGTGGGTTGATAATATATTGGGAAATATCTCAGGGATATAAAACTCTGCATTAAATAACCTGTCTCCATCTGCTCATTAAGGCTCTGCATCTCATCACATTACCGTCCCGAGGGGACTAAACCGAAAATATGGCCAACGCTATTTCGGTGGGCGTTGCAGTACAACTCGTCTTAACAGTCTTGTTGGCATCAATACCTCTCAGAGTCATATGGAACCTCTTTTTCCACCCATTGAGCTACATTCCGGGGCCAAGGTTATGGATTGCGTTTCCCATTTTCAGGCAGATTGCCTCGATCCGAGGAGTCTTTGATGCGCAGATGTGCGAGTATCATCGCAAGTATGGCAATGCAGTTCGATTTTCGCCCAATGAGGTTTCTTTCATCACGGAGCAGGCCTGGAGAGATATCTATGACCATCGTCCCAACCAGCTAGAACGATTTATTCTCTCAACAACACGCCGACCGGATATTTTTGATGCCAATGAGATCGACCATGCTCGTTACCGCAAAGCCATGCTACCCGCATTCTCTCCAAAAGGTCTTCAGGAACAAGAGCCGATTGTAAGAGGCTATATCGATACTTTTATTGAGAGGCTCAGAGAAGTGTCTGCCACTGGGGAATCGACGGACATGGTTAAATGGTATAATTTTACCACTTTCGACATCATTGGTGATCTTGCATTTGGTGAATCCTTTGGAGGGCTCCGCAATCGCGAATACCACTTCACCATCTCATTCACATTCGAAGCTTTCAAACTTCTTTCATATCTGGAAGCTGGTGCTGCATACCCACTGCTGTTGAAGATTCTCATGGCTTTTACGCCTCAGAGTCTAATAGAAGCTCGAGATAAGAAGGAAGAACATGCAGAGACCACTGTCCGGAAGCGACTAGATAATCGCGCCTTGCATGGCCGCGGTGATTTTATGGATTATTTATTACGAAATCGTGGCGAGAAGCAGGGTCTTAATGACAAAGAGCTTGTGGCAAACGCGAGTACGCTCATTACCGCAGGAAGTGAGACCACAGCTACAATCCTTTCGGGTATCACCTACTGGTTGTTGCAAACCCCGAATGTGCTTCAGAAAGTGACTGAAGAAGTGCGCTCTGCATTCCAATCAGAGGCTGATATTACCTTTACTTCTGCCACTTCTCAGCTGCCTTATATGCTCGCTTGCTTCCAGGAAGCATTCAGACATTATCCTCCAGTTCCAACTGGTATGCCACGGGTCACCCCATCTCACGGAATAACGAAGATTTCGGGATATGATATCTCTCCAAATGTAAGTGCAACGACAAAAGCTGAAACCTTGGTGTAACTATAGGAAAGAAATGCTAACATAGTTTTGAATCTTGCTCATAGACCAAAGTCTCTGTCCACCAATTAGCCGCGTATTCCCATCCTGACAACTTCCATCGACCACGGGAATTTGTTCCTGAAAGATGGCTTCCCGACGCAAAAACTAACCCCTCTTCGCCATGGTATAATGATCGTCGTGAAACAGTGCAACCTTTCAACGTCGGACCGCGCAATTGTGTTGGTCGAAATCTTGCTGAACAAGAAATACGTGTCATGCTGGCTCGGGTTCTGTGGAATTTTGATTTGGAACTGGCCCCAGAGAGTAAAAACTGGACCGACCAAAAGACACACTTCTTGTGGGAGAAGGGAGCCTTGATGTGCAAATTACATGATCGATTCGCCAGTAAATGATTCAATGGAGATATTTCAAAAGAAGACGAATTGGAACCCAGTGTGGTTTTTAAAATGACCTGAATGGCCTTATATGATTCTAGTGTTACCATTACTCCAAACCCTCAGAAACCGAGTGGGTGAGACCCGCCGCTTAGAGATACTGCAATAGGATATCTCACGGAAACGGAATCACAAAATTAGACTTGTTACCTTATAATCTACCATAGAATGTTTAAAAGAATTAAGAAAAGTTATCATAAAGCGATAACTGGGAAATCTTTAGTTATATTGAGAGACCCAATAGTCATTTATGCGCTCACTTTCTATTTCGACTATGGGCGTGATATTGTATGACAGTTCCTTCTCATTAGCATCGTGAGCGTTCTTCTACGTAATCTCTTATTCACACAGGAGAAGGCAGGAGCAGAACTTCGGGATAAAAATTGGACTGCTTTATATTATCTAGTAGATCTAACAGTAAAACTTTCAAGTATAATTTGTCTTAAGATCATTTGTAGAATCCTAACCTTCAGACAATGTCTGCTAATCCCACTTTATGATGAGGTTAATAGTATCTTGATAGAAGAGTTCTTAGTCCCTGGTGCATATTACGCTGATACTAAACAGCCTCTGCCGATGAAGGCTGACCTGAGATTGAATATCCTTAAAATACATTCCAAAACCCAAAATCAATATTTTCCATGGACCCGTATTGTTGGTTTGAGATTGCACAACCGGTTACACAGCTCATATTATGAAGCAGAAGCGTTATATTAAGTATCGAGTATATAGCTGCTCTGCAACGACTTGAGGTTTGTTTAATTAATTACCGCTACGTATATCAATGTGCTGAATCAGTATAGTAGGTAATTTCTTGCTATGTGAGGTTATAGTCCTCCTCAAAAGAATCAGTTGGCTTCGCTGATGAGGAAAGCATATTGCTGTTTATATACTTTCACTTGTTAGATTACAATGAATCCTATACTAATCCTTATTTTCTAAAGAACTTGTTCCTCTTAAATATCCGTCTTGAAGGATTATTCAGGGAGGTGGTATGTCAAACACCTAATTATTATCACGGTGCTGCACCTATCATTGCTGCTCACATGGATGCTGATGAGAATCCAAATGCTGAAGATCAGAGGCTGTCCTATATCAAGCCACATCTTAGCCTCTAATTTCCGGTTTCCAAAAGACATGTGTTTGGTGCTCTGATTGCCTACAGTAAGGTGAATCTAAATTTAGTGGCGAAAAAGATGCCTTCTCGTGAGACCACATGGCAAGGCCCGCCACTAGGACATTTTTGAGTCGATGCTCAAGGTACAAGGCCTCAAGGCCTACAGCCCCCCGCCCTTTCAAGGACAAGGGTTTGCATATGCCTCAGCTTCGACAAACTTTAATTTCGTCCATGTCAATGAAAATAATCATGTGGCTACTCCGTACTAATATCCAATTCCACTCAAAGTGCAGAAACTTGACACTCTTGTAAATCTTGCATCTCGACACGCCCTACACGAAAAGCTTGTGCGCAGTTCTGTTTACGTACACTCAAGGTTGTTTTTACATATGTGTAGGCACGCCTCGTAGGGCCCTACTATAATAACGTAGTGTGCGCGCTATGAATGTAATGCATGCACGAAGTACGGAGTACCTGCAGGATATTAATCCTTGAGAGAGATACGGGGTGCACCTCCAAGCTTGAACAATGACACTTGCCACAGTGTGCATAGTCAAGGTATCTATTTGCATGAACAGCAACTACTATGATATTGTATATTATACGACTATCATACTTCCACCTTTTACATAGATATCTGGTCAACACCGTTTACAGCCCCTGCAAATACGAATAGGCCAGCCCAGATTGTTGATAGGAGTGGGCAGCACGGAGTTGGAGAGGGTAAGTGTCTCAAGGCTGAAAATCTTCCGATTGTGGCTTGCATACCTAAATCGCACGGGACATCGAAATCTCTTGAAGCATACATGACATCGAATATACCTATCCTCTTTCTTTATAGCTATATATGTTACATTTTACCATTTTATTCATGTTTCTGTATATCACCTCTAGTCCTGAGGCTAGTAATACAAGCTTATCTTAGCTAGAAAATAAATGCTACATGAATACTCCGAGAATACCACTACATTATTTCGATATGAATACATCCTGTGGGTGGGGCACAAAGGAGAAAAAGCTGTGCGATATAGTATAAAGCGACTAATGACCCCCCTCCTCAATCTACATCAGCAGCATTGGAGGGCCTTGACCGCTGACCACCTCTTCCCATCGTTCAGGTGGCTGTTTGCTCATATATTCTCTCATTTTCCAAGTGTCCTCCCAAACCTTCATTAGGCCCCAACAATTTCTTAATGCTCGTGGAGTGGCCCCTGCTGAAATGATGAGGCCTCTAAAAAAATCCTCTTGGCTCCGTGATGCCATGCAACCCGTAACGCCTAAAGGCCAGACGAGGCTTTTGGCAGCACGCAGATCCGGCAGTCGCTTTAGCAATACTATGGTTGCAGCCACGCTCTCTTGAACTTCGGAAAGGTTAGGATTAAGGCCAGACACTACTGTATGTAGGTATGTCAATGCAGAGGTTGCGTAGATACTAGTGATAAGATCTACTAGCGCGCTGCCCGAGGCTTCTCGAAGCCCGCTTTCCAATACGCCTTCTATTGCCATCGCTCTGCTTGTCAGAGCTTTGAGGCTTAACCGTCGGTTTTCTTGCTCTTCTCGTTTCCACTTATCCAATGTCCCTATCTCCAAAATGGCCAGCATTGCCCAGTTCCTGCATCCCATTATTTGGTCCATCTGGATTAGGCCTGCCTGATCCATTAGGAATCGATATTCCATGAATGGTGAAGATGGGCCAATGGAAATGCAGGAGAATATGCCAAACATGGCTAAGACGTTTGCAAAGAATTTTAGAGCGCCAACGTACTCATATGAGAGCGAGTCTTCGTCATGCGTTGCATTGAAATCCGACGCATCTAATTCGGTCCAAAGAGAAGAAGAGGATGCGACTTTGTCTGATTTGAGCGCCACGGCCCAACCATCAATCAAGACTGGGATCAGTGAGGTCCCCGCCCGAAGATGGAGCTGCCAGTCGCCCTTGCTGAGACTTGAGGACTGGATGGGAATTTTTCCGTTAGTCAAAAAGTACAAAAGGTGCTCCAACTTGCCACAAGATCATAGCTACCTCGAAACTTATGAGCTGAAGAGTGCTCGCTAAAGCATGGATGTTTCCCTTCATCTTTGCTATGCCATAGGCTGTGTCTAGCGCATCCAACTGCTGTTGTGACTCCTGGAGGGCCAGTATATAGTACCGCATCTTTTCCTTCTGCCATATTTCTGCTAATTCGGCTTCAAACTCGTGTAGACAGGCTTCCTTGTGAAGTAAGCTGAGACTCAGTGTTGCATAATACACCGGCCTCGTAGAGGCTAAGATGGTTAACAGCCATTCTCTTTTTCCTACATATCTCCGTTCGTGGAACGGGAATTGGAGAGGGAAGACCTCGTCCAGATAGTGCATCAGTAAACTAATCTCTTTCTCCTGCGTTCGCTTGGGTAGGATCATTTTAGCCGAAGACATTGGCTAAAGATGGAACTATCATGCGGCGTATGAGTGAAATTTCGAGAGTCCCTTTTCTTTTCCTTCCCGGAGAGCCGAGTATGTACAACGTATGCAAAGTTCAACAGAGCAAGCTTGAGACGGTCGAGGAGTAGCATCAGAGTGAGCGAGGGCGTGTTTTCGCTCACCAAATTTGATCGGTGTAAATTTACGGAGTAGTCGTTCCTTGTCAGGTTACAAGCACTAGGAGATATCCTCTGTACATAGCCCCACACCCGTGCTGACCCCTTTGTCCTCCTCCAGCCACCTTTGCTGCAGCTTACCGGCCTTACTTCTTTATCCTAGCTCTGTACTCCGTACTCCATAGCACGGGTCGACTTTTATGACACCCAGGCGACTTGGATTTGGGTGAGAGTCTCTGGAACCTTGTACTGGTATGTCATACAGAGTGTAGACTACTGCACCCTTTGCTATGAAGATGGATAGTGGCTGGCAAAATCACTATTTCACTTTCCAATTTTGTAAATAGGTGAAGATCCTTGTGAACCAAATCGAAGCACCTTATGCAGCGCGCTCGTGTCTATCTTTTGTATCACGGATAGATAATCTGTTACTACCGGACAATGAGTCTTCGCGTATCGGTGCTGACAGATTCGTTGTTTCATAAAATGTCAGAGTGAGCAATATCACAGCCTTATTGAGGATTTTGATAAGGCAATGTATCTGCATATACGGAATAAAAATTCTCGGTAAAGCGTGATAGCCCATATTTTCATCTATTCTTTTTTTTCTTTCATATTATGTACTTATGTCTAAAATATCCTGGGGCGTCGCAGCATGATTATAATGCTGCTGTGATGCGCATCATTAGAATGGTAACTCACATTACAAAAGGCGCTGCGGATGTAAATATTAAGCAGTTCGCTTATTTCATCAAGAGTTGGATACCCGCAAGCAAATACTATGTGCAATCTTTCATGGATGATCGGCGGAATCGGGTGTTTTACTTCCCGTAACTGCATCCGTGTCGCACTGCTACATACTAGCACAAAATCGACATGGGTGGCAGTTTGCGAAGAAAGATTTTTCCAACCGTTAAATTGCAATCTGCAGGCTGCGCGGATAGAATTCCGTCTGCCTAGAAATGATTGTAGTGCGGGTAGACAGTGGACCATCATGATCTGAGGATTAATTGTGTGAAGACGGCGCTCTCGCCACTCTCCACCGTGGCATGTTGCATGGTTATACGAAGTAAGTGGTCGAACAGTTAAGATTCGAATTAAAACTGCGCTTGAAATGGGCATTGATTGCGCCGTTTCTCCTCGAAATGAGCAATTCTACAGTCATGGTCAACAATGACCACTAAAACTTAAAACAGGAGAGATTTCGCCCAGACAAGCTGTAAATGCAGCTCTTGGAAAGCCGTGATTTCTTGATACCACTCGCATCATTACGAATGGATCGGCTAGAGCCTCGAATAGTATTCGTATCCCGTAATTATCCACGCAGTTTGACAAGTTTATCCGATATGTGGGCCGAACCGTAGACACAATCCCCATCATGATTGATATGGGACTGCGACATGTCTCGGCATAGTGCCCGCGGTGATCGTGGAGAATCCCAGTGCATCAGAAGCTGCGGAGTATCTGTGTCACATCGAGATGGTGCAAGTTAATTAGCCTCTTGAAAAATCTCGTACTTCGTATTGGGTAGTTGTCATACCATTATTTGACAATTGCTAGGTGTGACGCCAGCCGCTTCGATAAGTAGTATGCCGCATCGAGCTGCGTATAATCGATTTCAGTATTCCCGTCTTACTGCTCTTCACACATCCTCATGCTAGTCCACTCACCCGATCGGACTGTTCACGATCGGGCGGCCTAGCAATCCCGATCCATATCATATAACATAAATCATGAAGCTGCAATGAATTAAGGCAATCTTCATGACGTGGAAGAACAAAAATCGGAGACTTTTGAACCCAGACAACCTAAAAGGTAACGAGATGCCATGCTAATCCAATGGCCCCACCCGTTGGAACCGCTAGGGAGACATCGGTTCGCGAAGTACGGAGTAATCTACTTGGCTTTCATGCACGACTTCAAGTAGCCGATGCAAATTACAAAAACAAAACGGGATGAGTTGTTCGGCATACTGCCTTCAGGCTACGCGTAGTGGTTGGATCGTCAGAGTACGGAGTAGAGCTCCAAGGAAATGCTGCGATGCTCAGCCCACTACGAGGCCTACAAACCCTTTTTCCGCTAATCCATTGGCCGTCACCCATAAATAATTAATCTTGCTAGGAAACATTAATGGGATGGTTGAATTTAAAAGTAGAGCATACTACTACTATTCCAAGAGCCTGTTCACATGTCCTTCGCTAGCAAATTAGCACGCAAGCAAGCTGGCTGACACTGTCAAATACAATGGTGCCAATAAATTTGCTCGATTTGCTACTACGCGGCGTAGCGAGTCAACGCGCCAATGGTCTCATACATTTGTCACCATGACTCATAATGAACAACTTCCCCTCAATTTGTGAAAAGGCAGCTCTAAATTGAGCGAATGCATTCGTACCCTCAATTCACGTTTTATCCATCAATTTCCTTCAAATTGGCTTCTGGATGGCCCACTTTATGGATGGACTGGAAGTGGCCGTTGCACGCAGCCCATGATTGGCTTCTGATTGAGATCCGAGAGCTATGCAGACTGATATGTTTGCTCTGCGACTCTCCCAACGCATCATACGCTTATTGGGAGAAGATTAGCATATATTTAGCCACACATTTGAGAAACTTGGTTGCCTCCTCCTGACTGTAATTCGCTTCGTTGTAGCAGACAGATAAAGTGGAAGCATCTTTCCAGCTCTCGAGTCGGATGGCCCTGAAGCATTGTAAGGATTAATCAATAGGTGGACGAATGGGAGGGCTCAAGCCTTACAAATACGGCAAGCACTGATTCAAGAAAAAAACAAAATTATCAATCGTCATAAGGATTTCGCCCGTCGTAGTGGTGATGCTCGCAGGAATGAATTGTTCGTTTCTCCCGTCGCTTATAAAAAACTTTTGCGCATTATGTTAGGTTTGGTTTAATAATACCAAAAGCGCGAGAACATACCGGTGCAGCGACTTTGTCGAATGGCATTGGATTCCTGGATTAACTCTTGTTAGCTTGTTCTGGTTGATGAGTTCGCCCATCTTATCATACGCAGTCAAAAACGATGCCTCCAGAGTGTGAACCGCAAGACCAAGTGCTAATTGATACGGGTTACCCAGCCATTGATCAAATGACTTTTTGACATCTTCACAGGCTCTCTTCATCGCACCGATGACGGTATCCTTATCATTATTGTTGTTCAGAACAAGGGATTTAATATTCTCGATCCTGATCACGGCTCCGGTCTCACATATGCTGTAGTGATGGTCTGCCAATCCATCCTTCAACCACCGTCGGCCATTTACAGGCATTGGGGAAACGAAAATGTCTTTATCGGTTAGGTTAGGTGGCTGAATGATTTCCAACATCGCGATCACAACGGCAGCCTGAGCCAGATGAGAGATTGTATACTGAGGACCCAGACGAGTTTTAACACCGTTAATAATCGCTTTGCTCTCGGTGGCAGTAAAGGTGTGTATGTCAGTACGAGGTAATCCCAATCCAGATTTGAACTCCAGGCCCCAACCTCCCTTAACGGACAATGTTTAGCCACAAATAGATCAATGCCTAAGTGAGATACTTACATAGTTCTCATACAATGCCTTAACAAATTGGTTGCTTGCGGCTTCAAACTCCTCTCGCAGCTCCTCAATATTAATTTTCAGAGCATCTAACACGGGAGCACTGAGGTTTGATGCTTCCGTACCCCACTGTAATTTCGGTAGTTCCTGCTCATTAGAGTTGATGAGTTTATTCAATTCTCGAAAAAGATCGCCTGTGAACATGCGTGCGCTGATTCCATCCCAAAAGAGATGGTTCATGTGTAATAACACATCAACCGTAGCTCCACTAGTGAGCTGTGCATCCCCATTAGTGACGTTTGAAATCAGATATATCACAATTGGGCGTGAAGGTTCCATGTTATCCTGGTCAAGATCTTGGCGCTTGCCCTCTATCTCATATCGAACATCGAAACCTGTTTGTGAGGTAGTACGGATATGAACGGAGCTTTTAGCCCACATAAGAGCCTCTTCATCATTCTGAGGGGATGCGTATTGTATAATTGGAGGAACTTGGTCATCCCACGTTACCGTACAGGCACATTCTGGGTGCTCAAATCTCATCACCAATAAAGCTAGCTCCAGTTTCTCTTTCAAGTATAATAGCGATAGAGGGGTTGAAGTCGACACATGAGCCGTGCGAAGCGTGGCGAGTAGATACAGATCATATTGCCCTCTTCGGTTGCTCCTCTCCATTCCCACGATAGCCTCTGAACCTATGCCTCGGCGTTGCAGCACACGTGGATCCACATTTGATTTCTCCCAGCGATGCTTTTCTGGGCTTAATTTAGGAAGTTCCGGAAGTTTGCTACCCATTATGGCGCTCAATTAAAATGTAGGAGATGATTAACAATTTTGTTCTTGCCACCTTAGTTCTCTTTGCATATAGCCCAAGGCGGACATAGGTTGGGACAGTGACGAATATTTATCTCATTATAGTAATTGTGAGGATAGACAGATATAGAATGTTCATCATGATACATCATTATGCCTCCAAAAGATTCTTAAATATTACAGCGCCACAGAAGGCGAAATTGACTAAATACCAACGGTGTCGACAAGGATCTGTCGACAGGGGCAGTGTTGGTAACGACGAGTACGGAGTACGCGCAGGTAACTGAGAAACAAAGCTTATCGTTGCAGGTCGCTTGTGGTCTCAAACCAATTTTACTGTTAATTTTGGCTACGTAACTACTATAGGTAGTTGCGTATGCTATTCAGCTTCTCAGGATGCATGCGTGCATTGGGAGGCCTGAACGCAAGTCATTTACAAGGTCTTAGCACAATTGGGCCTAACATACCTCCTTGTGAACATCTAAGCAAAGACATGTAGTCAACTTGGATCATATCTTTGTTTACGGGTCTTTGAAAGACTAAGGTGCTCGCCCTGAAGGATTAGGGTACCTCTCAAAACCTGGGTTAATAAGCCAGCCACGCATTTCGTTGCCCAACAAAGTTGTTTGAGTGCTCCAAAAAAATTTCTCGAGTTACATCATGTCGTTGAAGTATGGATGTGCCATCTAATTGCTTCTATTAAGAATTCGCCCTACGGGGTAGAGGGAGAATGTTAATCAGCTTTTCATATCAAAATAACGTTATAGGAAGCTATGCCTACGAAGTAGTTTTGTAGGCATATTAAACGAAGACTGAAATTGGGTGGAAAAGCATGGACAGAATCTCTTCCGTACTTAAATATACACATTTTGCTGTAAAGAAATTGAGAGATATTCAATTATTGGTTGCATTAGCTACTAGGATTTTATCGAGCTGCATCATTCCGATGCCGCTATACTCTTTTTGTTACAGGTCTCATTTTATGCTTCTGATCACAAGGAAGCAAGTAAACTATGGTCCGTATAATAGTAAGAGTGATATGAATAAAGTTGCACCATGAGCGAGTTCATATTAGTATTCTCTCCCCCGCTCTAGAGTTGTTGCTTCGTCTAGCTTAAGATGTGCATCTCCATTATAGCGTAAGAACGAAGCACATAAAACCTTTAGATCGAACTTACTCATGTTCGTAACACTGAATAGGATATGATTATTTATATTAGAGCAATTAAGCAATGTTCTTTTAAATGATAACATATAGACCACTCCTTCATTCATTAGAATGAACTTGATCCTCCTCTGATGGCAATACTCACCTATTTGTTAGCATCAATTGCGTATTAACTTATGTACTTCAAGGTTTAATTCGTATACCACAAAAAGTGTGTGAGGTGTTATCGCTAAATGGTCATGATCTGGGATGTTATAATCTCCAGTATGCTTCGCCGTGGAACAGATATGACTTCTGGAGCATTTGAGGTAAAATACTAATATGGGGATGCCACTGTTGAACTGAAATTTGTATTTGTTTTATTGATGATTAAAGGTGTTAGTTATCTAGTTACAAAGTCGGGGGTAGGACCTCTTATATATACACGACCTAAGATCCACTGAGACAGATCGGATCGGGGTTGTCCTATAGGTTGACAATGGTAGGTAAAATTTGCAGACATGATATCACATAGATGAATAAAAAAGCTGTATATTATATTCTAGTTAGATATCACAAGAGCCCTTAGCTTTTTTGTTTTTAGATCGCCTAGATAGATCATGCACTCGTGATTGCGACTGTTATAAATTATAACTCAAAGCTTCTTGATGACCTTCACTCTGAGCTCTCCAAGTGATTCAGTCTTGCCTGGAACCTTCTTGGGATATCCGACAATACGGGCGTGGGTCATGTCAATGTCAGCTTTCGTAGTATCGTACAGCTCAAGGTCAAACGCTGGAATAATTCTAGAAAGAGTCAAGAACATTTCCGCAAATGACATGCTATAAATCATGTTAGTTCAAACATCACCAATATGAATGATACTCTTCCCGAATGAAAGGAGAGGCTTACCTGTAGCCGATGCACTGCCTGCTTCCCTGAGAAAAGTTGGTAATATACTTCTTAAGCGCAACACCATCCTCAGCCGCTTTAATCCATCGCTCAGGCTTAAATTCCCAAGGGTCTGGGAATATTTCTGTATCGGTATGCACGAAATATGTCGACTGGCTAACAGGAGTCTAGAATAGTTGTCAGATATCTCACCAGATGGAGAAAACGGAACAAAGTTATCCTTACACCTGCAGGAATGGTATGCTCCTTGTACTGCAACGCTTCATGAGTAGCTACTCTGGATGAGCGACTAATGGGGCCGAAGGAAAGTCGAAGTCCTTCATGGACAACACCAGTCTAGAGGCATCTTGTTAGATAGGCTTTTATTAATCGAAATTTTTGTTCAGATTTACCAAGTAAGGGAGATTTTCGAGTTGTCCTAGAGAGTGCATGTTGTCGTCGCTGGGTGGCAAAGATTTCAACTCCTCACGAAGTTTATTCAAAATATCCGGGTTGCTTAAAAGATAAAACATGGTGATACCAAGAGTTCGTGATGTTGTCTCGGTTCCGGCGAATAGGAAGACGGTGCCCTCATCCAGCATCCGAGCAACAGTTCGTTCTTGGGGGGGAATATGCGGATCCGAGAGTGCGCCAACGAGCACCGAGGATTTAATACCAGATGATTTGCTTTTAGTAAATTCATCGATACCACCAGCCTCGATTTCTTCTCGCATAGTCAGAAGTTCAGCAATAGGTGGAAAGATAATACGAATGAGAAATTTTGGCAGACCCTTCAGTGCCCCTACGACAGAAGGTAAAAAGCGACCCAAATGGTAGACCCTTGAAAGACCCTGGAATCCATCTCTGACAACAAAATGGAAGTCCGGGACATCAAGATAGTCCTTATGTTCTCCATAAAAGCGGGCGGTTATAACATCTGCAGTTAAAGCTGAGAAGGCTCCATCAAGAGAAAGCACTTGATCGTCCTTCCGGTGCTGGTCAAACCTAGAGAGCAATTTGGTAATCCGTTCATGGATAGTTGGTTCCAAACCTGCAACCGCACGCTTTGAGAAATAAGGGTTTAGATAACCGCGTCGAGCACGGTGGAGGTCGTGGTCGACCGTCGCAGCAGTGGCAGTTGGAACATCGAAAGCTCCGACAGTAGCAGGATCTTTGTTGGTTTTTCGAGCTCCAGCGGTATAAATTGTGTTGTAATAGGATGTATCTTTTACGTGCACCTCTCTGGCATTAACACGAACGATTGGGCCTATCCAGAGCTTCAGTGATTTATCTAAGATGAGGAAACACTCGGGTCCGTACCATATTTTTGATGCATCTTTTCAATCTCCCAGAGATATTGACCATCTCTTAGCACTTCATGATAAAATTCCAGATAAGGGCCAATGGCTGCCAACTTCGGACCGGGGATTTTTCTCAATGGATGCAAGTAAAGATTATAGAAGCATTGACAAAAGAAATACAGAGCACCCACCGCCACTGCTGCTCCGACGGCAGTCGCTGGCGGGATCTCCTTCAGCGCGTTGATGTCCAACATGATTGATGAACCACTAGCACGGTGCGATGAGAACCAATTTTCCGACGAAGAAAAGATATGGAGTTGACGATAATTTATTTCTTCTGGCAACATCACCGCTTGATACATACCTCAATATCCTCATCGTCAATCTGACTCATGATCCACTATACAGTCTTACGATAATCTACGGATACATGAAACAGGAATCAGCCTTCCACCATACTCGTATGAGTTGATCATTCTATGACAGGGGGGATGCTAGTTCGAGACGCGCTTTTTGCAGGCCCTAACAGGGCTGATACCGTAAATGAACATGCGTCAGACAGATGTATCTAAATCAATAGCTTCAGAAATCATATAGCCTATTCATATGAGGCCGTCTTACTACTAGAATGGAAACGTATTGAATATTGGTCGGCCTGAGTGACTCTTCTCTGCTATCAGATTGTGTGCCGTTCGTCATACAACAGGCATTGGTGCGCTGAGAGGGTGATCAGTATCAGAATGAGCCATTGAATATCATTGGAGGATCATAATCTTGCTAATCCGCCCCATCCTCCAGCAGAACATGAAGAAGCAGGAGGAGGAGATGAAGGAGAAAGGTTGGACACTTCATTCAATTCTGAAAACTAGCTGAAGTATTGAATTTTTCCCCATGATGTGTAATAGTCATTACTGAAGAATTAAAATGCTATAACATGGCTGGAACAAATGTATCTAAAGTTTGTCTGCCTTTTTTCGGGTATATAGCATAAATACTATGAATTCTGAGATCAGAAGGCAATATCATACGATACGTAGACCAATTGCAAGTAACGGGAAATATTCTATAGTACAAATAGCTTATACGGTTGTGATTCTACATTATTTGGAAATACAAACCATTTGCGACAATGTACGGAGCACAGTATCCTGTAACTCCTGAGTAATGGGCCGTACATGTGCATAAATGGCACGTGATCAGATTGGCTAAATGTTGGCTAAATACGGAGTACGAGCAACCTAATTAATATCTGTTCCGTATGGAGTACGGAGTAGAGCATTCTTGTCTGGGTAGTTATTTTTCTGAACGATATCGAAAATGGTTAGATATTGCTTTAAAGACACCAGTATTAATAATTTCGTTGTACTCCGTATTTTGTAACGATATAGGCCTAGGTAATGTGCAGCTGGGCAACAGTTCAGATCGTGGGCCGGATCAACCTCGCTCAATCCAGATGCTAACTATTCAGACAAGGTCCGCTACTCTACTTCCACCGATTGCCGGGTAGTGTTCTAGCTCTAAACCTTTCCCAGCCACTCCTTACTATTATTACTACTAGTATCTGCATGTGTCCATGTCGTCGGTTTAGTTCCTTCCCAATCTTTCTGTATCTTTGCCTTTCCCATGCATGGTGAGCTTTAGCAGAACAGGTAAGGAGGTGCTGTTAGAAATCTCCTAGCGCTGACTCAGATCTTCCCATGCCTTCCCCAGCTGTAGCTGCGCCTAGCGTCCCTGGCTGCTTTTTAAGGGTTCGCGCGTGTAGGCGCTGGGATTGTGGGCGGCTTCGCTTCCCCCACACATACCAGTGGCTGTACGGCATTTTCTTCGCAACGAATTGAACCCCAGCTCTCCAAGAATACAATTCAATTCTGGTCCATTGACATTTGCCGGGGATTGCCCAGAATGAAAAGAGACAGCCCACTATGATATAACTTGAATCAGGGTGAGCAAAGATTAACAAGAACACGGTCAACGGTAGCATTTGCGTGAAAACTTTCTCGGCATGATACAGAGAGGATATATGATAAATCCAGTATATGAACCATTTTGAAATACCATTCAGGACCTGGCATATTTGCGCTGATTCATAATACGTCGTGCGAGTGCATTGTGACGATTTGTTATGTGCATTGCGCAGAATGGTGTTGCTATGACGGTTGCGGTTGGCTGGGGATGTTTACTGTTTTGGTCAGCAAAATATGTGCCTTGTTATGGCAGAATTGGCGGCTGAAAGTGCAGGCTTAGGGAAATGTTGCATTTTAGCTTGTCGCAACTCGCTGGCAGTGCAACTTTCCGATCCTCTTACGCATTTTAGGCCGCTTTTCCAGTGCCTCATTCTGTTTGCACAGATGACTGAGTGGAGCAAGAATATCGTATCCTTATTTCATGCCACTTAGGAGTACTACTATACATAATAGAGAACTGCTCAGTAGGGATTAGTAACTTTTCCTCAAAAGTGATATTCTATGAGGGAGGCGCATTGCCACTAGAAAGAATTTAGCCCGAATCAGTCAGGCCCCAACGCCAGCTTGAAATACAACAATCTTCGTGGTCTTCTCCCGACAAATATATTGGCTGGCCCAACTGGAATGGACGTTTGCCAATATTAACATAACCAATCGGAAAATATGAATGATGATAGCGAGACTCCTGGTGCAGAGGCCTGGATGGCCTTGCCTCTGTTTAACCGGAAAGCCTCGCCAGACCACGAACAAAACGTGCTGACGTGGTTCGAGTGCTGGCGGCCACCGGAAGATGATGTCTCGGATTTTAAAAGCCTGGAAGACTATGAAGATTCGCCGACCCATTCCATAGGGTCTTCGGGGCTTCATTCGGGGTCACTAGACTCGGACTACCACTATTACACTGCATCCGACCTTGTTTTTTCCGACGATGGTGGAGTAGGCAGGAACGCAGACCTGCTATCCGAAATCTCGGACGACCATATTCCACAACTTTCATTTTCTACACCTAGCACGTGCCCGTTTCCCGGGTGCAAATCTACCGCTCTCTTCACCACTGGAAGAGACTTTCGACGCCATTATCGCCAGCACTTTAAACGTTTTTTTTGTCGTTACGAGGAATGCTCTCAATCTACAAATGATCCAGGTGACGCTGGTAAAAAGGGTTTTGCAACTCGTAAGGATCGTGCGCGCCATGAGGCTAAACACAACCCGGCCATCAGATGTCAATGGCGGGACAACAACGGAGACCAATGTACGAGAACATTTAGTCGCATGGATAATATGAGGGACCACTTTCGACGAATTCATGGGAAAGAATAAGCATAGGCAACATGGAGTATGGAGTTTGAAATATCGGAGTAACGGAGTATTTATTTTTCTGAGCGCGGTATTAATGCAGAAGAAAACTTTAAGCAGCGACATATCTGCGCCATGAAGGAGGCGTGTGCCACTAGGAATATATAAAGAGAGCAGAGTCTCAGAAATGCTGAACAGGAGAGAGCGGACTGAGAAACCATGAATTTGGAGTAAATATAGATATGCATCTGTGTCTTACCTGTCGAACCTCTAGAAAGCGAATGACCAAAGGACAGCATATCAATATGTCATTAAAGATCCTTTGGGTGTTCTAATTGTTATAGATAATCAGTTCATGAAAGTGCAATTAGAGATACATATACGAGCGTGACTTCCGCAAATGTCTAATACTACTATCTGCAATACAGTCAGGTTTGAGAAATTCAGGAATTTAAATCAGAGATGGCGAAATGGAACCATGATCTGATTAAAGTTTTAATTAACCCACTGTTTTGTAATATACTGCTTGAAGACTTGAAGTGTTCTACTATTGAATCAAGTTGGTGTAATAGGTGGTTATATGGTGACGATAATAGCTTTCAACCTTTCCGTAGTCGAGGCTGTGTGTTTTCCTATCATATGCCCAACGTCTCCTCCACGCACTTACAATACAACATACAACATCAGGTTGCTTCTGTAAATGTAGGTCACACTCCGTAAACATATCTGGCTGTATTGTGTGCCCTCCCACCTTGTATGAAAAGCCATGCTACTTCGTATTTCCTTCCAGCTAAAATGACGGTTGTCTAGATACAAACAAATCCCTAATAGTTTACGCTGCATTCCGCAAACTTTTTTTTTTTTTTTTTTTTTTTTTTTTTTTTTTTTTTGAGAAATTCGTAATCCGATAGTTGTTGCGTAATCCAGAGAACACATTAGCATACTTCTACAACATATTTGTTTGGTAGTACAGCGATATTTTGTGCTGTCTAGAAGCACTAGGCAAAAACGGTCTAGTGTCGTGGTGGACGCCTTGAAACTCGTCGTTAACTTCAAGATTTTGTCAAGGGGGCCTCAGTGCTGGCAACAACGCGAGAAGCATATGCATATTTACGGGTACCATGAACAATCTCGAGTTTGTGCCATCTGATGAACAGGTAAAAGCGTTCAAAGATTGGGTTCAGTCACAAGATAGCAAACCTCACGTTTGGGATGCTAGCCGATGGTTCCAGATATCCCAATGTATCGACAATGTCTCTGAAGCTTCGCTCAACTCAATTCTTAGTCCGCTCGTGGATGAAGCTATCGAAGATGCCATCAAAGATGTTGAAGAACGAAATAAGGTGCTATTAATTTGCAATGTGTAGCCTCGCTACCACTGCCTTCATCACTTTGTACAATTAATACCTCATCAACTGCTGACTCGTGTACCGTAGGTTTTGACACATCTCAAAGTTCCAGGCTTTGGACTTCCATTAGGATATATGCCGCCTAGAGGCATGCGCTTCCCAGTTTTGATTGGCGTCCATAGTTATGACTGGAAAGCCGCAACCCTCGTTATTCGAGAAGTGTGTATGCTCAAATATATAGAGGAGCTGACAAACAAGCTCGGTGGTGGGAAAAGGTATTTAATCCCGAAATCGCCAACAAATGGAAACAAGAGGCTCTGCAAATGAATTGGGAAGAGTATCGACCACATGCGGACTTTACACCTACTATGGCAGACGCAGTAAGTTGGACTCACCGCTCTCGGGAGACGCCACTCAATTGACGAGTGAATATCAGTGTATTCATGAGCTGTGCAACAAAGCCGATCTATTAAAGAAGACAGGACTCATTACTATTTTCGACTATTCTTCCTGTGTTATAAAGTCTGATATTCTTATCCCTGAGAGCTTACGAAACGCCCTCCGCTTAGCAGTAGCTAAGCTGGAAAACGTTCCGGATGAAGAAAAGGATTGGCATCCAGGCAGCACCCGAAAGGTGCTTGATCTTGTTCACCCCTCTCTTTGGCCATTTATTTACGGCCGTACCCCGGTTTTGCTCGATAAGCGAATCAACCTTGGGAATGCTTTAAGCCACTGCGGTGTCGGAACTGTCCTTCCAGCTCCGAAACCAATCGAGATAGCTGGTCCTGAGAGCGACTGGTCACGCCCCATGGAGAAACCCTTCCCCTCCCTCTCATACAAGTTTCAGTGGCTACCATGTGACATTATTCTTGATGGTCAGTCTGCAAAGATTGATAGTTACATCAACAACCTGCATCCAGTAGACCATGCAAATTTATACCCCATCATTGAACGATTCATTGAGAAGGCTTTGCCGGCATGGGATGTTATATACCGGTGGCCTATTGAGTTTGAGACACAACGTCTTAAAACGAGGGAAGCCCGCTCGGAATGCACAACTAAGGAAATATGCCAGGAGAACTATGGTTGCTACCCGTGGAATCGTCCAGTTGATGAGGGCGAACTATGGCGCAACGATAATGAGCCTTATACGGAGGAGTATCGTTCATCTGAACGTTTCAAGCGTGATATGGCGTGGCTCGTCGAGACACACAAATTAAACCTACCAGAGCCTGTCGTTAATAGCGATGATTATCTTCGGCTAAAGGCATCCGATGTGAAATCGAGTGGTTTCTTCAACAGCGCTCCCCGCATCCAAGTGATTGTCAAGCTAGCTAATGTCCAACTCACTCCTGACGACCCCGAATTCAAATTTGAAGTATCTGAAGAACTCGCTGACTGGTACACTAACCCAATCAATAAGGATGAGAATGATCTAGACTTGGAAGGGTCATCATATAAGCCAAACACCTCAGAGGCTTCCCCATCTTGGTCTGAGGCATCGTCGAGCGGGTGTAGAGCATTGTCCCTCGACCTTCCTGATTATCAAAGCATTTATGTTGATAATGATCCTACCGAGTTTGAAGGTGGATCTTGGCATACGGAGGGGATGTTGAATGAGCGCATTTGCGCGACCGCACTTTTCTATTATGATTCAGAAAATGTTACTGACTGTCATTTGGATTTTCGCACGCCGGCTGATCGTGAAAAGTTGGTTGTAAATCTCAATTATGAGCAAAGCCAACACTTCCCGATTGAACGCACATTCGCCATCCCAAATACTGATCGTGACACTTTGCAGTACGTCGGTGGAGTTCTCACTACAAATAGTCCTTCTACACAAGACACTGGTACCCGTGCCGTCTTCTTCCCAAACCTTCTTCAACATCGTGTATCGCCATTTCGCCTGAAAGACCCAACCAAACCGGGCCACCGCAAGATCCTCGCGCTATTCCTAGTGGATCCAGCGATTCCTATCCTTTCTACAGCCAATGTACCGCCACAGCAACGCCATTGGTGGAGCCGTGAAACTGGCATTGAAGAGGCTCTTGCTCAGCGGCTGCCTAGTGAGCTCATGGAATCCATTCTTGATGATACAGCAGGGCTTCCCATTGGCATAGATGAAGCCAAAACTATTCGGCTGAACTTAATGGAAGAAAGGTCAATGAAACAGGATAATACAGAAGAGGAGCTGCGTAGAGCTGGTTGGAACTTTTGTGAACACTAAGGATAGATGTGATAGTCTATTGGGTATATACTCAATTTATGTTACTAAGTGCGTCTCATTATGAAAAGTATATTGTACGCAATAAATCTTGAGTAATGGGTCTCTCTTTATTGCCATTCAACACGTTATTTGAAATAATGCCTCCATCATATATCTGCAAACTATTAATTTGTTTTTTGAACTCGTCAAGAAGCAGTGAAAGTCTTTGAATGGTCATTTTGAAGGTGTCATCTCCATACTACATGTCAGAGGCTTCGCAAAAGTATATGATAACTAAAAATGGCCTTACACCTGTAGAGCTGATTTATTTATTGCAATTCTATGTGCCTATAATGCCGAATATTCTCCATGATTTCACCCAATGGTTGAATGTTGTCATGCATAGCGTCACAGCCATTTAATTTACAATCAATGGTCGATAAGTGGTTCGTGAATTGAATTATGCTTAAAACAAGATCAGTTGCTTCGCACAACGTATGATGTGTAGGAATCTCAAGCTGTGTGCTAACTGTTGATCCTCCTAACCAACGCAGTAATCCATTGTTTCGAGAGTTCATGTGTAATGGCTAATATAATCTTGAGTTGGTAAGGACCCATTTGATTAGCCTCAATGCGATCTGATAGTCGCACATATTGACATGTCGCTTTCTTTTCTTCATGTTATACCAATTTTCTTCATACTCGACCCCGTATTCAGCAGGTTTTTAGCTTCTGTTCAAACAAATCTTGCCCAACTCTGCTCATTTTATTGATGAGATTTTAATCTGGTATCATCCCAATCCACTGACTGGAGGCAGCTGAAATGGGATACAGTATCGTAATGGCAGGTCACCTAATTGGCACCTTATGTCGCAAAGCCTATACGGCAGGAAAACTTGCACATGTGCAAGACCTAATGCCCGAATTGCCATCCAACTCACAGTTCTTCAAGTCATCAGATATAGAAACTTGCCCACTATACATAGCGTACTAGGACTGGATTATAGAGATTTTATTTACGTTATATTAACTAGACTACGGAGTACACCACATTGTATTACACTCATATGACTTGTTACTGCTCTGGGATTATACTGGTCGAGATAGAAATGTCAAATAGAGAAATACACTTGCAAAAAGCGTTGCACTATATGTGTAAAGGTATCTTTTATGAAAGTAAGTGACTTTTTCTACACTTTCTCATGTGCCGCCTAACTGAATTTAGGGAGCTATCCACTCAATCTCTAAATATTCTAATAGTGACAGGTACGATTTTTAGTGTGTTCACGGTGCGCGCTATGTAACACATTGATAGTGCTTTGATCTTCTTGGAGGGAAAAGGCACCGTTGCCGAATTCCGGATATGCAAAATTGGATTTCGATTTTGCGTATTCATTTCAAAGCTATTGACCCATGGCCAATACGGCATGATATGCGTAGTGGAGCTATATGTGTCATTGAGTGGAGCTTAAGATGGTATTAATCTTGACCCAAATTCTAGTCCAAGCCAGGTATCGTTATGAAGAGTGTGGAGTTGGGAAGGGACATTAATGAGGCAAAGTTGTCAGTTAATGCGATTAAAATGGATTTGAGCATCAGTATCGAATGTTTTAGTTAGGACTAAACTGGGGTGTAAGTTACCCAACGTTGGATATGGACAAGGCATTTGGGCTGTTGAGATTACATATATGGGAATTAAGGTATACTAGTTTATAAGAATACTCATAAGCCTTCTGCCACCATTGGAGCACCGAAATTCCAATCACGATAACCCTAACCTTTTCCTATGCGATATGAAAGCGCACCTTATTTCGTGTAATTTTCTATTGGCTCCTTAAGCTACATCCTTTGTGAGAATGACTCGAGAGATAGCTCAAGGAATAGAGAGAAGATTTTCCCGGGCCTTTCAGCCCAGTAATAGTCGCATTACAAACTTGAATAACGTTAACAGTCCTCGTCTACTCAGGTGCAGGGCAGAAATCGTAGAAACCGTCGACATGATTGCCCCACCACGATGGAAAGGGGACAGAGGGACCGCCAGCCCCGAAGACTGCGAAAGATAGAATAAACAGAACTGTGAGACTGGCGCCGTCAAAGGCACCAGTAACCAAGTACGAATAATCCTTAAAGATGCGAGGGCGGTAATTTCGAAGATAGAATTGGGTAAAGAATCCAGCGATAAGCTGGCTAAAAATAACGCACGTCTGGGACTGGTTATACGGGATGTAGCCGGCATATTGGATAAATTGAGGCAAATTGATATCAGACACCGAGAAGTTTCGGATCTTGGGAACGAACTGTGGTAAGGAATTAGGATTAGCAGATTATTCAAGAAGAAAAAGTAGAAGCAGGGTGCGATCTCTACACGTGAATAAGGTGCACTCACATATGCGAATACGCGGTGGAGAACAACTGCTCCGGCACCAATGGCCAGTCCGATAGGTACCATTTCATAATCTGCGCCAGACTTGTAGAGATACTTCGCTAGGGCCCAAGAGGCTGCGTTGGTGTTGTATGACTGAATAGTTGCGCCGCTCCAGGATGCATTACCGTTACTGTCGACAAGAAGTTCGCGATTTCCATTTACAATGGAGATCATGACACCATAGTTCACAAAACCACCCAATATGGTTCCGTAGATTTGCGTGAGGAACATGACACGGGGAGGGATTTTGACTGTATTTATGTATCAATAAACTTTTCCAACATAGCAAGACAAAAAGGGAAACTTACGGTATTCACCCATCTTCAGGTCGTTGCAGAGATTGACGCAATTCGAGATAACGTTATGAGACCAAGCAGCAAAGTACATATTGCCAACAGGGCGACCAGGAAGCATCAAACCCGCCAACATTTTGGACAGATTATTAGTAGCAATGCCGTTGCCATAGCGAGAGTAGAGGATGGTGCTCTGTTACTAACGTTAGAGAATTAAATCTGATTTGATTTGAAGATAACTGGTGAGGACACCTACCAAGGGTGCGATAAAAATTCCGACTAGTAGGGAGACGACGTACGCCCAAGCTGGAAGGGTGATGTTCTCTTTGATTACCACGACGAGACCGAGAACAAAGCTGAAAACGAGCACTGAAATGTACCACCACCATGGCGCTTCCTTGTAGTTCTCAGCCATATGGGCATGATGCCGGTCGTCATATCGCCCGTTCTTTGCACTTTTGTAGGCCTTCTTGACATCTCCACCCCAGAACAGAAAACAATGAGCAATCAGGGCGCCAATCTAAGCAATAATTAGCCTAAAGTGAGTTGAAGCATGAATAGCATCAACACGTACAGCAGCGTTCGCCATAAACATGGCATAAGCAAAACTTCCGGTCAGCTTAGGAACGCCAAATTTCTGTAAAGCGCTCTCATCAAGCACACCCCCAACGAACACCTCAGAGACGGGGTACCTGGTACCGTTCTCTGATCGGAGTTGTGTAGACATGAATGGTTGAGACTTCGCGTTCCAAGAATTTGTATAGTAGATAGCCAGCATTACGGCATAGCATACAATGAATCCTGCGAGCGCATGGGCCTGTAGCGTAAGGGGAAGCGAAGTGTTGAAGGAAGTGATCTGGATGAGGTTAGTTGAATCTCCAGTTTAATAATTTAATGTAGAAAGCCATCTCACATATTGCCAATCAAATGAGAAACTAAAGAGCCCCAGTCCCTCATTATTAACAGAGCCGCCGAAGATATTTGTGAGTACAGCCGCCTTGGAACCAGTTGCATGCATCGCAGCCAAGCAAGGGATGGAAATGGAATTGAGAAATGGGAAAATGTAGGCAGGGAAAAACTCGTAGATGAACATGCCAACAAAACTGTACCAGAAGAACCGGAGGGGCTTAGAGCCCTTCAAGTTTTGCCAGTGTAATCCTTGGAGAGTCTTGACGGTAGGCAGAGTGCTCCAGTAGACCGCTTCCACATGCCAGACGGCAATGGGGCGCAGAACACCGCAAATACCATAGCCGAATAATCCAATTGAGATAGTACTCAAAATGACGGTGGAAGCGCTCAGCGGCAAGTTATAAAACAGATCTTGCGCCGTGAACACTGTGATGCTAGCAGAGGCGTTCGAAGCAGATGTAGCTGTAATAGCGCACACTGCGTGTTCCTTAAGATTCCAGGGTCCAGGGTTGATGAAGGAGATGATTGTTATCCAGAGAGGGGGTTTTCCCTGGCCGCCCTTTGCTGCCCATCGAGCTCTCAATCTATCGCCGCGAGGGAGAAATGCAGCCCATGCGTTGCCTGCAAAATAGGCGATAAGGACGATGAAGGTTCCTGAGATTGTTGCTGCTGTCGGTTTAAACTGGATAAAGCGTCAGTCTATGAATAGAAAGCATTGATCCATCTGGATATCACCCACCTGGTAGATCTGGCTCATAACGGCTTGAAAGGCAGAAAGGCATGTAGCCAAAAAGAGACTTCGGAATGTCAAAGAGGGCTCATGATCATCCCGCAGCGGCAACAAATGGGCAGACGCATCAGCACCTGTAATGATGATAACATCATCACTGGCATCGTCCTTCTCATAGTCGTCGTCGACGTCCAAAGGAGGAGCAACACTAATCTCGGCTCCCAACGCGTCTTTCTTCTCAAAGCCTATGTCGCCACCAGCACGGACTTTCTCGTCGGCGATTTCATGGGTAGGGGTCCTGCCCTCGACAACAACCGTGTCGTCCGCTACTGAGGCCACCATATTGACATAAGGTTAATAGTATCACCTGGGTGGTAAAGACGCCGCGCAACAACAGGCTCAACCCTTTGGCGGCGCCTGCCTCTATAAGTCTTTCCAGATCTTGCCATCTTAATCACGATAGTATCAGTAAACATCCTATTGAGATATGATAGTACCATTTCTTTGAAGCACTATGGAGTCTCAAGGTCGGTGGTGTAATACGGGTGAGAATTTATGCAATCAATAGGCTAAGTGCTCTAGAATGACACCCAAACTGTACTACCCATATTTAGGAAGGTACTTTTGAAGGCATGCACAAAAAGGGTACGGACTTTCCTAATATGGCTAGTTGCCCTACCAGATGCCTGGGAAAGTTCCCGAGGCTAGCTCGTAGATAAGGTTATGTAAGTCTGTTGGACCACGTTCTAGGACGCTTAGATAGCGAAATGCGACCACAAACATGGCTCCTTGAGCCGGAGTTGATTGAATCTCTACCTTTAAATTGCGCACACAGTAAATTCCAAAGTGCCAACGATGCTCATATTCGCGCATCATCTGATTCCGGCGCGCCGCTTGGTTAGAGAGGAGAACAAATCTAGTAATACTTTCCGGACCTTTTCGCTAGAGAATCAGGTGAGCCGCCCGGTGGCGATTGCGGCCTGCCTTCGGCTTATGGTCTCCCGATATGTCTCACATTTCACACTGACTCGCATACGTGATGAGGCTACGGAGTACAGATGAATTATGGAATTTGTGCAGAATTTTAACGCCTCTGATTTGGCTCTGAGTTGTTCTGAGTGGTAAAACATATGTGTTATACTGGAGAGCCGATCTCATTTTCTTGTTAGTTTTAGCATCGACGCTCTAGATCTTTTCTTCGCACATGCGGAGGCTGACCAGTCCAAACTAACGATGCAATGGATACCCAACTAGGGTTACATCTCTCCGCAATTGCTGCACTTTCTTGGGGGTCACCCTTGCCACCTTGAACAGCCCAGTGAAATACGGATACTACTATTACTCCCTACAAGTAGCACAATACGGAGTACAACTGACCGGTACGGAAAATGCTCAGGTAGCTCTTGTCTATCATCTTGCAGAAGATATGGCGTTAGTGGACGCTAGAGCTGATCTGTGTGTTTATTGGCCTTATCGGGCCGGAAAGAACTTTTTGTGTTCGATTATCTGCTATCAAAAAGTCCCTTCCTTCACCGTACGATTAAGGTAAGGTCACTCATGCGCTAGATGCCCGGGATGGAAGAGTAGGGGCTGCCTGAATCTGCATGTGCGGAGGATTCGGGAATTTGAGTTTGAATTGTGTATGCATACTGGGGCGGAATACCTTATCGACTTTGGAGGATCGTGGTGCAGAAACCAGCAAAACCCCTGGAAGACATCCTTGGAGTTGCACCAGCATTCCAGGCGTCCTTCAATTATCATGAATATGTCTATTGGGCGCAAGCTAGGAGGATTTTGCATCATTTGCCTCATGCAACTTCATATCTCACTAACAGGAAAGAAGCACGAGGGCATGGCAAGAGGAACAATTAGTAAGACCAAGATCGAAATGGAACAAATCAACAGTATAAGAGAGCAATTTCGGAATTTGTAGTCCATATATGGGAGGAAACCAATCATAACATAGGGAAAGCTGCAGTGCCCACTCAGAAGCTGTATAAAGCTGCTTACTCTCAGGTCCTGTTTCCCTTGTGTGGAGTACTAAAAATAGCATCACAAATGCGAAGGGCAATAGTAGTAATATGGCAGGTATACACCGTACTCCGTAGCTCGTGGGCTCGATAGAAGTGAATCTGTCTTCGTTTATCCCCACAAATCTTCCCGCAGGTACGGAGTAGCACCACTTGTTGAAATCGGCCGCCCCCATGACTTTCGCAAACTTACGCCGTATCCCGTTCCACAATACACTCGACAGTCCCACTAGCGCTATGCACTTGTCATTATGCATATCTACGTTTTCAACCGATACTTTGAAGAGGGGAGAAGTAAATTAACCGTATGCCCAGGTCTAAATGACCCATTTGTGGTGTACTACTTGATTCTCGCTATAACGTGCTAAAGTACGGAGTCACTGGGAAAGCTACTGTTCAAAAAGTGTCATTCAGAAAATAATGACTACTCCACCAGCTTATGAAATCTATCGTGCCGTTGGTTCAGTATAGTGAAAGCTCAGGAAAGCGAAAGCTCCACAATGCTAATAATGGGCGATAAGTTCTATCTCTGGAGAAAATATAAAAAAGAGCCAAAATACACGTCCAGCTTACGGTATGGTCCTTGGTAATATGAATGTTACTAACGGAACTTGAAACTTAGACAGTCACCGGCAGCTGACTTCAATGGGGGATCAGTAATAGAGAATAAAGCGAAAAAAATGAATGAGAAAGCAAATGAGGCAAACAGCGTAATGACTCTTTACATAAGACTCGATGAGGAACGACGGATGTACTCCAGCCCCTCATTCCACAAAGGCGAACTAGTCTGGAGCCATCGAGCGAACGAACCGAGCTGAGCCGTTGGTAGCAATCCTAACAACAGGACGTGCATACTGATTACAACTGAGAGCAAAATATGACCGAGACATGGAGGTTCAAATGAACAGCTCTTCATTAGAGAGGCCATTCAATGATTCCTTGAAAGTATTCTGCCCCATATGTAAGATCGCGAAACCAGAATATGGAGAAGAAATCAGAAGATTTGTTAACTTATATCACGATTGAACCTACATAATGTGCAAGGTCACATAGAATATTGAAGTAATCGATGAAAACTTGAAGAGCCTTGGACAGCCATAACGTAATACCTGTATTTAGACGGTATTCTATCTGTCAAGATGCTATGGCCGCGTCAAATATTCCATTTCCTCTTCTACATACAGCTATATCATATAGAGAGAGAATGAGCCAGCGTATATTGATTGAGGCTGTGTATTAGTAGCCCCTTACTACATACCCCTCGCTTTTTCTGTTAGGCCATTTGCTCTAAATCCACAACCTGTTGTGCGGGTCCACAACATTCGCCGTCTCCTCGTTCTTTTTCCACAACCTGTTGTGCGGGTCAACAACATTCGCCGTCTCCTCTCCCTTCTTCCACAACCTGTTGTGAGGGTCAACAACATTCGCCGTCTCCTCGCCTTTCTTCCACAACCTGTTGTGAGGGTCAACAACATTCGCCGTCTCCTTTCCCTTCTTCCACAACCTGTTGTGAGGGTCAACAACATTCGCCGTCTCCTCGCCTTTCTTCCACAGTTGGTTGTGGGGATCCACGACGTTATTGGTTTGTTCTATTGGTACGGCACTAGCCAATGCGGCTGCCAGCGTGTAAAGAGCTGTTACAAATTTCATCTTGTAGAGTATAGCGCTTTCGGCGAAAGACTTATTTGCTGACTATTGGTATCTTTCAGGTAAAACTTATCTGGGAATCGATTATTATAAGGTCAGATATTTGAACCTTTTTATACTTTTATAGCAAATATGGAGGATAACTAATTTTGATATCCTACACTCTCTCTTGTACGATGCATGTCGTTGGGTTCCACAATTATGGCCGAGGAAAGATGAATGATAACCTTGTCTTGGCTACATGTCAGTCGCTGTCGTGAGCACTAGCGTAACGTGGTATATTCCCAATTGAGAATTACCCATAATAATTGACGAATAGGACGCGTATTTTTCCCCCAGTGTGCTAAGCAATGCTCAAAAATTCCAGCAATATTCTCTTATTATGACTAGGGCGGATGATTCTTGCAAAAGTTCCAATTGATATAATGGTTTATTAGGCATGTCGAACTTTTAGTACGAATGACAGGCTTTTTGAATACGCAGTGAGCCGTATTATCATGGAGTGTAGTTCGAACACCTGCCATGTGCGGTTACTGCTGAAAAGGTATAAACGAATTAACGAGGAGGCGATTCCTTCAATCTCTTCACTTACGCAAGCAAATTCATACAAATCTTCATACCAAATTGGCGATATTAGCCTATACATAGACTAAAAAAGGTACGTGATACACACTCTCAATAACAGACACAAGTTGCACGATTGGGCATCTTCCCTTTATGCTCACATGGTGCTGCTAGTGGTTGATTAAAAGACTTGTGTCGATCTTACAACGCCTGCCTTACACATTACGCACTAGGTTATTGCAACTCATCCATTGAACTGTTGCCATGGATAAAGGTTCGTATGAGCGCCTCCTAGTTAATGAAACCAACGAGGATGTAGTCTCGGACACGATCCTTCCCCTTGCTCATATCAAGAACCGGAGAAATCGTCTATTGGAATATTTGGCCACCTTTAGCAGAATATTTCCTTGGATTCTATCAGCCATATTTGCCTCTGTCATAATTTATGATAGAAGTCATGGCTGGGATCGTTTTCGCCAACACAAGTTGTATGCGTCGCAGCAGACATACTCCCCAGCACAAGACGAGATTGGCTACAAACTGACAATGTTCCATACCAACATTGTCGATGCCCCAATTGAATTCCAGGGAGCCCCATCAGAGGCTCTGAACAAGGCTTGGGATGACCTCTTTAACTGTCAGTCATGATCTATCATATGTTACTGTAGTGTACCATCGTTAGCTAACTTTTGATGATCTTCTAGTTGGCATATCAACAATCCCTCAAAACCAAGCCAAACTACTGGCAAATTATACATCGCCAGTCCCTGGTCATGAGGACGAATACATTATAGAGCTCGACGTGTTCCATCAACTTCACTGCCTAGTATGTATATGTCTACGTTATTTCATTGCATTCCCTGCTAATAGCTCATCTATCAGAATATATTTCGGAGAGCTTTTACACCAATTTATCTCTCTGAGTGGGAGTATGTCCGAGATGCAGAGCTCTCTTTGAACTGGACGGTACCTCAATCATATCCTTACGAGGCCTTCGAAGAGAACCGCGTCAAACACAGTATCAATCCTTGGCATGTGGGTCACTGTTTAGAGAGCTTGCGGCAGTCGATCATGTGTCATGCTGATATCACTCCTGCCGTCTGGCACTGGGATCTATCCGTTCCTAACCCACCCAAGAACAAACCCTGGCTTACCGTACTACATACGTGCCGCGATTTTGACCGCATTCGTGAGTGGGCTAAGAAGAACAGGTTGCAGTGGGATTTTGATTACGAAGCCAAAATACCTCAGCAGTTTGAAGTACCGACATACCCATAATATTTGTAGCTAGATGGAGTTCATCCAGTAATTTGATTTCTGTTATATCTCATCTATATCACTAAATATCGGTTTACTTCTCTTTCTTAATTATGGCTTATATACTATTTACTCCTGTATCTGCTTCACCTCGTTTCGCGTTTTGCGAACCCCCTCCAACCGTCCTTCCAAATTTCTTTATCTTTATAGAAACATAACAATTTTGGCATTTGGTGATGTCCAGTATCGAATACATTATATCCATATATCATCTCTTTTCCGCTACGGAGTCCGAGGTATTTGGCTGTGACTAAGCCTCGTTATATTCGACAGACTAGCTATATTTCTTCCTCCATGCGTAGCCTATCATGTACCGATAGTCAGAATAACATGCGGCCAGCTAAGCCCATTATGTAATGAAGTTACAAATTTTCCCAATGAGCAGCGATGAAGACATTCATTGAGTGCTCATACCTTATTTGGAGCCTTAATTTACCGCAAGCCGTTATGAATAATGAGACTCTGAAAGAAATAGAACTGAAGCATAGGTTTTATAATTGTTATGCGATGCATGTCACATTTCACCTTACCGCTCATTCTATACTGTGGGGATGATACGGAGTATAGAACTGAAAATTTGTTTCGCGGTGCTGGTCAGCGCAGCATCGAACGGTCTCGGTAGCGGCAGCGCCACGCCGTGATCCCCACATTACCAACATATTCTCGGCGTTATTGATCCGAAAGGGGAGAGCTGTTGGGAGATGGAAAGACATATTTAATGAGTCCTTTTTCGCATAAGATTATTATTATGTAGTTTAAAACACTTAATTAAGGAATTAATCTGCAAAAATGGGATCTACTAATACCAACTCTGGAGTCCTGACTGCCTTGGCAAGTCAGTTGCGCCTTTCCGCTACCCTGGAAATTAATGAACTTGTTCAGCAGCGCTTAGCTAAAGGGCACAAGGTAGTTCATCTGGGATTTGGCGAAGCTACGTTTCCCATTCAACAGAATGTTGCTGCGGCTCATAGAGAAGCTAGTGATATTACTAGCTATCTTCCGGTCGCAGGGCTAATGAAGTTGAGACAAGTTAGTATCCTACCATATGGTAAAATACTGTTTCAACTCTAACCCTTGGTACAGGTTATTGCTAAATTCCAATCTCGGCGCCTTGGGACTGCAATTCGGCCGGACCAGGTCGTCATAGCTCCAGGATCAAAGCCATTGTTATTTGCGCTATTTGATATTCTTCAAGGAGACGTCCTTTTGCCTCGGCCATCTTGGGTTAGCTATGAACCCCAGATCATTCATGCTGGCAAGCGAGTCTTTTGGGTGGAAACAGACGAAGAGGATCGTCATACTATTACAGGTTTGGGCCTGCCCTTTGCGATTTCTTTGGAGGGATCATTCGACTGACAATTCGTACAGAATCCTCTCTTGAAGCAGCCTTTAAAAAGGGTATCAGTGAAGGTGGCGACCCCCGGATTATGCTCATTAATAGCCCCTCCAATCCAACCGGCCAGGCTTTCGATCAACGTGTTATACACACCATCACTGCCTTTTGCCAGCGCCATAATATTACGCTAATTAGTGATGAGATATACTCTGATATTACTTTCTCTAAGGAGCATAATGTCTCTCCTTGTTCAGGCTCTCAATTAAACAACGGCCAAAAAATAATGACTGGTGGGCTTTCTAAGGTACTTATATTCTTGCTGATGAACCTGGAGACTAAATACCGGCTAAACAAATAACTGGCAGACTTATTCCGCCGGGGGATGGAGAGTAGGTTACGCAGTCTTCCCCAAAAACGAATTTGGAGAAAAGGTACAAGACGCCATCTTGGCCTATGCATCTGAGTGCTGGTCTGCTGCTTCAGCGCCTGCTCAAGAAGCTGCGGCTGTCGCATTTGATACTAGTCCAGAAATGGACTTGTATCGCAGCCAGGTTGTTGCATTACATAAGCGATGCACATTAGCTTTGTATCAGGCCCTGCGTGAATGCGGTCTCGCGGTTCCAGAGCCAAAAGGAGCCTTTTATGTTTATCCATCTTTTCATCCTTATAAAACGGAACTTGAGGCTCTTGGAATTGAGACAAGCCAGCAATTATCGCGTTGGCTTATTGAAGAGTGTGGTGTTGCGGCTCTTCCAGGCTCCGTATTCGGCGAAGACGATGCCGGGTCTCTAGGTGGTCGGTATCGCCTGCGAATGGCTACAAGCTACCTATATTTTCAAAGCCATGCCGAGAGATACGAGAGCGGATACGAAGTTCTCGCTTCGGCTTCTGATTCTAGTAGCACTGTGCCTTTGCCTCTGCTGAATGAAGCTATACAGGCGATACAGGATGCTGTAAGAAAGCTTCAAGCAGTTGCATAAGCAGCTAGCCGGTAGAATAGAACACTTAATAGGATTGTTGAGTTTTATCGACATATTCATATTATTGCCTGCTACTTGTATAAGGTATTTGTAAGTGAATCTGTCGAATTAATAGATGGTAATCCATCATCTGTTGATGGATCTGCTGGGGCTTGAACATTCAGCTCCTGGGGAAATATATCCCAAAACGTTTGTGCAGGATCCTGACCCATAAACTCTTTGAAAATATCAAGATAATCCCAATCTTCTCCGAGGCTCATACTGGAATTCAAAATGTCCGTTGTGAAAACTTGTTCGGACCCCAAAACAGTTTCTGCTAGGCCTATACTGCTTGGAAGCACAGAACTCTCAGAAGATTCGGTTATCGCCTGAGATGTCATGCTTGCGGATATTAGTTTGAGAGTATCATTTGCAAGTATCTCAAATTGAGAATCCAGCTTTGATAGTAGATCTTCCTGCAAGCGTTCATTCATTATAGCGAGACAGATGGAACAGTTTCTAGTCCAAGAATGGAGATCAACAAGTAGGAATTGCGCCCCAACATGCGATGTCAGTTGGCGCAGCCCTGTCCTCGCTGTTACCAGCATAGTTAAACCTGCAAATAAGACTCCTTGAACTAGCATCCAAGAAAGCGGAATGCAGCTGACGCGTAAGATCTTCAGTACCTCGTCGATGTAGTTTCCGGCTGATCTGATGCATCGCTCTAGAGATTGGGCAGGTGGGTTGGGACAGAGCGGACTGGATCGGTGTAAAACAAAAGTTGTGCCATGATACAATCGGTCCCAATAGCTTCAATGACATTAGTGCGTCTGAATCCGTTTTCAGGCTAATAATGCGTACCTATATGAATATGGATGTGCTGCATGTGACTGAGGATTGACGGGTATGTTAGCTCGCCACTCATCTAGCTCTTGTTGCAAGCTTGAGATGAATATTCGCCTCTGTTCAGCTGTCATTCTTCGGGTGCGGTTGTTAATGCCGTAAACTTGAGTTACTACACGGCTTTGAATCTGTCGATGCCTGACGTGGTGAAGACTGGATATATTCTCGTTTGTAGGGGTTGGAAGCTCAGCAGCAATATGCTCCTCGCCGATGGACGGTGGCCGACCAAGGTTATAAGCGAGACTAATCTCAATCGCATATATAGTCCAGAAAAGACGATTTCTTTGGTCTTTGGCCCAATCTGTGGGGTTATTTTCCTTCGGTGTACAATGCAAACCTGTTTCGATGGCCATCTATCCATGCATATATTAGCTTAGGGAAACATTCCTCTCGATGTCATGAAGCAAGAGACAAAGAAGTGGCGGATAGAACATACCCTCATCGCAAAGCCAGCTAATTGCCATTGGCTTGATCCAATAGGTCCGTAAGAGCTATAAATTGAAATCAAAACAATCACTTGTATGAAAGTGATACTTGGATGAAGTCTCTGAGAATTGTAATCTATTAGCTGTAGGGCTCGTGTACAAAGTGACACGGGTGATGGTCTGGGCGATGACAGGTCCAAAGGCTTCTCCTGCTGAGGTAGAGTGCGCATCTGCTTAATGGTGTTTGCATCATTAATTGCTCCAAGAGCCATCACCAGATAGAAGAGCATTAGCTCAGTGCTTTTTTCAAGCCCTCGGTCAGAGTCTGAACTGTGAGCTTCAACGCCCTCATTATATCTGGCAACTAGCATATCCAGGTCATTGGAGTCGAGAATAGGGTAGAGAGGCATTATCCACATCTTATAAGATTGCAGAAACAGGCTGATATCGCCGGCCAAAAGTCTGTCAAGATTGCTGGCTGCCCCCATATCCATTTTACCACCAACTTTTGTTTGCTGGGAATCAGATGGGCTGTTCCAAAGATTTTGGGTGGAGATACATGAGCGTGCGAGCGCACTGGCATAGGCTGCGAAAAAGGCACCGCTCGAGGGACCCAGATATCTCATCTCTCCGGTTGCATTCAAAGCCAGCATACCGATATCTGCGGCGTTACCGGCTGGAGTCAAGGGATCTTGCGCTTCATGGAGCTGAGTACTTGGAGAAGTAAGATCTGGACTTAATAACTGCCTTGATGGGTCTTGTTCAGTGTTGGAGAGTAAAGCATGATGTTCTGGTCTCAGAGAGCCTCCGGTTGGCACATCCTTGCACTGGACGTGGAAATGTCTATAAATCTCATCTTCGAGCCAAAGAGTTCTCTGTCTAAAGTATTTGAGTTCCCTGTAATTAGTCAATACTCGCATTCTATGTGTATCAAGTTCGTTATAGGTAATCAGCATACGCCAAGCTGTCGCCTTTTCTGTGCCTGGTGTAGGGTTCACAGCTCACTCCCGCTTTAGCGCAGGTTCGGCAGCTTGGATAACCAGAGCACTGTTTCCTAGTCAGATGCTGCATCTTCCTAATTGAATTGAATCTTCTGGCTATTCGCTTGCTTTGCCTTACCCTTATTTTTTTGCCGTGACAGCGAACGCATGCTCTAACGGTATTGGTCGCCATGTGTGGAGATTGAAGGTGGTCCAAGTGAGACGCAAAAATGTGGGCGGGTAATCACAATGTCACAACGTGGAGTATGTTCAAACACGACATATGTGCAATGGTGGGACACGCAACCACTGTGAGTACAATGCGATGAAAAGAATAAGAAAACAGGCATCACACGGCAGAGATGCTATTCAAGCCCACGAACTTCGTGCGCAAAAGTGGGGACCGGCGTTTTTTCGCCGACCCCCCCCCCCCCCCCCCCCCCCCCCCCCACAGTTTGAGGGAGGATAGCCGTACGGCTGGATGCAGTGGAATGTACTTTAGGCACCGGGGAAGTTTTTGGATTTCAGGGTGTTCCTTTTATAGGATGCATCAAGTGGCAAGATACTGTGCGCCGCCAATAGGAGATAATCTATTGCCACATCTTATTTACGTTCCTGGCAAACCATACTATTGAATCCACCATCTATGCTCGCTCTCTGTCGGGGTCTCTTTGGGTTGAATTATGCGAGACGCCCTGCAATTAAACTTCTAAGTTGCTCTGGGGTTATGGTCTCAACACCAAGGAGCTCGTTGTCGTTTTCATCATACGCAGCGCCGTATTCCTCGCCTCCAAACGCAGTGCCTACTAAAATCTTCCCCATTGCTAGCAGGCTGCTGTCTCCTGAAGCAGCCGCATCAAGGCCTTCTTTCAGTGTGTCGGATTATTTGACGTCGCTAGTAGCCCATTTAATTTCAGGCTTAATTTCCTTTGCAAAGTCCAACACTTGTCGTTGTGTCAGAATTGCCTCTGCGACAAACACAACACCATTCTTCGTCTTATCAGGGTTATTGAAAATACCAGCAACCGCCTTCCCAATACCCGGCATAGTAGTAGTGCTTACTCTATTATTGCCTCCATCAATAAAAGCAACTGCTTGATTTTTAAAGTCAATAACATTGGGCGACATTAGAAAATACTCTAAGAAAGCGCCAGATGCCAGAATGGTGTAGGATAGAGGACTTATTGCTTCCTTATCCACGAGATACTGTCGGACGGTTGCCAGAGTAGAGTAAAATGGGAGCTCCAAAACCTTTGGGCTAGTGGTGCATACTCCAAAATCAGAAGGGATAAATCGTTGCACGCCGGCAGCTACGGCTGCGTCGATTAACTGTTTTTGGCCCTCTATGCCTGCTCTTCCCACAGTCGATATAACAGCATCCTGGCTTTGAAAAGCTGTCGTTAGAGAGTCAACAGAGGTAAAGTCTGCTTCAGTCACTTTGACGTTGTTTTTGTAAGATATATTTCCCTTAGATCGAGTAAAAACGGTGACATTGAAGTTTTCCTGGAGAAGCTCCTTAAGAATGTGTTGGCCAAGGTTTCCAGGAGCCTGTGTAGTTAGCCTCAGCGTCCTAAATTAGAATAGATAATTCATCACTAACACCGACTATCATGACATTTTAATAGCAGCCATCATGTGAGAGCAGTTGATTATTGGGGATTGATTTGGAATATAGAATTAGACTGTGCAATATGATGTTGAGATGGGTGAGAATCATCTCGTAAAGTTGGGCATTTGAGCTCGATTTATCGCTTTCCCCTCCTTTTATTTCTTCTCAATTTGACAGTACAACTAAGCTGGCTCTCATCCTATGCAGTGATGTAAATGGCAATACGAAGCGGGAGTCCGCTCTTCACTGATACTTCGATCGACTACAGTCCGATGCTCCCTGCGGCAATTGTCCGCGTCTATTCCCACAGGTCGGCAATCGTCCGCAATATGCATGACTAATGCAACCCGGTGTGTCCGCCCAGGTCCGCACTTGTTTTCGCTGATTGCGTGCTGAACTTTTGACATGCGCAACGCGCAATCATTGGGTGTTGGATCCTTGTTTGGAATGTATTTTGATCAATTTAGGAGCGCCAAATATGAACACGCGATGAAATATCCGCAAAGCTAGAAAGGCGTGCCTGCGCTGTCGCCGATCTAAGAGGAGATGTGACAGAGCGCTTCCACAATGCATTCTTTGTAAACGGTCAGTACCATCGAAGGATTTGTAATATACATACACGATCAGGTATATGATCTTTTATGATGAAGATACTGACAGACAGATGGCCCTTTCAGGCGACAGGAGGACTGCCAGTACGAGAACATCACCCTATCATCTTCGGCATCTGGTCTAATTCTCGATCATGATTCGGCATTTTCTTTAGACGATGGCGTGGCATCACACTAACTCAAGGCTGCCATTATTAGAAAGCTGTCGGACATCGCCCCTCAAGACGTGGTACCACTATATTCTCGCACTCTGAAATTTTGGTTCCCTACCATCGCAGAGTCACGGCTGAGCAGCCAACTGCCTGACACTTGGGACGATGCGACTCTTGAGTTCACTCTGCTATGTCTAGGTATTATGCTATTTTGTTCATCGCCTAGAACTGAATTTTGGCGTATTACTACCACTTCCGATCTAATAGCGTTATATCTCTTTGCTAAGAGCTGCATCGCGTTAGTTGACGGAATTGGAATCAATTCAATTGAAGCAATTCAGTCAAGGCTGTTTATTACAACGTTCGAAGTTGCTCACGGCTTGTTTCCCGCAGCTTATATCTCTATTGGTGCTACCGTCAGGGCAGGCGAGATGATACGGAAAAGAAGAAGTTCAGGTACTCTAGTGTCGAGAGACCCCACAGAAGAACAACGGATAGAAGGGGACATGACATGGGCAGCAATTCAAGTTTTGGATAGGTCAGTCATGCTGTGTCGCTGTTAGGCAATTAGACGCTATGAATAGATATTTAAATTGGATATGGCATTTGACTAATGACATATTAGGTATATTGCCGTTGCAAGTGGTGAATTCCCTCCAATAACAAGGCGCATCTATGAAAACGAATCAGATTTGCTTTACTTAGAGTTCCTATATGCTGTTTGCCTAATATTTCTATTTGGTTCATCCTCTCCTCAGCGACGATTTTTAAGATTATTTGAATCAACAAATCTTCTGGATAACGTTCACAAACAATCTATCAACCAACACAGCGAACAGCATTTAACCTTGAGGAGGCATCACTTTTGGTGAAGACACTGAACTCACTGAGAACCGTCATAGAGGAAGAAGTACCGCATGAGGCAAGATTGTATACCAGCGGCCTACTTATCTGTATTACGTGGGTACCAATGTGTCTTCCAAGGCTGTCACAAACTGACACTTAGCAGTGGTCTTCTCCTGATATATGACAAATGTGATAAGGAGCGTTCTTTCAACTACAACATGGAAGAACATTTGAACTCAGCAACTGTCTCGTTGAACAGCATAATTGACGATATGTATAACATAATTAAACCTTTTGAGAGCAATATGCATACCATCGATTTAGATAGCATTCCGCCTTTCGCCGCTTTTATCATATATAAAGCTGCGACTATAGTGACAAATCGGCTGAGAGATCAAAGCGAATTCAAAAAGAATGTCGAAGTCTTCGGTGTACTCAGGGAATTTTTGAATCTTATTAATACACAATGGCTTGCTGCAGGTAAGTCCATGCTACCATTGAAAAACAGTACAATTATTTACATTCCTAGGTTATTACTTACATCGATTAGACGAAGATACCACTCCACGAATTTTGAAAGCGTTAAAGAAGGAAGAAGCAGAAATTTAGTTCTTGTATTCTACACAGTCGAGCCAGGGAGAAGGATAACATTGAACAATAATTAGGCTGTACTCCGTAGTTTGTTAATACTTGCCGCTGCGGAAATTTACGTGTCAAGTTCACTAAGCCATATTGAGTTAGAAGTTCACTGATATCGCACTGAAACCGAATATTTAGCGAATGAAGTTGCTTTCGATCATGTAAAGATCAAATTAAATTAACATATTTTGTGAACAATACCCCATGCCTTTTAAAATATGTGTACTCTCTTGCCAAAATGAAACATAGCAGGAAGAAATCCTTTATTTTCGTCTAGGTTTTCCACTACGCTCTGAAGGATATTCGGGGTCTTCTTTAACACCGAGACAGCAAGATACTTGTCCAGATTTTGAGCACGCATCTCAAAGAATTTCTCATAAGCGGCTAAAACAGTATAATAACCCAGAGATATTGCCGCCTCCTTGGTATGATCAATGATTTCGTCTAAGAAATTGTCTTCCGCATCATCACTGTCAGATTCTTTGCCTTTTGCATCGTGGGCTGCACCGCCACTTATAGAAAAGGGGAGCTTCATCGAAAGAGACGATATAGAAGAGAAACTCTTAACCGACTCAAATCTTTGGCTTCCAACATCGGCAATTTTTCCGTAGCTGTCACTTGCAAGATTCGTAGCTCTTGAGAGCTTCTCTTCGCTAAGCATAGCACTTTCAGAACTTTGAATGTACATATCTAGGATTTTGCACATCATCTTTTTCTTCCGATCCATGTATATTCGCCACGCACTCATGAGTCCCGGCTCTACTGCGGAATTTGTAAAATCAATTTCCGTCGCAGCTACGCGATGACCATAAAATTGGTGCGTTGACCCCAATTCGAGATAGCAGAGAAACCACTTTGCATCTGGCACTCCAGAGAACCGTGCGAGTACCCACTCTCCGGCAACAAGCTGAAGCTGTGGTTCTTGAATATAGTCAAGTATTCTGACGATAGCCTTTTCCTCCCTCGTCGCTCGTATGTATTCTGTCGATATTTTTTCTTCTGGCAGTTTATTTGCATTTCCTTCTCCTCCCAAGCCGCTTTTTGCCACCATGTTCTTTCCTTCTCCTATAGCTTTAGAAACATTTTGGAGCTCCAGAATTCCATAGAGCTTCTTCGCCCGGGTATCTTCTTTTATAATCTTGTCTTCAGTAACCTTCTCGACATCGAGTTGTGTACGCAAAATACGCTGCTCACAGGCAAAATGGACGACAACATTCGCAAACCCGGTACTTATAGTGCACCATCCAGAGATTTTTTGCTTTGGGCTCGTCGCTTTTGCCACTTGCCTTAGCAGTTTCTCCCTGTCAATCATGGTCACAATTATGCGTTGTATATCGAATATACCCTCGATTCCAGAGCTGTTGACTATTATTGGATTAGGACACGTCAAACTTTCGGCAGTTATCATCTTCCATTGCTTCTTGATTCCCCTATCAACATTTCGGGCCACGGCACTTTAACCTCGACTTCTAGCACTTTCTGCGGTAGAGTTGGTTCTTTTGCATCCCCAGGAAATTCAGTATGACTAATCCTCTTCAAATATTCCGTTACACCTGAATCAAGGGGCCTCCAGTCCGGCTCAACAGTCGTTGGCGGAGCAACAGGAGAAATGGACTCAACCTCTTCAGTTGTAGTTTTCTCAGAAGGCTTAGAGGTAAGCCTGCCAAGTGATGATTTAATATCTTTCCCTAATCCCAGCCCTGATAGACTGGAGGATATTTCTTCGACGAAGACCTCAAGGTCGGTAGGGATGGACTTATACTGAAAGACCAAGAAGAGTTTTCAACCGCAGCCTGAATTTTGCTAGAGTCATCGCGATGGGTATTTCGGTCGAAAATTAATTCCTCTGAGCGATTGCAGTTTATTTTGATGTGGAGAAGAATTTTCCCGATGTTTTCCAGGTGTGGCTTTAGCTTCTCGAAACTGCAGTTGCTTATGAATGACGTTATTTGTCGCACCCAATGCAGGGGCACATTCTCACGCTTCTTGTCTTTCACGCAGTCGATGGCCTCGCGGAGCATTTGAATAATACCGTGATATGTTATCGTGATTTGTTTCCAATCCTGTCTCACTTTTGCGGAAATCATCATGTTATACCGCCGACCGCGATCTTCGTCATTCCCATACACCTTGTGAGATGCAGGATACATAGATCGACCCCGAACGGGGCTTCCCATTTCCGCTCCTGCCCAATTAAACACGGAAACATCATTATGGGTTATTATAACTTCATCCAAGAGTCGAGAAAGCGCCCTTGAGTAACCCTCTGCGTGGAATGACGGGAATCGCACGCCTAGAATCCCCATGAGTGAATATACATGATCGACTGGTACCGTTGCGATTCGGCTACAAGAAAGTTGCAGAACTAGTTGGGCAGGAAAGCTGCTGCGAGCGATTCCATTTTCCCACATTGTCAGCGATTTGACATGACCAAAGCCAGCAATGAATCGTCTATCGGAAACGATAAGGTCTACCGCTTTTGCGACCAAGCAAGAGAGAAGAAACTCGATAATTTCTTCCGTATCGTTAGCACTGGTCGAATATTTTCTATTAGATAGCTTGGGAAGATGATGTTGCTTAAGTTCAGCCAAAAGACGTATCCCGTTTTCTGCTGATCCGTCATCCTTGCTTTTTTGCAAATCCGATGCAGCTAGGTAGACAGCTCGTGACATCTCAGATGTGGCACTCTCAACTGTCATATTGATAGGGAAGTGATATCCTATATCCTAGAGCACCAAGTACCGAGATGACCTGGAGCGATTCTACGACTCGTTCTGTTTCGACTTGGTATGCTGCATCCCATTGGCCTCTCCGAACGCATTCATCCATAATCTTAATTTCATGTTCTTCCAAGTACGGCTTGATGAAGTCGAAGTCTTCTATTTTCCACTTTGACAACTTTGATAGATCAGAATCTTTGAGTGATTCTGTATAGACATTGGATGGGGCTCCTTGTGTATAGAGCGCAATGAATGGAACCAGAGGATATATATATCCTAGGCTCTCTATCGGTCGGCTGAGAGGCTTCCACTCAGAGTTCATAAAAAACATCATCTTGCTCATGACCAGCTCTTGTAATGTCCACGCCCGGGTTGCCCATTCAATGGTAGATTTGATCTCTCGGAATCTTCCGATATTAGGACCTGGAGCTTGCATGTTTTCTTCTTTATTTTCACCCGTTGCCACAACTCGCTGAAATGCATACCAGTCATCGACAGTGTCAACTTCTCGCCAATTTGTATCCAAATGCACAAGACAAAACTCGGCATTTGCGTACCAATCCCCCAGTAGAGACAGCGACTGGGATAACTCTCCATAGTTTCTCTTATCAATACAGCATGTCTCAGACCAGATATACCGAGATCCTCGCCCCTGAAAATGGTTTGTCTGGAAAATTGTCTGGGCTTCTTTTATCGAGTTATCTAATTTAACAGCTGACTTCCACTGCAGCCGACGGATCAGTTCGTCTACTTCATCACCAAGACGATTGCTCCTTTGAAAGATTTCCTCGTGTCCACCAACACCGTCCTGTTTTCTGATTAAATCTTCAAGCTCCCTTTCTGCGCAAGCGTAGGCATCTTCCGCTCGATTAACAACCAAGGATGTAGTGGTGTGTAAGCCGGAGCTATCTGGCTTTATTAACTTAGGGTCATCATTAGCCACACCGTCTGTGCTTGTGGTAAGAGCCTCTGAACTTTGTAACCCTTCCGGATCATTCCCGACAAATTCAGCTGCGCGATGGATTATTTTATCAAACATTTTCTTTTCTATTTTGCACAGATCAACCATGACCTTCTTAGAGTCTCGCGTTTGTCGGGCCGAAGTCATTTTCCATTTCATCTCGTTAGCTTCGACTTTTTTTCTGAGGAGTTCCCCCACGTCTAGATTTTCTGATGCTTGACCTGATATTGTCACAATTATCTGCTCCTGGTCTAGTATATCACGTTTGCATTGCTCGAGGACCAAGCAGATATCGTCACTCTGGGCCATTGAATGTCCGATAGTATAATCTGATGTATCGGATTCCTCAGTAGCGCGCTTCATGTGTTTCTCTCTGGCACGCATGATATGGGCTAGGGTAATCTCATCTCCTTTCCAACGATGAGAGAGTATACAGCGTATACAGTATGAATCAAGATGCGAAATGTTCCATGCATCGACTATATTGCCTGTCTCAAGGTCAATCATACGTAATGGCCGTTGAGGTCGCTCCGTATCTGGCGATGCGAGAAATTCAATATCTTGAAGAGTGCTGAGAGCATGGTGTTGCAGCTGAGTGAAATTGGGTTTGAAGTCTGGGACAAACCACAAGTTTAATGCAGCGCGAAGTTTCTCTGGACTGCTGCCAATGTCTTCAAAAATCTTCTTGATCTCATCTGGTGTAAGATCAGTATAGTTGCTAAGGTCAGAGACCCTTGCTATTTTCTCTGATATACTGGTCATGTGTGTCAAAATGAATGAATTATAACACCTTAGAGATCTTTCTCAACTGAACTAAGGGGTAATTCTCTTTCTAGCATGAAAACGCTTCAACGGGGATCATACGTGATTAAAATATTCTCAAGGGATGGGTACATGCAACTGTATGCCATTAGATAGCTACGCTAATCGCGCGTTATGGTGACAGAACTTGCAAATAGGCGCTAAAGGTTCAAATTGATTAGCCGCGATTACTTAATAGGATGTAGCAGTAGCTCATGATAACATTGATTGAGCGAGCAAGAGAACTGTAGCCTATGACTGCTTGCCACGTCGTTCACCTGCGTTACGGTTCAGCTGATGTCGTTCGCTGGCCCATTTATCAAGCAATAGACACCCTCCATCTGTCATTTCATTGGTGCTATTACAAAATAGCAATTAGCGTGTATTGGATAGTCTTACTTTTTTCGGGGACGTCCCTCTGAAAGCCGGAAAAGGCTCGTACAAACAGTGATGACAGCCTGTTAGTGGATTCTCGCTGGACCATTGTAGCCGATGCTGTGTACAAAAAACGCCGCATACTAGACAATATTGTTTTTTAGTCATTGCCATAAATGTTTCTTTTTGGTCCCCTGCCTTGTCCCATGCTAGATTTTTACACATATACGGATCAATTTTGTAGAGATTTGGTTTGTTAATCATAGTCAATGGCATCGTATCACCGAGTTCTTATGACCTTTGATAGGTCTGTAACGCAGAAAAGTGTGGAATGCAATTAGTGAGTTTTTTATTTTTGTCTATAATGAAACAGTATCTAATGAATGCCTTTATTCGTGGTAGTGACATTCATCCATGGGACATACTAATAGATGGCTCACGATGGAATGGGAAGATAAGACTTATCGGCTTCGTCGATGTGTTTTTTCTCATATGTTATTCGGGCGAGTGTCGCTTCGAGAAGGGCATTATTATCTACAGTGAGGCTATTGCACATCATATAGGACTATGTGCAGAGGTCCGAAAGCAAGTTGACCAACTGATAATATAAAATATGATGATATTATTCAGAAGCTGATGCACAATGCAAATGTCGCAGCGGAAGATCTTGGTTTCCAACTCATCAATGAGAAAGAGGTTTAAATAGCGGAAGCTGACAAAAAAGGTTAGTAGGTTTATTCGTTTCGTTGCTGACGGGGGACCACAAAAGTTGACGTCTCAAGGCCCAATACTGAAGAAGTATTTTGACTTTCAGACAATCAAAGGAGGCCCCGACTACACAATCACTAGCCTTGGACATGAGGTTGGTGTAAAAACGCAATATGAGGCGACGGTTCTAAGGAAATACGTGATTAAAATTCGTAAAGGAAGGGATTCGGTAATGAAGCGTAGGTTTTGATCCCATTTTACCATTATACGTATTATTATTGAAGAAAGACATAGGCAGGATCCGCAGAGGAGTCAGCCAGCACGACCTTTTCGATCTCATGCATGACGCAGTTCGTCTGGGTATCATCACACAAGCCGAACTTGTTGGTCAAATCATCGGAAAGACCATTGGTGGCTCTACAATGGAAGATGTAATATCCAAATATGCGGATGCTCTAATTGGAGCAAAGAACTCCAAAAGCGTTGAATTGGCGGGGGATAGACAATGAAGCCACCAACTGCTGAGGAATCCAAGCTACAGCTATTATTAGGTGATTAATAAATTTTGAGGTTCGCCGCTTCTAGTTGGCATTAGAAGCAATACAAGCTACTTCTGCTATTCGACAATATTTAATCTTCTTGGCTGCCAAGCCTTCTCCATCCTCACTGCGTTGTGGAAGTTTGCGCTGGTACAATTTTTACCACTTGTCACATCAGACGCGAATTCACGGCCAGTCACACCAGCCTCCCAATCATCTAATTGGTCGCTTATCTACGGCATCTGGCCAAAGGCAGCGAGACCGTTTTGTTAATCGCTCCATTGATCAAATTTAATCCTCTGCACTCCTCCAGCCCGGGATTATCAGCTGCTTCTTTTCAAATGAGCTAACCAAAAATGAGGATTAGTTAGTAGCATTGCAGCGGCGCCTGCCTCTCTATGGAGTAGCATCAAACACTTTTGTTGGGAGTTGGCCTGAAGACTCTATTGGAGTGAGCCAAATGTGAATCGGACGCACGCGGCCAAGTGCTCGCATCGCATCTTGGCGTCAGCCCCGTAGTGCCAAAATATGGGGATAGATAACTGAACAAAATTCCGGTCGCATTGCCAGTGGAAGCGACCATCGAATAATAATGGTTAAGGTAAAGAATGATTTGTCATTGTAGATTACAGGAGATATGGACTCATCTGATAAGTTCCTAATCAGGTGTCCAAACTTTCGTTCCCCATGATTGTTCTTGTTCTAATAGTATCCGTAGGCTATTTCCACGTTTTGGTACTGTAAAGCTTTATTTTTATTATACGGAGGACTGCAACAACAAACCAGACTACTCCGTATTCACCGCTGGACAATTCTCGTCGCGGATCGTCATATGAAGCGGGGTGACAATACGTAGATTGACGTGTCTGGTGGATACACCTGAATTAGAGTAGCTAACTATTGGCTGTAATGGGCTATGAGATTTTGGGGGCCAATGCTCGTGAGCCTGTAAGAAATTGACAGCTCCGCGGCTGGAGCTCAGTGTCCCCTGCCAAGCATGTAGGACTTGATTTGCGTTTGCCGTGAGCTTTTTGCGGTCAGTCCTTACAACGCATCATTTATTATTCTCACTTTGAAGTGAGGAACGAAGGAACCCAACGGCAACTCAAAAAAATCGATATGCACTGAATATTAAGTCATGTCATCTACTGACAATACTGAGCTGATTCTCGCAATTGTAGCATTGATCATTTCTGTATTAGCGTTTGTTATAGCAATACTCCAGGCTCTCCAGCAGTATTTTGCATCCGCCACCGGGTTTTCTTCTTGCAGCGAAGCTGTAATAGGAAAATGGTCACAGTTCTCCAAGCGACGGCTGCTTTGGTCAGAGTTCCGCTTCGAGGTTCAATTTGAAACACCTGTCATATTCGTCGCAAAGCCCGACAATACGAGAGGGCCACTAGGTAATGATGAAGACTTTAGCCAAGAGCATAGAAAAATCATACGTCTTGATGGGAGCCATGCAAATCTAAGATATACATCAAGCACCGAAGAATTCAATGAACAGCAAAAGAAGAGCAAGCAACAAGCGGTTCACACAGCGGATAATGAAAATGCTACATGGTGTCACCTTCTGATGACTATCTATCAAATGGAAAAAGACTCGCTGTCTTGGCAGAAAGAATCCCTCGGCTACCATCCTCCTTGCGATCCCTCACCTCCTCACTCGTTAGTTGTTTGCATGCAGAGAAAGAGACGAGTTTGGGATAGTATGCCACAAGGCCTCAGCAAACCATATGCCACAACGACCATTTCCCATTTGGTAGAAATTGCTGCGATGATTGGCATTCACTGGAAGAATTTTGATCTGAATAACGATCGATATCGAGCACAGGGCAACGGCTTTGTTCTATACGGCTCTTATGTTGACAATTTGGGTATAACTTTTACTTTCCAGAAACAAGGGCCAACTTTATTTGGGCAAAACCGCGTGATTCCAACCCACGACATAAAGAAGTTGTGTTTTGGCTTGGTGCCAACAATTCTGCATCAAGAGAAGCTCGTCGACTTCGACGACCGTAAAGATAATGTGAATTTGCAGCTTGGCAGCTTTGCAGAGATTGCTGATACACTGGCGGCATTTGGATGCGACACCAACACAGTCAATTACTTTAGGAAAAACCCAGAGCATGCCCGTCACAGCCATCTTTTCCCTAGTATGTCATGTTCGATTATATTCTCTATTCTAGGCACGTTCGATGGGGTTTGCAGTAACTTTCAGTACAAGTAAATGATGAGAAGTGCTAACCAAGCAAAAGTTCCCTTTGAAATCATTGGCATGGTTAGTCAAGTATTTCATATACAGGATACTGCATTTCGGATGCTCCCAAATCCAACCGTTTATTACTGGGAACCCAGCACATTTTCCCTATCTGCTCTTACGAGGAGGTTCATCGCCTTATTAAGGACCAACCAAAAAGAAAATACTGCTTTGAAAGAGAATGATCATATTTCAGAATTATTGGCTTGGGATGATCAGAATACGGAAAACACTGAGAGGCCCTTGAATGGATCTATCAATACTGATCTTGGCTGCGTGCCCCCAGCTGATAAGATCATTCACTTGCGATCAGGCATAGAGCTCTGCGATCGTTACTTGAATGAAGTTGATATGGCAATGGTTTACCAGATCGTTCGCGTGCATGTTCAGGAGATTTTGGGCATGCTAAATAAACCGAGTCCTAAGGAGACTGCTGACGCGCTCATCGGGCCCAGATCTGAGGATGAGAGTGACAGTTCCATTACCATAAGTCATATTGATTCTGCATCTGGTGATGATAAGCATCATCTTCTAGCAGAAATGTACTTCTCGTGTGTACGGCTAAATGTTATAGACGCCATTTGCAAACAGTGGTCACAATTCAACCAGAAAGCAACCACACAAGTGTCAACTACAGAGGGAGATTCCGAACTGGCCTTGAAGCGCAAAATCAACCAGATATGGTGTACACTTATGTTCCGAATGCTATACTGGCTACAGCTGCATGACTTTCACAAAAAGGATATCCAAATTAGCAAGGGTGATGCGTACGACAGTCGAATACCAGTATATATTCTTTAATTCTCATTTCTTGATTCACAAACCGTTCAGATGTTCGAAATTATTGAAGAACACCTCCCCCTATTTTTTCTGCTTTTTGATGCAAGCAATGTTTATAACATAATTGATCGTTATTGTGCGAGAAGTACCGTAAATACATCGCATAGTATTTGTACCTCAGTTGATATATTCGTTGGGCTCTACGGACCTTGTAACGATAACAGCCCATTGCAGAATAAAGACTGACGAAATGAAGGCAATCAAAGCTAAGCATATGAGAACAACCTTTAGAGAAAGAAGAAACAAATTTTGCCAATTTCTCCATGAAAAGGTTGAGAAAGCGTCAGATAAAGTAGCATAATCTCGACCGCCCGTGATAGAAGGCAATACCTTGCCGTCGAAAGACCTATCAAAAGGAATAATGGCGTCATCCTCGATCGGGAGAAGTGATGCTTGGATTCGCATTAAAACCACTTGACTGGGGACGACAAGAAATATTGAGCCAATGATAGTAACCAGAATGATAAGAGCGCATTTTGAGTACAATATGGTGTCTCCCGTAGCTAAATCAATCCGGAATTTGTAAGTATTATCAGGCGCCATGAGCCTAAAAGAAGGCCAATCAATGCCCATGCAGGAGGCCATCCAATAAGGCAGCCACCGCGTTATTTCAACACAAGCCCAGTGAATGACGACGGCTTTCCATGTTGCAGAATATGTGCGCCTAAACGAAGGTATGCGTCTCCAGAATGACCGACAACTTGGCTTCGCGATGATCAAATGCAACCAAAGGGTGCTAAATTGAACCAACACAAGAGCTGGGAAAAGTCTCGCCAAACAGCTATATGGTATCGGGACATAGCGAGCGGCCAGTGCAACCGGATATGCAGTTACAGTCGATTGCAGTAGAGCGCAGGAAAACCCGCGAAAGTTTGCCAGTAAACCATCAGTATCTACTAGAAGGCGATAAATCGCTGCCAGCGAAGAGGAATTAATTCGCCTAGGATAATCGATAGAATCGGAATGACGTGGTCGTTCGGCTGCAACAATGGTAAGACCAATAGGATCATATTCTTTCGGTTTCTTATCTTATACAATGCAAAAAACAGGATAAACACGAGGCAAAGTGTAATTCAACTATTACACCAATAAGGTAATTAGCTATAGTAGGCGAAACAATGATGGGTATGAGGTCAGAGATGAAGTAGGAGATGATAGAGCTCCATGACCTCAGAGTAGGAAGGGTACACACAATGAGCAACAGAGGTAGGAGAATGGCTAAGTCGACGAGCAAAACAACGCGCGACCACCAGGGCGTCTCATAAACAAAATGATCTTCGTCACTGTGATAGAGAGTCCATTGTAGGGGATCTGTATGTGCTAAAGCGGACATTACAAACACGTGTTGGCTGAAGGGGAAAAATTGCCGAAGGGGAGAAATGGAACGAAGGAAAGGAGATGGTCTCGTAACATTAAACCTAACACGCGAAAACAGATGTCTCGTTACCTATTGCTGTGCTTAGATCGGACACTTAAGGGCTTATGGTGGAGAATATCGGCCATTTCCTGTTCAGAAGCCATTTTAGAACATTTCCACTTTAACAGAGGCGCAGCATTGTTAGCTCAGGCACGAAGTAGATTAGGAATAATGGTGCGAGGCACGAAAACACTATTACGTGGCCTGCATGTATAGTATCGTTAAATGCTTTTAATAAATTCGTAATTAACAATTTCCCACTTGATCATGCCAAAAGCAAAAAGTGTGCAATATGAGGAGAAGGAAAGACTTGATGTGAAGATAACACTAAGGCAATCATATGTGGTATCTTAGTGTCAATTCAAGGGATGATTAGTAGTAAAATGAGACTAGAGGGGAAGCTACCGCGCCAAAATATGCTGCTAGGCTGCTTGAATGCGAAGTTTGAATTCCAGAAAATATTTCCGCTAATGTGGAATATACCCCGCTTCCAGTACTCTGTACGTGTAAAGCCACCTTTGTACTTCGTACGTTGTATTACATTTCAACTCTTCATAAACGTTGAGGGTGATATTGAAAGAGCAGTGGGCAGCGTGCTTTTTTAATAGAAATGTAGTGAAATTTAATTTCTATTCATTTGCTGGTCACGCCGATTCAGTAAAAATCCATTTCGATAGGACTCTTCCATCTTTTGTAGTAGGTTGAGCGGACAGTATTTGGACAAGTAGAGGTGCTCTGTGTGGCTCTCGGTCAATCACCTGGTTGCATATGGCTTACACAACTTGGCTTACTTGAATGGAAATAAGGCACGCACGCAGCATGAAATGTTTGGAGATGTTTGCGCGCCAGGGTATCCAGTCTCAAAGTTCGTCAAAATCATTATAAGATACCGCAATGCGTCGAATATATGTTTATTCCATATCCTACCAGAACATCAATATATTAGAGATGTGAACGCTTCCTTACCACAGCATTGCGAAGCATTCCTATAGGAAATATTCATACCTCGAAATGCCTTCAAACATTATTGTGAAGAAAAGCTCCAATGAAATGTTACAGGAATTGCTAAAATTTCTTCTATTTATTACTGCAGCGACATAACCTGACTGTACCCTATTTTTAACATCGCATCATCCTCTTTGAGCACATCGACAAAGCGCTCATAGTTATGGGAAGGGCTTAGGGTCAGGGAGTTGTGCAGAGAAATTGGGGCTTAATCTTAGATTTGTGATATCAAGACAGCCACAACCAGATATGCGGGTGTATTGGCCAAGCTATATTAATACACTATGATATATTAATACACTGTGACTAATGCAACATCTTACTCTCTAATCGTAATATGGCCATCTCGCTAGTTATGATGATTAGCAATTCTAGATTGCTCCCATTGCATCATTTTTGGAAACGAATCTACAGAGTATGGATAGTACAAATGTAAATAGCATTCCAGATGGTAACATGCACTGTCGCTTTAGCCAACTGGGGTAATTATGGGTTCTGCTTGGTTGTGTGATGGATGCGAGAATTGTGCTGAATCGTGATAGGGTGACAAGGTTAGCAGACGCTCCTCATCGGAACTCAAGTGCCGGTTCTGACTCTTGCAGCTTCTTCGATGGGCACATATGACCGTACATCGCAGGGATCGGCGGTCGCATTCCGGAGTTAGAATGGAGGTAACCATTCACGACAAGAAAGTCAATAGGGCCCCCTGTCCATGTCTTAGACCTAACCCCGCAAGAGGATATTTCCCATAAAATCTGGGGTTCCGTGAAGCTTTCGCGTCACAACATCCTACGTCAACACCGTCAGAGGGGGAAAAGAAAGAAATATGCAGTTTTTCAAGTCGAAAATAAAGGCTGCGCAGCAGCCAGAAGTCGATTTGGCAATGCAAAACGCTAATATCGAAAAAGAGCCTGTCCCTGTCCAGAATGAAAATGCAGCTCTCCAGCAGTCCTCTATCGATCCTGAATTGGAGCAACGAGTTGTCCGAAAAACGGACATTAACCTCGTCCCGTTAGTAATGGCACTCTGTACGTCGCATCATACCTATGCTCCCTCCTGCAGCTAATCATTGGGTAGATCTCCTTGCTTTCCTTGATCGGTCAAATGTTGGGTATGTGTACCTGCTACCAGAAGAATTTCAACATTGTTTGTCTAAGAATATGCAGTAATGCGCGTATTGCCGGTATGAGCGAGGATCTAAACCTAGTTGGAGATCGTTACGATTGGCTACTTACAATCTTTTACATCCCTTACATCATATTCGAGTTTCTCGGTATTATGTGGAAGGTTGTCCCCCCTCACATTTGGGCTGCTATCGTTGTCTTCGTATGGTATGATCTTCACTCAAGCAAATTTGATCCTCTTTGGAAACTGAGATAAAGTGATAAGGGGCCTTGTAGCAACTCTTCAAGCAGTCACCCATTCATGGGGGGCAGAAATGGCTCTTAGATTCCTGATGGGAGCTGCCGAGGCCGGCTATGGGCCTGGAATACCATTTTTGCTTTCTTTCTTCTATCTCCGCCACGAAGTGGGCTTCCGATGTGGAGTTTTTCTCTCTGCTGCTCCCCTTGCGAACACTTTCGCAGGAGCCCTTGCATATGGTATCACGTCAGGACACCCCTCCATTGCCAAATGGAGAATATTGTTCCTTGTCGAAGGGTCACCAACCATTATAATGGCTGCTGTCGCTTACTTTTATCTGCCAGATTCTCCTGAACGGGCCCAATTCTTGGATGAGGATGAAAAAAGGGTAGCTATTGCACGAAACGTTCAACAAGCAGGTTCTGCTACCAGAGTGGGCGGAGTTGACTGGATGGACTTTTGGAGAGGTTTGATTGATATCAAAGCTTGGTTTACGGGTGTCAGTAAACGGCTTTTGTCTCTCAAGGGTGATCTACGCTGATAACTTCTGCAGCTCATGTATTTTAGCTGCAATGTCAGCTTTGCCTCTCTCCCCGTTTTTCTGCCAACAATTCTTTCAGAAATGGGGTTCTCTAATGTGGATGCTCAGGGGTTGACGGCACCCCCTTTTTTTCTTTCTTTTCTCATTACCGTTATAACCCCTTACATCGCGGATAGAACTCAGCAACGTGGGTTCATGCTCATCGTTCTTACCATAATCGGTGGCGTGGGCTATATTATCTTAGCAACTGCCAAGTCTGTTGCTGCTCGCTACTTTGGTGTCTTCATGGCGGCGGGAGGTATCTTCCCCTCCATTGCTAACATTTTGCCTTGGGTTTTGAGTAAGTGATAATTGAAGCCCAATGCACTCGCCATTTTAAATGTCTAACTAGCTCTAGATAACCAGGGAAGCGACACACGTCGAGGAGCTGGCATTGTTCTCCTCAATGTCATCGGTCAATGTGGTCCCTTGCTTGGCACAAGGCTTTATCCAACTAATGAAGGTCCTTTTTACGTAAAGGGCCAATCAATTTGCGCTGCTTTTATGTTCTTTACCACATTTTTGGTAATAGGGCTGCGAATTTTGCTCGTTTGGGAGAATAGGAAGTTGGACGAAAAATATGGAACTATTGAGGAGCAGAAGGCAAGGCTTGGAGGAGCACGAGAGAGAGGCGAAGAAACTGCTCAGGTTGTGGCAATAGAGAATTATGGACCCATGTTTAGATATGTGTTATAACTTTTGACTGGTCATTTGGACACACCTAGCAGGCTGGAGGATCTACTGTTGAATGTAAGTGGACTAGAATTCATCTTTAAGCAAATCCTGTTGATATTACATATGTCACCCACCAAACGGGAGGCTAATTGCGCATATACGTTTTCTTAAAATCTGTTGGAATTTATCGCTTATCCATCTATGTTCTAGTGAATCTTTGTCAAGCGGAGTAGCTGCGAGGCACCTTCCGAGAGCCAAGCAGAATATGACTGAGACACTCTAGTGGAGTTTCCCTCCCAAATATCCGTAAACGTCCAGGTCGATCCAGAGATGCCGAGATCCTTTAACGACACAGTGACCTTCTGCGAGCCGTACAGCTGCGTTTCAAAACCCCCGTTTCCTTGGTCTGGTCCATAGTTAACAATAAGTACATAAGCCTCCTTGTGACCATCTGATGGCCCTCCAATCCAAGCTTGTAACTGTTTAGCAGCGTTGTTCCCAGTCCCAGGATTGCGAGGCTGCATAGGATACTGGGCGAAGAAATTCGCTGCAGCAATCGATTGGCCGCTGGTAGTCAGCCTAAGGCCCAGTGCATCGACCTGCTGCATGTCACCACCAATGACCAAGTTAGCTGCCGCTCCTAACCAATGGTTCATGACAGTGGTTCTGATAGTGTCATTGACACCTGCGAGGTGCTCCGGATTGACAGTGAACAAAGCATCCATATCAGGATAGATTGTAATCGGTCCATTACGCTGCGCTTGTAGACCAATGTACTGTCGGTAGTTCTCAATTGCGCGCTGGCCTACCTGCCATGCCATCAGTGTGTTTGTACCGTAGTTATCCAAGTCCTGATCGGTTCGCATGGATTCAGCGAGACCACTCCATACAGGTAGCCAGGTCTCATTGCGACAAAGCTTCCAGGAAACATCAAGACGAATCTTTCTACCTGACCTCTGTATTGCCTTTCTATAAGCTCGTACTGCATCTGAGCTATCACACGCGAGATTGGCGCCATTTGAGGGACTGCCAGGAGTCACAAAGTCCAGCTTAAGCATATCCACTCCCCACGAAGCCCACTGCTCAACAACTGAGTCATGCCACTGTTGGACACCATCTTTGCTAAAGTCAAAGTCGCAGTTGATTTGGTCATTGTTACCATTCAAAATATCACCGACTTTAATGTTCGTACCAAGAATGGTCTGATTATGCGCGACACAGGGCACTCCAGGTGTGATGTAAACCCCCAGCTTCAGGCCTCTGTTATGCAGCCAAGAGCCAAGCTGCGGAAGGTTAAAGCGCGTAGAATTGTAAATAATACGACCGTGATTGTCAACGGCATTGAAAGCTTGCCACCCAGAATCAAGACTGCACAGATCATAGCCAGCAGCCTTGAATTCAGGCCTGGCGAGCACGCCACACTGGGTCTCAACGAATTTTTGGGTGTAGTACAAGCCAGACTGTCCAGCGAAGGACGGTACCACCGCAGAGCCGTTCTGCAAAGCTTGAACGCCGTAGGTATTCCAGCCTCGTGCAGAGGACTTGAACCCGTTGGGCGTCTTGGCGGTCTTTAAGATTTTCAAAGGACCACCAGAGGTGGCATCTGGCTGCGGGTAGCATTCTGGTAGAGAAGAGTCGCGGTTCTGGATGCAGAATGGAGCTAGATGAGTTTTGACAACATCCGTTCTGGTGGGATCATTGGTGTAGCAAGCATCCTCAGCTGCTGCCCAGTACCATTGATTATCGCTGTAACCCCATGTCGCAGTTGTAGTACCGCTAAGCAGGCAAAGATCACGGATGTCTTGGAAGGCAATAAATGCGTCGTTGTTTTGACTTCCCGCAGCAGCTCCTAAATTGGCCTGCTGCTGCATGAATAAATTTCCCTTGCCGTCGTCACAATTCACCAAGCTTGAGTTAGCCTCAAAGCGCGCGGCACAGTCCATGAACGCATTGTAACAGTCCAATGTGAAGTTTAAAGTCCCCGGTGTATAAAGATTACCACCACATGCGGTCTGGGCGGCTGCAGGGCGAAGCAGGAACATTCCTGCCAGGGAGACGAGAAAGGCAGTAGTGGGCGCCATAGTGTTGAGATGAAAACCATACACTCTGAGCTCAATGAGATTCTGCTAATCTGCTGCTCAAAAAAAGTCTTGATGTAATCATGGCGAGACCGGGGCCTATTTATCTGTCTTCTTTTGCGCTCTCGGAGCTAGCCTCTGCTGATATTCAATATCCATATTGGACGTTCGGCAGAGCTTGCCGCCCTTGCGGTGAAATTTCCGGGAGGGCAGGGCCTAGAACATAGAGCTCTTTGTCACGACTTGTTCCCAAAGACTGGTTTTTATCCGAGGGCTAATTATTCAATAGTAAAGTTACTAACCGATGGATATACAGATAACATCTGTGTCCAAGATATTTCGTCACAGCCTCGATGAGTTTCTGGGTTTGACATGAAGTGGAGTTTCTCCGCAAAACTCCCCATTACAGTTCGGCGAAGATGAAGCTGTTGAGAGAAGCCGCGGACCATTGCTCGGCGTATATTTCGGCGCATCAGCTGTCAATGGACTGGATCCTCCCCGAAAATTATTAACAGGCTAAATATGTGCAAAATAACTTGACTGAAATAAAAAATATCTTCTGTTCCGAAGGGTGAAAATTTGTCGGCAAATAAGGGGTTGATTTTCGTAGGTAGCCATTTATTCATACTTATATCTCGCTGATGTTGTTGGCTACCTCTTGCTGTAAACTAATAATTGACACTTGCTCGAAGAGATAATAAAAGATGCCGTTCTAGTTATTAAGAATCTTCAACAAAATTTATAAATTAACTGCAAATTAAGCCCGGTGATCCTGAATGATAGCATTAAAGTGCAATAGGGTTAATGTAGAATAATTAAATTGGCGTGCACTGCACAACTGCGTAGTAAAACGCAATAGTGTCGAAGCCAAAGCGAGACCTATAGTAGTAGAAGTGGATTTTAGCGTCTCCAATGAATCATGTAACGCCGGCTTCATGAAGTATCTTCTGAACGATCAAATATAGTCTCACGATCGATTTTCTCAATTATTACTTATTACTCCTGCGGAGAAGAAGAATAGTATTTTCAGCCCAGCGACAAATATATTATGCAAGGTAAAAGTAGCAATCGTTTGGATCAAACTGAAACGGAAATAAGTATTTATCCTGTGTCTCAACCGGAAACTAAGTGAGGCGCCTAACGCTAGCGAACAAGATAAGGGGGGTCGTAGTGCGGACAGAAGATAAATCTAGCTCTCATCCTATTCTCATTACTGAGAATAAATAATTGAAAGGCTGTTACTGTAATTTCAATATTTAACATATATAAAGCAGAGATAAGGATTATATGAATAGCACCTGTAAAAGGATATTAGATATTTGTTTCTCTCAGAATCTCAAGCCGCGTAGGTGTATTAAAGTTAATAACATGGGTATTTATATAACTTTCCCTTGTTAATAATCATGCCGAGTCAGTTACAGATGATAGTGTTCATGAGCCGCAAGAAATATTTATCTCGAGATGATGGTCTCGTATCGTAGATTATATGATAGATGGTAAATTAAACCTCTATGGTTTTACACAATTGCGATTGAACCTGTTTCATATCGTCGGAAATCATGATATGTTTAAGAATGTCGAGCCCAGGAGAATTCCATTACAGAAATAGAGGCTGATGTTTAGTTTGCACGAGAGAATAAGTTCCACCTTTTACATCGAACAATATTTTGACATTCAATCCTCAAGATTGACCACTTTACTTCTTACCGGTCTAATAATCTACTCAGTAAGTTATGTTAATTATTTTTACAATTGTGAGACAGATCAACCCCATAGAGAACTACATGGCTGTATCCGTAGTTTGGCTTGATAAGGACAGTTCATTAAACTTATAGCACAGCAGTCCTCATCCTTGCGGGATCTCACTACAGCTGGGATACGTTGCGGTTGAACAGGCGAATAGTTTAGCAGATGCGTATAAGAAGCAGTGTAGAATCGTTGAGGGACGATATGAGACCCAACACCAACCATTGCAGTTCGTGGCGCAGATACTTATAAACCGTAAAGTGATAGTTTGTCCAGGTTTACGGCATTTCTGATGGCAAATGACACTGGGCTGGTCGTCAACGATTCACTACTTATATTGATATGTGATGAATGGTTCGTACCGGGTAGCTGACTGGCATGACTCAATGTCCAGCCGACGCTACGGCGCCGTAAGAGGTCCGAAGTGCGAACGCAAAAACTTTGAATGCGACAATCTACATACTAAAAACGGACGAGGCTCTCTTGCTCTCGGGTTGGGGGTCCTTAGAACTCCGGCGGTCCTTAGAACAGGATCCCTAATTTAAGATCTGCTTATACCAAGATATCGCATTTATTAGCCATTCCGTTTGGGGCCATACAACTCCGTCTATTTGGCAATACTTGCATGCTGGCATCAGGTTCGCCTTTTGAAGCTATAACGACATTTGCTCTGCAATAGCAGCTGCAAGTATATAAAAATCTAATAAGCGTCTATTGCTACTAATTATTATTTGTCAAGGTTTTCATGCATAGCCATTACAGCGATAGCCATTTTAAAAATCACGTAATGATGAATCAAGCAAAGGTGCTGCTTGTCCCATGTTAGATCCAACTTAGGAGGTGGTAGGTTGAAGATTATCATAGGTACGAAAAAGTCTCGGCTTCTCAGGTTTGGCAGTCATTGGTTGGTACTAGGTTGTGTATCTATAAAAGGCCAACTGATTGCTCCATGAAAGATTTAAAGTGTCTAAATCATCAAAGAGCTTTTAATTCTCTCTTCATACACTCAGTTCGAAAACTATTTCATCAATTGCAAGCTTCACAACAATCGTGTCTTCTAAGTCTACTCTTGTTTTTGTTCCTGGCGTATGGCACAGTGTTGATACATGGAATAGAGTTACCGCCAAGTTGGAGCCTCAGGGCTACAATCAATCTGTATCACTCTGCCTTCAACCCTTTCAGATTCAACTAAAGGTTTATTTGATGACATCGACGAGCTCAGAAAAGCAATTCTATCTGAGACAACATAAGGCCTGCCTGGATGTTGTTGTTGTCATAGTTGTGGGTTCAAGTGCCTTAAAGAGTCTAACTGAAGCTACGAGCGAGCGACCTGGACGTGCCATTGGGATTGCCTTTATGGCAGCTGGCTATTGTGTTATAGGAATTGGATTTCTGGAGGCAATCGGTGGCACTCCACCACCATTTTGGAGGCAGATACAGAGAATCGGTTTGCCACTCTTGTAGTTGATACAAGGGAGCTGTTTTATCACGATATCTCAAAAGAACAAGGCAATGACTGGGTCAGCCGACTTCTGAAACAAGTACCGAAGCCCCTCACGGACAGTGGTGAGCATGTCTATTCAGGGTGGAAAGATGTTCCAAGTCGATACTTGACGACGACAAGTGACAGGTCTTTCCCTACTGAGGTTTGATTGGCCATTGTACAAGGTGCCAAAGACCAAGGAGGAGATGTTGTTGTCGAGAAAATCCAAACAAGTCACTCGCCAAAGGTAAGAGCCGAAAGAAACTGCCGACTTCATCGCCAGAGCAGCGGAAGCTTTCGCTAAATGAGTTGCGATGCATGTACATTAAAAAGTGTGGAACAACTCCACTACAACAAAGAATATCAATACAGTATATATAGGGACCGTTCTCATATCTATTATGTCTGTTTGTGTTGCGACCAGGAGAGCCAGATGCAAATGATTAAAATAGTTCTGTCTGAAGATATAATTTCCGTTTAATATTAATGTCTACTCCGTATCAGCATTTGTATCAGAATATTGTTCGCTTGCGTGCTATATAGTTGCAAATTAATTAGCCGGGATGGTGTATGGAGTAGCCCCTGGCTATTCTATCCACTATAATAACCACCGTCCATTCTAAGAATTCCCATGCTGTACTCCATGCTGTTGCTGGCCACTTGTGGCAGAGCTTGGATATATGAGGTAGCGCATTAATACTACGCAGCCGAGTTTTAAAGAGGCTAAGTCTCGTGCAATGATAATGAATGGGCTTTAGGTCTTATATCACACGTTATTCCGTTTCTGAAAAAGCACTCCTCGATATTGATAGCGCCTTAACTTCGACAGAGATAATATAATGGACGATAAATAAAAGAGATTATATGGATCATCCACTTGGGTATTTGTAAAATCTTGCTTGAGGTAGGTGATTCTCGTTGACATGTGCTCGATCCGTGTCAATTCATGTTGGTTATCAGGGAACGTTTGGGTACATATATGCTTATACCATAGAACAACCCCCAACCCATAAATAGGGGACTGCACTACAGTTTCTAGGTACAAACGCTTTTTATACGGCTACAGATATGCGCAACTCATATCACATTGTAAAAGATATGTTTCCTTCACTTTTATTCGGCCGCTGCTTTTTTACAGGCGCCACAGATGCCGCATCGTTCTATGAGGCTTTCTCAATCTGCTCTCTCCCTTTTCTGTTCTATTACCAACCTCGGATTGGCTAATTTGCTCGCCTCCACGTCTCAGTTCCTCTAGCATAGACTGAGAGTAAATCTTGCCTTCTCAAATTGGAGTGGAATCATGGTGTGAATTAGGATGGGGGACAGCCAATAGCAAGAAAACTTACAAAGTTATGATGATCTGCAACTTAGAACTAAGAAATCCATTGCCGCACCATGTCATCATCCTCTATAACGTAGTAACGATGCTTGAGCTTCTATTCATAACTTTGCTTTAGCTGAATCATAAACATGCCTTTGAGTATCACAGCAAGCTATTTTACTAAGCTCTTTCTGTTCTTTCTCTCAACTTTTGTCTCGGCTGACCCATATTCCAGCCACATTATTCACTTCTGCTTGATCATGGAGTAAAAGATGGGAATATGTCGAGGCCCCAGGTGGATTCACTATCTTCCAAAATTCGAGTGTTATTAGGAAAATTGTAGTTAATGGCCAAGGAACAGGCATCATCCAAATTCACCAGTTCCTACTACGGCACTTAAATTTTTAATGGGCACATACAAAGAGCTTGGTGGTAAAGAAGGTGCACCGTGTTCATGCGCGTAAGTCACAGATAGCATTACTGCCTGGGTCAGCACTTCACATCCGAGGTCAAGCAGCCCGATTACACAGCTATTTCAGCATGGTGCGTGGCAGCGAAGAGCCAGTGGATTAACCGGCTGCTGCGAGACGCGGAACGACTGCCATCCCGCCGGGCGCATGGTCAATTTGGGCCTTTCTGTACAATTATCCGCGGCGGAGATTGTTGTTATGACTATATTCGACAATTAAAGCCAAGAGCATAGCTCCAAGGATGTACAGACACCATATAGAAACTTTCAACTAGCGATTGGATAAAGGGAACCAATACTTCCAATATGATCAGATGGTATAGATTAAAGCCTTATGTTCCAACTCGCTGTGATTTAACATGCAACTAGGCAACAAAGAAAGCACAGGTCATGGAATTATTTGACTGATAAACTGGGTTATCTTGAAATCTACTCCATTATGTAAAGTAGTGCCGATAGAATCCGACTTCGATGCCTCCTTTTGAAGAGACCAAGCGGATACATCCGGGAAGTTAAAGGACATATCGACTATATGAAGTTAACAAGGCATCCCTAAGCATAATCCAACGGGCCAAATATATACTCACAATTTCAGATTCTCTCTGTCTGTTAAATCTAGTTGATTAGTATCCACTACATGAACTTCTTTTCTTCCGTCGGCGTTTGTGGTTTCCACAAGACCGTTGTCGGCTACATGATTATCTTCTTCAAGCTTATCGCGACGCTTATTCTCGCGGCTTAGGTAGATGCGGAGAATAATAATAATGACAGATGGAAGAATTGCAGCGACCTGACGCCTGTTAGCTGATATATGGCGGAGCTACCACCATCCTGCTTACAATGAGCAAAATAATCCAGGTTGGCTTGTATCGAGGCTTCCATCGAGGCTCAAAAAGTTGAGGTGAAATGATATTTCCCAATCCATATCCAATATGATAGAGAGCAATAACGGTCGTCTTCTTAGTGTGGCCTGCAGAAGCATTTGCTGCCCATATCATGACAACAGCATATGGCACCCCGGTGGTATATCGTAACCAAACACCCACGATGAGGCCCCAGCGATTAGACCACGGAAGAGCTATATATATTATGATGGTTAGATACTCATGGAGTCTTTAGGAGGTGTGAATCAAATTACCCAATAGCAGTATGCTAGATATGACAGCTGGGACGTACGCAACGAGGGATATCCACGCTCGAGAGTTCTGGCAGGTTAGTTGTGAGCTAGCACGCGCAGTTATTGTATTGACGCACCTGGGTTTTATGCAAAGCAATTGCAGCCGCAGACAACGTGAAGAATGCTATGACTCCGGTAACGGTACTAAGTAATGTGGTTTGAAAAACAGTGAAGCCAAATGAGTTGATAATTAATGAAGACTGATTATTAATTCCGTTGCCCATTTCTTGGGACCAAGCATGTAGGGCAAATAGCCATGTTTTGGGGTCTTTGATAGCTTCAATAAACCTATATAGTAACGTCAGCTGCTATCGGAAAGTGTGAACATAATTATCTTTTCTCACTGATGCTTCTTGAATTTCTTCTGTTCAATGCCAGAATTGTTGCCTTTGATTCTTAAAATTGCTTGAGCTCGCTCCTCATACGTCAAGAAGTTGGCATGTAGCGGGCTATCAGGGAAAAAGAAATACAATAAAACGCCGAATATAATAGTAATCACGCCGGTGATCACTACAAGTGACATATTTAGTGACTTGACATATTTCAGTTAGTAATACCACACTTACCCATTAGCCATTTCCAAGGATGAAAGTCTCCTGTCTTAATCCATAGGACACCGTATGAAAGGAACCCAGAAGTTATGGGACTTGAATTACCAATAGACCACATGACTGACATCATGACAGCTTGTTCTTGGTATGTAAAGAACATGGACATAGAGAGTAGAAATGCCGGCACAATACAAGCTTCGCTAAGCCCAAGAAGAAATCGGACAACAAACAAAGATGCAAAGTTGTTGCATGGGATGTGAAGCAGGGTTATGCCACCCCTGTAAGTTTTGTAGGATAATTAGCCAATTAGCTTATCAACAAAGGCTATAAGAATGGAGTAAGTTTAACACGGATATATCTACGTACCAAATTATGAGATTTCCAGCCAGCCATTTTGCAACTGGAAAGCGTTGCAGAGCCCAGTTCTGAGGCCATTCAGCCACCATGTAGCCAAAATAAAATATAGATGAAAGCCAGTTGTATTGATTTGCATTTAAATTTGCATCTTGCAAGATCCCTAATATCGCTGAGCTTCCCAACTTTATTCAAGTGCACGCACGACGTATTAGCACAAACATCACATACTCCGAATTTGCAGCACAAATCTCATAAGTACCAACATACTGTTTGCTTATCCACATACATCAGATGGTATCCGATGCAAAGGAAAGGGAGGATTCTCCAAAGGCATTTGTTGCGGATTCGCCGGGCTTCTTCCGGTGTTGGATCAGATACTTGGACTTTGGAGAAAAGCTTGTAGCTCTCATCGGCTGCATGATCGGATAACTTAACAGCATTCCTGGTATATTCATTTTCATCCTGGGAATCTGGCTGCGATTGTGTGGTTTCCTCGTATGCAATCTTTGTCGACATGGCTGTCATGAATACCTGGCCAAAAGGGGATGATTTGCATATGGGCTCTCTATTTGCTACTCGTCTTAGGTGTGCTCTTTTATCCATATCTAAGCTTTTCTTCATGAATAAGATATTGCGCCATTGCTCTGGCATTGATCGTCATCGCTAGTTATTATGTTCTTACGTTTCCTCAATAAGAATAGATAGACAATATTGCTGGATGTGCGGAGTCAACGTGCTATGGAGAACATTTATAAGACGTCTATGTCAAATAAGGGACACAGACGAGATTTCCGCGGCATTGAATCTGAAGGTGGGTAAACACACCCTGTTTGGTGTTATCCGGCGTAGTGGCGTTGCGTCATGGCCGTAGAGTTGACGTGCTTCCTCACAGGCCTATCACATGGCTCGGTACTAGCATATCAGCCCGTATCCGGTTAAACTCTTACATATCTTTGTGCTATTATGTCCATAGTCTACTCCAGAATTTAATCTGTTTGAACGTTTCTTGACCCAAGATTAGAAATTCCCATAGCCTAGCGTGACGGAAGGCTGGATTTGGTCAATTCTGGAGCGGATATAAAATAATGTTACGGTTTGCGTCTCGCTGACTACGACGCCACCAATCAGGAATCTTCACTGTTCAGAAAAAAATAAAACAACACGAAACGCACGAGAATGGCCAGCAGTCAGAAGCCACTTCGTATATTGATCGCCGGTGCGGGAATTGCAGGCTTGGCAACTGCAATATCGCTTACACGCATCTCTGGCATACTAGATCTGGATATCCATTTGTATGAGCAAGCCCCCGAGCTGAGAGAAATAGGAGCCAGTATCGCCCTCAGTCCTAATGTAAGCTTCAACAAAGAGTGCTGCGCTTATGGAAGTTGGACTTGTTTGTTAATCGTCATATTACAGGGCTTGCGAACACTGGAGAAGCTTGGCGTAGATTCTGCGTTGAGTGATGAAATCGGATTCAGAGGACCAAGTGGAATACCACATATATATAGGTACAGCAGTTATACGAAGAAGTATTGAAGATTGTAAGTTCGCTAATAGTGAAGAAATAAGGCACTGGAAAACCAATCAAGTGATATCTGTTGATACCTTCGCCAATGTCCCTGATCGTCGCCATCAAACGACACGATTCCACAGAGGGCACATTCATGCTGCACTGCTTGAGCACGTGCCTAAGGAATGTATTCATCTTAATAAGAAGATATCTCGTGCCGAGGCCAATGATGATGGTGTGGTGCTGCATTTTCATGATGGAAGTAGCGCATACGGGGATATCTTGATAGGGGCGGATGGAATCCGATCAGTGAGCTTTTGCTCTCACTATATTTCCAGGTTGCTTCATACTAATGGCACATCAGCAAGTCAGATCCTCTTTCTTTCCTGACTATAAATTAAGATTCAGCGGGAAAGTATTTATGAGGTCCATATTTGATGCATCTCTGGTGGAGGGTAAAGTGCCTGATTTGCCAGCTGACGCTGCTCACTGGGTAGGCCACTTCAAATTATTATCTGGATCCTACTAATGGTTTATCAGTGGGGAACTAAAGACACATTCTTTTCTTCAAGGCTTGGTAATTTATTTGTCCAATTATCTGAATACATTTGTGAGATGATTTGACTGACTATTACTAGGCAAGGGTTTATATACCGTTGTTGGCGCTTACGATGATGGGCGTAGCGCTGAAGAATTGGAGAGATCTATTACGTGGGACCAGGCTGGCAACGTACAATTCTTGAGAGAGAAATACAAGGTATGGGCTTGCTTGGGGCAGCAATGGTTATGATATGATACTAAAGGTTTTGAAGGACTGGCACCCCGTTATTAAAGCTCTTACCGAGCTCACACCACACGCTCGTCTTTATCCCAACTACGCCGGTGACGCTCTCCCATCTTGGATACCAGTCTCGCGTGTCACTCTTGTGGGCGATGCGGCACACACTCACGGAGGCTCATTTGCTGCGGGCGGTTCGCTGGCACTCGATGATTCTCTCGCGCTTGGGCTCGCTTTCAAGCATATCTTTTCATCCGATATACCGAATCTTTCATTCTCTCAAGAGAATATTCGCCGGGCATTTAATTTATATGACCAAACGAGGAGGCCACATACCGCTCGTCTACTGAGTATTGTTCACGGCCTAATAAGTCGTAAAACTCCAACATTTGCGACACCCGAGGAAGAAGAGGAGGCGCTTAAGGCCAGAATGAGAAGCAGACCGGATCTTCAATGGTTGTCCGAGCATGATGTGGAGAAGGCTTTCGTTCAAGTAGTTGAGGAAGCTGAGAAGCTGGATATAAAAGGACAAGACCCACTGAGGGTCGCAAGTATAGGCCAGTCACAAGAGAATGCAGTCACCTTACGTGCCTTTGAAAGCAAGCTATAGACGTCGCATACACCTAGAAATTGGCTCCACAATGTTACCGCATTTATTCGCAGCGGTAGAATAATTATATACAGGCGCCATAGTGCACATCATTATTCATCGAAAAGACCATGCCAATGATCGCTCTACTTCCAAAGAGCCTTTCACAGAATTAGGCAGTATTATGATCTCCTTCTAGGCTTGCAAACTCTAGCATGTTGCTTCCCACGGTAGGGAACAGTGAACTATTGTCATAAGAGTCAAACCAAAGGGTTCTTGGGGACAAAAAGCTTCCGATATCGCCGACCAAGCTTTGGTTCTGAAGAGATGGGTTATCGCAGCCATCTTGTTGCATCATGGTATTTCTCCCATGCACATCCCCACAGCCCAGCTGCTCCATTCTTTCATTTTCTGTATTACTGTTGATCATGGTAACACTGCCCATCGTTGCCGGAGTTGGTTGGCTGAGCTCAGCAGATTCTGATTCCCAAATGCTCTGCCACTGAGCCATCTCTCCCGCGTTCACGCTGGTGTACTCAGCAATTTGCACGTCTCCATCGACGCGGCCAAAAAGTCTTCCAATTAAATCGTTGTTGTATTCCATACTTTTTTGTTGTTGTAGTTCGATAAATGTGTCGCATGCGCTAATTAGCTTTTCTACAATCCCAAGATAACGCTTCGTTACGGGGTCATGTGTACTGAATTTCTCCAAAATCTTACACGCATCCCCAAGTCTCTTCCTTCTCAATGCCATAGACCCATCCAGATCGCTAAAGAGAGCAAGTCCAATGATAAGTGAAGCCGCAAATGCTGAATTCACGACAAACGGCAACCTCTTCGGCGTTAGCTTGCCAGTTAGAAGTGGTTGGAAAAGATCGATAGTTCGAACAGCTGAGTCGACACATGCTTGGGCAAGTATGTTGCGTGAAGGAGACAGAGTCGATGTATCATGTTGGCATGACTTGGAAGATGAGTCTGTCTGCCCTGGTATCGATGAAGAAGAAACATAGTCGATCAAAAAGGGACGAGATAATAACATGATAGTCCAGTAATAAGCCTCTTTCAAATGAATAAGTCCGATGTTGGGAGTAGATCCTGTCTCGATCTGCATTTCCTCCAGAAGCGGTATGTTATCTACCCTCAACCCGTCACCAAATCTGGTCGCCCAACCGCGATGCAATTCACTGATCTTCTTCAGACATTCTGTTGTTATCATGCGTTTTGCGTACACTTCGGTTAATATATTCTCAAATATGTAAGACAAGTCATTCATAGCTGAGTAGTGCTCCTTAGACGCCGTATCGCGAGTCTCCAGGGTGGCCGGGGGTCTACCCAGTGACGCACTCATGAAAAGATCCAGAGTTCTGACACCTTTCCACAAGCGCTCTCTCGTCATATACTCTGTTGAATCGTATAATGCGGAGACATCTTCTCTGTGAAGTCCCAATGCATAGGCCCCACGCACAGCTATACCCAAGTACATGAAAGCGGCATTCCTCCGTGACTGTGCCAAAAGATACATCGCTATCAGCACATGGCATTGAGTCGTCGCAATGCTGGGGTCGTCCATTAGAGTAGCAAGCGTGACGTATCGGCCATAATTAAAATGCCTCTCGGCTGTCTCGTCGTAATCTGCAGGGCATGCCTGGGCACCAATAGCAAGTATCAATGAATATGTTGCGCTAATGGCTCCAAGAGGCTCTTGAGGCAGACGTAACCAGTTGAGGATGTCGTCACAAATTTTAGTATCGTCAAAGAGATGGAGAATTGAGTGTGTAGCTTGGCGGTACCAATGCACAAATGATCTAGCCTCGTCTTCAGTTGGCTTGGGAGGTGATACCGTGCCATGGTCGAGAAAGTTGTGGCCTTTGCTTGGGCATGCTTCAACCATGTAGTGGCGGAGAGGATCATCCACGAAGATACAATCTCCTACGTGTTTGCGAACAATGCGACGGATATTCTGGAGAAAGCTGTGGTTGGCAGAATCGCCAATGAACATGAAAGTACCTCTGTCATCTTTGATCAACCGTGAAAGATGAGGAAACCGCAGGGCCATCTCATGCTGAATCCCGTGTGATTGCACATTGTCTTGATCTGGTGGCGCACTACCTCTGGCTTCGATCGTTGTGCAACGTGGATCTGATACCTCTGACAATGGGCTTGGGAGTGCTGAGGCCATGAAAGGGGAACGGCTAGAGACACAAAGGCTGCATTCCGAGCGCACTCCTCTCTCTGTACAACGCCGACATGGTTGTCGTCCATCGCAGCGCTCCTTGCGTCGCTTACAGTTTGTACATGCCCTAGCACATCGCCGCCGGTCACTATCCTTTACCCTTTTGGTGGGCATCCCGTCGCATGTGTATGAAAGGGCTGTCGGGTATGGACAGGCGTAACGATGGATGATAAGCGGTTCACTTGCCGATGCCGGGTCCAATTGCTGCGGATGAGCCGAAAAGAATTCCCGATTCAAGGCGCAATTTAATACCCTTACCTGCTCAACTTGGCAGAGCCGTAATTATCCAGATGGCGAGAATCAAGAGAAATAATCGGGCTACCGGTAAATAGCATATGTGTAATTATCTAAATGTTCGCTTTGCCACTGCGCAGTGCCGTGAGGCGCGAAGCAGAGTTTTCTCCCGCTGGGATACCGCGCGGGTATTGATGACCACATCAAGTATCAACTACCTTGTGAGCAATGAGGGGCTGACACTAAGCTGACAATGCCATTTTTACCACATGCTACGAACGCCATATTCACATAAGCAAGAGAAGCAGACCCTTATCCGAACTATCGGATGTCGGCCCATACTAAGCCAACCCCGTAGCCGATTCTAGCAATCCTGTTACTTGTACGGAGTACTAAGAAGATGGGCACCACGAAACACAAGGTGGCGCGGGGAAGTCATTGCGGGGAAGCAACACGGGGGAGCAGCACGGCAATCCAACGCGGCTATTCATATTGGCACTACGGGCAGATATGTGAATCGGAGAACAACACTTTTAGTTGCAGAAACTCAGAGACCTAAACTCAAATGCTTGCTACATAACCAAAATTGCATGGCTTGCTGTAGTACTTGAATCACTCTCATTTTAGCTATCGCTGAGCTGAGATTGTCTCAACATCTATGGTCGCTAATACCGTTTGCGTAGACGTGCATGTATCCCATTGTCCTAAGTGTATTTCTTGAATATCAGTTCTGGAAATCCTCCAAGCAAAATGGTCATTATTTGGCATTGTCCCTTGTTTTCTGCTCATATTTGTGTATTAATGGTACCAGAGATGTAAAAAAGTAGCCATTAACCACACCTAGTTGCTAAAATCTGAAGCTGGATAGAATATTATCTTTCCAGGTTGTACACCATTCAATGTGTGTATCCAATACTCATTGACCCTTCATAAACCCTGCGAAAAAGGTATTAACTGCAGCAGTATCCCCCATTGGCCCAATGTATGATACATATTGATCCGGCCTAACTATAACAATGCATCCTTCTTGGGAAACAGCTAGAGTTTCATAGATGTTTCCAAAACCCTCATGGTAAGAGACATCATCCACAAAGATTTTGTTATAGTCCCAACCATAAACTTCATCAAAGGGGCGGAATATCTCAGGGAAGTCAAGAACAGTGGCACTAATTCTTGGAGCATTGTGTATGAGAAGAACTTCAAACAGTTCGTCATATCTGGCCCCTTTGGGGGTATAGAGACCCAGGAAAGAATTGCGATCATCAAAAGCTTCTGATAGCTTCCAAAGCTTGGCTCTCTGTTGTTTATCATTGGTGTTTCCAGCAAAAATCACAACCCGCCAGCGTCCGTTACTGGGAAGTACTTCGTGAAGGTGCCAGGGCCGGGCATCCGCTTGGCTGAGGATTTTATGGCTTGGAATTCGCATCCCCACCGTAATACCACCGCAGAGTGATTGGTCAGAGATAACGTGGTGTTTTGAATCCGCAACTGACACATCCGTACCATCGCCTTGTTCTGCACTGCTACCTTCTTTTGCAACAATCGTGCTCGCACCGTAGTTCACAGCTGCAATAATCGGTAAGTCATCACGTGTCATAGTTAAGGAATAATGGGAAACTCCCTACCAATTCCGCTGGCAAACATATTGCCCTTTTCAAATGCTAGCTTGAATTCTTCCATGCTTATACCCTCTGCATCCATGACATCTTTGGCAGGCCGTCCAGAGAAGAGCCTGGAGAACTTGCGGTCAAACGCGATGAGATCTTGTGCAATGCGACGTCTTTCCGACTGATATGTTTTTAAGATTGATCGCCGAGTATAACCTTTGACAACACTGGCAATCTTCCAGCCGAGATTGAAACCTGAAAGGCATCAGTACTCCCGTCTCCGCGTCCACTTCGCCCTCTCTACTTTCTTTCTGAGTCACTTACTGTCTTGCATACTAACATTCATTCCCTGTCCTGCTTTAGGGCTGTGAAGGAATTATCAGCTTAGAGGGCTCTCTTTGACTGTAGCATTGGTTTATCATTGAATTACCTATGAGTATGCACTGCATCACCAACCAAAAAAACCCGTTCATGGACAGAGAAAGATGTTCCAACTCGCTGGCCTATTTGATATGCGGTCCACCAATCCAGCTTGCGGTAGGTAATTTTGTAGGGTGCTAGAATCCTCTGCGCAGACTCTAGAATTATCTGAGGGTGTATCTTAGATCGGTCTGCTCGAGCGGAGTCATCTCCAGTCTTTTCTGTGGTAGTTAACTGGATGTAAAGTCGAACAAGTTTGTTTTCCCTCGGTATCACCATAACGCTGCCATAGTTGGCTGAGTGAATCGCGCATCTCATTCGAATATCTGGAAAGTCCGTAATTGGTACAATGTCTAAAACGCCCCAGATGTAATCTGTCGAGTCGCCCTCAAGCCTGAGGCCAATTTGATTGCGCGTCCACGAATGTGCACCGTCGGCACCGATCAGGTACTTCGCATGAACCACTTCCTCATTATTTGCCTTAGCGCAAGGTTTAGACGCGTCAAGAAGATCCTGTGTATCATCTTTGGCTAGATTGCTACGGAAAAGACCGTCTTGTATGGCCTGGCCATTGACGGAAGTTGAAGATTGCTTTGGAGTTGCTTCTTCTTCTGTAAGGTGCTTCAAAGTCACAGTAATAGGGTACGCGGCATCTTCATCGACAAGGGATTCGTCGATTTTGAGGCTAGACGGCATTACCCCTCGCTCAACACAGATATCACTTGCCTCTGCGATGGCGTCGAGAAAAAATCTCTCAATCCGACCTTGGTGTAACACAACTTGCTGAAATCGACTGATTCCAGGTATTGTATCCCCAATGCGATCACTCCGTTTAATAGTTCCATTTTCATCTGGGTTCCAAAGACATATCTCAAGCATATGATTTGCTTCGCGCCATGCCCTGTGTCCAAACCCCAGCGAATCAAGTATCTCCAGTGTGCGACATTGGAGGCCATCTGCCTGCCCGTTGAATATTTTTGTTCCTCTTTTATCGACTATCCGTGCGTTAATGCCACACTTGGCCATCCACGTCGCCATCATCAGGCCCGCCGGCCCTGCTCCAATAATGAGAACATCCACGTTACTTTCAAGGATTCCAGTCATCGTTTTATATGGGAGATAAATATTTTGTAAATCTTGTTGAAATTTTTTTTTTTTTTTTTTTTTTTTTTTTGACAGGAAGCACCAAGACGATATTATAAATTGATCGGCGTCAACGTCTACCTTCTTCATCTCCCCTTCTATGTACGGAGTACTTTGCCTGTATTCCTAGACCGGCAATCCAAATTCAGCCATCGCAATCGGCTTACCTTGATGGTTGCATTTAATTCCTTTAGATATTATTGTAAGCTGAATATCCATTTAAAATTGAATACCCGAGTTTAAATAGTATACATCTCAGATACTCTGGCTCTAAAAGTCATCGGAACCTGGGTAACAATCATCAGCTGCTTTCCGATGAACTTGCCCCGCATTTCTACCCGGCTTCCTATCAGCCAGGGTGACCTCGTCCAAATGTTCCTTGGGGTATGAGGTATGCAATCCGTAGTATACCGATGGGGCGTGCATAGCGTTGCGTTGCTAAATCTGAGAAATCACTATACGGATATCTCTGTCAATTTTCAGAAGCCCAAGGGAAGAAGCATAAGATATATCCAACACTGGTAGATTTATTTTGGTCGCGATAAAGCATCCATTGCTAACTCAGCATAGCGCTAGATGGTCACTATTTCCAGCGATATAAGATATTTGTAGGGCAGAAATCACCGATCCAGATGCAATGACCTACTATTAGACTTCTGATCATATTTATGGATTGAGTTTCTGCGCTAAATTGAATTTAGAACTCTTAAGTATAGCGCGAACTGCCTATGGTTTCGCCGTTGGACTAATTCACCACCAGAGCTACGTTACCAACATTTGACAAAGCGACTGTTGGCCTACACTTCGTACTTCATTGGTACTTTACTAGTTAGTGAGCTAACTAGTTCGTTTACTCACCGCTGACCAAATATCTAGCAACGTTCTAACGATAACTAAATCAGCAACAAACAATCCAGTAATTTCGGATCGGAGAGCGCCCCCTAACAGTCAGTGACAGTAGCAATGCCGGCAGACAGCTTACGCAAGATGCGGGGATACAAGCCTCATCATGACGAGATTTGTCATTCCCAGCATTAAAAAGGCGAATTCAATTTGGAAGACAAGAGATACGATCCGCCCTAAGAATTAGTAAATCTGGGGGCGGATCAACATAGGGTTTGAAGGGACGCGTAACCAATAGTGCATAAGCAATTTGCGGACTAGTTAGGAAACTACGGAGTATAGCTATGGTGCCTTATTGCCGATTGACGAATTAAGGGCTCTGGAGGAAAGTGGGATGTGGTTTCTATGTTTGACACCCATGCCACAAGCCCGCTATCCAAGGTAAAAATGCAACCCTGCTTTTAGTATTCAGAATATGATTGGATGAATAATACTTGGAAAAGTTGATAATTACAATTTACGGCTTTAACGATTTTGCCCGATGTGCTATCTTATTTCAATCTTTACTTACTCCGATTAGTCGGCTTCTCATGGTACTGTTGCATGTTCTAGGAAGGATTATGCTCTTACTCTCCGTCGTGGTTATATAAAGAACGGCTCCAGTTTATGATTGCCACCTTTCATGCGGCACCGAGCCTCGTCCTCTTCATAACTGGATTCAATTATCACCCTTGAATACATCACCATGAACCAGATATCAGAGGATCGTACTATGCAGGATATCGAGAATGAGCTCGATATTACTATTTATCCCGGCACAGAGGTGATGATAGATGTCGGGCCACGTCATTTCATTAAATCGGGAAAGGATGGTCAGGACGCGCGTGTTCTTGTTCCTCAACCCTCTGATGACCCTCTTGACCCATTAAATTGGACCAATTTCTGGAAAATCACAACAATACTTTGTGCCAGTTTTGTCTCTATCAGTCAAAATCTTGGCCCGCTTGCAAATGCGCCTCTGTTTGGTTTGTCCACCAGAAAGATAATTATTTTGGCTCTTCAGAGCTAATGCCTATTTCTTCCAACAGGGTTATACATGCAAGAATGGAACGTCAGTCTGGAAGATGCCGTCCAAACAACGGGTAAGTTTCAGCCTTGGGTCAATTCTGGTCAATTTTGAACAATTCTAATCACTAGCATCAGCTGTAACAATCCTTGTTCTTGGATTCAGCAACTTAATATGGATTCCCATCTCGACGTGCTTCGGTCGAAGGCCAGCCCTCATATTCAGTACACTTGTATGCACTATCTCTTCGATATGGAGAGTCCGAGCCGCAAGCTACAAATCTTTCCTTGGAGCATCCGCGTAAGAGATATCGCATCCATTATTCAACAATACTTGAGAATTAGCTGAAACTAATGCCACGAAGTCTTAACGGTTTTGGTGCCGGACCTTGTGAGAGTATGATGCCTCAAATAATTGCCGACGTTATCTTCCTTCACGATCGTGGCAAATACCAAGCATTATATTTTACAATATATTTTGGGTCTCTCTCAGTGTGTATAATAAACAGCCCATTGTTACAACTGTCACTAATGTTATCAACAAGATTGGACCCATTATATCTGGCAGTATGGCAGAGCGATATGGATGGAGAAGCTTCTGGTGGTTTAACACTGGCCTGCTAATCTTCACTTTGATTCTCAATGGTTTGTTACTTCCCGAGACAAGATTTGCTCGGAAATCTCATAATAAGGCACCATCAGAGCCTATTCCTCCTATTGGCCTACCCGAACTAAAAAGCAATTCTGTTGTTGTCCATTCAGAAAAAGCTTCCGGTGAGGAGTCACAAGATTCCTGGTTATCACGGGGACGCCCGTCTCTGAAACAATTCAGCCCCTGGGGCGCATATCAAGGGAATCTTTTGCAAGAGCTATGGCTTCCATGGTATCTACATGCTTTTCCTATTGTCGAATTCGCTGCCTTTGCTGTTTCATTCTCGGCATCCGGATTTTTGGTGGCCAATTTGACTCAACAACAGTTCTTTGGGGCGCCACCCTACAATTTTTCCACGGAAGAGGTGGGATTTACCAATTTTGCTCTATTTGCCGGTAGTATGATTGGACTATTGACCTCCGGTCCATTATCTGACTGGATTGCAAATTACATTACCAAACGCAACAGAGGTATTAGAGAACCGGAAATGAGACTCGTAACCATGATTCCTTACACTTTGGTCATGATAATTGGCCTTGTGGTGGTTGGTGTAGGCTACACCCGCCTTTGGCCATGGCAAGTCATTGTGATTATCGGCTACACTTTGCTTGGAATGCAAGTGACAAGCTTACCGAGTATCGCGTCGACCTACGCCATTGACAGCTACAAACCGGCCACTGGTGCCATTTTCGTTACCATCACTATGTGAGTGGTACGACTTGTATTAGGCTTGTCCCATGTTAGCTAACAATAGAGGACAGAAATAAAAACGTGTGGGGCTACGGCTTTGGCAAATTTATTACACCCTGGACACTCCAGATTGGGTATCTCAAGCCGATTATGACACTTATGGCCTTAATTACCTTCTTTTGTAGCTTGGGCATAGTGTTTTGGTTTTGTGGCAAATACTTCCGAGGTCGATCAAAGAGATCGTTTATACACCAGCTGGATAGTTAAGTTACACACGGGTAACGAGAACTGGAGTTAATCTCGGAACATCCTCCATAGAAAAGAAATTGTCTGGAAAGAGATCCATGCGTGCGGCTGAGGCTTTTTGATATAACATACGTGGAGCCAGAAAGTTCATTAAGGCAAACAACCAAAGAAAGAAATGCCTTATGTTCAATCATCTGGCATAAAGCCAGCTTCACGTTTTCACACATAAGTTCATGTTTTGAACCGTCTATATCAATATTGCCACGATTTATTTAGGTTATAGGGCCATGCAATTCAACGCGGCACAAATGTTATTAGCATAGCAAAGCAAAACGAATGCTGAGTGGTTCTGGTGCTAATTCATCCCTACATGGTAGCCATACAAGAGTGGCAAGATCTCTAATTTTTAAAATAGCTGCGGCCTCCTTCTAGAGTGAAAGGATTGTTGAGACCACATTTCACTGGATAGCGTTGTGAGAATAGCCGCGTACTGGGATAATCCTTAGCGCTCCATGGAAAGACCCACGTTCTTCGGTGTATTAACATCCATCATTGTGCCCGCATCTATAATGACAACCTGTTCCATGTCCTTTTCAAGACCTAAGCCAAGAGTTTCAGGGATCTTCTTGAAATAAATTCATGCAACGGTATAAACAAATTTGAGAATGGAGAATGTAATCTGTTATGTGTAATTAGCGGCATATAAGACTTGGGCTGTAAATTGAAGGGCTAAATTGCTCTGCTGCTCGTGCCTGTGCTTCTGCTGGACAACTATACGAGCACTGTCCCTCCAGCGGACTGAAATTTGAACTGAAATTTGGTGGATCCGGTTACGACACCCATGGTGTTCTTGATTTTAGGATGATGATACACCTCCAAGCTTTGCATGTCTTCTTGACTGCAAATCTTCATTTGCTCCAGAATCTCTGCCACAGCGGCGTAAAGAATATCCAAGCTACCATCTTCAATCTTCACAGCGATCCCGATAGCACCAACCGCTCCCAGACTTCGTGACAGCTCTGACTCACGCATTCCAACACCATAACAGCCATCTGCACCGACTTTACCAATGAGAGAACCCTGAAAAGCCTGCATCAGAAGGGTACAGAACCGACCATTGCCGCCAACCATTTCGGGTATTTGGGACATGGCGTTAAATATCTGTCCCATCCGCTGCATCCTGATACTTATTTGGTCCCCACTTGCCAAGGCATCAGACGCCTGAGCAAATGAAGCGTAAATTTTAGCAAGATGGGAGAGCGGGAGCGCAGGAGCTGGCATATTGCATCCGTCAAGCCCCCACTGAACCTCATCCTCACTCAGCCCAGATAGTTCCTCCACAACTCTCTTGACTCTTATTTGAATCGGATGCGTCAAAAGATGATAATCAGTTGACGGAGCAGCAATGGCCTTAGCTCCTGCTAGCATACCCGCATGTTTACCGGAACAATTATTATGAATCCCAGTTGGCTCAAAATCGCGCTTTATCCATGCCCGGTTGATTGCTGGGTTGATCGCTGGATGGCCACCACACCGTAGCTGATCCTCAGTGTGCTGCGATTTCCCAAGCATGCTCTGAGCTCGTGCAATGTGCTGATCCTCACTACTATGCGAGGCGCACATCAGGGCCAGGTCAGCCTCATCGAAGCCGAATCGTTCGATTGCACCAGTTTCTGCTACCGCCAGCGCCTGTGCGGGCTTGGCCGCAGAGCGGATCAATGTGATCCGCGAGGGATCACCAAGGGAAAGTAGAAGTTGTCCAGTGGAATCCACGATAGCAGCATGAACCAAATGTCTGTTTTCAACAATTCCGTTCCTGTCGATGACAACGTAACTGTCACTCCGAGTAGGGATAGTCATGGCGAGTCTTGTTTAGAAAGGCGCAGTGAGTTGCTGTTAAAACTTTGCAAGAAATAAGAGAGGCATATGCCTGTAGTGTTGCAAGACATACGCAGATAAAGCTGTTAACGCGGCTTAGATGATAGTGCAGTTGTTTTGATTAACAGGACCCACATGTTGGGAGGGCGTTGCACTAAATAGGCGAAAAGGTGAGAAAATACTGTACTTGTTCTTCCAAGTATCTGAATCCGAGACTATGCGGTTCTACCATTCACGAGCCAGGTTATGGCGTCAAACTCACTATTTTCTTTCACGTGTAGTAATTTATATGTCTAGTTTTTTTTTTGTATGAAGCGACTACGAACTTTTCCACTCATGCGGTGTAATCTGGCTTAATGATCAATCTTGTACCGTGATTTTCGCCCTTCTTTAAAATCCTCCAAGCTTCTCCAGCTTTATCTAGTCCCCCAATAACAGTGAGAGGAATCGACGCGAGCCGTTTCTTCGCCAAAGCTTTCTCCAAATAATTCCACCAGAACCACTCTGTAAACTCACTATTTTTCTCATCAAGGTAGTCATCGATGTATTGAGCAAAACGTCCGGTGACATTGTCGGGCAACTTAACTCCTGCTCGGACACCCATAGTAGACAAGAATGAACCACCACCTAGAGCTGCCAATATTGCCCCAATCTTAACCTGGTCTTCTGCAGAGTCAGCAGCGGCAAGAACCGCTTTGAATGGGCCAAGTGAAGAGGCTGCAGAAGCGACGTCTGCTGATGTGCGATCTACAAAATAAGCAACTCCAAATTGTGTAGCCAGTTCTTTGTGACGACCAGATGCGACACCTACGACCTCATAGCCCGCCTGGGTAGCTAACTGTGTTGCAAATATACCTAGCGATGATGACACCCCCCATATAAGAATCCTTTCACCAGTGGCAGCCGGACTGGGTATCTGTGGCCTGTTTAAACCTAGATGGAGGACCAAGGCACTCATAGCTGTGTAGGATGTGGCAATATTCGCAGCCTCCTCAAATGACATGTCACTAATCTATAGAAAATGGAGGTTAGAAACTAAATCGAGAACAGAAGACTGAGAAAGAGGCCTACATTTGAGGTTAGCCTCTCTGGCACAAGGCAATATCTCTGATAGGCGCCGAAGCGGGCGTCATTCCGAATGACACCAGTCGTATTGGTCAATATGCGATCTCCAGGCTTGAAACGGGTCACACCAGGACCTGTCTTTTCAACAATGCCAGAGGCAGACACTATGGACTTGCTTAGAACGAATGACGATAAACTGAACGATATATTTGCCTACAGCCAATAATAATAGGATACTTGATTCGAATTGGGATGAGACCCTCTTGCATTTTCCATTCTCCAGGCTGAGCTGCGACAGCTTTGACCTTTTCGTCCGCGTTAGCATAATTCAGTGGGCCCTTCCAGTGAGAATGTTACAATGCGGACGAACCTGTATCAACATCTCCCCTTCTCCGGGTTCATATACGTCCGCCGGGCCAAGTTTCGGTTGTTCACCAACCCCAGTAAGCCAGTAACCCTCATTTGCCATTTTTTAAATGTGTTTTCTTTGAAATATAGATCTAATAGTCACTATGAGATCTTTGGAAAGGAAATGGCATCTATTGATATAGCATGAGGCTCATACATTATACCACGCAGCAATTTATTCTCTTATAGTAACTTGTTTACGCGTTGAAAACTGCTTAGCTCCATTTGTCATACCTTACTCAGGACTACTACATTTGTATATAACATAGCTTACGTTCAAACAGAAGCTTGAAATTACCTTTTTGGTTGTTCCTCTGTTTGTGTAATTCCGATTGTGGCGCTATGTTCGGATTTATAATCGGCACGGCAACAGCGTACATTTAAGCCTCGTGAAATCGAATTTTGATTGGAGCAAAAAGATGTATGTTCCCACTAAGGCTATGGAATCAATTCAATTCCCCTGATCTGCTAATGATGAGAAAGCAAATTAGTTAATACTCGCTGCATCGCTTCCATTGCCTTTCTGGTGGGAATCTAAAAGATTGCATCTCATAACTTGTTGTAGAGGGAAACTGCATTATTTTTAGACCAGTATTACTTATATTAAATGACGAAGCATCGTCTTAATTCAGCTATATATTAACCATAGTCATGTAAATGATTGTTCATACTTTTTGTGTCATACTCCTCCATGTAAAAGTGAGAGACTCGTTAACGATTTGTTTTTAAAACATAATCAGGTCCTTCCATAACCGCGTCGCCAAAAAATTAAACTCAGTACAGAGCAGCCATAAACATGAATGCAGGATATCAAATATTTTGTAAGCCCATTTCTATCAACAATTCCAAGACTTCTCTCATTTCGGTTTCCAGATTACTTTATGAAACAAAATGCGGCGCATTAAGGAAGAGACCCATGAGAACACCGCCGAGAGTTCCAGCGATGGGAATGGTCATAATCCACGAGAACAGCAAGAGCCCAACTCGTTGAAAGTTAACGGCCTTGAGGGTGCCGTTGCAGAGGCCAACACCGACGGTGGCACCGGTGATGCACATGGAAGTAGAGACAGGTAAGGAGTATTGAGAAAAAACGAGGACGGTGATGGCAGCACCCATTTCCATGGAGCAGCCTCGAGAAGGGGAATGGTATGTGATCTTGTTACCCATGACTATGTTACGTGGTTAGTAATTAGAATCACATCAGATATCGATAATTGCCGGTACGCTTACCTTTCATGATGTTATAGCCATAAGTGATGAGGCCGATCGAAATCATAGCAGACAAGACGGCTAGCTGCCAAACTGGAACAGGGGCCTTTGCGGCGGCAGCGTCGCCGGTTTTCCAAGCAGAGTAAATGACAGCCCAAGGTCCAACAGAGTTACCAATGTCGTTGGCACCGTGGGCGAAGGAGGCAGTACAGGCAGTCAAAACCTGAATGAAAGAGTATGTGTGCTCGACTTCATTTGGATACTTCTTCGCGTTGGCGTAGACACGCTTCATGCGATCACCATCAGGAGTGCCCTCAGTACCGGTCTGGGCAGCATGAATATCGTAATGCAGACCATATAGAGCGCCGCAAACCACCATAGCGGGGATGCGCTTTGCCATGATTTTCACATTATGCCACTCAAAAATCTGGCCTGGGCCCATAGGATTGTCACGCAGTGTGCGCATAGCCCAGCCAATAGGTCCACGGCTCTTGTATAGTCTGGAATTGAATTTTTTCTCGCTCTCTTCCATAAGCTCCTTGTAGCTGAGTTTATTCGCCTCCACAAGGGAAAGATTCTTCTCTGCGGGCGTAGTAATAGCAGTAATATCGCCGCTATCAGTCTTCTTCTGAGATCCGCTATCGAGCGACTCAGACTCTAGAGAGCGGCCAGATGATCCATGAAATGACTCTTCCTCTTCCTGAACGACCGCATAGTTAGGGACAGCAGCAGACTCAGCGTCAGCAGGTGCAGGGCGATTCCAGAGAAGGGGGCCAAGGATAAACATCCACCACTTGACAGTATAGTCCTTCTTCAGGATCTTGGCGCGTGCGAAGGGTACAAAGAAGAGGGCAGATAGAAGAGCAACACCTCCACCAGTGCCCATTGTGACAGCGGCAATGTACCATGCAGGCTTCTTACCCAAACCAAGGTTAGGAGAGCCTTTGTAGACGATGGAGAGTGTGCAGATAGTGCCAGCGATGAGGAAGAAGAACGGAGAGGTATAAACAGCCCACTTGGCAGGGCTCTTCCTAACGTGGACAACAAATTTGATCAAGAGGAAAATGGTAGCAGCGAAGCCTCCAGAGATAGCGGGAGCCATTCCCAGACCAGCGAAGATAGCACCAAGGCCCTTGCCATCATTCCATCCCCATTGAACCTGTGAAGCGCCAACAGTGGCAACGCCGACACCAGCAACAGCAGAGATAAGGGAGTAGGTTGAGGAAACGTGAGCGGAGTGACGAGTGCACCACATAACCCAAGAGGATGCGGCAGCGAGGGCACAGGTGAAGGCAAGCATTTGGACACCAGCGTTGCCTTGGAATGCACTGTTCGGAATAATGCCATTCTTAATGGTGTCCGCTGTTCGGGCACCGACAGTGATGGCACCGAGCATCTCAAAAACGGTTCCGAAAATCATGGCTTGTCGGTAGGAGATGGATCTGGAGGAGACACTGGTGGCCCAAGAGTTGGCAACATCGTCTGCAAGAAACCATACATGTAAGTATAGGGTTTTGAAATAAGTGGAAGTTGATTTCATTTTCGTTTTTTTTTCTTTTGTCGCCGGGAGGGAAGGGAATCACTCACTCGCGCCGTTATTATAGGCATCTAACATGGCAAACAAAGTGCCAATGGCAAAGATGTAGTCATATTGATGGAGCACCATTTTTAAGGATGGTGTATGGGCAACCCCAAGCTGTAGGAAAGCGATGCTGCAAAGATTCGAGTGCAGATGAAGAAGAGAGGGCCAGAATAGAATCTTGACGCAGTCACACAGGATGCATCTTAAATATATGCAAGTCCCAGTCTCTGGCGTGTAACCAGGTCCCCTGCTTTAGTCAAGGTAGCCGGAAGACAACCACTGTGCATATTCTCCTCGGTCCAGCTCCTTTCATTATCCGCATGCTCCATAGCCACTATCGTATTATGAGCCCCATGTAAGAGAGAAAACAGCGATATGGAGAAGTGTATCGTGGTCCTTTCCCGGTTGGGACACCGAAGTCTGTTAATGTGCACGAATGGTCAAAGAATAGATCAGCGTGTGGCAACGGGCATCGCCTAGACCAGAAACAACAGCTGTCTGATGACAGTACTTCGTAGAACCTTGCAAAGTTCCAAGCTCTAATTCATACAGTATCAGGCACGACGTCGTTGGTGGCGGCCACTTGTAGCGTAAGACTCGCGCGGCTATCTCCCTATCAGATCTCCAGGAAAATACACGTGGGTGGAGAGAAGGCCTCTCAACGGTAGATCGATACGTCCCGCCCCCCCCCAGACTTGATCTTTTGGATGGATCCACCGGCTGAGCATTTTACTGCGGCCAAGAGATTCCCGAAGTGGCCATGCCGCCCGCCATTTCTCAAAGTTAGACCGAGTGTCGCGTGAACGCCCTGAAGACATAATAAGACGTTCAAGAAGCGGGCGAAGGATGTGTGTTCTTTTACTAACCGGAGGCAACCGACAGTCAGTGATGCGCATCTTATGCTGATTGCTGATTGAAGTGGCGGTTACGGAGTCACTGCGAGGAAATCCCGTCGACAAACGGCCTCCAATGCGCTCACTATCCCCGAAATAAGCAGAGGCGACGGAGCACGTGCTTCAGGGTTGGAGGAATAAGACTTCGTCTGCTGGCCATGCCAAGCCTAGCAAGACGCCAAGTTTAACCACAATAAGGTTGACCACTTAGGGACCGGTGGATAAAGGTTAACAATTAAGCTTGGCATCGAATCCAACACTAGCTGTTTTCGGGCCTTTCAGGGGTGATTGGTCTCCCACGGGGTGGTTATGGTGGTTTGGTTTGTGGATTTTATCTATGGCTGATGCTCCATAGTGCCTTCTTTCAGCGGCGAGCTACGGTAAACGATTAAAGGCCTCTCGCGCATGCCGTGAACTAACATGAAGGCTGCTCCCATTCAGTACCGCTCGCTGCCTTATGGCCATAATACTTCCTCACCACCATGCGACACGTGCGATACTTCGGTGTCCGGAAAGCGATCAACAGCACAGCCCAGTCGATTCCTTGCCCCATTTAGAGCTAGGACCGCGAAGCCAGGCGCCATCAGCCCCAATATTTCTCACATACATACACTTCGTCGGTGTCTCTGGCTTGCCTTCGGTGGTTCAACTTTCTTGGCATGCCACAGCTAGAAGTGGGAGGCGCATGAAAAATTGAAAAATTGAAAAAAGAGGCATCCAGCTCTATTGGGATTCCAGTATCATCGGCCCACAGTTCGGTGGAGAGGCCAAAGTGGCTTTGCGACGATGCATGCGCCGTAAATTCGCTCCATACGGAATAAGCTTATCGCAGTGCTCCCTTTACGCACGTGTCCCATTGTTGGAAGATCGATAAATTGGTGGAGCCAATGCATACAAGTATGGTGGTGCTGGATTCAATCGGTCGCTCCATCATCAAATTGCCACAAATCTTCAGGTGCTCGCATGGCACTTCATTTTCTCAGCACGTACGGAGTAGCTCACCCGAAAGATTGCAACCACATTATTATTGGCGAGTTCCACCATATTCATTAACATCGAGATACCACGAGACGCCGAAAACCTATATCGCCACTCTCAAGACGTCGCCCATAAATGGGAGGAACATTTATATATAAAGTCGAGACGAGTTACAAAGGGGCAAGGAGTATCGCGCGATACTCATACGCAAAAGTTCTAAAAAGGGATTCCGGAGCTGTTTTTTTTTTTTTTTTTGATGATGATGAATCTTGATTATTTCTTATTTCTGAAACTTCACGACAACACCGGCCTATTATACATAGCGTTGAGACCAATGACATATCCATTTGCATTACCCTACATCTTTCGAAATACTTCATACAATTTCCGTCAAACAATATCTAAATCCTCATCGGACCCATACTACTCATGCTTAAAAAAAACGCAAAATGTCAACTTATCAGTCGATAAGCAACCTGTCGAAAGAAATATTATTTGCAATCGTCCTTCTACAGCCAAATATTCCATCTTTTTAACCACCATGTCCTATGTGACATGTTGGAGATGAGGTACCATTTACAAAACTCCAGCAATAACCTCCACACCTACTTAATGATGATAGATACTATAGCGTATAGACATCGATTAGAGTTCCCAAACCAATCTACCATTTCCAGCAGAGCCCAGTGGCTTCTGGGAGATATTTTGCTACCATAATACAGCAATTCAATGTGTGATGCCTGCTATGCCTGTAGTGTGACTGTTCATGACGGTATCTCAGGTCTCGAGGAATTTCCGCAATCAATAAGTGTTGTGAAATACAATACTTCTCCGAGGCTTGATGGAAGTAATTGAGTTTGGCTGGTTTGGTACGACAGACACTTGCTTCCTCAAGGCGCAAGTGCATATGCCTTCGGCTGATCTGCCTGTAGACTAAGATGGACAAGAATACATACATACCCTTCTCCGCCACTAAAGGTCCTCTTTGTTCTTGATTTTGAGAAGTCTTCCTCCAAATTCAGGAAACAAACCATCGTTAGAACTTTTCAGAGTGTTTAGGTCCCAGTATAGTATTCAACTTAGCTTGCTAAGGGTTTGGGTATATGACAGTGCCTAAAATGTCATCGCATGCGAACTCTTCCTTGGATTCTCTGCTTATTGTTTTTTTTTTTTTTTTTGCCACAATGCTTTCAAGCACTAGTCTAGGGTTGTTCTTTTCATATGAACGCCAAAGCACCTATTAGCATGGTTCATCTACCTCTTATTATACATAGGCATGTATTTCGTCATCTTATTTTGGTCATACCTCGATAAGATCTTACCTTACATTGATATACGACTATGAATGTACCATGTTTAGTGTTTTCAATGTGACTCTTGAATTATGATGATGATGCGCTCGCCCCCTGTGCGCCCCAAGGCTGCTATATTTATTCGGAATATATGTATACCTGCTTCCAGATATATGTATACATCATTTATTTACGCTTATTTAAGATGGAAGTGCGCTATGTACAGGCGGCGGAGTTTCTTATCTCTGCCACCCTGTACTGCTTGATCCGGAAAGCTTGGCTGATTATTATTCCATTTCATTTATTATACTATCCTGTGCCGCTTAATACCCATATAGTAGCTAATAAGTCATATTTCTACTTGTTCGAGACTCCGTACCGAGGACGCGTGGTACTGCATAAAGCAAGTCTAACTAGAAGGGCCGCAATTCTGGAACTCGGCATTTAAGTGAAGGAGCAAGCTAGTTTGCGAAACTGAAAGCGATCGGCATTGCTCCATATATTTGATGTCGCAAGCTATGTGTTTGTACACTAAGTAGCGTTTCTGATACTATCACATTCACACTTGTAAGAAAGGTCACGTTCCTTTTGTCGGTCAAACTCGTGGGGAGGCTAGGCTGCGACTCTAATCGCTTTTGGTCGACCGTTATTATCTCTCAAGGTTATTTGTTACGGAATTTATTTGTACACGAGTCGTGGTCAGTTTGGAGGTGTTTCTAGCTTGCATGGTTTATTATATGCTACTGTTTTGATTGCTCTTGTACGAATTTACGCTGAATATATTTCTGTATTCGCTTAGTATCGATGCAATCATGCTGGAAGCTATCCTTTTTTTGCACCACCCATCCATCTGTCATACTGACTGACGACGATTACATATCAAATCTGAAAGTTCCATTCTTGTGTGAACTGAGCGTGCAAACGAGATAAGCGTTGTTACCATACCATGCAGACATGAGTCAGTTCGATTGATGCCGCTTCGTGCAGTTTGACTTAAGCATGGCTTTCTGGCAGCCTTGTCCATATTACAGCCATGATAACTCTCCCAACTATTTACTCGAAGGAGATGGATACTTTTTCTCATTGTATCATCTTCAAACTTGACATAATGTCAGTGAAATCTTGATTCTTTGTTTACGAAAAATATGCGAAGTCTTAGGAATGAAGGCAATGATACATCCATTGCAGGAGATTGAGTGACATGCATACACATCATGCACAGGATAACACCAGTCGGAGTAATAGTAATTTTCTTCCATCTATTTCTGCGGACGGGCAAATCATCTGAAATTACTGATTATATGATATAAATGCCGGGGCGCAGTACAATTCTCCGAGCTATTGGGCTGGATTCTTCCCTCAAGCCTAGCTTCTGTTCCCTGCTGCTTCCATACGAATCTCTTCGAAGTAAATGTGACTATACCATCTTTAATAAAGTGCCCGGCGGCGCCTATACCTAGAATGGGATCCAGTACCCTGGTCCAGAATGGAACATTTCCGGTATTTTAAGTACATATACCTTTGCACCGTGGTTCAGTGTCGCCTGATAGTCGTAGCTCTACTTCTAGAAACCCCACATTTGTAATCCACCTGATTAGCCAGCAGATCCCTCGGATAGGGCTTTCGTAGTTCGTCCCCGACTTAGTGAAGTACAAGTAGCACTAAGTACCAGCAGGATTTGCTTAATGATCCGCGCAATTATGCAATATTGGATGGAACGTGTGCGTTTAAGTTACCTGTGTTGCATCACCTGTGATACGTCACACCCAAAATCTGTTGACTTTTTATTTATTCGCAATTCTGAGGAATCATCAGCTTAATAATTTTGTTGTTTTGTACTTCGTAGCCAGACGCCCGAAAACAGAGAAATTGCCTGCCTATTACTTGCCATCCTCGAAACGCTGCATAAGTGCATAGCATTACACCATTCTCGACTTTCGTCTTGATATTACAAATCCTAAAATAGCTCCGGATTAAATTTTCTTAGATCAGTAATCATAGAAACAAGGAGTGAAGCCCTCGCGGCGCGGGCTGCCTCGACAACTGACATCATGGCTAGAAGAGACGACATCAGGGGCGATTAGTGAGCTGCACCAAAGAGATCAAGGGAAGATATAAAGAGAAGAATAAATATAGATCTGAAATTTCCAGTTAGCAATTCATTCAACAAGTCAATCATCCAATCTTGTTCATCAAGAACCTATTCATTATGTCCAAGGTTATCCTCATCCTGGGCGGAGCTGGTGCCCAGAATTCCGCTGTGGCCCGCGAGCTTGCCAAAAACGAATCCTTTTCGATCAAACTCCTGTCGCGAAGCATCCAGTCGGAAGAGTGTCTCTCTCTTGCTAAGATCCCCCGTATTTCGCTAGTTAAGGGAGATTGTTACGATGAGGATACTCTCATATCTGCATTTGAAGATGTTAATGCTGTTTTTGTAAACACCAATGGCTTCGCTATTGGAGAAAAGGCAGAACTATTCTGGGGTATACGAATGTATGAGATCGCTTACTGGGCTGGCGTCACCCATTTTATATACAGCTCTCTCCCTTATGTGTCTAAGAAATCTGGATTCAACCCGAAGTATCGTGTTCCATTCGTCGATGGAAAAGCGAAAGTTGTCGGTAAGAATATGATCAGTTGTCTCTTCCTTTTTCTCAAGTATGGTTACTAAATCTTTCTACTTTCAGATTACCTGAAGGCTCAATCGACCGATAAGATGAACTGGAGTGTACTCGAAAGTGGTCCGTACCCCGAATCCCACCTTTCCACTTGGTCTCCTTCTAAAGGTGATGATGGGGTATATGTCTTCCGCATGCCTATTGAGGCCGACGGAGCTATGGCTTTGGTGGGATTGACTGATTTGGCTTGGTTCGCGCGCTACATGTTTGAGAACCCAAAAGAATTCGAGGCCGATTTGCTCAGCGTTGGTATAGACCATGTGACCGGCAACGCTATTGCTGCTGCCTTTACTGCGGTGACTGGTGAACCTGCTCGATTTGAGCCGTTACCCCTCTCAGTGGTAGCCGGGACGTGGCCAGACACCAAGGTTGGCCTTGGAGGATCTCCAGGCTATGCTGACCCAACACTAAAGACAATGGCTGGCCATTTTGTTCCTTGGTTTACTATATGGCAAGAGAGTGGTGGTAATAAGGGTCTGTGGACAAAAGACTACGCGCGTCTGGATAAAATCCACCCTGGCCGCATGAAGACTATTGAGGATTGGATGCGGTCGGTCAATTATTCAGTCGAGAAGTATCCTAGTGCCCTCAAGACTGGCATCTTTGGTTAAGCAGCGGCTGTTGAAGAAGAGCAAGCCATTGCTTGAGAGAGATTACAACCTCGTGGGTTAGTGTATGGATCAAATGTAAATGTAGCTAGTGGTCAAATACTGGGAACTCACAATCAATATTCCGATCTCAAATTTGAACTTTCTTCAAAGCTATCATTGCTATATACAGGATGCTGAATGTACTATGACTGGTACATATACTGGATAGTATTGATCATGTAATCTTTTACTCCCGAACTTTATAGCTCTAACACTCTTATGACAGTGCAACTTGCTGCTCGATAAATGCACTGATGGTACTTTCCATCGGAGTCCAATCGATTCCAAGCAACTTATCCGTTATGCTTTTGTCCATAGTCATCGTTGGTTCCTCCTCAGGAGCAAATCTTATGGCTAGGGAAGGATATTTAGACTTGACCAAATTTGCGTATTGCTTCCACGTGTATGGAGGGCCGGTAATTGGCAGCTCGGTTCCGGAAGGGATATCAGCATTAATGATTCCTGCTAATGCGAGTGATACGTCACGAATGTCTACCATTAGGTAAGGTGTCATAGGAGGTCCATCCGATTGGAGAGTCATCCACATGAGGAAATTAACCCCGCTAAGATCTCCTGCTGATTTTTGGACTAGGCTGGGTCCAAAGACTTGTGACGGATGAACGCTCACAACAGTAAATTTGGGCTTTTCCCTGTTGATCCAGTCGCGATAAGCTTGATGAGCAATAATCTTGCCGGTCTGATATTTAAGAAACTGGCCTGATAGGCCTTCTGGGAACACCTTTTTTAGGTCGACAGGGAAAACTTCGCCTGTATTAGCTAAAAGGTGTCAGCTTGCTTAACTATGCAGACACTGTCAATGTTGAACTTGAGAACGTACCCTTGATATGCAAAGGATTACGCATCACGCCATCCATAGGCATTAGTGATACAAAGGACGAAACAATGACAACTTTTCGAATGCTATCCTCCTTCTTTGCAGAATCAAGAATCGATAAAGTTCCTTTGACCGCTGGATCGACGAAGTCTCTTTCAAGTTCTGAGCCTTTATCTACCATTGCTCCGGCCAAGTGGAAAATATAGCTGACACCTTTCAGGGCATCTTGATAAGCGGATGGACGTGACATATCTGGAATGATAACATATTCAATCTTATCGGAAGCAGAAGGATACAATTCCTTGATCAACTGAGATTTCTCCTGGCTTCTCACAGCAACGCGCACACGGTGACCGGCTTTGAGGACATCTCCAATAAGATGTGTTCCAATATAGCCAGAGGCTCCGGTAATGAAGACAAGGCTTTCAGGCATTGTGAATTATGTGTGATTTAGAGACTTCAAGTTGATAAAATGATGTAGGTGTGTAATAAAGATGCGGCTTAATGGGATAGCAATGAAGACGAATGGGCAATGCTTTTATATCAATAGCTGGTAGTAGGAGTACACTAATAAGTCACAGAATCCCAGGTGGTGTACAAAGCTGTATGCAGTATAGTATCAGTTCTTCCTCCTGCTTTCTCACACCTAGCGCGTTCAAACATCTAGAAACTGGCAAGAAATTCCGGCTTCTGCACAATGACCGCAGGTACAAGTCTTTTCCAGAAACAATCTATATGAGGATTATTATTCACAGCCCTTCGTGGTCATCGACTATGTCCTGGCTATGGTATCCCACGAATTTTCAGGTACAGAGCTAGATTACTGAACTTGCCGATAATTTCGGAGATACTGATCTGTTGGAATATCCGGTTGGAGGCAACTCTTTCCGGGGTTGCTGCTTTGGGCAAGAACGAAGAGGTGATTGGCTGTTTGATCTTCAATAGTGGGGCGCATTATTTGCGTATATCCAGTCAAACAGTTGCTTGTGAGCAACTCTGTCCGTGGCGATGAATATTCTTATTACGCATCATTTATGTCCTCACTTATATACAAAGTAATCATCTTTAAATATGTCCAGGCTCCTCAATAGCCCACAGAGGAGCCCTCATGATGAGCACCAACCCTCTGCCTCGCTCACCTGTACCAATGTGCACCGCCTCAGTAGGGGAGCATGTGAACTTCCATAATCGTGCTAAACGTTCCCAGTGATAGTTTTAGTTTCCAGAGGAAATATGGGCAAATTGAGGCTGCCTATCTATTGGTCTATCTCCTTTATCCACAACAACTGCATCCGACGTCAAAAAGTCATAAGTGTCTTATCTTGGCAAATGTTTCTCGAATATGTAATTATTTGTCATTATCATGCTGCATTACTTCGTGAATAGCATATTGATAAATGGAATGTAATCTCGAATGCCTTGGAGCAGGCGAAACAAAGATCTCCTCGCTGTAGGGAAACAATCTCTGACGTATATGTTTGGAGAGAATAACCAAGTAATGCTCCACAAGCTATATTAGATTAGCACTTTCCATTCATCCGTCAGCTTATGTTGAATTATATAACTCGTTAATTATGGCAATTATTATATTATCTATCAGTACCATCTACCAGATGAAGCTCTCCTCGTAATAATCTATTTGTCGTCTTCCGCTTCTTAACGCGTCAACTACAGCCAGTCGTGCATCATCTGCCATCTTGGCAGGTCCACATGCCACGACAGCTAATTTGCTACCCTGGGCATAATTAGCTGTCGCCATGATGACTGAGCGAATATTTGGCCGGCCAACATATTGCTGGACTTGGTTTGGCATATCACCAGTACCAAAGGTCTCCATTTGTGAAGACATATAGAGATGTAGCGATAGTCTGCTCTTGCTGATGGCGTCTTCGACCTTTTTAGATAGTACATCTCTTACGAACCCGGGTTCTCGGACAGCCCAGTGTAACTCGATTGTGGTAACACTTTTTATCTCGTCACATAGAGAGTTTAGGTATGATAAGGCAACGACAACTCCAGACCCGCCAGCAATGAAAACGACGTGCCGATACTGGCGTAGTGGTTGTGTATGTCCGTAAGGCCCGTCCACTAGTATTCGTAAGGGTTTTGAACCCATCTGTCCGTCAGTTAACATGTCTCTGAGGCGTAACGTGAAACTATCATATGGCCTGATGAGAAACGTCATGTGCTTTCCCCCCGTTTTCAAGGCTATGCACTGGGGTTCAGGGTCTTGGATCGCTGTAACGGGACTCAAAAGTGGCACATCTTCATCCGAGCACTCTAGTTTTTGCGGAAGATCATCCGATGCCGAGGCAGTAGTGAATGGGTGACTCTCCCAAAAATGGGTATCTTCCAAGACTGTCAGGTAGAAATAATTGCCTGGCCGAGGTTTGTAAAAGGCGTTATCGATGGGAACGGTGAGGCGAATAATATTTGCAGAGTGACTATAACTTGCCAGGGCAGTCGTTGACCAATGTCCGGGATTAAATGTAATGATTCTCAGTAGTCTCATTGCTCGATCAAAGATCCAGATAAATGCTGGAACCCAGAACAACGCATCATATTCTCCATTAAATATTGAAACGTGCCTATAGCGGTGTTAGCTTTACTGGGCTATAATTTTACGAGGAAGTGTGGTCCTACCCAAGCATCGTTAGTAGGATAAGAATGGACAGTCCGATATGTATGATTAAGAATGCCTCGTAGAATCGGCGTCGTATACAGTAAACGGAAAATATCAACAATGCGCACATAAAAATAGTGGCCTTTTCGTAAATTCAGCGGATATCATATAAAGTATGAGAAGCTTACGATTCTTACCATTTGTCCAGCGTTCCAAAACCACATCGTGAACCACCATGCGTAATAATTCCATCCCCCATCTGACAAGGATTTTAGTAAATTGAAACGAAAAGCAATTCATGTACTCTTTCATCCAGTAACATATCATAAACTTACTCATTAGTATAAGAATAGTATAAAGTACGGAGTGCACAACAGCTTCAACGGTCGATATTCGGGCACACCAACGATGGAAATTGTTATACGTCCCAAAGTCCCAACCCGTAAGCCACAGAGCGACATTGTTTCTCATTCCAAAGAGCCAAATGAAAGGGAAATTAGCAAAAGAAATTATTCCAGTACGATCTGAGACGTAGCGTAACACTTGCTTGGTTGGCGTAGAAAAACTGCAAGCAGCAAGTCAGCATGATATTATAAGTAAGCTACAGAAGAGGCATTAGTGTACTAAAGATTCTCGTCAATAATCCTATAACCATGTATATGGAAGATGATGTTCATTAAAAGGAATAATGCGATTGTAAATGTCTGTACACGAGGCGGAATAGTAGCCCACCAAACATTCTGGGCGCATCTATAGCCAAAGGTTGCAGGGATGGCAACATTGCGTTTGAACCACGACCCCGTTTCCGTCCAGATTTCAATGGAGTCGAAGCTATGTTGGCTGCCATATATGTGAGACATTGTGAAGTAGGTCCTATAAATGACGCCTACAAATACTACTACAACCCAAAAAATCATCACCCCAATTCTAGGATAGGGTCAGTTGCGCCTCGTTGCAATCAAATTATAGGACAAAATTACCCATAGTGATAGTGATGCCTATGAACATATTCAACGGAGTCCTGATCCTCATATTAGTTTGATGTGATATGGTAACTGAAAATGACGGTACACATACCAAGGTATTGAACCAAGCACTGAACAACTCGTCTGATGGAATAACCGCTTCGCCTAACGGGTTTCTGGGGCCGAACGAGTCATTTTTGTTTATTTTCCTTAATTCAGCTATCTCAACATCCGTATAATCCTTCTTAAATCTCGAGATGGAGCTTCCAAAGGAGCCATAGCAAGTAGTATTGAGATGGTGCAGCGCCGAGTTGCGTGTCTTTGTTCCACAATTTATATCAAGACACAGATATTGCGATGTCAAAGCAAGGGGGCTTTGGCACGCCTGTTGAAGGGCTGATGCTGCTGGATCAATATCGGTATATCGCAATGATTGCAGAGAATTCTCGCAGCTTTTCACACATAATTCGGGAGAATCTTTTGGAGCAGCGGATGCAGCAGTGGATAAATGAGCAAGTAGTGATACGTACAAGGGGGCAGGTGTGACAAGTTTCATCGCGTGACTATAGATGAAGTATATCGGTGCCAGTAGATAATATTATAATAGTCCCCGAGTCGGTCGTGATGCTGCGTGATTTTAGGCCGTGGATCGCAAGTCAAAATTTCCAGGCATCAGCTGATTCGGCACCTCTGGGCTCCGTACGGAGCGACTAATGTGCTCACGAGCCATGATGAGCCGATCGCTTATCTGATTGATAAGATCCACTAACAGCCGAAGATATTTACTGCGCCTCGGTAAATCATAATCCTTGGCAGACATTGCCTTCATAAATTCTAGCGTCCTTGGCAGAAGTTCCCCTTTCAGCCGATGTCGGCTGCTTAATTCTAAGGGAGGAGTGTATAAGACGAACCATATTTCGGTTGTTTAATTCCGTGGAACAGTTTGGGACTTGCTCTTGCCTCATACAATTTATACCTTCATCCTAAGCCCCCTTTTTTGTCTTTTACATCTAGAACACTATCGGACTAAATTTATCTTGGCAAATCGGTAGATTAGCCGGAAATGTGCTTACCGCTTCACCAGCTGTTTGGGCGTCGCTGAACTTCGAGAGAGTCTTCACATCATCATCAACCGACGGGAATTCAGCATTTTTGTTCAACGTGAAAATGCTCATATTGTTCCGGCCAGCTTTATCCATCCGATGATTAAAATCCAAATAACAAGGACACAGGAGTAAATAAGCGAATGCACATTATCCGTACCGTATCCACACCGTATCCATACTCCCGTTTACACTCAATTCGGGATGAAAAAAGCTGTAAAAATATATGATTCAAAAGTGTTGAAGATGACCGAGTTTAAGAATACCCATCAAAATAGAGATTTTGTTTACTCAGCGCCGTATCACTGCCTTTTCCCAGAATAGGTTGCTATGACTACGCACAATAGATCCGCGATAACACTTGATTGCATGACTGCCGCTGCTGAAACTAACATTGCAATTGCTATCATATGGCACACAATATATGTAACTGTTGCGGATTTGAGAAAGTCGCCCCAGCGCTACAATGGAGCGATTCTTGAAAGAAACGCGTGCAGATTACAAACTGATTTAATCATTCTAATTCTAAATACTAGTCCGATTATATGAACTGTGTCCTCCTTATACGCTGAGTCTGTTTCTTGTTACTGTTATTACGGGATTTAGACCTAGCCCAGCTACTCCGTAGAAGTGCTGCCGTCGGTAAGTGGTAGCGCTTCTCCACGATAGACCCCTGTCAATTAATTGCATGCCGAGACCAGCACACTCTAACTTACTTCCTGCTTCGTGTTAAATTAGCATTGAATTAGCATATGGTTTGCCAGATTCGCATCCGTAAGCCGCAATATAAATACTAGTTGCCGCATGACTTTTCAGTTGCTCGTACCCGTCGGGTCTAATGAGATAACACCCTACGGGCCGAGTAATTCCCCTCCGCCATGCGACATGTTGAAGATTTCGACAAGTTATCGAGCGTCGTCGTCTTCATCCAATAAACTATTCTATTAACGGGATCGCTGCTGGATGAATAGGCTTATAACCCCGCATTATCTAGAGATCGCGATGGATCACGATGGCTGATGATGGGGTAGTTCAGTCAGCTATTTAAGATGGCAGGATGACCCAAGTGGTTATCCTATGATTGAGAATTTGTTCACGCTCAATGTCCTCGCATACAAAGTAATACTGGCCAACAATGTTGCTAGCCAGGCTCATTGCCCTCGCTACTTGCGCCCAAGGCGCAAGAGCGAGACGACTATGGGCGACCGAACCAGCGGATCCAGCTAATATTATTATGACAGCTTATCCATTAGGAAACGGAAAACTTGGTGGTTGGTGTTTACAATGCTTTCACACGAAGAAAGGTGACTGAGGCTGAACAAATTTAGCTATGCCCCTCGGGTTAGTCGGAGAAGATATCGTGGTTTTGAATGAGCATAGCCTTTGGTCCGGAGGGCCGTTTCAAAGTCCCGTGAGCAACTGAATCCTTGCTTTCACTACCCACTTTAGCCCCCGTACGATAGCGTTGCTAACTTTGGTACAGGACTACATTGGTGGTAATCCACCCGCTCCTGTATATACATCCCTTCCGGGTATTAGAGAGACGATTTGGAAAACCCAAATTAACAATGGTTTGTCGCGTCGGATTCGACTAGTGCTTTCTTAGTTGGCTAATTCGCCTTTTCCTGAATAGACATTAGTCCGTTGTACGGTGATCCAGCGAACTACTATTACGGCAACTACGAAACTTTAGGAAATCTCACTGTCAAGATTGCGGGGGTTAGTGAATACACCTCTTACAATCGCGCATTAGATCTCGAGACCGGCATTCACCAAACGACATTTCGATCAAATGGTGCGAAGTTTACCATGTCAGTGGCACCAGAAAAAGCGGTCATGAGGCTGTCGATAAGACTAATGAACTCTTTAGAACAACATTCTGCACATTTCCCGACCAAGTTTGCGTCTATAACATCCAATCCAATAAGCCACTTCCCGCGGTGACCATCGGTTTACAAGACGCTGTTCGAAGTAGTCCGTCATCCAATTCATCTTGCGACGCTAATGGGGTGCATCTGAGAGGACAAACCCAGGAAGATATTGGCATGGTATTTGATGCCCGTGTACAGGTTGTTAATCGACCCAAGAAAGCGACATGCACTGCGTCCCACGGTCTTCTCGTTCCAGCGGACGGCAGAACCAGCTCACTCACCGTAGTTTATGCAGCTGGGACAAATTACGACCAAAAGAAGGGAACCAAGGCAAGCAATTATTCTTTTAAGGGTGTTGACCCGGCTCCAGCGGTACTATCGACCATTCAGGCCGTCTCGAGAAAAGGCTACAGTGGCATGTACAATGCCCATGTAAAGGATCATAATGCTTTGTTCAGCCAATTTACCTTAAATCTTCCCGACCCTGAAAATTCGGCCTCCGTACCTACGGCAACTCTGATGAAGAACTATGACTATGACATCGGCGATCCATTCGTTGAGAGTCTTCTCTTCGATTACGGTAGATACCTTTTTATCGGCTCGTGCAGGCCAGGATCGTTACCCCCGAATTTACAGGGCATATGGACGGAGTCTCTTACTCCAGCGTGGAGTGCGGACTATCACGTTGATGTCAATGTTCAGATGTAGGTCAATTCCCACGGTATATTGGCCCTAACTGACCATGAAACCTATAGGAACCACTGGCACACCGAGCAAACCGGTCTTGGTGAGATCCAAGGACCGCTATGGGATTTTATCACTGATACGTGGGTGCCGCGTGGCTCAGAATCAGCATCACTGCTGTATGATGCTCCCGGATTCGTTGGATTTAGCAATCTCAACACTTTTGGGTTTACAGGGTAAGAGTTCATCGACTTATACGTCGTATAGATGCCACTTTTGTGACTTCTAACATATTTGCAGCCAAATGAATTCCGCCGTTTGGTCCAACTACCCAGCATCGGCCGCCTGGTTGAGTAAGTATACTTTGCATAAAGCCTACTTATTCTACAGTTACATATGCTAAATTTGTCTCTTTACAGTGCAGAACGTCTGGAATCGGTATGACTACGGACGTGATACACACTGGTGGAAGTCTGTGGGATACCCGCTAATGAAGTCGGTCGCTGAATACTGGATTCATGAGATGGTACCTGATCTGTATTCGAACGACGGCACCCTTGTTGCCGCTCCTTGTAACTCACCTGAACACGGCTGGACGGTAAGATAGCATGGGCTTCACTGTTTCACGACATTTATTGACATAGTTAGACTTTTGGCTGCACGCACTACCAGCAGGTAGTTTGGGAAGTTTTCGATCACGTTATTCAGAGCTGGAAAGATTCTGGAGATACCAACACTACCTTCCTCGAAACCGTCAAGGAGACGCAAGCGAAGTTATCTCCGGGTATTATTATTGGCTGGTTTGGTCAAATCCAAGGTACGCATATCCCGAGAACCCTTTAAACTTGCCGTATTTTTCTAACAACACTCAGAATGGAAGATTGGGTGGGATCAACCCAACGACGAGCATCGTCACCTTTCTCACCTAGTGGGCTGGTACCCTGGCTACAGCATCGGCACACACATGTGGAACAAGACCGTCACTGACGCCGTTAATGTTACCCTAACGGCCAGAGGCAACGGCACGGCGGATTCGAATACCGGCTGGCAGAAGGTATGGCGAGTCGCATGTTGGGCCCAGCTGAACAATACCGATATCGCGTAAGTTTATCGCTCCATTACATCAATTTACCGACTCCACTTCACTGTTATTATGTTCTTACCAATATACATTACAGATATACATATCTGAAATATGCCATCGACATGAATTACGCGAGTAACGGCTTCTCCGTGTACACCACTAGCAACTGGCCATACGAGCTGGCAGCACCGTTCCAGATCGACGCCAATTTCGGATACAGCGCTGCTGTGTTGGCCATGCTAATCACTGATCTCCCCATACCCTCTGCATCCAAGGCCACTCACACCGTCATCTTGGGCCCAGCTATTCCATCAGAGTGGAAGGGTGGCTCCGTTAAAGGCATGAGGATTAGAGGTGGAGGCTCTGTCGACTTCTCGTGGGATAAGAACGGTTTGGTGAATAAGGCGACGCTTCACAACCACAATGCAGCAATCAAGATTGTTGATGTGAATGGCAAGGTCTTAGTTCATAAGTAAGAGAACAATTTAGAGCACGAGCGCTCATTTGCGTACAAAGGTACATTGCTTTGATCCTCCAAGTTCCGATATCCATGACCCAGTACCCCACCCCATACCCCGTAGGAAAAGACGAGACACATAAACAGCCGAGTTGAGATTGAAGAGTCATAAAGCTAGCATAATCACATGAGTGTGAGTTCACTGCAAGTCGATTTGTGCCATCACTCCTGTAGAGTATCAGCTAATACGCTGTGATCAAGGCTTAATTGAGTGCCGCATACTAAAGCATGGAGAACAATGTGCAGGTTGCCACGTTAAACAATAACTCTGATGGTGTGCATGTTCTTAATTCGCATTACCTGACATACCCACCCCTCCCCCCCAAAATTTTTTTTTTTTTTTAAAAAAAAAACTGTTCAGATATCTTTTACCTTGGTCTAGGTTCAATGATGATATTTGTGCTTGTATTATAGCATCTGCTGGAGTCGGCGGTCGGCACGATATTGGTGGCACATACTTCGTATTCAGTTGTGGTTTAACAATTGAGTACTCCGTAGAGTGGGCGCCACTTAACTCCCTTTGACAAATTTTATCGTCTACATTGTCTCATCATGGATATTATGATTACCCGTTGGTCTGACCTGTGGGGCCTTCGGTTACCAACTTAGAGCTGCAAGCTGGGCAGTTTGGTCAGGTTTTTCGTATTATTACATGTCGGTGTGAATTCTGCTAGTTCTGAGTTCTTGCAATAAACGGTGAGAGACTCAATATAGAGCCACTCACTTCGCCCACTTTCTCTGGTTTATCATCTCGCCCCCCTCTAGAGCTGGTTTCAGTTCCTGGAAAACGCCTCTAGGGTGCGCACAAGCCTCCTGAATTGATGATCGCATCGGTCTTTCACATCGTGGCGCAGTTTAGCAAAGGGTGGAGTAACAGCTGTCTCTTATTCAATTTTCCCCCTTGTTATTTTCCCCCTAGGTGTGACTCTGTATTGGTGCGTTAGCACCGGCACACAGATCCGAGGGCCAAGATGACAGCCAATGAACTATCTAGACGGTGATAGGCTCCTTGCAGCCCTACCCACATGTACACATGTCCAGCTGTCAAACTCTTGCTACCTGGGCACATTAGAATAGGAGCTGCTTTTCTTTTGTTTTCATCCTTTTTTTTGTGTCTCTGCCTTGTCCGACGGATAGTTTTTGAGTGAAACATCGCATTCTACCATTGAAGACTAAACTCCTGCACTCACTCTCCGCCTCTCGCTAGCAGCCGTCGGGTTCATCTTCGAATACCCGGAGCTTCGGCCCCTCCTGCTTTTACCTTTACGGGTATACTGCCAGAAGTCATTTCGGACGTTTGGCTGCTGCTTGATCTCTAATATCACGCGTAGTATAGCTACCGCCGAGAGTTCTCCGGAGGCCTGCCCCTCCAGTAACAGAGGGATTGAGCCATTAGCGGATGCTTGCATTTCTCCGCTAAGATGCCTCTCCATTTAGAGGTACCACCAGTCTCAGATCCTGAGCTTCGCCGATCGCCATCACCGCCTCCGTCACCCTCGAGGGCTGCTCTTCAGACATATAACGACAAATATGTTGTAATCTATGATTTTAGTGATATAGGTATCTCTCGTCTATTTGTTTGGTCATCTAATGATGAGCAATACCAACTCTGGAATTAGACTACGATGCAGCCACAAAAGAGTTCATAACCCTGCTCCATAATTTGGAAGCTACTGGTCTCCACGTTGAAGTTAGACCAGGGTATGAACAAACCATCTTACTCTTCGTCAAAGCACCAAGTGAGCTTCTTGGAAACAGAGTCTATAAGCTGAGGTATGTATAGTATATCTCCCGCATATATTCATTTTTTTTCTTTGAAAGAAAAGCTCAGTCTAATGCCACATGTAATAGAGTGAGAGATTGGCTCTACGGCATCACTCAAACACGACCAGCTGGGAACAAAAATACCATCGTGCCTGCATGGTATGAGGCCGAGGATATTTTATCCATGGACCATTTGGTCAGCTGGCCACAGTCCATGGGAGGAGCGGGTATTACCCCAGGTCTTGGCCAATGGAAGAATGTGAAAGCAATATTTCCTATGCACAACGATAAAGTTAACCAGGCCCTGCTACGGCGTCTTAGCAAGAAGTTGTTTGTCGGCATCGATGAACTCGACATGATACGAGATCTCTTCGGCTCAAAGGCATGTGAATCCGGTACGGAATATATAATCCTGATCGCTAATGCAATTTGATGTTTTCACAGGTGGCATTCTACTTTGCATTTGGCCAGTCATATTCTGCCTTCCTCCTCTTCCCGGCGCTCACCGGCCTCATTTCCTGGCTCTGGCTACCCAAATACTCCCTCATTTATGCGATTTTGACGGTCATCTGGTGTACCGTATTTCTAGAATATTGGAAAGTACGTGAAGTAGATTTGAGTATTCGCTGGCGGGTAAGGGGAGTGAACAAGACCAAGACAAATCGACCAGCGTATAAATATGAACAAGTCATCGTGGATCAGTATGGCCGGACTATACACTACACTCCCAAGTGGAAGCAAATCTCACGACAGCTTCTCCAGTTACCTTTCATGGCCATCGCGACAATAGCACTGGGACTCATGATTAGCTTGGTGTTTGCAGTCGAGATTCTGATATCTGATTCATATGATGGGCCGAATCATTTCTATCTTGTGAGTACCGGGCATGCATGTCATTCTAGGTCTTAGGGTGGAGCAGAATCGTTTCGTTTGCTGATACAAGGATGCAGGAATATTTGCCAACAGTATTATTGGCTGTTCTTATTCCCTATATCAGCTCATACTTGGAAAGGGTCGCCAGGTGGTTAACAGATTTTGAGAATCATAGAACGGCAGATAATCATGAAATGTCGCTGACGCAAAAGATCTTCGTTCTAAGCATCATCACCAACTACTTGCCTATCTTGCTAACCGCGTTTGTTTACGTGCCGTTTGGTAATCAGATATTTCCTTGGCTTGAAGGCCACATTGTACGATTCGCACCAAGCATTGGCAACCGTCTGACCGAATTGCCCTTCCGACTGGATGCTGACCGTCTGCGTCATGAGGTCATTACGTTGACTGTTACGGGACAACTATCCAGCTTTTTCGAGGAGAATATTTTGCCTTTAATTAAGTACAAGATGAGCGGCTGGTACCGAGAGTACCGCCGCGCTTATACCAAAGACACGATACTCATATCTATGGTCACTGATGATGGGGACGAGGCCCAATTCTTAGCGCACCGCCGTAATGAGGCCACATTAGACACATATAATGTACAGGATGACATTGCAGAGTTGGTTCTTCAGTTTGGATATCTGGCGCTATTTTCTCCTGCCTGGCCCCTTATTCCCATGGGGTTTCTCCTCAACAATTGGGTTGAACTGCGGTCTGACTTTGCCAAGATCTGTATCGAGCATCGGAGGCCCGCGCCATACCGAGCAGAAGGTATTGGACCGTGGATTGTCTCTCTCGAGGTTCTAGTCTGGCTAGGAAGCATCTGTTCCGCGGCGATTGTTCATCTGTTTGGCTCTGATAGTCTATTAAGTGGAAGCTGGTCGAGTCTGCCTTTGACTATTTTCATCAGCGAGCACATTCTTCTGGCATTAACATCACTGACTCGCATCATTTTTCAGCGTTTTGGTTCTGAACAACTCCGCAGAGAGAGAAGTGAGCAGTATGCCAGAAGATTATCCATCCTCGAAGAGATCGAGGAGCATAAGCGTGACGGAGAGCACATAGATGTGAGAGAGCGAGAGCGTAGGAAGTCGCTGCTAATTACTGGTAATGAGAGCTTCTGGACAAAGCAGGTAGAAGACGGCGCCAGTGCGGCAGCTGGAATGAAGCTGATTACACTCGCGAGGAAATGGGAAGAATCGAATGGAGAGCTCAAGAAAAAGCAATAAAACTGAACACATTGATCGAAGTGTCGGCGTGGGGAATTTGAGTCATGTTTAGTTTGAGTCGCTTGTTGATGTAACCTCAGACGTACAGGTATAGTTCCCAACTATAAATACCTCATCTCTGTCTTCCTTTTTCTTTTCTTTTCTTTTCTTTTATTTCTTTAAGGTAGGTTAATAGTACTTGACTGGATATTAATGTGCAATTGACACGCACTCCATTCCATACATCACACTCAGCAATGTGTGGCCTCAAAACCATATAACTAGTCCAAGAGGTTCAGCGTCTCCCCCCCACAGTTGACGGTAAATGGGTCCTTTGTGTACTAAATGATTCGCTGGACGCTAATTATATTACCGTATTACCATATAACCATTCTGGTTTCCAGACTCCGCAATCTGGTCTCTCGGTTCTCATCGGCGAATCCGGCGGCCGCCGCGCTCCGCATCAGACTCTCCATTTTGCTAGTGTGTCCGCTTTTAAGCTTGGCGTATAGCCACGGCTTATAATGTCCCCTGCATGTTAAAAATTGGACATTTATCTCATGCCAGTTGATATTTCCTTCCTTAAACTCACACGCTGAGCAACGAAAGGGCAAGAAAAAAAAAGGGGGTTTAAGAACTTGAAAATGTTGCGCTGGGGAATTCTTGGTACCAGCTTCATCTCCGACACGGTGGTGAAGGCTATCCTCGCCAGTCCCGGTTCACGCATCACGGCCGTTTTTGGACGCAACGAGCCACGTCTCGAAGCATTTGCCGCGAAATACAACATTGCCACCAAATATCAAGACTTGGAAGCTCTAATCGATGATGCTGAGGTCGATGTTGTCTATGTCGGCTTGCCTAGCCACATGCATTCCTCCGCAGTGATTGCGGCTGCGAAGAGGGGTAAGGCTATTCTGTCGGAAAAATCTCTCGCAACCACTATGGAGGACTCCCATGCTATGATTGCGGCTGTCAAGGAGGCGAACGTTTTCTTCCTCGAGGGACTCATGTATCTCTGCCACCCTTTGATGGAGAAAATTGCTTCAATTGTGCAGTCCGGAGTTCTCGGTTCCATCAAAGGCATGTCGGGTTACTACGCCGCCAACATCTGGAAGAAGGCCAATCCTTTAGGCATGGGCACCATTTACAACTTGGGTTGCTACCCAGTTTCTCTTGTGCACTTTATCATGGAGACAGCATTTGGATCGGAGGCGTTCGAGAAGAGACAAGTTACTGGCATGGGCAATCTTTCCAACGAGGGAACTGTTCACGTCCGTGATGCTTCCCTTAACGTTCGGTTCGACAATGGCGTGTTGGCCACAATCCAGTCTACTGACAGCTTTGGCAATGACTTCTCATTTTCTATTCAGGGAGACAAAGCCGTGTTGCGATTCAGGACAAATCCCTGGCTGCCGCTGGTTGGTGATAACATCCTCGAGATCAAAACATATGGTGGATCTACGGAAGAAATCATTGTTCCAACTCAGATGGACGCTTTTGGGCATCAGGTGAAGCGTGTGGAGGACTGTGTTGCTCAAGGTCTCAAGCAGGCTCCAAGACCATCACCTAGCTGGGCAAATTCTGTCGAGATTATGGGGCTGCTGACGGAGTGGGAGGTGGATATCAAGAAGCGAGGCACTCTTTAAGTCCCCAAGTTTCACAATTATGAGAGCGAAGAAAACAGATAAATATACAACATTGCATTGATCATATCTAAATGGCTGAATTACTTCTGATTTAAACGGCAAATCCACCAGAAGTCGCCTGCCTGGGCTCTCCCGCTGCTTCGAACGTTCCGTTTGGTAACATTCTTACAGCCTGCGCGGCGCTTTGTCCTGGAGCAACCCATGTAACATTATGTCCAAGGGACTTCATGAATGCTACTGTCTGATTGTCATATGCGTACTCGAATGTCGTCTGATCGGGGACAAGCTGGTCGTGCAGACGAGGCTGAGCCAGTGCTTCAGCAGTTGTCATGTTGCCATCAAGAACATGAATTGTGTTTTGGATGTTGGCTGTAGTAATACGGCTGCCCCCCGCAGCACCAAGGGCGAGGTAGAGCTTACCGTCTGTTGTCTCGGCGATAATAGGAGAGATGGATGATAGAGGGCGCTTTCCGGGGCGGATATAGTTGGCAGGGCTGGGAATGTAACCGAAGCTGTTACTAACCCCTGGAATACTGAAGTCATTCATCTCGTTGTTCATGATGACCCCCGTCTCTGGAACAATCAGCTTTGATCCAAATAGCAAATTGATTGTCGTTGTCATCGAGGCGGCCATTCCACTGGCATCTGCAGCGACAATATGCGACGTTCCCGGAGTGTTCAGCGATTCTAAGCCCTTGGGATCGTAATAAGAGATGTTTTGTGTCTTTGAATCCGATATCTTCGAGCGGATTTCAGCTCCAGTTGCGGGAGCAATCATCTGTTTGGTGTACTTGTCTATGCCATCAACAAAAGATGGGTCACCAAGTTCGGTGCGCTGGCCGTATGCGAACCGGATAGCCTCGTCCAGTCTATGTGTTGTCAAATTCACCTGAGAAGGCTCATTGAACCCTTCAAAGCCACTAACAGTGTTAAGAGCGCTAAGTGCCACAGCGCCGCTTGATGGAGCGTTTGTACTCGTGAGCTTATAGCCGCGATAGTTGATGTGCAAAGGTTCTCTGATAGCCACAGTGTAGTTCTTTAAATCTTCCAGGGTCATGATTCCGCCAGATGCCTTTAATGCACGAACGGTAGCATTGGCTATAGGGCCAGTGTAAAATGCATCAGCACCATGGTTGGCAATTGCCTCTAGTGTATCGGCATATCGCTTGCGAGTCATAGTCTCGCCCAGTCTGACAAGACGCCCCTTAGGGGCAAAGTCAATAGCCCATGCGGGATCCTCCGTGAGGAAGTTATTAGGCGTCGTGCCTTTAATGGTGCTAATTAGGTCCTCAGTCACCTTGAAGCCTTTTCGTGCAACATCGATTGAGGGCTTAATTACGTGAGCCCACGGTAGAGCGCCATACTTATTATGGACATATTCGGTGCCTCGGAGCTCACCAGGAACACCGCTATGAAGATATCAGCTTATCGTCTACTTTGCAGTAGGGTAGAGGACTTTTTATCATGAGTTTACCTAGCGAGGCCTCCATAGATGCTCAAATCCTCGTTGTCTTTGTACATGTCTTGAAATGCCGCTGCTGGAGCTGTCTCACGCATGTCGACAAACTCGTATGTGCCGTCACTCAGACGCAACAGCAAGAAACCGCCACCACCGATGCCACTGTGGTACATGCCAATAACACCAACGCAAAAAACTGTGCCCACAAGAGCGTCGACGGCATTACCTCCATCCTTGAGCAGCTGGATCCCGATCTCGCTGCATACGGTGCTTTGAGAAGCGACAGCTCCCTGCTTAGGAATCTGCACACCAGGTGGTCCAGTGCATGAGGGTGTTGGGGATCCTTCGCCATAAGGTAATAATGAAAGAAGGAGGGCAAGCGGCTTAACCACCAACCTTAAACGGAGTTGGGTCATGTTGCCGTACAACTTGTCAACTTACGAATCTAGAGTTTTGGAGGCCAGAGCCTTGGCCTGTTGGCTCTTCAATCTCTCTGCGAAGAGGATGAAGCCAGCCTTATATGCTTGATCCCTCCCACCCCTCTCTGCCGTTCATTACACCATACCGCGGAAACCATTGTCAATTTACTGTTGGCCGATTTACCGATTCACTGGTTAGACGTGATTAGTTCCAATGAGTAATAGATTAATTGCTGAGACTCGATGAGATTATCGTTCCCTGCAAGGGCCCCGAATAACGGCGCTCAAGACGTATTAGCTTTCTGGGGGTTCGAGAACCAGGATCCTGGTAAAATGAGGAACTCGGCAGCCTGGTTCTTGTAATGGAGATAAAGCGAGACTAGATTCCAAGCAGGTAAAAATTTGAGAAGAACCGTGGATCATGACGTCCGGATCATCTGTATTATTCTTATCTTGGCCTTCCTATCTGAGCTAGGGTAGATAAACCCCCAGGTGGTCGGAGGGCACGATCCGACTGCCAGTGTGAATGGTTCCGGCGAATCTACCGACTCTTCCTTGCCCTTGCATCGTTGTTACAAATCCCGTGGTCCATCAACGTTGCAGAAACACTTATAGCACTTAACACAATGGTCCTACAGCCAAAGGACAAGCTAATAGGTAGGAAATATCCTCCTATTTAACCTCCTGCCACGGAGATCCATCTGCCGTAAGCCACATCTTGATTCTCGAACCGCGTCTTCCCTTTCTCTACTCCCTATCCTAAAGGTTACAGAGGGCGCGCTCTACGGGGCCTTTATTGTGACATCCCCACTTTCCCCTCACATTGAAATCAGCAATTTGTACATCCGCTATGCCAAAATAGCCTGCTCTTTGTCACAGAATACAGGGCTACTATTTTTGTTACTCCATAGTTTTACATGTGGAAGGAATTCGAACCGTGTCTGGGGCGCTAAAAACTTCCTAAAGCGTCTCCAAAGCAATCTGACGCTAATGTAACCAGAGTCGGCCGATCATGGAGTATAGTACATATGTATGTATTGTTTTCATTAACGGTGCAGCATCCGGAGCGTAACTTCCATTGTATTCCTTTTCTAGCCTCAGCTTTGTGCACAGCACGCGCCCGAACTTATGAAGTTGGATCATTCATTCCACGAGTAACCTCACAAATGTCCCATCCATCACAGTATTATAACACGGGTCATTCTGTTGAACTTCCGCTATTGTTCATAATTCCACCACTAGAGCGGGTCAAGGGTCCTTTAACGCAGTAAGCACTCTTTTTAGACCTTCATGCAGATAGTCGTCCGGGTGTGAAAACACAATTCGAAACCAGCCGGGTTCCTCCGATCCAAACGCTGTCCCAGACGCAAGAAACACCTTGCGGCGAAGTAATGCCGTGGCGATCGTTTTGTTCAAATCGCCTGTAGCAACATCGGGATGTAGTGACTTATAAATGCTTCCCAAGTCTACCCACAAGAAGAAAGCCGCGTTCACGCCATGTCTATATGTGATACCATTCTCCTTGGCCCACGAAACGACTGATTTGTACTGCTGTGCCAGCCTTCTCCTATTCTCAGCGACATAGGACTCTACCCAACAATCATCATCAAGAATGTTAGCCGTAGCATGGTCCGAAATAGATGACGCTGAGCTATAGAGGTTAACGGGAATCAGTGCAGCGTGCAAGGATTGGTTAGCCTGCGAAACGAGAGCGCCCACTCGAATGCCATTTGCCCCAAAATCCTTGGACATGCCCCAAATAACATGGACCAGAGATGGGTCGATAATTCCATCCGGATCAATGCTGAGGCAAGACGTAAATGACTCGAGCGGAACACCGGTATCGACTGTATTTTCCCAAACAGACAGGGCATAAATCTCATCGCTAATAAAATGGATCTGGTACCGTTGGCAAAGCCTGAGAATCCCAATAAGAGCATCTCGAGAATAGCAGCGACCCAGTGGGTTGTGCGGATTGCAAAGAACCAATCCCGACACTTTTGTCCCCTTGGCCTCTGCCTCTTTCAAGGCTTCCTCATACTTGGCGACGGCGTTCTCGCTTAAAGGGTCGATACCCTGAAAGGGCACCGGTACAACTTTTGAGCCTGTTCGTGCCGTTAAATCCTCAATGAATGTCCCATAGTATGGCTGGCCCAGTAAAAATGCTTCCCCCGGATTCGCAAAGGCCCAGGAAAGATGCTCAATCGCTGCGCTGCATCCGTTTGTGATGGAGATGTGAGCCGGTTGAATCGGCTTGATAGGCTTGAGATGTTTGTTGAGAAACCGGGACATGGATTTTCTGAGATGATTGGACCCTGACGCACCATCTCCGTAAGTAAATGCATGGTTCGATAAGGTCAAATTTTCATGGATGTGCTTTGAGAGAATGTCATGCATCAGCCTGTTCTCAGCGACGCCTAAACTGACGATTCCAGAAGGTTTGGTGTCTGGATCCCATAAATCCTGCAGAACCTTCCATATAATAAGTTCTTGACTGGCCTTTTCAGACTCTTTGGCCCGTGCTGAGAGAGACATGATGATAAGTTCTCCGTAGCGAGAGTGGGGATACTGTTTAAGGCTTCCAGAAACACAGAGAACTGAGATTGAGGTTGAGTGATCCAGGTGAGAAAGCTTAGTTTTCGAGGAAAGGCAAGGAAAAGGAACAGAATAATAAAAAGCAAGCGCTGATTGAATTTAGCATTCGTCTTCAATCGCCTCGTTACAACCGCTGTCAGAGGGCGCATATCACGCCCTTCCCTAACGCCGAATAGTGGCCTCGTTGGCGTCATATGCCGAGGACAGAGATTCGTTGGCTGCCTCCAACTAACCTATGGCTAAGCGCCTTGTTTTCCCTCTAGATGACTCAAAGCAGCACAAAGGTCACGTGCACAGCACTGCGACATGCTAAAGGTTCGATCTTTGCTCTTCTGGGCTCTTGTTTTTGCCTCATACCCGACTTTTTTTTTTTAAAATGATAATGTTAGCTTACATATAAATAGGTTGGAGATGAGTGGGTATCTGTAATAAATGTCCTAGAATGTTTTGCGTGGAGTCACTATGGATGGGAGCTCTGGAATATGGATTCGGGCCACAGAGGAGTGAAGACACAAGCAGCCCGCGGCGAAATGCATGGCTACCGAGTGGGGACTCAGTATATGCTGTATGCAGACGTATCTACACGCCCATCAAGATAAATGTGATAGGTTCTTCTAAGTGGTGGGTTTAGTTAGCATACTGGTCAATGTCAAGGCGACTAGGGATGCGAAAAGTCTTTTTGACAAGATGGGTAGTGCAGGCCCATAGGCAAGTGATTGAGACAGATGAATGGGTATGGCGCGGCATTATAACCAACGTCCGTCAAGCCGACTTTGGACCGTTTCCCATGACCTTCGATCAATTCTACAGCCGAATGCAATCTTTTCATAAGGTGTGAAATAAAACACTGCGAGGGAAAGAAGCATTCGGCATCCCAACACCGATATACGTCAACAAGGGCTGCTTTTGCAGTAACTGTTGGCCTAAGTGGTACCAGTAAAATACTCAATTCCTGCGCGGCGCTGACGATTAATAAAATTGCTTATTCCGGCATTCGAGCTATGTTCCGGAATTAGTGAGTTAGTTTCTGGGAACCATATCCGAGTCGCTCTTCTGTATTTCCACCCGAGGCCTCGGCTTTGGCGGAACAACTAGGCCAAAAACAGTAATACTCGCTCCGGCAGTCGCTCCCAGAGCTCAACGAGCAATGCACTGACTGCGTCGGGAAAAACGGATTGGCATTTACTCTATTGGGTAATCCAGGGCACCTTCACTTCGGCGCCGTGAAGCCGGCCGGGCAGGCTTGTCTCCGAGATTGGCCCAAATTGTCATCGAGGCGCGAATTCATAGGCACACATAGAGTAGATAGAGGCACATCTATCTGTGTATATATATACTGTTGATACTGCTCTCCCTGGCTGCTTCATCCTTATCACAAACAAACAGGTGAAAACAACAAACATCCATTCGTCGACAATATCCCCCAGAGAGAGCAACAATATTTACTCAGCTAAAGATTTATAAGATTTCTTCTTTTAAAGAACAAAATGACTAAAGTCCTCCTTCTCGGCGCTACTGGTTATGTTGGCAAGCGTCTCGCTGAGACACTAGTGCGCAGCGGCCAGCATAAGGTGTATGGCATTGCTCGTTCTGAAGCCAAGGCCAAAGCATTAGCACTCACTGAGGTCACGCCTATTATCAGCGCCGATCCAGTAAATGAGCCCACCATTTACATGAATGCCGTCCGCGATTATCACATCGACATCATCGTTGACATTGCTGGCGCCAATCACGACTCAGCCAAGTTTCTCAGCCATGCAAAGCAGATCAGCCAAGAGCGGTTGGATAGCTATGCCGCCGCCGGCACCATAGGTCCTAAGCTGGGCTTCATTTATTGTTCGGGTACCTGGGTTCATGGATCCAGCGATAAGGCAGTGAATGATCTTGATGTTGTCGGTCCCACTGCTGTTACTCCTCCAAGAGCACTGGTTGCCTGGAGGGTTGGGCTTGAGAACGCCATTCTTGCTGCGTCCGACATTTTAGACGTTGCTGTGATAAGACCAGCTTTGATATATGGCCATGAAAATACAATCTGGACTCCATTCATCCTCCCCCTCCTTCAAGCAGCTCGAAGTGGCAGCGCGGAGCCTGTCAATATTCCTCTGCAAGCCGACGCCAGGCCAGCCCTCATTCATGTTGATGATGTGGCAACCGGCTTTCAAAAGGCCATTGAGAACTTAGCACTTATCAATAGTAGCTCTGTCTATCCCGTATTCGACTTGCTCACTAGCCAAGAGAGCCTGTCAGAGATCTTTGCGGCCATGACCTCTGCCTGGGGGTATAAGGGAGAATGCAAACTGGTTGGTTATGGAGATGACTTGTTTGCCGAAGCTATGAGTACGACTTTGCGAGGGTCTTCATCTCGTGCTAAGCAGCTATTGGGGTGGGAACCGAAAAGAACGAATGGATTTGTCGCGGATATGGATCTGTACGCGGCTGCATTTGCTTCTCAGCATTGATGATTTGTGTTTCAACGGATACGAGCGGATTTATTTATTGTAAAGGTTGTATAGACATGATTGAGTGCGGATGCTTGTCAGCTATTAAATCAGTTAGAATAGGCTTATAGACAATATATTTAGGTCCTACTTAGCATCACAATATAGGTCTTGAGAACTCAGCAGAAAAGAGCATGGCTGTGTGCAGCAACTGCGTAGCCAGCGATGGGCACGAAAATTATAGAACGACTGAATGGAAACAAAAAGCATTAGAGTGAGATCAATGGATGGATTGTGCCTCTGCAGGCTCTATCTGGAATATTATTGTCCAAATATTCAGATACGTGTGTATCCGCAGAGAAAGATTGTAGATAATGAATGATGTGTCATTCTACCAGAGCACCATGCCCAAGTAGATCCTTGGCATCCCTTCGCTCCCCTGATCCAGCTTTGGGGTGGAAGATCTATGGGCTTTATGTAAATTACAAGGCACGAATGAATGAAGGCCTTTAAGTAGTTAATAATTGTCAAATCTACGATTCGCATATGGCGGTGCAACTCTTTCATATTATGACCAAAGTGTGTATAGTGAGATGCAAATGTTTGATTCCTTTCGTCGTGATGAGGGATACAGGTAGATGTAAAGATGGTCATAATGTCTTGTAGTCTTCTAGCTAGCTCATCCCGGCATATCCCGGACTCATCGGTCATGCGATCTCTAGACTATTCTCCGCACTTTTTGTATCTTGCTTAGTTTTACTCCGTACTCTAATCGATTCTTCCTCGCTTACGCCATAGATATACTAAACTTATTTTTGGAAGAAGAAGGCATATGGCTTCTCCGACATCTTTAGCAGATCTGGGCTATGTAGTCATTCAACCTTCGTCTCTAAGTTATGCCGAAGCCTAGCTTTCACAGCCTGACTTATGTGCTAGATGATTATTGGCCAAAATATCCCTTCCCCTCCTTGGCTCACGGTGAATCTCCACTAGTCCGAACGTTGACGATAAACGCCCCACATCTGTAATCTAGCCCCAAAATGTTGCCAGGTTGAAAGGATGCGAGCAATCTTCATGAGTGGCTACTTCTTCCATAATTGTATGATACAGCCCACATTCACCCTATCATATTTCCACAGACTTCTATTCGAAATACATCAATCTGGCCATCTCATCGTATGATCTATTGGACCATGGCAAGTAAAGTTAGGGATGGTGCCCCAGCAAAGACTCGGGCAAGTACGAAAAGATCAAGAAATGGTAAGACAAACGAGTGAGAGGAGAAGCAATGTGTGTGTAGGCTCACAAACGGCTCGCGAATAGGTTGCATCAATTGCAGGGCAAGACGCATAAAGTGTGACGAGAAGCAGCCGTCATGCGGGAGGTGCTGTCATTTAAATCTGTCTTGTTGTAGGCCTGAGCCACCGATTCCGCTCAAGGTCCGTAGACGTGGGTGTGGCCCAGTCAAGTCTAGAAGCATTACACATTGGGAGCCTCCGAAAATCTTGCCCAGCATTCAGCCCACCTCGTCTGGCTGTGAATCAGTATCACCAATTACTGATGGTGATAATACAATCCCTCAAACAAATTCTTCGATAAATCTGAATATTATAAGTTCTATTTCAGATATCACAAATGGCGTTTCCCCAGCATCATTTACGGAGCCTATATCCTGGGGCAATGACATGGATGCTACAATTACATCATCTGAGACAGAAATAACTCACCAGCTCATAAACAGCTCGGCACAAGAAGCCGATCTGCTACCTGGCCCACTTCAGGGGGCATTTGATGATAGTTTGCATCCTATGCTGGATGGTCTTGTCGAAAATACGGATTCGCATGAGAGAGGCAGTAGATTTATAGCTCAATCGGCCTCTCCTCCATTGCCTTCATCTGCTGAATGTACAGATGTGTGCCTACAGCCTCCATGGCTGAATGGTGCTGCGGCTTCCAATGGTAACTTGGTCAGTACACAAAGTGAATCTGTTTGCGCATATCCCGATCCACTATCCTTCCACTTGTCATTTCAGCAATATTGTAAATTACAGCAAACATCGATGCTGTCGTCACCAAGAATCTCCTATGAGCTGGCCGACGCTCTGCATCTTAGCCGCAATGAAAGAAAAGCGTTGGACTATTACCGATGCCACCTTTCATGCTTTCGAAGTGTCAAGGGGTTCTCTTGGTCGGCCTACTCGATATTTCTTAGCACAGCTACTACTAGCAACATGGTACTTCATCTTCTTATGGCCATTTCACTGCGAGGCCTATCCCAGGACACACAAGATACGAACGTGTGGCGGCTGAGTAGAATCCATCTGCGCAATGGACTCCGGCTGTTGCAGGAAAAGTTGGAAGGTCAAAGTAATGACATTATAGAAGTTATGGTGTCTTTTTGGTTCTTGGCCTTATTTACAATGGAAAATGACTCTTCGGTCAGTGGTATCCAACGGCGTGAGCTTAGCAACAAGGTATATTATTATTCCCGAGCACACCTCCTAGACGAGGTCTGCGGACCGCCTGACACCAGTATGGCTTCATATTCAACAACAGAAGGCAGTGCGGCGAAAATAAGTTTGGTTATGAAAATTCTCGGTATGATTGCCAACGTGGACGTGCAGCTAAACTTTTGTGGTTACGGGGGGAAGCTCTCCGAGTTCTGCTACGAGAAGGATCGGATGCGCTATATACAGCAAATGTCGTCCAACTATCTAGAGTTGAACCACGGCAATAAGTACCCATCTTGTGAACTCATCTATGACATTGAGAGCCTGGAATGCAGCAAAGTATACCATGAGCAGAACAAGCTCTATCATCGCTTGAACCAGTTGTTCTGGTTCGGAATTGGCGACATTCAAAGCATCGAGAAAGATATAGAATCCCGAGAAAATGTGAGTACCTATCTGCCATGAGTATAAGAAAGATGTTCAAGTCATAACCCAAAATAGAAATACCGATCATTCTTTCGCATCGCTCATCGTGACACAGTAGATGACTGCAGCTATTCTCGCTTATACTTCCAAATTGACGCAGCAGTGTGCGAATTTTATGCACTTCGCTTGTATCATTTCCGCTGTCAGGGCGAAACACTACCAGACGATAAGATTCGCAGTTGGGTTACCTTATATCTACAGATTGCTTATCGACTTCAGCAGATCAAAGTCCGCTACCATTGGTTTGACAAGTCTCTATTCCTTGTAGGCGCTGAAACGCATGATGCTATATATAGGGATTGGATCCAGCGTCGAATGATTAGGTCCGATCTGAAGAAGGCTTTAATGTGCGTATGGGAGAAGGAAAAGATGCAGGGAAAGCGGCTTAGTCGTGAAGAATATCGGGCCATATTGCGTAGTGCGTCCGAAACTTATGACGCAATTCCGGCAATAGTTGACTATGTGTAAATAAGAATTCACGGTGATTCTAATTTTTCTCTCCTCTATCTTTCATTAAATCAAGACGCACTAAGTAGATAATCATCACAGATGCGACTCTAGTTTATAAGGTCGTGTCCGACAGCCAAGGGTAAAAACGTCGAGCTGGAAAGTGGTCATGCTGATTGGCTAGAATACACGCGCCTCTTAACCTCAACGCCGGTACGGCTGCGCTCTTCCAGTGCGATTAATCAAGGTCTGGCAGCTATTTCCTTAGTAGTAGGGCTAAAAGATGTTTGTAAAAATATATTGTTACACAATCTAGGAGCGTATTACAAATAGGAAGACCGTCCACTGTACTATATAAACATGGCCGGTCCTCCTACCAGTAGCGAGTCACTAACGCTCCGCAGCATCGCAAACAACAATATAGATACGATAAACCTTTCCTTCATATCAAGCAATGACTTTGATGGCACAATCTCCCAAGGCCAATGGGCTCAAAGGACCTGATAATGAAACGTTGCTGGCCGAAGTCCGCGACATAACCCAATCCGAGCTTTGGAAGAAAGTTGAAAAGTTCTACAAAAACATTCACAGCCCATCCTTTGGTAAGCTGAGCGGTGCAGATGATTTATCAGTTTCTCCCAATGGAAAGCAGCTTGCTTTTACCGGCCAGGTATGGACTTCACTTGAAGAACCTCCCAAATCACAGGTGTACGTCCTTGACCTCCCAGGTGAGACGAGGCTTGGGTTTGAGAGCCAGCCTATAGCTGTCACGCAGGGCAGCCACAACAGTAAGAAGCCAAAGTGGTCGCCTGATGGGAAGGCGCTTGCGTTTTTGTCAGACAGAGTTAGTAAGGGCAAATATGAGGTCTTCACCTATAAGATCGACCGCATCGGAGATGCCGTGCAACTATGTTCAGCGCCCCTCGAGGGTGTCGTTGAAGATTTTGCCTGGTCTCGCGACGGCAAGGAAATCCTCATTGGGCTTGCTGCATTTAGCCTACCAAAATCAGGCTTCGAAGGATCAGGACCTCTAATTGAGATACCCGACAACGCACCAGCCTGGATGCCTGCTCTTCGAACAGATCACACGGCCACTGACGTGCGCAGCCTTTGGATCCACGATATAGAAAGCGGACAGACACGCCGGGTCAGCCAGCTCGCGAGGAACGTTTGGAAATTTGGATGGTGCGGGGATGGTGAGGCCATTGCACTCGTTAGCGACAGGCCCAGAGAGGGAGCATATAAAGAGTCTGCTTTGGTGAGAATGTCTCTCGTCGATGGTTCGGAGACTGTCATCATTCCAAAGGGCTATAAATTCTTTATAGGCCAACCGACGGCATCTCCTTCTGGTTCCACTGTCGCTTTCATTGAATCCGTTGGGGGTGATCGAACAAAGCTGGCCGGTTCAATCGTTTGTATCGACCTAAGGACTGGGAACGAAGTCAGAATCACACCGGATGTCGACGTCTCTGCAATCTCGTGGACTAGTGAAGAAACTCTGTCTGGAATGGGTTTAAGGGATCTCACCTCTGTGGCGCTAGAGTTCAACATCCTCACTCGCAGCATTCGTGAGGTTTGGTCCACAACAAACGCGTGCGGGCCTTCATATCCTCAACCTGCAATGACTCCTTCGGGTGGTTTCGTTATAGTTCGTCATGGTTGGAAACTCCCCCACGAGATAGGAATCGTTAGCAAAATCGGAGATTACCGTAAAGTGCTATCTATCACTGATGATGGGAAGCAATGGCTGCTTTCTCAATTGGGAGAAAGCCAAGCCATCTCTTGGAAAGCACCGGACGGCCTTGACATTCAAGGATATTTGTATCTCCCCACCGGAGGTCAGAAGCCATATCCTCTGGTGCTCAATGTTCATGGAGGCCCAATCAGTGCGTTCGTCGACCAATGGATGGGCTATCGGGCATGGGTGGCATTCTTGGTCGCCCATGGTTACGCAGTTTTTAATCCCAATCCAAGGGGATCACTTAGTCGAGGTCGAGCTTTCACACAAATGGTCATTGGAGACGTCGGAGGTGGCGATGCCCAGGATTTGCTCAGCGGATTAGACCACCTAGTAAGCAAGGGCATTGCAGACCCATCCAGACTGGGCGTCATTGGAGGTAGCTATGGCGGCTATCAGTCCGCCTGGCTGACGACTTTGACTAGGCGATTTGCCGCATCAATTCCTATATCGCCTGTTAGTGACTGGAACCTGCAGTGGCTCTCGAGTGACGTACGAGAGCTATACCTCGACAACAAGCCCTTTGATATGAACAGTTTATACTTCACCAGAAGCGCTCTTAAGTTTGTCGATCGCTGCAAGACACCAACTCTCCAGCTCATAGGATCCCTGGACTTGTGCACTCCTCCTCCTCAGGCGCACTACTATCATACTGCTCTTATCGATCATGGAATCAAGTCGAGCATTGTTGAATATCCGCTCGAGGGTCATGGAATTCGCCGGTTTCCAGCTCTGATTGATGCTAGCTGTAGGATGCTCAGCTGGTTTAATCATTATATGCCACTGGATAAATAGAGACATATGTAGATGAACGTAGTAGATAGATAGCTTAATGCATATACAAGGGAGATGAATTCATTATTATCAACTATAGCGCATTATTTCTCTAAAGTTCATCCTGAATGGTTGTGGCAAACTATATGTTAGATTTAAATACTGCTTTCTCGTCGGCGATCAAATCTGACAGCTCTTTCTCTTCACCTACTCTCCAACTGATATTGTTGCCCCATTGCTTCTGCTCTTTCGATGCATCCGCAAGGCGCTTTGGCCATTGCCAGCGTTCAATCTTCTGATTTCCATTCTCAAGAAGCTTCACAACCCATTCGCCAAAGATTGGGACCATTTTAAATCCATGTCCAGAGTCTCCAGCCAGCACAACAAGGGAGGAATTTGAACCTGGAACAAAGTCGATGCAAAAGTCAGAGGTGGCCGTGTCAGAAAACCAGCATAGTTTCTTATTGACAAATGGTCGATCTGCCAACTCGGGCAGAACTTCCCTTAATAGCGTCCTCAGCTTCTTCTCATCAGCGCCTGGCATGAAGTCACTCGGCTCAAAATTGCCAGGCGGCAGCGATACACCATTTGCATTAGTATTGGTGAACCCGGCACCAAGGTGGCAAAGCTTCAATAAGCGGGTTTTGGGATCGGGCTCGAAGAAGAAGCCAAGGTCTCGTATATTTACGACGGGGATTCCTCGAAGGCTTTCTGCCTCTTCAACGCTTAATTGAATATGTGCAACGGACCAGCTTCGAGCCGTTGCAAACGCACCTAGCTCCGGGATCAGTGATGCACCAAAAGCACCAAGAGCTAATACGTTGAGACGGGAAAAGTGTTTTTTGCCGTCAGCAGTTTTGACCCCGACACATTGCTTGCTTTTAGTCTGCCTCTGGGAATCACTGGGTTCGTATAACAGCTCGACGACATTTCCATGCTGCTCGCCAGTGATGAATTTGATACCCATGCGTACACAGACTAGAAACAGGCTGTGGATAGCGTTGCTCGAGTGGGCATAACCGGCTATGCGATTGAAGTAGCCTTTAAAGCCACGCATTGGTCCCGACAGTTGCCAAGCATAGCGTCGGAAATCGTCTGGTGAATTTAAGAGAGAAATTTCATTCGCAAATGCTTGGTGCCCCTGAAGAACGGCCAAATATTTTGCTAGGCTGTCTATAGATTTTTTGGGCGCTTGAGACGATGTAGCAAGGATGTAACCAGTTTGATGATAGTGAGGAGCGAAGAGAGGCTGCCGCCAACTGTTAATGGCCTCCTGGTAACAAGGGGTTAGTGTTTATTTTTTGTGTAAGAGTGTTGAGACAATCTTCATTAGCCAGAGCGTACCAGAGCGAGATCACGGTAGAAGGGATCTTCGTATTCTGCTCGAATAATTTTATTCAGATCGTTGGCGGCGGAATAGGGAGAAGGAATATCTGATCCCCTCTCGAGGACAGTAATATCGGTGTAGCCAGCCTTACAAAGGTGCCAGGCTGTGGAAAGGCCAAAGGCCCCAGCACCAACAATTATAACGGGCTCCTTAAAGGACGGCATTGTTGATTCAGGTCAGCTAGAAGATGAACGATGATGCCACAGAAACGGTAGATGAATAAGTGTCACAACGCTTCGATCAATGGAAAGTTCAGCGCAAAGGCGTCTTTTGTTTATATACTGCAATCAATCATAGCCCAACGTTGATAAATCGGCTTCCGTCATTGGCCACTTGCAGCAGCCAGCCATGAGGAATACCGCATGGTATATCCATCAAAACTGAATACAAAACGCCCCTTGGCTTTTTTACTCGCACGTAATAGGCGTCACATAATGATCCATTGCACCTATTACAACATGGCACATATATTAGCCGACTAGCCGTTTCATTACGGAATATGAAGTTGCTGAGCTTATGAGGCACTCTCAATGATTGGCCAGAATATCCGCCGTGGAGATATACACCACTTCGGAGGTCTCTCGGGGTGGTGGGATGGATTCAGCAATGGTTTATGCCTTCAGTGCCTGAATACTCCTATTACCTTGATAACAAAGTACACTGTAGATTCGGTGGCATAGGAATAAACGCTCATTTGTGAAGAGCCAAGATGGAATAAATGAAGAACGTGTGACCATGGTGCAAAGTACCAACAGGTACTCCGTACTCCGTACAGAGTACTCTAGATCTAATCATAGAACAAGGCCGCACATGTTAGCATAGGGGTTCCCCACCACGTATTATTGGTTGATATGTACCTCTGTATTAACGCTTGTCAGCCCCGCAGCGATGTACCAGCTCTTATCGGAAATTTCCTTATCGCCTGAAAAACTTCTGGATCCAAACATTTTGTTTCTTAGCTTCAACCATCAAATCTTTGCTTCCGCGCGTATCGACCGAACCACCCAAATTCTACCCGCCTTTATAAAGAAACAAAACAAGAATGCGTCCCCTTACCGAAGAAGAGACGCAGGCCGTCTTCAAAAAGCTCGCCGAGTACACCGGCGCATCGCTCAAGAACATCATCGCACCCCAAGAGGATGGCGATCGCAACGTTTTTCGTCTGTCGCAGAACCGAGTCTATCTTGTTCGGCTCTCCATGGCCAATTTGGCGACGTCAATTGCTCGCGATAACCTTCTCTCTCTAGGGACCTGCCTTGGTATGCGTCGCTTCCTATATCGCGTGTGCCTTAAAACCTGTGGAAGCTAACATCATGCGCAATGGATAGGCAAATTTACCAAGTCTGGCAAATTCCGAATTCACATTACGGCCCTCCCTGTCCTCGCTGAGCACGCTCGGCATAAGCTCTGGATTCGCCCCAACGGAGTTATGCCGTTCCTATACGGCGGAAATATTGTCAAGGCGCATGTTGGTCGTTTCTCGGAGGACTGCCCCGAGCACCAGGGACTAGTTGTCTACACCATGGATGATGTTCCTCTAGGATTCGGAGTCAGCGCTCGCAGCACTGCTGAGAGCAGGAGACTCGACCCAACTGGTGTTGTTTGCTTCCGGCAAGCTGACTGTGGCGAGTACTTGCGTGACGAAGATACCCTGTTCCAGTCTGGTTAAAAGAAAAAAGCTTTCGTTATGGTTAGGAAGGGCAAGAACCCGGTCGATAAGATGACCTTTTTTTTAAAGCGTCAAATGCAATATCGTGGAGTTTGTAGGCGTTGACGGCGGTGATATTTTACCACTTGGCACGGCGTTTAAAGAACGGGCAATATTTGAACAAAGATCTTTCGAAGAAGAGGAGGCAAGGAGCCCAGCAACAGAAGCGTAGGAATGCGCAAGCTGGAGCGAAGGTCCCAAATCCTACGATGTGAGGCAACGCATTCTCTCAATGCGTTTGCTCTAGTCACTGGGCATGCATCAGCTTCTTTATAGAATTAATGCGATCTAGATTGGCATGGGCATACGACGTTGTTCAGTTCACAGCGCATCTACTTAATACTAAAGAACATTGTTAAACAATTTAGTCTCCGAAGCTTCGCGGTCGGTTCAGTAACGCAGCATATAAGTAATATCAAGCAAAGTGAGATCAACTTGGCTTCTTTCTGTGCTTGTCCATCCATTCTCGCGCATACTCAACTGCCTCTGACAGAGAAAATAGTCGGCACTCGGCTGCTCCAACATTTCCACGTATGACTCTACAATCCCTCTCAAAATCCGCGCCAAGCTGCTCAAAGTCGTCATCAGTAATAGCCACGTCCCTCACCGTTAGCCACTGTCTCTGGCCATCCAGCATGATGGCAAACGAGTTATTCTCAAAGCGGGGACTCTGGAGGCGATACTCGGCTAGATGGAAAGCCGTGCATTTGTCCCAACCAACTCCTAGAAGCAACACCCAAGCATTCACGGCTTCCAGTTTAGCCAATGGGCTAGATTCACCCAGGCGACAATTCGATGTATGCCCCTCTATCATATATTCCGCCTTAGGACCCAACGCCGCGAAGGATGTCTGCGGGTGAGCAGAACGCCGAGCACCAGGCCATGTGCGGAGCGTCTCTGGCACTACACCCACTACTCGAGTGGTTGTCGTGGCCCGGTCAAAGGCAGGAATCGAATCTCGTATAGGCTGCCACCATGATTCAGGCACTGGGGGAGCCTGCCATGCTGCAGGGTCTGAGTTATCGCCTGTATGTGTGGGAACGACGAGAGTGCCAGAAGAACCAAGGGCAGCAAGGAGGGAGTGGATGAGTGCCGGGGCAAAGCCGGGAACGAAGCCAACGGATCGAAGCGACGAGTGTAAAAGAATAACTGGATCTGGGGCGGGGATGTTGGAAAAGAGATGCTTGAAGGAAGCGGTAAGTTGAGATGGAGTAACAAGGGTGGTGAAGTCGGAGCTGCCCGGCATCATCAAGCCGAATTTAGATGAATATTTATTCGCTTGAAGTCGTTATTTGCAATGGAGACGAGATGGACATTATAACAGAAATTTTATCTCAGTCAAGATGCTAGTGTGATAGCTAATGCGTCGCCGAATGACTCATGTACTCCAACTTTCTCCAAATCGCAATCAATCTGAATATTCAATGTGCTACAGACAATTTTGCGGCCTCCTGTTAACTATATTCTCACCAATATACTCACTATATGCTGCCATAGTAGCCCGTGTTCTTCTTCTTACTTCTGAAATTCGGCTTTCATCGCCACCTTGTCTTGGTTTACGTTTCCAATTGTTCCCGCAAACCCCTTTTCGCGAATAGTATTCAATACTCTGTCCTTGTTTCGAATTCCAGCTTCTACCCTTGAACCCCGCCCTATAACAGTCTTGAGGATATCTTCAACTTCTGCAACATGCATGCTGCCCTGCAGATCGGCTCTCCAAGCGACATGATCGTCCGGCCTGACAAGAACCGCATTACGCTCCCAGATTTTCCGCACGTGTTTTTCCTGCGGTAAATGAACCTTTGTCATGGGAACTTTGAGGCGTAGAGCGGCATCAGAGAAGGCATCTGCCCATTGACCCTCCTCGGAAAAGTCGACAATGGTGAAGCCTTGCCCAAACAGGTCAAAGATACTTGTCTTTCCATCAGAAAGAAAGACGTGCGGTGGCCGAGCTCCTGGCCAAGTTGCCGGGGTGTAATGACGACAATTCCATTCGGGCTCTGCAACTTCAGCGTCTGGAACGATCACAGGAGACGTGTTGTATCGATAGCCCAGCTCGATGCCATGGTCTTGGTTCTCGCCATCGTTGGATGTAAAGAAGTCTGCTAGCTTAGCCTTGATTGCCTTCCCTTTTTCACTCTTTGAAGAAATCGCTTCAGATCCTGCTTCAGAAGCTAAGCTCCACGTTTTGCTCCATATTCCCCATAGTGTGCCTGAATGCTCAATATTCCGCACCGCAACGGGGAGACGTTCTAGCTCGTAGGACGTCAGAAGGTCTTTACCACCGTATCCCATTAAAGCGGCAGCAAGTTTCCAACCGAGATCAAAACTATCGCCGACAGCAGTGTTCATTCCGTAGCCTCCCGTAGGGATGTTCTGATGAGCCGCATCGCCGGCAAGAAGGATGCGCTGGCTTGGAGTAATATAATTCTCTGCTATGCAAATATTTGGCCGCCAGGTGCTTTTGATGAGAATTTCGTCTATCTTGACTAGGCATGGCGCCGATTCACCTCCTAGGACTTTATGTATCGTTTCTTCCGGATCGACTTGCTCCCAATCAACGCCGACTGGAATCTGAGTGTGCAAGGTCCAAGTGTCAATTTCATCCTGCGAAATCATGACGGCACCAGAGGTGAATCCAATATGCCAAAATTGCCCTTGTTTGTGCAACATTGTGAGATCCCGAGACTTGAAATGAATCAATAGCATAGCACCAGGACTGCATACCATCAGCGAAACGGATCATGGACGAAGAGTTTGAACAGCTTACACAGGCCCACCAATGAGATTAATTCCAACCGATCTGCGCACACGGCTACCGGCTCCATCACAGCCTACAACATACTTGCTGTGGACAGTGTGCTTCTCACCAGTGACCACATCGATTAAGAAAGACTCTACCCCTTCGTCTGTCTCTTGAAGTGACTCAAATTTTAAGCCAAAGTGCTCGTCAATGAGCGTCTCAGCTTGAATCCGAGGTTTGAGCCAAGACTCAAAGACAGCCTGAGAACAGCGCTGATAAGGCTCTCGTGGAAGAGAGCCATCATTCTGCGTGTTGATACGGTGCCGCCAAGCATCAACGGAATCCAGTTGCTAAAATTTTCACAAATCAGTCTATTCTTCGCCTTTCAAGAAAGAAAATAGCTTCACTCACCCATCTCGCTATCTCCTCTCCACCCTCTGAAAGCCCAGTACTCATGAGTACGTCAAACGAGTATTGCGGTGGAACACCTAGGATCAAGTAAGAATGTATAGGACCACCGATTCGCATTTGGAAACACCAACCTATTTCCCGCAAGCCTTGAGACAATCCCAGCCTGTTAAACAATTCCATGCTGCGACAATTTGTAAGATCCATTTTAGGCCACTTTGTCGTATCCAAGTTGCGCTCGGCCAGCATGCAGTTGATACCATAGCGAGCGAGCTGGAGAGAAAGAATCAGACCAGTCGGGCCACCACCAACTATCAGGACCGGTGTCTCATGGTGGATAGACTAATTAAAATGTAAGTTGGCAAAAAGTCTTGAGATCAATCAAGACTCACAGTTTTGCTAATCATTTTTATCAACAGGTTGTTCCGCAAACACTGGCGATGATACGAGCTAGATCAATAACTGATGAACACAACATGCGAACTGTAATCAATAATGCTTATAGACTTCAAGCCAGTTTATATAGTTTATAGTTCTTTACAGTCTATGATGTCTACCAAACATGTTGCTTTTTATGATCCTTATTCGCCCCCTTAGACACAAATCAGCACAATAGGGGTTAATTCTTTTTCTTTCTCGGTCAATAGTCAACACTCCGTACTCCGAGAATCTGCATATAATTTTCCTTACTTCCGATCACATAGCAGCAATCACACCTAGGGCTACAACAGATCAAATCAGTCATCATATGTTAATCATCGCGTAAGAAGTCTTGTCAGTCGGCGATGGAAGAAAAATCAAGGCCATGCAGGTTCATTACAGAAACATTCAGCTCGGATGTAGTATCAACAACGCCAAGAAATGGAATTACGAGCCAGATGGTCGCAAGCCGAGCCCACGGAGAAAGATGTCTTACGGACCCGATTGTTACACCTGATGTGGCGAATAATTCCTTCTTTGGCCAAACTTGCTATTTTTGGAAACCATTAAGACTATATTATTACAAAATTCTATAAGATGTCTTATTGTAGTATATTAAACATCCATTCAAGGCCGGTACAGGACAATAGCAAAATAGGAATGTCATATAGAGTGTCTTATCCAGGTCATTGGCCAACTTCCACCATTCTAACACGTGAAACCCTGGTCAGCTGTGATACGGTAAAAATAAACGGACTCCTTCAGTAGTCCGCTGGTGGGCACGGTACTTCGGGAGCCACAGATTGAGACGCTTGGGGTCCAATGAGTTCTGAGATGTCACATCATGGAATTATAGCAGTCGGAATTAAATACTTGGCCGTATTTTCAAGACTTGTGTAAACATGCAAAGCAATCTTACCAAGCCGTGGGGGTTAGACTCGCGATAAACTCGCGGTTAATGCACGGGCCTCACGATGCAACATCATTTATGCATGAGTTTAATAGGTCGAAGAGAGCCGATGTTTTGCGCTGCTACGTTGTTTCTACATAGTTTCCTCTTGACTGCGCAATCTACATATTCCCAGTGTTCAATCTCCAAGGGCCGGGATGGAGGTTGTTTCAGCCCGCACTATCTCTGATCCGAACATCTTTTGTTGCATCGAGTTTGAGTTGAGAATGACACTACCGGACAGCATTTGAGATAACTTTAAGGCAGCATGAGATGAGCTCATGGTGTATATTAGAATGTTGACATCTATTCGGATACAAGCAGTAAGTTGGCTTTATGCTTGAGCGAATACTTTCTTCACATGTCGTTAAAATAAAGAGATTAGCACACGTCACCGGGCCGTTCTGGATGCATAAATGCGATCGCGCATTTCTCTAGTCCCGTTTGAATGGCCAACAGGCACAAAAGAAGTAATATCCTCTAGCTGACGCTGTCCCCGTGCCTGGATGTTATTTCCGACGGCGACATATATACTGGCCGGATGTTGAGAACGGCCATGATTGAGTTGAGTTCGTTTGTACTTCTCACGACCCTGCCGCCCCAAATGTTAAGAACAAGGTTATCTATTACCTAATACTCTGTACACGGGAAGAATACGTGCGAAACATGGCTCCGACGGTTAGATGCTCGCGTAGATCAAGAATATGGCATCCAATTCCGCTACCGTAGGATATTTACAAGACCCGGAGCGACGTAAATTGACGGTTACGCATCATATTTCCCTCCATGTGCTGCAGACCCACAGCATTAGGCTATAGTTCTATCGAAGTCACGAAACGAAGCACTCAGTCCTCAGAGATGAGTGGCAGACTTGCCTGCACGCATGCCGGCAAACCATGGGATGAAGGGGTTTCTTCATTAATAGAGAGAGATCCTAGGTGAAAGTCCCGGTACAGCTTCTCACGGTCTTAGGTTGGCTCTCGCTCTACTTATAAAAGGCGGATCTCCATTGTTCTCAGTAAATACTCCGTCGCTTTTGGGAACTATTTAGGCTAATGAAGAAATACATCTAAATGGTCACAGAATCTTTCTTGATTTGGCTCTATCATGCGTTCCGATGCTTGGCAAATTGCCGCTAACAGCATTACAGGCAGCTGATAGAGGGTTTCAGCAAGGATACACACAGCAAACAGCGATTAATTCTCCGGTTCAGTGCTCAAGCAATGTCGTCATCTTGATGGTGCTGTGACTTGGGAGGAAATCCACGCATCAATCTCTCGATGAGATGCGAGTTTGTGGATTATTGTCGCAATTATCCGTTTGCATGATATGGGGTAATCCGGATATGCATGGACGGCGTTCGAGGCTAAGCTGAGTTACGCAAAGCGCCCTTTAAAAAACGCCCACGGGGTGAAGAGCCACACTCTTACCAGGATTTCGTAATACCGTAATAGGAAGAAAGTCGTCGATCTCTCCATCTAGATTGGACCGGGAAGATTCTCGGGAGCTATTTGCGGGGAGAGGGCCTGTGTTCGCACCGTGATAGTGCTTACAGTAGCTGGGCATTACGTGGAGCGGCATCACAAACATACAAGTAGCCTAAGAACGGTAAGCAGTCCTCCGACCTCTAATACGAACCCTCAGTGGAAGATGAGTTTGTTGTGATGATCATGGGACTTTCTCTCTAGCCATGGGACTCCACAGGAGGGTATTGGAGCAGAGCTTATATGAAGGCATATACATACATATAAATTAGCTGCCTGCCCTTTGGCAAGTCAATCGCGATTCAGTCTTCAGTCTTCAGTCTTTCATCATCCAATCAACCATGCTTTGTCTTGAGCTCCTATATCTTGGGCTCGGCATTGCTGGGGTCACAGCAGCCCCAGCTGCTTCTGCCGCAACGCCCTTGAAGGTCATCAGCTATGCTCAAACTCCAAATGGCTTCCGAGGCCCAGCCAGGGGGTGGAACACTTTTGCTCTGCAGGCAAATCCCAATGCGGCTCCTAGCTTCCAGTTTGACCAAGCACATGTTTTGACCCAATGCAGTGTGCTAGCGTCTGCTCCATTCAACGGTCAATACGACACGTGCAGTTTAGATTCCGGGTGGTCGGTTGGCGACCATGGAGATGACTTTGGTCGACTGATATATGACACGACTCATTTTGACATTCCTTCCTTGGCCAGCTCTCTTCATGCTAAAGGGCTTAAAATGGGTGTTTATGTCGTTCCAGGTGCCTTCCTTAATGATGTGAATAAGACTATCTTTGGTACCCAAACCAAGATTGGCGAGGTTTGCACAGGAAATGAGGGCTTGGCTCGTTGCATCTTCGATTATACGAGAACGGAGACGCAGCAGTGGCATAACTCTGTTGCTAATCTCTTTGCTTCATGGTATGACTTATCCCATTCAGGCGACAATGACTGTGAGCAAGCCACTAACAATATCAACTAGGGGCGTCGACTTTGTTAAGCTCGATTTTGTCACACCAGGCTCTCCGTCTAACGGCCAGAACTTGCCAGCAGATCAGAGCGGTTCTGTCATTGCCTGGCACAATGCCATCAAGAACAGCGGCAGACAAATCCGCTTGGACATATCTTGGAAGCTAGACCGCACCCAAAAATACTTCAACATCTGGAACAGCAACGCAGACGCTATGCGAACCGATCAGGATCTCAACAACTCAGGATCGAATGTCCTAGTAAGCTGGGGTACCGTGCAGCGCGCTATTGATAATTACCGCCAGTGGATCATTGCTGGCCTGCAGTTCTTTGACAAGTTGAACATTTACCCAGATCTGGATAACTTAGTGGTGGGCAACCCAGAGAACATCTCTGGCCTTAGTAATGGACAGCGTACCACTGTCATGTCTCACTGGATTGGAGCCGGCGCTAATCTCATCCTCGGCAATGATTTGACTACACTGGATGACTTTGGCAAAAACCTTCTAACCAATGCCCAAGCGTTAAAAGTTGCCGCTTTTACGGCTCAGTTCCCCATACAGCCACGCAACCCTGGATCGGGAGCTCAAAACGCGGCACAGCTTCAAGCCTGGATCGCGGGTCCATCTCCATCTCGTGAAGCCGTCGTTGTGCTTACCAATCTTGGCCCAGACAACGGCCAAGGTGGTTTTGGAACGCAAACCCGCGGAGTCCAGACGGTAACAGCAACCTGGCAAGATTTGGGAATTACTGGTAGTTTCAACGTTCAGGATGTTTGGAACAATAAGAACTTGGGAGTCATTAGCAACCAGGTTTCGGCGCAGTTGGACGAGGGCGCGAGCGTTTTGCTACATTTGACGGCAGCTTAGAGTCCTGCAGTTTTGAGATAGATTTTAATATTTGCTCGCAGAAATGTCTCATGAAAGCCTTTGTATATATCTCATACAGAGAGGCTTCATCTCAGAAGCATGTCAACTACCCCGATACCCCGTCAAAGCATCTTTGTAGATATCGAGAGCTGATGCGAGAGTGAAAGCCTTTACGTCCTCCTTGAATCCTTAGGCATTGCCATCTCGTGACTTTTCGAATCGCCTTGAACCCCAGTACGAGTATTTTTGCACAAATCCACGCTCAACAAGGCAGTCGTGCAGATTCATGTACTCTTGGGGCAGCACATCGCCGTCCAGGGTTGGTCCAGTATATGCCATATTGACCCAATCACGTCTCTCTTCTCGGATTCTGTATCCTTCAAACCTGCGCAATTCCTTCACAAGTTCTTGTCGCTCGGTTTCGGTGTCGCAGACGACAATGCAGTCAAATTCGCTCCCGCCGATGGAAGCCATGACGTTTTGTTTTCTTCTTGAGGTCAGATGGCAGACAGCAACATAGGCGTGGCCCGGAATATTTCCATACTTACTGAATGGGCTTTAGTGTTTTTGAGTTGAATTTGAGTAGATGATTGTCGAATGCGAAACTTTTCCAGAGGAAGAGGTTGATATATGAAGACTCAAGGGGGAGCAGGAAGGCACATTCACCGGGGACGGAAAACGCCCGTTTGTTCTGGTTCCTTAGCGTATGGGCAAACAAACGTAACGGTAGAGCTTCACAGTGGCTCTTGCGCTTGCAAACGTCATTGAATCATTATCAGCTGTGCGTTGGTACCTGAGGGCAGTAGTGTGAATCACTGCGCTGTTTGATCTTGCGATGGGGTCCTTTGTCTTGTCTTTGTGCTTAGCTTGGCCATCAAGGTGAATAGTTTTAGGGCCTGAAAGACTCGAGAATTCAACTATCAGTGAAAGGAACCTCAATGAATAGTGACATCTTTGCAGTTGGTGAGCATCAAGGCAAAACACCAGGAGGCTATGACGGCCCACAACTGATCGTGCACGGGCGAAGAATTATAGAGTTTGGCCGGATGGTAGAGTACAGGTACAAAGGAATACAACCAGTTCTATTTACAACTTACATTAACGGAGCTCTTTTTGGGGTCTCTCAGCTGTGGAAAAATGCTTATGAAGAAATGTGTGGTTCTACTATTGGGCCTGTATCTCGATCTTGATGGCGCCAATTCAAGTAAGCATGCTGTCATGTCCATAAGCATTCATCTGCCTATTGAAAGGCAGAGTAGAAGTAAAGGGTAAGTCCGTGGAGCAGTCCGGATCGCTGATCATACATCATTGTAGAGCTTAAGTGGAATGGCTTGTCATCGAGTGACATTTGCAAGGCTGCAAGATATGGTTGGATTAACCGAGGAAATCTTAAATGCGCGCCCTTGGCTCAAAGATATTCGTCTCCGCACACGATGGGTCAACTCTTCCAATCGCTGTTTACAAATTCCTTCTATTATGATAACTGTTGAGATGCCTCTCCATTGGCGATTCAGGGGGGGTGAAGTACAACAATGTTGTGTGGAGTCCACGATAACAGCCCACGGAAAGCTTTTTTCTCTTAACAAAGAGAGCGATACCGCGAGATATCCCCCGCATATTTAAAAGAATCTCAACTATATGGGTAAGCTGCTCTCACACTTGGTTCGCTTCGCCCGTTCGCCTACATCTTGTGCAAAACTACATATTTGAGGCTCGGTGCATTAGAAGCACAATGTTCAGTATATCAATGGAAGACAACCTACTCATTCACCTTGATGGGCAAACGCAATACATGCGCTAATCAAACTTTTCCCAAACTGATCTCCAGTGATTAGCAGCGATAATCCCGATCAGGTTAGCGTTCCAGGCTACATCTTGTAAATCCGGATTGGCGCACAGATGCCGAGCAAATCAGCTGCTACGAAACCGGCAACCGAAACATTCCATGGCAGTTACCGGAGTTTCTATCCCAGCTCCGAATCGCGAGCAGCCGCAGCCTTTGGCCTGTAAGGTACAAAATGTAATGTAACCAGCGCAATGCGGCGGCAGTGGAGAACTCCGGGGCGGGGTTAATAAAGGCTGCCAACAGGAGGCGATGCAGATTTTCCTCAGAAAAGGAGCAGGCAAACGAGCCAACGTACTCCAGGCTTCGTATCCTAGTAAATCACCTCCTTGGTTAGCCCTCTCCTCCTACGACTTCGTCGACTTCCATCGCGAGTTTCGGAGTTAGCCAGCGCGCCGGCGTCGACTAAAGTCCGCAGGTCGTCCCCGACAAGAGCTGCGTAGCATTAACATAAGGGTAACCTTTGAAGGTATAAGAGCCCCAGGGAGCCTGCTGCAAATTCACCTCGGATCATCGCAATCCAGCACTCGCAACAGCATAGAATTATACCATTACACATCAAGTCAGCATCAAAACCCCCAACATCATGGTTCAGTTTCTCGGCAAGGAGGTTGGTCCTATTGGATTTGGCCTTATGGGTAAGTGCTCAATGACTATCAATATCCATGGCGAGGTGATTCTTCCGAAAGCTAACAAGAATTCAAGGCTTAACTTGGCGCGCTGACCCCCCTCCATTGGAACAAGCTCTTGCCGCCATGAAAGCTGCTGTTGACAATGGCCTCACTTTATGGAACGGCGGCGAGTTCTATGGAACTCCCGAATATAACTCTATGACGATTATCAAGCATTACTTTACAAAGTATCCTGAAGATGCCGAAAAAGTTGTTTTAGTGATGAAGGGCGGCATTGACTTCAAGCTTCTCAAGCCTGACGGATCACCCGAAAACGTACGTCGGTCGCTCGATAATATTCTGACGCAGCTGGACGGTAAGAAGAAACTGGACGCCTTCTGTTGCGCCAGGCGAGACCCAGCATACCCCCTCGAGGTCACCTTTGGAGTGATTCAAAAGGAATACATTGACACCGGAAAGCTCGGTGCCATTACACTTTCGGAGTGCGGAGTCGAGACTATTCATGAAGCCGCCAAGGTGGCCAAAATTGCTGCCGCTGAACTTGAGCTGAGCATGTTTTCGCCGGAAATTCTTAAAAACGGAATTGCTGCTGCTTGTAAAGAGCATGATATTCCAATAATTGCATACTCGCCCATTGGAAGAGGAGTAAGCATCACCACTAAAATAAACTCAACATTACTTGGATTAATAGTTGACAAATACAGATGCTCACTGGCGAGTTCAAAAACCTGGAGGACGTCAAGAAGCTCGGGATGGTTTCCCAGTTCCCTCGCTTTCAGCAAGAGCAGTTCGAGCACAACCTAAAGCTTGTCCAGCAAGTTGAGAAAATCGCCAGCGACAAGGCTTGCACCCCCGCACAATTGGCTATTAATTGGGTGAGGAATATGACCGCCGACCCAGGGCTCCCTCTCGTGTTCCCGATTCCCGGTGCTACAACGGTCGCACGAGTGGAAGAAAATGCGAAGGTAGTCGAGTTTACCAAGGAGGAAATGAATAATCTCACGGACATTGTCAAGAACTTTGAGACAGCCGGCGATAGATACCCTTCTCATTCACCAACCAATACTTAGCAGGTTACAGGAGAATCTCTTTGAATATTTGAAGCGTAGGATAGTTGTTTAGCTTATTTAGTATTCGAGTAACTGCGAAATACTTGCAACTTCATCTTGTATAAGAGACTAAGCATCATGTTGCAAAAGGATGTTCAAGTGTTGCAATCGAGCTGGGGTGTCAGTCAACCTGGTGTACCTGCAGATATTCTGCAATAATTGGTCATGAGACATTAGTAAACTGCATCGAGCATGTTCGAAATGTTCCGAGAGAGCAAATTGACAGACGAAACCGCAGTTCCTGCTACTGTTCGGATCCTGCCGACGTCGCTTACATGGTAGCGAAATTGACTACATGCCGTCGATGCTGACTGCATATAGCCGCACGAACGAAGTACCAACCGCATGTAGACCATATGCAGCAGAGCATATAATCTTATTGTTTGTTTTGGCCTATGGGATATAAGATCTGGCAGCTGGTGTCTCCACTGGCCACAATCTGCTTAGCAATCCAAGAAAGTAGCGATATCTCCGCCTAACTCCTCAACTCTCGTGCTGCTAATTAGGACCACGTTCTAACATGGAATATCTGCTATAAGTGTTTTCACAGTACACTCTCATGCACTCATCAAACGCTTACATATAAATTCTGGATCTTTTGAAACTTAAATGACCATCTATTTACTCCGCCACTGTGCGCCCATGGCTACAGGGTATGTCCGACAGCTCCTTGGGTAAGGCCTAGTTGTATCTGCACTCCCACCTTCAGTTTTTGCAAGAACAAAGAGATGGAATCTTTGCTCTCACAATGCCCAGTTATTACTCCGTGCATACAATGTCCATCGTCATTACAAAGCCAAATGGCCTGTGATGAAAGTCGCCGATAAGCCGGATGATCCGCTCCCCCGCATCTGTCGATGTCGTGATTTCATGCCCCAAGCACACTCACCTACTTACACACATAACATATCAAATCATCGATAAAGTCCATTGTTCCTCATATATAGCTGTAATCTCCAGTAAAAGAAAGTTGAGACAGTATCGGCCCATCTTGAGTTTGTCTATAGAGCCCAAACACAATGTCTAATCCTAAGCAACTCCATCTTACCGCGTTTATGCGGCCCGTCAGCCTCCATACTGGCGCCTGGCGGTATCCTGGAGCATACGCTGATGCAAATTTCAACCTTGCCCATCTCAAGTCATTTATCCAAAAGCTGGAAGCTGCCAAATTTGATGCTTTCTTCATGGCCGACCATCTGGCTGTCCTTAACATGCCCATAGAAGCCCTCAGACGAAGCCAGACAGTCACTTCATTCGAGCCCTTCACATTACTCTCAGCTCTCTCGGTTGTAACAGAAAAGATTGGTCTAGCCGCTACTGCTTCTACAACATATGATGAGCCTTACCACATTGCCCGACGCTTTGCTTCACTGGACCATCTTAGTGGCGGTCGTGCAGCGTGGAACATTGTGACTACGGCCAATCCAGATAGCGCCAAGAACTTTGGCCGTGACGAGCACATGGATCACTCAGACCGGTATAAGCGCGCCAAGGAATTTTATGATGTCGTAACCGGGCTTTGGGATAGCTTTGCGGATGACGCCTTTATCCGGAACCAAGAGACTGGCATATTTTTCGACCCGGAGAGGATGCACACACTCAACCATGTGGGAGATGAGCTCAAGGTCAAAGGCCCTCTAAACATTGCTAGACCCGTGCAAGGTTGGCCCGTGATAGTACAAGCCGGACAGTCGGAGCCAGGGCGACAGTTGGCTGGCGAAACGGCCGAAGTGGTCTTCTGTTCACCTGGAAATATCGATGCGGCAAAGGCGCTGTATGCCGACATCAAGGGGCGGGCCGTTGCCGCAGGCAGGAAGAGGGAGCACATCAATATCCTACCAGCGGCCATGGTAGTCATTGGCGATACCATTCAGGATGCCAAGGAGAAGAGGCTCAAACTTGATAGCCTCGTCAACTATGAAAGCTCGATTGCAAGCTTGTCAATCTCCCTGGGAGCTGACGCTTCAAAGTTTGATCCAGATGGCCCACTGCCCACCGATTTACCGGAGACCAACGCCAGCAAGACGAGTCGAGAAGGTGTACTAAGGCTCGCAAAAGAAGAGGGCTTGACTGTGAGGCAACTGGCACAGCGGTTTGGAGGGTATGCTGGCTTCGCCTTTGTAGGAACGCCAGACAGCGTGGCAGATACATGGGAGCAGTGGCTAAAGGAAGAGGCGTGCGATGGATTTACCGTTTGCTTCCCCTACCTGCCGCAAGGGCTGGATGACGTGGTCGAGAAATTAGTACCAGAGCTGCAGCGTCGGGGTATCTTCCGAAAGGACTATGAAGGAAGCACACTGCGTGAGCACTTTGGTCTGCCGCGACCTGAGAACAGGTTCTTTTCCGCTGCAGCGTCTGGGAGTGCTTAGACATGGCACATATATGTATGTATGATTAGAAGTAACTTAAGATACAAGACAAATCAAAAAGTGTAATACCAACATGTCAAGTGGCCTGTTAAAATAAAGTTTGCATGTCTACTAGCAAGATGAGAAGCTTTGAGGGTTTGAGCTGTACGATATATTCAAATGATTACATGTACTAGATTCCTATGTATAGACGAAGCTAGATATATACAGTGCTTCTGCCAATTTCATCTTCATATCGCATCAAATTATTTCATTATACGTTTTTTCAAGCTTAAGCCTTGGGCAAGAGCCAGGTCGTCACGGAGAATCCAGGAACACGAGCGTTCCAGGTCTGGCTCTCGGACTCGGTACCGACCTGGACCCAGATGTCGTGGTTGTATCGGTTCTGGATGACGACCGTGCGGGTGCCATCGGGGTTGATTGAGGCGACGGACTCCAGGCCGGTGCCGTCGTCGAACAGCCAGCTGCCGGTGCCGTCGACGATAACGGCGCCCTTGGGAATGTACTTGCTGAACTGTCCCATCATGTAGTAGTCAATCTCCTTCTTGTAGTTGCTGCCATCGGCGCTGACAGTGACGAGGCCAGTGCACTGGTGGCAGTTACCGCCGCCAGAGAGAGCCGGGCCACCTCCGGTGAAGGAGCCCAGGGTCCAGGCAATGATACCATTGGCCCAGTTCTGGAGAGGGAATAGGTTGAAGCTGGAGCTGTGGACCCAGTCAGTGGTACCGACGGCAGTCCAGCACTCAGTCATGTACTGCTCCTTGTTGGGGAACTGGTTGTGGAACTGGGTCAGAGGAGTCCAGTTGTTGGGGCCGTTGCCGGCATAGCAATGCCAAGCAGCAGCCTGGACATACTGGCCAGCCATGTTCATGACAGTTTCGGGGTATGAGTAGACGTCTGGAGAGCAGCTGTTAGTTTTCCGTTTTACTTAGCGGGTCAAAAGGAGGCATCAAGAACAAACTCACCCTGGTTGTGATCCCAAGCCCAGATCTGGGTGTTGAGGCCAGCAGCGCGAAGAGCAGGGCCAACCTTGTCCCGGATCAAAGCGCCAGACTCGTCTTGCTGGACAAGCAACGTGGGCATGTCATCCTTGTTGTTGAGAGGCTCGTTCTGGATGGTGATGGCATCGATATGGGCACCGCCGCTCTCGTAGGCCTGGATGTACTTGACGAAATACTGGGCATACGCATTGTCGTAGGCGTGGTTGAGCTTGTTGTTGCCGGTGCCGCCGCCAATCAGCTTTTGGTTGACCTTCATCCATCCGGGGGGCGACCAAGGCGTGCCGAGGATAGTCAAGTTGGGCTGCAGCCTGCGCATGTTTGCAAGCAGGCTGACCATGGCATTGCCACGATCGCCCAAGTTGAAGTTGGCCAAGCTGGTGTCAACCTTGCCGCCAGCGTCATCATAAGTGTAGGCTGGATCACCAGAAAGATCCGAGCTGGCAACGGTGTGACGCAAGAGGTTGAAGTTGATACCTGCAGGGGTCATCAGGTCGTTGAGAAGCTGAGAGCGGGCAGAGGCTGAGAGCTTGTTGAATGCCGTGACGGTGGCATCAGTGACGGCAGCACCGAAACCCTTGACGGTCTGCTTCTTGCCAGTCTTCTCCTTGATGGTGAACTTCCAGTTGTCAATGCCGGGGTTGGCGGCGTTCAGAACAGGCGCCTGGGCGGCGCTGAGCTGGTAGCGGCCATCGGCGCTCGAGGCAAACGAAGAGGCAGCGTTGACGCCGCCAACAGCGGCGATGGTGGTGAGAACAGAGAGGAACAGCATCTTGAAGGTCGTTCCCAGCTAAGAGGAGAGAGGTACAGAGCAGGGAGGCAGAAGCTTAGTTCCAGAGGGGCATGATCGTCCCCTTTTATTCACCGAACGGCGAGATACCTTCGGATGAGACGCCCACTCGGCCGGTTGCCCGGAAGTTGTCAACGGGTCTGGCCGTACGACAGAACCCACTCGATAGAATACGGCAGCCAGCATCCCGAACTGAATCCATCCAGACCTCTCCCCCTTAGGCAGCAGGCTAACAACCCCCCCTTGACTCCTTGATCACACCTTGGTTAACATTCTCAATAAGCTTAGTTGCATTAGTGGTGCTCAGCTGCGGCGCAACCTCCAACTCGTCACGGAAGAGGATAGGGCCACGACATAGCCTGACCGAGACGTCAAATCTCACACAGACACAATTACGAGGTACGAGGAGCCAGGACAGGCCAAGGACTCAATCGGCCCTATCTCAGAGCTCCGGCCCCCGGAGCCGCTGTGGAGGGCGACTGCCGGTCCATACCGCAACCAGGTAGCCCGTGACGATCGTCAAAGGCCTTGAGCAGAATAGTGATGGCAGTACCACCAACAGCGCTAATTCTCATCGTGGAGCACAGGTTATCTTCCGAACATGCTGGCACTACACACTCCGTACAGACAATGCCGCTGTACTAGTCCCCCTCTTCGGCATGAAATCCAACAGGATTATCCCTCCACTCACGGGCGAGCAAAAGAATCCAGCCAGGGGCAAAACACAGGAGAGAAAGGCATGATTCGTGCCGCCAGAATCACGTGTATCGTCTCGGACGCCAACAAGCGAGTGCCAAAGCCGAGAAAATGCGGGTGGGCTCCCGGCGGCGGCGTTGCCAAGAGTCCATCAATGGGCTTCCCAGCTGCCGTTTCAAACAACTTGCCTAATTGGGACATATGAGAGTGGCTATACTGGGGCGGCAAAAGCGGAGTCTATTGAGGACCTGGACATGATACGATGTGGTGCTGACGAGCATTTTGGGCTTCGACTGGATTCACGTGTGGCATTGATGGGCTCCTTTCTCTCTTCTGGCGTAGTAATAGAATTTGCAGGGCTATGCTTCCGTTGACGATTCCCACTTCCCGTTGCCAAACACAACGACTTGCTACTTCATACACAAACTGAATTACGTGATAGAGCCAAAGGTCAACCCACGAAGAAAAAAGAAAAGAGAAAAACACCAGAATAATAGACCCAAGCAGCTATCCCCCCTCAAAACTAAGTCTCTCCACTCCACCCTCTTCCCCACGTTCCGCACATAACATGCGCGGTGCCTGATCATCGCGCAACCACCACAATACTATCTTGCAACCATTCGATAGTCAGAAAGGTCCAGGGCCACAACTCACAGCCCAGATGGAAAACAACTCCGGTCGTCCAATCGTTTCCGTTTGCGAAAACCCCGTTCACCGCGTTCCGCCGACGGAACATTGCGCCCCTCGAAGCCGTAAAACCATGTCAAGCCGCCAACTCCAGCTAGCCCCAGTGACATTTTGGTCTCTTAGCGTTTCAATTAAGCGTCCAAACAAGCATACAACAAGCATACGCAAACTGTTAATGACCCCCCTCTTGAGCCTTTCGGTAATGTAATGCAACCCATTGAAAGAGAAACTGCTCTCTCTCTCTCTCTCCCCTGGGCATGCACGGATACGTCCTCTGCACCTTATTCGCGGACAACCCGCTCCGCATTACCTCCGTCGACTATTACGCCGGCAACATACAAAGAAGTTGCAGCATCTCAATTGAAATAGGAACCGAGCCTCTTCTTCTCAGCCGAAATCGCGTAAGCCCGCACAACGCCAGCATAGGATTACTACTACTACTACTACTATCGCGTCATGTAAAGCAATGGACAAAAATACGGCCCAACCCCCCAACCTGCAGTCCCCCATTGAAGAACCTTCTTTTTTCGGCCTCATCTCCACAAAAAATACAAAACCAAGACTGCCCTTTTTCTCAGGCTTGAAAATGCGTTCATCGCCGAGATTCCCCTAGCCCGAGCCGGAGCCCGAGGTCAGTGCTGAGCATGGCGATGGAGACAACTGCTGCTAGTAGACGGCGCCTCTCTTTAGCGGGTGACGGGTCCGTGAATCTTGTATGTAAAAGAGGGATGTGGGGGGGGGGGACAATGGCAAATTTACAACTCATAGTGAGATGCATACAGAAACTCGTAGTAAGCCGACAAGGCCGAGCTCTTCTCCCTATTCCAATGTACGTGTGCTAGGTATTTTCTACAAGCATCACGGCCCAACATCTCCGGAAACAATATCCGTCGGCTATCTTCCACGGCACAGAAATAAAAGGTGGCGGACAGCGTTGTTCCTGTTTCTGCAATCTATTCGAGACTCGCCCACGGAATCTAGCATCCCTTCCCCACGGATCCTCGGCCAAGCTTACCGCGAACAGCTAGGTGAATCACAGCTCAATGCACCACGACAACTCCACTGCCCAGGATCAAGCTGGGAACCGACGCTCTGGATTGAGCCTTTCTATAACGAACCATATCTGTAAGCGTCTCTATAAGCATCTACTCCATAAGCACCTCTCCATTGCCCTACAGCACAACCATGTAGCGGTCAATTCTTCAACCCAATGACCATGCTGCACTAAGTGCCGGGGCATCGCTTCGTATAGAATCGCTGCCGTCCGTAAGGCCTATGTCTCTGATCTGACGATGAGAAATCTGCCAAGAGTGAATTGCCGTCGACATGGTATATACCATGTGCTCTTTATTCTCCTAACTACGCGGGCAGATCACTGTTCGTCATTCTTCCCTTTCCTCTCCTCCACGCCCTTCCGGTCAGCCTTCTGCATACCCCAAGGTCGATTTGGGCAAAGAGCAAGATTTCCAAGTAATTGAGCCCAATCAGTCCACGCTCGAGGTCGTCGGGAAAAGGCCCGATTCCCCCCAAATAATCTCGATTTCGTAACGAAGCGGGCAGAGCGGACAGAGGGCGGACAGGGCGGCCAAAGTAAATCGCCCGCCATCATGCATATGGCTGACAGGATGGATGGATACCAATAACAAGGCGGACCATGGCCGGCAGCCCTGCGGTGCCGAGACCAGATTCAGGCTGGTTCGTATCGATGGCCGGCAAGGTCGTCTAGTCTGCTATGCATCTGATAACTTAAATTGCCAGTCACCGCCTCGTCAGGGTATACGCAAGCAAGGCAACTAACTATACGAGAGCTCCATTCCATAGTGCGGCTCAAGCTGCCAACGCATTCGGGATGCGCCTCAACCCTCCGTCAAAGTGGAACGTTGCGCGCTAAAGAGGGCAACCATCCTCAATAGAGCTGCATGATTACGTTTGGGACAATGCCACACACCAAGCGCACATGTGTCTTGGGGCGGGCTGTCCACCACGTCACTTTTTCGGACGGCATGCCAACGAGGCGGCGTTTGAGAACCATCGTCATGTTATGGTGCAAACGCGGCCGTTGGTAGCGCCAGAGTTGCTGCATGTCGTCGATATTGAGTCGCTGGTTTCTCATAGAGCAGGGCCAAACAGGTCGTTGGCACTCTCCAGCTTTCTCCGCTTCGGGTCCCTTGCTTCTACGGCGTCCCCAAAGACTGCTCCGTCGTTCTGTGTTGTTGGCTTCTTGACTTTTGCTGTCGCTTGCTCGCGTCTCGCTCGCTGGAGGGCTACTAGATCTGCCCTATCTGTATCTCTACATTTCTGCAGCTTCTTTCGAAGAGGCTTCAAGGACTTGACGAGCTCGGGCTTCTCCGGCGTTAGCTTGCTACGAGAGAGGAGTCAGATGTTCTCAGATAGACACTCACCGTTTCCCAGTAATCCTTCATCCGCTGTGGAGGTTCCTTCTCCAGCATGGAGCGGCAGCTCTCAATCGTCTTCATAATCTTCTCCCGCATCTCTGCATGTGAACCCATATGCCCATCCTCTCCTGGTTGGGATTCGGGAATCAGCATGTCCACCAGCTCCTTGTCTACCATCAAAAGAGATGCCATCATCATTTGGCTAGGCGTATAGTGGAAATAGGCGTCCGTCAACAAGGGGCTGAACTTGAGAATGTCTCGAGCCAGCGCGTGAGCCTTGGCCACTCTGCCTTCTTCCTCTGGGAGCCGCCTTCTCAACTCCAGTATGGCTCCCTCGAGCGCCCTAAAGGGATGGCGCACGTCGAACGCGAAGCGAATGCCCTGGCAGAGCAAGAATTCTCCAGCCAGAATCTGCTCGCTCGTGGTGTTGGGGAACATTTCAGCCAGCTTAGCCAGCCTGATGTAGTATCCCTCCGCCTTGCAGCCAAAAAACAGCGAGGTTTTCAAGAGTTCGGTAGGAGGGTACGTCATGACCGAGTTTGTAATGTAGAATCTCCGGAAGAAGACGGCGGCCGTGGATCGAATCTCGGTCGGGAGCTCGCAGAACTGCGCCGCGCGGATCAGCTCGGTGGTGAAGAACTGCACCAGCATTGTCTCCTCCGCCGGCGTCAGGAACTCGGGCTGGGCATCGGCTGCAAACCGCGGCGAGATTTGCTGCTTGGCGAGGTCGTTGGTCTTGACTCGAAGCTCTCGTAGGCTGGTTGGGGAGAAAGACCAGAGGCGGAACTGGCTCGACTGGCGGTATCTCTCGTCTTCGGTCGCCATTTTTGCAGATGGAGGCAAAACTCTTCGGGAGCTTAAACTAGAGTATGGGGGGCAGCTTCGAGTAAGAAGAATGGGCTCCAATCCAAGACTCGTGCTGCCGAAATGGAGAGGTGAATGGGGAAAGGGAAGTGAAGCTACGGATAAGAGATATCGAAGCTTAGGCCGTTGCACGTGCTGCACAGTATTGACCGAGTCTCATTTCGTACTGTGCGCGCCAACTTTCGGCCAGTTGCCAGCCTCTTCAGATAGAAGATAGAACTGATAAGCACACAAGAACTCCCGTACTTGGCAAGGCAAGTCATGGCAAAGTCATATTTTGTAGATTCATGTCAATTTTTCTCTCAAGCCGTGCCGCGGCATGTGCAAATCTCTTTAGCAATATACCTAATGCAATACATGGCCACCGCAGTCTAGTTTCTTTTTTTGCTTTTTATGCTCCGGCTCAATTTCGACGCACCGCAAAAACAATGGCGCTACCAATAATCTATCCATATCCAGCCAAGAACATGAAAGATTTCAACTCATGTCATTTCACTTCATTACAGGGATCATTTTGAGAACAAGAACAAGAACAAGAACGCCGTTTAACCCCCCCAAAAAGAATGAACCGCACATCAGGACCCTGGACCGCCTCAGTATCCCACAGTGGAGAGCTTTCTAGGGACGGGAGGAGGCGGTGGCTTCTTGGCCCGGTTGACAGGAGGAGGCGGCGCTTTCTTGGATTCCACCGCGACTTGGGGATTCACATTGAAGCTGCCGTAGCTTGTGGCCGGACTGACGCTGCGCTCTCCCCAGCTGGGGGTGTTATCCCCGCTGTAGACCGAGTTGTCGTCAAAGATGTTGTCTTCCCTGCTTTCGGGAACACTGCTGGTGGTGGGCATTCTGGAAAATGAAGTGGATGCGGCTCTCGCGCGAACAACAGGTGGATTCCTGGCATCAAAGGTTGCCGATCTCAACATTGGTGGCCTGGTCGATGCTGGGGGAGGCGGAGGGGGAGGGGGTTCTCTCGCCGTCATGGTGCGAGTCAGCTTGCAAACGGGAGCTGAAGAAGCGCCCTCATAGGCCTCGTTGATGACGCTGCTCCGGACGGGCTGCGACCGAGCAGAGACGTTGGAGTAGATGCGATCCAGGTCCGAGTTTCCGCCGGAAGACGGGCGGCCAGGCTCTGCGCCGCCAGCGACCCAGGACTTTCGGATCCGGCGCAGCTCGTTGGCAGCCCGTTCATGATATTCGAGCTCGGCATCGAGAAACGACGTGAGGGCGCCAATTGTGTCTTGCTCCGCCTCCCTGATGTCTTGCATGCGCTGAAAGACGTCTTCGGTGCTGTCGTCAAACTTGGTTTTGTTGACGCGCAGCTCCTCCTCGAGGCGAACGTCGTCCTTTTTGGCCTTTTGCATCTTGCCCATTGTGGCGTCGTAGGCGAGCCGGCGGCTTTCCAGCTTCTTGCGAGCGGCCTGTTGGAGAGTCGGTGTGAGCAATTGACTTGGACCACGGACAAGGGAACGAACGTCACACATACCTGGTACTCCTTCATCATGGCAAGGTTTCGCTCAATGTGCTGCTGCCAAGTTGCATTTGCACAATCGAGGTATGTGGTCTGGAGCTCGGCGAGCTGCTCGTTGGCATTGCCCATGGCTGCGAGACGGCGGCTGTATTCCGCGTCCGGCAGCTCTGCCGCGTGAGCAGACATGGTTCGGCCGAGATGCGCAAGAGGCAGGCTGCGATTTCTATCCTCGAGGGCATCGCAATGGCGCGAGAGCCACCTGGTGTAAATGTTCATGGACTTGAGGAGGCGCTCCATGCCTGCAGAGGGCACAGTCACCGGTCAGCACTGCTACGGGGTCAATTGGCGTCTGGAAAGCGGAACACGAACCGTCATGGCGAATGTCCATCTCGACCTCGAGCTCTTTGAACTCTTCGGTGTGAGTCGCCTTGGCCTCGGCCCCCATCTTCTCGCCAGCCCACTGCATGGCGCGGTCGATCTTGCGTGTGAAGTTCATGGCGTCGTCGGAGTCGAATATGGCAACCTGGAAGGGCTATCGACCAAAAACTCGAGCAAGTCTCGGATCGTCTTTGACCAGCTCTCAGCGACAAGAGAGAGAGATTTGTCGCAGCGAAATGGGCAAATAGGCAAAACGGAGAATAAGATGGAAAAGCACAGCACGTGAGCTCGGATCGTTGCTTATAACTAGTGCTCCGTAGCAGGAGCCGTAACAGCAGATGGACCTTTGGATTAGCAGATCCAGGCCCTGGCCAAATGCTAGCACCTATACCGAAGGTACTAATGTAGGTAGGCAGGTCCTAGCGTGAGCGTTGGTAACTTTTGTTTTCCGGGGAAGCAGAAAGTGTTGTGGTATTTCGTCCAGGCTTGGTGCTCAACAAAAACGAGAGAACTGGTGTTGCGTTGGGCCAGCCCAGGTGAGCGAGAGACAGTAAAAAGGAGGCACCTGGGTGAGCGAGTGAGAAGCAGACGAAAAAGACAGCGTAACGTAGTATGATGCCTCTGAAGGAGAGTCGGGGGAGAGGCTCGAGAATTAAACCAGAAAACGCGGATGCTTGTTGAGGTGGCGCTGGCCAGTGACCTCCCCAAGATGGAGAGGCCCAGGAAGGGTCCGCCCGCCTGGCGCGAAACTTGGCAGGGATCGCCTGCTTCTGGCGTCGCACCGCCCCTGGCGCTGGGCTCCGGGGCGCCGCCAATTGGCCACGTCCAGCGCGTGGCTGCGGGTTCGCGTCTTCAGGGGCTCTTGGGGCCTCTGGGGCTGTTCCGGGGCACCTGGAGCTTGCCCTGCCCACTAAGAGGCCGCTGTAGAGAGCAGGCTAGGCGGGAGCCCACCCCAACCTCCACGAGGGCGAGAGTGAGTGGCGAACAAACGGATGCATCTCAAACGGTGCGAGAAGAGGAGGATACGAAGAATCGCGGAAAAGAATACGAGCCGGGGGTGGGCGGCATCGTGACGTCTTGGGCAGCTGGAGTTTATTTTTGGGCTTGCATGGCTGATGTTTATAGAAACAAGTCAGATTTACTCTGGACCAACAGAGACTGCCACTCTGCCATGGGAGCCTGCCAGGTTCGTAGTGGTACTAGCATGAATTGACGCCATCAGTTCTTCAAGTGATCAACACCACTCCATACATGCACAGTACATGCCAATTCGTATTCATGTCCATCATGCATTGCTCGCATCGAAGATCGTCAAGCGATCAGCCCTCCTCCACCTTTCCCCTCCTCACGGCACACGGAGCAGCGGCCCTGCCGTTCCCCTTTTTTTTCTGCTTCAATTTTGTCTGGTCGTCTTGGCCATCTCCTCGTCATCGACTCCGGGCTCCGTGCTCCGTGTTTCTACACAGCGCTGCGGCGCGGCGCAATCTCGCTGCCGGTCCAAAGGGTCAAGGCTTCGCCTCCCGTGATTGCTTCAGGTGCGCCGATGGACAGATGGACGGCTAATTGTCTTGCAACCCCGTGTGCGTTTTCGATGCTGCCGCAGTGCCGTGCCGTGCCCGGTATGCTTGCAATGCTGATACCCACAACTATCTCTCCTATGGAATTTGACACGTATAGACCTGATACTACGGAGTACGGGGCGCTGAGATTGGCAATGGCCGACAATGCAGGCCGCTCTGCAGGAACAAAGTGCAGGTCCCTCCTGTCACGAGTCAACGAGGCGCTGATAGTCGCCAATAGTCATCAGCTTCTAGAAATATTCTTCTATTTGTGTCCCTTTTTTTTTTCTCTTTTGGTCTTTTGGCGCTGGGGCTGGGGCGGAGCTCCATATGCGGGTACCGTGAAAAAAAAAGAGCATGTTTCAAGTTTCACCCGAAACAGCCCCAAGACTGGCCGGCAAAGCGCCGCAAAAAGACGAGCATCGGAACGAGGGTTGAGGACGTCAAGCGTCCAATCGTACCTGTGACCACGGCATCGCCCCATGAAGCTCACAAGAAGGCAAGTAAAGATTACTTCGTGTTGGAGTGAGCCAACCAGCTGTTCGTTGGTGATGACTCATCAGCCGAGGTGCTAGCATCGATTCTCGTAGTGTTTTCGCACCTCTGTACCTTGGTACCCTCCTCAATGTGTAGCTGCACTCGCTTCATGTGTCGTTCGACAACACATGCCACCTCAGAGTTGAAAAGCAATGAATCAACCTTGGATACACAACTGATGCCCTCTAGCACACGTGCGCCGGCCAACAAGCGTATACACAACCTTGAAATGTGGCGCCGCGAGGCCGCCCAGCATCCCCGCACCCTCCCTCATACGATCCTTCGTCTTCCAATCTAAATCTGAAGTTGCTGTGTATAATATCGACAGCCCTTATACCTGTTCCTTCAGTAGCTGCCTAACGTAAATCAACACATCTCTCTCCCCTCCGGGAAACGGCGTGGGATCGCAACAGCTCACCCGCAAAGCTCAAAGCTTAAACAAGAGTCAGGAGAGCACACCACCTTGGTCGCTTCTTAGCGCTGCTAGTTCTCCCCAACTTGGCCAAACAGGTGCTAAAGCACTGCGACTAGCAGAGATAGCACCTCTCGCGACATGATTCCGGCTGTAGCACGGAGGCCTCAAGGCAGACTCTGTTGGCCGGCACGGCTTTCTTATGTCGCATTACTAGATACAGAGTAGAGCCCTACTATATAGAGGTGACGGCTTGTCAGACGCGCATGTAAATTCCATCTTCACTTCTTCACACGCCAGACCTTGGCTCTCTTGCAACAAGCCGTCTCCTCCATCGTAACCCGGCAATCGCCCCAACACGAGGCAATAATGAACGTTCACCATACACCGTACGGCCAGCCGAGCCCTTACGGAGGCCAGCCAAGCCAGTACTACCCACAAGGCGGTCCGGCCCCGGCTCCGGCGCCGCCAGCGGGGCAGCCCGGCTACTACGGCTACGGACCAGCCCCGACTGGTGCTCCGCCCGGTGCTCCGTATCAAGGCCAGCTCCCCTACCATGGCGGCCCGCCTCCTCATTCTCCTAATCCTCCAGGTCAGCAGCAGTATCCGGGCCAGCCGGCTCCTGGGTATGTCGGCCAGCCGGCTCCATATGGGCAGCATTATGCCCACCAGCAGCAGCAATATCCCCCTCAGCCATACGGCGGCGTAGCGGTAAGAGAGCAGACGGTCCTTCGGAATAGCCTGTTTGAGACTTCATGCTGACACGTATTTACATTGCAATAGCCGCCCTCTCAGCAGCAATGGCAGCAACAGCAGCAACCTCAGCCGGGCTATGCCCCGGTTCCGGGCCAGCAGCAGCCATATGGTTACAACGTCCCGCCCACGCCGGCATCTCCAGGATACGATACAGCTCAGAAGCTCTCATTTCAGCGTATAGACACAGCTGCCGATGTCGAAGTCCTTCGAAAGGCAATGAAGGGAATGGGCTGCGATGAGCGTGCCCTCATCCGCGTCTTCGCCAATCGCAAGTACCAGCATCCGTGGGCCCTTCAGCAGCTAAGGAACGACTACGACGCCCGGTTCATGCGAGAGCTGGAGAAGGACATCAAGGGTGAGACCCGGGGCAACTTTGAAGACGCGCTGGTAGCCCTGATCAGAGGACCTCTCGATCACGACGTATACACTCTAGACAAGGCGCTGGATCGAGCAGGCACCGACGAAGAGGCCCTCATGGATGTGCTCCTCTGCCGCTCCAACGCAGACATCCGAGCCATCGCCGCCGAGTACAGGCACACCAAAGGCAGGGACCTGCTGGCCGTCATCAAAGACGACGTCGACGACACCCTCTTCCGCCTCTACAGCATGGTCCTCTCCGCCACCCGAGCGGAGGATGCGGCCCCTGCCATCCCCGCAGACATCGACCACAAAATCACGGAGCTGCAGCGCGCAACCGAAGGCACCATCGGCGCCAACGCCATTGCCGTCGCGCAAATCTTCACGAGCGCCAACACCGCCCAGCTACGGGCCATGAGCGACGCCTACCAGCAGAAATATCACCGCAGCTTACAGGATGTCATTGAGAGGGAGTTCCGGGGCGACATGGAGGACGCGCTGCTGCGGATGCTGACCTCTGCAACGGCAGACGGCGGAAAGACTGACGCGGACGGGCTGCGGGCGCCGCTGCTCAAGACTGTGACAAAGGACAGGACGTTTATATACCGGGCTCTGCGGCTGTACTGGGGCGATGGGAGGCGGCTTCAGGCGGCGCAGGTGGCGCACCAGAGGTTCTATAGAAACACTCTGGCGAAGCAGTTGAAGGAGTTGCTGAGCGGAGACTATGAGAGCTTGATGGTTGCGCTGATTGGGGAAAAGTGAAGATCCGACTACCGTAGAGACTGACTTATACGCAATGCTAATGGTATCAATTTGGTCACATCGTTTACTATCTCACTTGTACTATTCTCTTCAATGTAATCCAGCTGCGCATGTGCTGTTTAGCTAACGCAGCTCTTGAGAAAACGAAGAAATATGGCCAGGGGGCTCGTCCACGTCTTCAAACTCTCGTCGCAGTGGTCGCTCTCAGCGTGCTGCAAAAGTCCGCTCATGTAATGAAACCATCTGTCGCAAGTCGGACACACATAATCGTCGTCGCTATCAATGTAGTAGGCAGCCTGACGGCACTGCCTCGCGTAACTGTCAATGTCTTCGCGATCAATGCCAGATGGGCAGCCGCCGACCTCGAGGTGCAGGACCATGGCGGATTTGGTGACAAATGTTCGATAGCACGCGAAGCATTCGACGTTTTTGTCGGCGTGGGTGAGCAGATGCTATGTTGGGACGTTGCCAGGTTAGGAAGAGGTGTCATGCATGTCTCCAGAAGCCTTGGATTCATTGAACTGACACGTACTGAGGGGATCGAACTCACATATTTGAGATTGGAAGGGGAGGAGAAGTAATCTCCACAAGTCAAACACTTGTTATGCTGATCCGCCCGGTGCTGTTCAAGATCATCCCCGTTATCAAAGAACTCATCGCATCCCGGACACCAGATGTGCTCCTCCGCCTTGTGCTCCTCAAGATCCTGCGCGTCGTCGAAAAAACAGTCGCATTCCGCGCACCAGTTATGCTCTTCTGCTCGATGATCGTCCAAGTCATCGAAGCATTCATTGCAGAATACGCACCAGTTGTGCGCGTCCTCCCAATGGTCGTCCGAGTCCTCGAAGAACTCGCCGCATCGTGCACACAAGGAGTGCACCACGTCCCAATGAGAGTTGAGTTCGTCCCATGTTCCAAAGTCAAGCTGCGGGTCACAATGAATGCAAACGTTGTGCATGGGGGAATTCAAGAGATGCTGCCGCTTTGCCGTTGCGGAGACGAACCACCTGTTGCAGCGAAGGCAGTAATCGGAATACATCTTCGCTGGCCAGCTTTGTTTGACATTTGGGTATGGCCGTTTGGCAGCGAGGCTGTGTCGCATGAAGCAGATTTGAGGGGAATCATCATCTCGGGCTTCGTATTGGCATTGGCGGATTAAATAATATGCGGCAGAGGAATTGCATGCATTGGTCCGGAATCTGGCAATGGCAATGCAAACATCCGGCAGGAACCAACAGTTAATGAAGCCCTCTTCCCCGCCGAACAAGGCATCAATGGCGATATGTCACATTGGCATGTACCTCTTCACGTTCCCCAAACGACAAGTAACCTCCAAGCGGGAGATGTGCACAAGAATGTGCTTCAGTTTCACGAAAAGAAAAAAAATCAAATGGTTTGCAAGTATTTCCATTATAGCCACTCACGCCTTCAGCTGCCTACTCAAACGACCTTGTTAATCTTGCCCGTCTTGACGTCAAAGATGTACCCCGAAATGGGCACGTCCAAAACCGCAGCGTTCTTCTTCAAAAACTCGACGTCGTTCTTGACGCTCTCTTGCAGATCCTTGATGCTCAAGAAGGAGATGTGGCTCACGTCTTCGCCAGTGTTCTTCTTGACGGCGTCGCGGAACTCCTCTTCCTTGATGAGGAGCATGCCGCAGTCGGTCTTGTTAACACATGTTAGCCGATTATTAATCTCCTGTTGAAAAAACAACGAATGAGAGATATTCATACGTGGTGAATGACGACAACTTCTTGCGTTCCAAGAGCTTGCTGCGAAATGATCAAGGAGCGCAGAGCCTCGGCCGCCCGGCCACCAGCGTTGCGGTAGACGTGGGCGTGGCCCTCCTCCAGGCCGAGGAACTTGGCCGGGTCAAGACGAGCATCCATGCATGTCAGGACGAATACTTTTCTGCGAGTTTCTACATGTTAGCAGTGAATGAAAATCACACGAGATCTCAAGCATTCGTTGCGTTGTATAGTGTGACATTTAAACGGTAATATCGGTCCAAATAACAACGTACCGGCCGGGAGGCATGGGCAGGTCAGCCTTGTCAAACCCAGCAACATACTGCTGGTTGGCAACCTCGAATTCGCTGGCGACGGTCATTTTTGCGATTTGAGTTGTTTAAAAGCAGGAAATGGGTATCTCAAGATTTCTATAGCGTTGTATTGGTATATCTTGCAGCTCATCAGAAGCTTGCTTGGGAGCAAAATCGCTCCCTCTTTATATTCCCAAACACTCGCATGCTAGCCCCCATCACGTCCCCGAAGCCGCGCATCTCAGCATCATCTCAGACATGCCCCACACGGGAGCTCTCTACAGCATTTCAGATCATTTACATCAGGGTGGAAAAAGTCGCAATCCATCCACGTTGTGTCGCCATGCAGCCTCGCTGCGGGGAAGTTCACCCGCCTCGAGCCAATTAGCTAGAGCGCCACAGTTGAGAAAGGGTAAAAGTCCGCGATCAAGCGGGGGGGAGGTGATTAGAAACTCCAACAGTATCGCCAGCGCGGTCGATCCTCAGCTGTGACACGCCTGCGACGACCCGGGAGTTCTCTATGAGAAGACGGGGAGAAAGATGCCTGTTTCGGGCGCCGGTGCGGCCAGAGCCGAGGGCCCGTGGGTTTGGTTCGGCGGACAGGGGGCAGATCGGGGTTTGACATGGAGCAGCTGAGAGAAGCGTCCAATGGCGGCGTTTCGTGAGAGTCGCAAAGTGTTGCCGGTTTGGAAAGTTTGGCAACGCGGATGGATTCACAAAGGCTGGTTTCTAAGCAACTCTGCTTAGATGCGCTCGGCTAGGCTGCTTGGGATAGAAAAACGAAGGAAAATCGTATCATTTTTAGAGATTGAGGTCGCCGAATGGATGCTTCACTTCAGGCATGGTCGCAAAGAGTTGCTATGAAAAGAGTCAGTTGGTGAAGTGAACTAGTTCCATGCCCAGACATTGAGGTTGGTGGGTTTGGTAGGCCAATGATGATTGAATACGAGTTGAGCAGTTGGTTGATTGACAGTTCAAGTATAGACCGGGCTTCGCAGAGTCTTTCCTTGCTGTAACGCTCGGTGTTGGAGAGACATAGGGTAAATAAATGCGATGGGAGGCGTGATTACTAAATGCTATTTATTTTATATGGCGAATGCGGCACTTGAGCGGCATTTATGAATTCCCCTACCAAAGAGTTGGTCAGCAGATGTTGGGTAGTACAAAAAAGTTAAAGTCAGCTCATCGGCCATGTTTTCCATTCGTTGTCATTCATTTATCCATAAAGGGCGTCCTCGGACGACTTCGCACGAAATAGCGACATGAACGAGACGTAGAATGATGAGCTAAGCAGACGTGATGCCAAACTATGGCTGTGCTACCAGCAAACTAAGGCACGAGCCACATGACGTCGCTGCCGAGCGTTTGGAATCAGCCAAAATCTTGATGCTTCCAGCGGATTCCGGCGTTTCCCCTTATAGGCTACCTAACTCTTGGGGGGTGGTAGTACCTGTGTTACAGGGCGCTACAGGCGCAAGGCGCTCAGTCAGCGCAGTATCCCCCCCATAGTAGTATGCTAGCAGTTGTACATGCGCCGGGCACGGGGCGCCCGATTTGCTTTTGCAAGATTACAACGATATTCCACACGCCCACCGCAGAAAAATTGTCATGTTCGCGGACGAATTACTGATGCGACGCCGATATTTCAAAGCCAAGCAGCGTATTCCCTTTCCGTTCTAAAGTCATGATCCGAGCATCTATATATCTCTATGAATTCTCCCCCCCATCATCTAATCCATCCATTAAACTTACACAACAACAACAACCACACAATCACATCGCACTTCAACAATTTAAATCGGCAAACAGTAACACACATACCGAGCAAAGACGATTCAAGTTCCTATTGCGGCATCTTGCGGAAAATTGCGGCCCGCTTTTCAACCCCACCATCCAAGTAATAGCAATTGCGCCATTGAGCAAAATAGCTTGTAAGCGCTGCGACCTTTTTAAATCGCCTCCAGCCCTTTCATATATTCGCATCACATCGTCCGCAACACATCTTCCGCCAATATAGCGAATCGCAATAGCATACGCTCAGTCGCTTTTCAACTGCTGTTGAACAAACTTGTCGAGTCCTCAGGACAGCCATAAAAAAAAAAAACTACAAAAACAACAGATAAACACTCCATCACAATGGGCGCCATTCACCACATCGAATCCGCTGAGCAGCTCGAGTCTGTCCTCGCCTCCAACACCTACGTCGCCCTCGACTTCTACGCCGACTGGTGTCCTCCTTGCAAGGCCATCGCCCCCATCTACCAATCTCTTGCCGACAAGCACGGCGCCGAAAAGCATCTCGCCTTCGCCAAGGTAAACGTCGATCACGTCAACGACGTCGCTGCTCGCTACGGCATCACTGCCATGCCTACCTTCTTGTTCTTCAAGGAAGGCCAGCAGGTTGCTGTCAACGGAAAGGCTATGATCCAGGGAGCTGATCCCAGGAGCCTTGGTGCTGCGGCAGAGAAGCTGGGCGGACTGGCGCAGAAGAGGATTGAGGAGGCCAACGCTGCGGCTTCCGCTTGAAGAGCAATAATACAGCAGGGGAAGAAGCCGAATGGAGGATCGTCAGGGTTAATGGAGGAGATGCGGAGGGATGCGACATATACAGGGAAGAAAGCATGCATGGTACTTTCGGCGCACAGGAGGGGAATAACATCATGGGATAAAACACAGAGCGGTCTGTCTAGCACTTTAGAGTTATACAATAGCAATTTACAAGAATTTCTTTCATTTCTCATCCTACTGCACCTGTGTTTGCAGCGTCGAGTGTCGTATGTCTATCTCTGCAAACCTGCTTCTATGGAAGACACAACGTCCATGTGTACGAGTCGTGGCAATTGAACAAGCTTCGTATAAAAAAGAAGAAGATCGCATATCTGTAGGGTTTAATTATAGTCATGTATTGAAATTATAGAGTATTTAATCGAGCCAATATCCGTGCATACCTTTAAAATTCATTAGTATCCAATTTGTCAATACGCTTTCCCCGTTATCCCGAAACTGTATCACTTTCACCCATTACATCGGTCTTGTTATTGACCATTAAAGTTGTCCGCTCTCCAATCCAGCGAGCCACGACCTCAGCTCAAAATTCACCTTTCTCGCATCCTCTCGCCAAGGCCAATGACCAGCTTGAGGCAGTGTGACGACTCTGACTGACGGACCAAACCAATTGTAGAAGCCATCGAGCATCTTGTCCGAGAAATACGGCTCCTGCATGCCCCAGATGATGACACAAGGCATTGAGTAGTGCATTCCCGAAGTGTTGATGTTCTGCCCATATGGCGGTGCTGGAAAGTTCTTGCGGAAGAAGTAAAACATGCCCCCTTCTGGAGAGTTCTGAAGATATTCTTTGATCTGGGCACGGTATTCCGGATCCGTAATGGTGCGGACGACAAAATCCACATCATAAGCGTCCCCAGGGTTGTGTTTGATGTACTTGAGTGAGTACTTTGACAGCTCCTGCTGCTCCTTATCATGGTGGATGAGATGCATCATGGTGCCGAGAAGCGGCGTGTTAAACATGACCAGGCCCAGCAGCCTCTCTGGGTGAAGGAATGCGAGTTTCTGCACAGTTATGCCCCCAACATCTCCCCCGGCGAAAACCGCCTTCTCAATTCCCAAGTGATCCAGAAGGGCCACCAAGTCCCCCGCCATGACATTGCCGTCGTAGGCATCCTCGTCTAGCGGTACATCGCTTGGGGGGTACCCTCGGAGAGTGGGGAGAATCACAGTGTGGTCTTTGGAGAACTCGTCAATTTGCCCTGAAAATGTCATTTCGTTATCCGGATGGCCATGGACGAACACCAGGGCCGGGCCTTGGCCATACAGATGGTAATGGATCTTGACTCCCCCATTGGAGGCGAAGAAATGCGAATGTTCATCGATCGGCATTTTCGTATGCAAGTAATACTATGCGGTTGGTGTTGCGGCGACGTAATCCGAATCTTCCGGAACGAGGTTTCAATGTAGCGAGCTTGTAGAGCTCAACTTTGGGACATTTGATGAAATCGAGCAATAAGCGTATTATTGTTTTCAACTTGGGCTTCTCATTATGAGAACCGGAGATGCTTCAATTGATACAACTACCAATGCTGGATAAATGTCAAGAGAAGCTAGGACATCAAGATCTATTTCGTGATGGAGCGGGATGAAGAACCGTAATTGACCACTTTCTTTAACGGGTGTCAGGTGACAACCCGCGGGTTACTACCAAGATTCCATAAAAGAAGCTTTATGCATGATCTTTTAGAGTACTGAGCTTTGGCTGCTTGTTTTTTGCTGCACAGGCTCTGCTAGGCCTCGTTTGGCAACCGTTTCCGCCACTTATGCTGTCACGCCAAAAATTGACGTTAGATTAACAGTGGTTAGCCATCTAGATCTCTCTCAGGCTGAGAGGGGGCTTCGGTGTTTCTCAAACTCACTCTATAGTATACACTACAGGCGTGTCGATTTTGTGTGAACCGACTCATTCAATCATAGAATATGTGAAATGCAACGTTCATGTCTCTGCAGGATCTCCATATAAGACTGAAGATAGTTCACTCGTTGGTGCTTGGGCGGGTGGTTCTCGTCCGGTTCTCGCCGACATATGTCCGCGCACATCTCGTCTATCTCGCCATTCTCGCTTTCGACTCCCCTCTGTATTAATCCACCTTCCTTCAATACTGCTTTGATTACCCTCTAGCAACGAACCTCGTGATGTTCTTATGCTGCCATGATATTTCCAGTACATTATTGTCTTTGCTTTCGTATTTTTAATTGTAGATAAGAGCATGTACATGAAGAGACTGACTATTTCCATGGCATCTTCGTCGCTGACAGAAAAGAGCATCTCCGCGGTTAAGCTAGCTTCTTTTCCTGTGATCACAAAATGTAATCACAAAATAGGAAAAAAGCTCCATAGAGAGGCTGACAAATGATTTGAGCATTTATAATTCTATTTCCTTTCTTTAACCTTCCTTACTAGCTATAATAATATATCTGAATGCTCAGGTGGAGACCCTCAGAATGACAGCATCAAAGGGATCGCTGGGCTAAGTGATGAAAGTCATCAGAAACCCGACGGGACTTATCGGCCAAGGCCATTACACTGGGAAAGGGGAAATCAGGACTTTGATCACTATACTGAAAGAACGCACCGGTAAGATGGCGGGCGTAATTGCGAGAGACCAGCAGGCACAATGGGGTGGGTAAGGGAGGTATAAATGAAGGATCAATGACAGACGGACTTGTAGACAAGAGCAGCTCCATTTGAAGGCATAAAATCAATACAAACCACAAGTAATCCCTGTTCCTCAAAATAGTTATATTTCTTCGCATCCCTATAGCTCAGCTCGCAGATCTCTCCAAGAACATGGCTCAAACCGTTCTCATCACAGGTGCATCAGGCTATATTGCGACCCATGTTGTGCAAACTTTTCTCCGAAAAGGATACAATGTTCGAGGGACTGTACGTTCGGAGAAGACAGCAGAAGAGGTGCTTAAAACGCATTCAAAGTACGCTGAGCAACTAAGTGTTGCCATTGTTCCCGATATTGCTGCTCCCAATGCGTTTGACGAGGCAGTCAAGGGGGTTGATGGCGTGAGCAAGCTCTGGTTGTATTATCAGGAGAATAACGCATTGTACTAACATTCCATTTCGACGTGTAGATCATTCATACGGCATCACCCTTCTCTCTGACTTCTGTGGATTATGAAAAGGAGCTCTTGCAGCCCGCGATTAACGGCACAACCTCTGTCTTGGAGGCTGCCCAGAGATACAACCCTACAGTCTCCAGAATAGTCATTACATCCTCGTTTGCCTCAATTTTAGACCCCACTCAGGGTCAACGCCCTGGATATGTTTACAAAGAGGCAGACTGGGACCCTATAACCGTCGAGCAAGCCAACAGTAACCCTGTAATGGCATATATCGCATCAAAGACGTTCGCTGAAAAGGCCGCTTTTGATTATGTCAAGGAAAATAAGGTACGGCTATTTTGGAATCTGTAGTAACGACCGTTTACTTGATTCAGCTAATGGATTTACGCGTATAGCCAAACTTCTCAGTGACAACCCTCTGTCCCCCAATGGTATACGGTCCTATCCTCCACAGTGTCAGTGACGTAAAGGCAATGAACACCTCTTCTGGTGACATCTATCGACTCATTGACGGTTCGGAAAAGAACGTCCCTGATACTCTCATCTGGGCATTTGCCGATGTCCGCGATCGTAAGGCTTCCCACGTTATGCAATCTGACACCTTGAGCATTACTAACAGTGGCCATTAACAGTTGCGGAGGCTCATTTACAAGCCTATGAAAAGCCAGAGGCAGCCGGACAGCGCTACCTGATTGCCACTTCTTCATTCAGCTACCAGCAGATCTGCGATATCATTAGGGACAAGTTCCCCGAGCTGCGTGAGCTGACACCGAAGGGCAACACTGGGGATCCTCTTCCACCCGTCTACAAATTGGACAATAGCAAGGCATCTGCGGAGCTGGGCATCAAATTCAGATCATTAGAGGAAACAGTTGTGGATATGGTCAACAGCTTCCTGAAGCTACGGAAAAAGAGGAGTATTCCAATTTAGAACTGAGACATTAAAAACCACATTTGCTTGCAGCTCCAAAGGAGGAGACTCCTCACTTCATTGATGTGTCACCTCACTTCGGCCGATTCCACATCCGTAACATCACAAGTCATGTTTCTGTAAAATGGCAAACTCCGAGTCTAAGACTCCGAACATAGATGAGGTGATTTCCTCGTGGTGTCCATACAATGCCAACATGCCTCCCGGTGATCTAGACTCCCTCATCCCTTACATATGCATGCGGAGATATACCCAAGCCTTGCAGACGGCCAGCGTTCTGCGTCAGCATCTATACCCGGCAAAGCCAAGCCTGCTGCAAGCCACGATCCTCATATTTCCGCGTCTCTCCAATAGAACCGCATCCGAAAAGCCTCATTCCATGCCGTATGCAGGTCTAAACTCCGACTCGCAAATCACCAAATAAGCTTAAACCACCAGCTGACATATTACGTACTCTGTACAATCCTTCACGCCATGGAGAGCCGGCGGCCCTGTCTATCAGTCTGCAAGGAGGCCCAGGTAACAGAGACATTATGCGTGGCCACACGAGAACTTACTCGCCACGTTTCACAATTGGGATTTTTACGAGCTACTTGTATGCGGGGAGGTGAATTAGCAGGATTCAGCTAAGCTGAGCATGCTGAATCTGTGTGACACCTTTGAGGCGGTGTCGTGGAATGCGGTCTCGGATTATCGCGGGCAATTAAATCCGTGATTTATTGTAGGTATTCAAACGGATGGTCGGCTCTGGCCCCAAAGGAAGCAAAGATATAAGATCATACATTGCCCTTTGATCATTTCATTTCCACAACTACAAATACAACTCAGTCAAATCATCACCTACTCTACAAACACAAACCGAACGCTCATCAAGATGCTTTTCAAGTCCCTCCTTCTCATCGTGGCCGTCTCCCTCGCCTCGGCGGAGGAGGAAATCAGCCGCCCGGGTCGCCCATGCGGCTTCAAGATCGCTCCATGCCCTTTCGACATGAAGTGCGTCCCAGACAACCCCTATTGCCCCAATGGCAACAACTGTCCAGGCCACTGCGAGTTTAAGAACCAGTACCCGTCCTGTGGAGGTTTCACACCAAGGCCCCATCTCTGCGACAGAAAATCCACATGCCAGGATGATCCTCGACTGCCACCAAACTGCGGCATGGCTTGTGATATTCCGGGAATATGTATTCCTAGGGACGCCCCGTTTTGCGGAGGTTTCGCGGGATTTGCCTGTCCTGAGGGCCTGTTTTGCTATGATGCGCGGGATGACTGCGATCCCGAGCATGGCGGTGCCGACTGTGGCGGTATCTGTTTGTAGAAACATTCATCTATGTGTATGGGTCAGTTGGTTGGTATTGACAAACTTCCAACTTTATGACATATGTGGCCCTTTAGTGTTTACTGAAGATGCCTTGGAATATAAAACTCAGAAAAAAATTCGTATCCGCTTCGTTGTGTGTTGCTCTCCTCAAGTTTTAATTGTATAATGCCATAAACAGGTTATTAGAGGCAGCAGCACGCATAAGTATGATTCCATGTGTATTTTATTCGATTCTCCTGTCTCATGTTCTTCGTACGAGGTTATATGTCTTGGAAACGTATGCCAACCCTCTTCAATTGTTTGATCGTCTAGTCAGATTCTTCTGCGCTAGGAGCAAGCTTTCCTTTGCAGTAGTCATGTGTTTGGTAACATCACTCCCACCTTGATGATTTCTAAACAACTTTTTGACGCCTTGGAAGTTATGCTTAGTGGACCGTCCTCTGGCGTCGGTTGCATCATCAATAGTCGCAGCAGCTCCATACTGCAAGAGCAAGTCAGAGATGTCCGTATGTCCACAATCGACAGCGATGTCTAACGATGTTCTGCCGTAGCTATCAGTAGACTCAGTGTCTGCCCCGTACTCTAACAATTTCTTGGTCGTTTCATAATATCCTGCTTGTACCGCCATAAGTAGAGGAGATTGCCCAAAAATATCCTTCTCATCAATATCAGTGCGATGAGCCACGGGCCCAGATGTAGCTTTCCTCTTTCTGGATGAAATTCCAAGTGTCGTCGGGTTCAGGCCTTGGGATTTGTATTTTTCTTCGGTATCTCCCCCTCCTGCAAGTAAGAGCTCAACCACTCCCATATAACCTCTCCGAATAGCAAGGTGTAATGGCGTCGAATCCCGCCAATCTTCTTCTGTCATGAGTCGCTCCAGAACATGCCGTACCAAGCGTTTGTTGTTAATTACCTGCTTATGTCGGAACTGAAGAAGATCTTCCACCACTGCTAAACCATATGCTTTAACCATGGCTGCAATTGCGTCGTCTTCAATCCTTACCTCATATTCGTTTTCCCGAATCAGTACTCCGAGGGTTGACTGCGCACTATAAGGGGTTTGCGAAGCGGCATTGACAACCAGTTTCGATAAAACCGCTCCACTGTGGTGTCGCAGGAGCAGTCTGACCAACGGAGGGTGCATGAATGGCGCCAAGGCGGCAAATTGCTGCTCTCGTGTCTCTTCGTTTTTGACTGCAGGATTTTCAAGCAGCAATTTCATCGCATTCAAGCCATTTGTAGAACATACCGCCGCAGTCTGGAGGATGTTCCCAGTAATATTAATGTAAGAAGGACAGCGATGAAGGAACATCTTGAGAGCTTGCATACCATTCTCCCAGTACATGAAGATGGCAGCTTTAATTGCAGATTCAAGAGGTACTATGTAATTGGGTTGCTCTTGAAACAGATATTCCAATATACGAAGGCCGCAACCTCCATTTTCCACAGCATTCGTGAGAAGCGTCGATGAGGTGACGATGCTGTTGCCCCGTAAACGGAACAGCACCCTGATAACATCCTCTCCCTTGTGTCGATTCCTAGCTGCCGCTTCTGCAATCGTTGTGATGTTGTAATTTCCAGTCCCCAAAGATAGAAGCAGGCCAGTCACCCTATCGCCGCATCCCGGGTTCACTGCAGCGGCTATAAGCACTTCCTCAGTAATGGTGAATCCGTCTCCTTGGTAACGAGAAAAGGCTTCAAAAACCTCCTTGGCGCCACTCAAATTTCCTGCTGCAGACATCAAAATCTCGTGATCCAGTGTAAATTCTCCTCCGCGACACCGCAGCAACACGTCCATTACCTCTCCGTTCTTGTCATGAACCGCAGCAGTAATGGCAACTCCCTGGCCGACTACAACTTCAGGTCTTTTGAGAAGCATCTCCATATTTTGTGGCAACGAGCACCTTGCCAGGGCCATACAACTACTCATGTTGAGCAACTCCAATTTTTCTATTAGATCTCGTATTGTCATTGGTGGCGAATTCCAATCCAAGTGCTCGAATTCACAGTGATAAATAAATCGAACAACATCGCGAACCAAATCAGGCTCAGCTTTCTCATAATTGGGAAGAAGAGCGGCTGCATCCCTCGCATCGGAGGACATGCCTCTCAGAGCGTACACGAGATCTCGCGACTCAGTAGCTTCACTACCGCCAAAGTTCAACAAGAGCCTATACAAATCTTGGCTTTTGTTCCACCATGAAGCTGCTCTCCATGGTCCAGGCATAATGTCGAGGACAGATTGGCAATGTGAATCAGGAGTTATTCCCAGGAGCAGAGGAGCAAGACCAAAAAGGCGGGCTGACACAGATTTTGTGCCACACGTTATGACGCCAGCCTCTGCAAATGCCACTTCCTGTAGAATCCATACCCTACGAAACCAGGGCCTTGACAGAAGTGTCTGCAGACCTTGTTCTTGCAAGTTCTTGAGATCAGAATATGATCTTCTCAAAAAGGGCTGGAGGGAAGCCCACAGTTTCTTCCAGCGGTCATCTTGAAGCGGCCAAGTTCTACAAGCATGTTTGATGCTCTCCCTTTGCAAAAGTTGCAATGATTCCATGAAGACATTTGTTTCATAGGTACCTGAACCTAGCCAATAAATCACTCGATCAGCTTGCTTGTAGATGTCGCCCATCTGTGCAACTTGGTGCCCTCTCTCCTTCTTGTTGCCCTGGTCAATACACACTGCATCAATCCACAAGACACGGTCTTCATCTTGATGACGGAGTTGCTGAAGCGCCACGTGGAGATTATACGTGATCCTTAGGCGATACCCATTCACAAGGATACTCTCGGTCAGATTAAGAAATCCCCATGTATATGAGAGAGCTTCATACGAAACTGCCTCCTCTCGCTGGTGTAACTCTGCCTGGAAGAGTTCGCAAGATATATCACTGCTGTTTCCTCGGTGCAGACGAAGTAGCCGAATTGCGGGCCTGTCCAGGTCGAAGGGCTGATACTTGTAATCTTCCATAGATGCATACAGCATTCCAGGTACCACTGCGGTTAAAATAGAGTCGACCTAGTGCTGACAGAGCCGAGATTTAAAGAGAAAGGCAACATGTCCAAGTTTAAACATGCATGAGAATCTTCGACTCAAGGCTGCCTTTACATAAATATAACAGTCGAGGTGGATTCAGCCTTGCGCCCCAAAAAGCATGTATGGCCATGCTTGCGGCACAGCCACGATAATACAATAATTAACCAATCAGATTCAGTTAACAACAGCGGAAGCAAGGATCAGCTACACGTTGAGAAGAAAAAATGCGCATATATCACAATGTCACATGCAATGCTTAGCTCATTGCTCAAACGATGAGATAAAGGGTAATAAATGCACATGGAAAGAGCCGCTGTGCTCATCATTCGGTTTAAACAGTGCTAACTAAGCCATAATTTGTTACAATACTGGTACATGCTGACGGTGCATAGACATCAATCGGATGCATGTATATCACCAGCACACCTTAATTGCGTCCCGCCAAATATCTACGGCTCAATCAGGCCGCCGCATAAGCAGTGCCATAGGACTGAAGATCAAAACCTTCGATAACGGGTGGACCAGAGGGCCCGTTCTTCTGCCGAAGCTCAAGCCATTTGGCTACTGCCTCTGAAAAGACCTTCTCATGATCTGCCCTGCTCAGGTCGAGAGGCTCGCGATCATGGCCAACCAGGTTCATCCTACGACGCATTCATATGTTAGTAATCTGCATCCAACTGTTTGATATGGGTTGGTTTTGTGCCAATAACTCACTGGGTAGTAGCAGCCACGTTGGTGATCATGAAGTTGCCCTCATCAATCAGCGGCTGAATTGCGGCATCTACAACGCCATCAATGAGCTTCTGCGGCAGGGAAAACTCATGAGCGGCAGGCCGTCCGATTCCAACTCCATCCAGGACATCCAAGGCCTTTACCATGCCAGCAGCCGTACGCAAGCCGCCAGTGATGTACGCCTTGGTCTTCTTCAACTCTGGGATAATCAGTTCGGCAAACTCGATGAAGAAAGCCTCCCGCTTCTTGGTAGATTCCCTCTTGTGCTCAAACGCGAGGGCTTCATAGGTGCCACCCGAAAGCTCAATCCAGTCGAACTGGTGCTTCTCAAGTTCTGCGCAGAGGACTTTACAGTCTTCAACGGTGAAGCCACCCTGCTGGAACTCAGTGCTGTTGAGCTTGATGCCAATGCTGAAGGACTTGTCGGGCACGCGAGCACGGATGGCATCTGTGATCTCAAAAATGAGTCGCGCGCGGTTGAGCAGCGAGCCATTGTACTCGTCTGTCCTCTTGTTGGTCGAGGGTGCCAGGAATTGGGCCAAGAGATAGCCACTGCAAGCCACGTTAGTATTACCTATAGTATTTGCGCAGAAACGAAACACCAAGATGCATATCTTTGCGGGGCCAACACTCACTGTGCGCCATGAAGCTGAACACCATCGAAACCAGCCTTGTAGCAGTACTCGGCCGCGTGAGCAAATCCATTGATAACACGCTCAAAGTCCGCCTTTTCCATCGGTCTTGGCTTGGCGAATTCTCCAAATGCCGAATTTGTCAGTTGCACATCGCTCGCGGAGATGGGATTCGGTTGTATATCTGCGTGTACTTGTCGACCAGGGTGGCTCAGTTGCGTATATACAAGGCTGCCGTTCTCCTTAGCCGCCGACGCAATTTCCTTGAACCTCTCAAACCGCTCTCCGGAAAATGGTGCATCTGAAGGAATAATGTGGTTTCCTGCTGCTTCAAGCTGGTCGTACTCGATCATGGTGTTGCCGAGAAGAATAAGCCCGAATCCACCCTCACCCCATCGTCGGTAAACGTTGACGAGCTCCTTCGGCGGGATTCCTCGCTTTGTCAGATCCTTGTTGTCCCAACTTGACTGCAGCTCAGACATGGCGGCCTTGAGAAAGCGGTTCTTGGCTGTCTTGCCACTAAACTCGAAGGCAAGAGGCCGGCCCAGAGGCGCAGGATCGACCTTTTCGGCAGAAACTCTCCTAGCTGCCATGATGAAAACAGCTGAGCTGATTTAATTTGTTGGAAGGCTATATGGTATATGCTGGTTGAAGTCTCTGTGTTGTTCAGGTACTCCTCATTTTCTGGTTGAGGGCAACGCTTTCCATTTATACGTGGCAATTCTGGCAGTCCAGTTAGACTGGAGACATGGTGGAGAAGAGAGGATCACCAGAACCCCCTGGCCCTAGCGAGTATGCAAAAGCCGATCATGGGCCATTCTTCCTAATCGCACATTCGATGCTAATCAGAAACCTCGTTTCAAATATTCCTCATCATCGAGGGTGAGTGGAGCTTGATGGATGGAATTACAAAAGCCAGGCAGATGGCACAACTTGCCAAGTATGAGCCCGTTGGTCTCGTAGTTTCTAGTAGTGGCAGCCAAAGGTTATCAATTGCTTAGCAACGCCGCTAAGGCACGGCATGGGGAAACCCTTGCCCTTGAGCAAGTTGTCAATGGCTGTTCGTATTGCCGAAACTGCGGAGTACCGCAGCACCGATCTCCATCGGCTACTTGGCCTTGCGACTACTAGTATTGTCCGTCCACGTAAACCCATGTTACCGACATGGCACTGACGCGTTCCGTAGATGATGCTCGGTTAGGCTATACCCAAAGACTACAATTGCATTCCGCGGTCGTGCATGTTCCGCGTTGCAACCCGCGGCAAGTCTCCGCTTTGTGGGTAACAGGTATGTGAGAGAGAGAGAGAGAAAAACCTTGCAACCTACCAAGACTTGAGACCTGCCTCAATTGTCCTGTGCTAGGCGGAAGACGCCGTCTGATGCTGTGAATCTCTAAACCTCCAGGTTTATTTTCAACGAGAGGTTCTTTCAGTTCTTAACTTAAGACTTATGAGAGACAAGCTATCCTGTTGCAACCTGTACGACTACAATTACTACAGAGTAGGTATGAATCAAGACCATGTTAGTGGCACAACCCACCAAGGAACTCCACGCCCTACCCTGTATTGATTTATTCATACAATCATGAGTTATTATAAATGCAACAGCCTCAATCTTCGGCCTCGTGCTTCGGTCTCAGAAACAAATAAATAGAATAACACGGTCCGTCGCTAGTGTTGCTACTGTTGCCATCGGCTCCAGATGATCTCACTAGGCAACAGTTACGAGACCGTTTACCCAATTGGAATATACGAACCACTTTTACGATTCCTACGTGGCGCAGCCTACCGGGGGACGGAGAATGGGCGTACATACATGCAAAATATCGTCGGCAATATGCTCATGCTTTGCGTCTTTGTCACCGATTTACCGCGTTTCCTAATGTTGTGCTTCAGATTGAGCAAGTCCAGCGTTCTGCAATCAATAGTCAGCTGCCAGATCCTTGCCTCTCAATTTCATCCCACTTAAACCACCGTAGACGATAGAGTGCACGCTAGCAAGACTTGGCCCGAACTAGCACGTACACAAGTAGGGCTATAGTGTAGATCAAAAGGGGTTAACCGCACACGAACTGTATTATAAATACACGTAAACAGCAGACTCCGTACGCTGAATGGTAACAGACCATGATTCGGAGAAATATACCCACCGGGGTAAAGTGTCGATTAAGTCAGCGATTGATGCCGGTGGAGTTCTGCTTTCAAATCCAAAACATCGTGAGGCCTTTGTATTGGCTGTCTGCGCGGAGATATTTGCGCCGGTCGGACATTCAGACCGTTTCTATAGAGCATCAATGGATGCATTTGTATAAATGTCAAGTTTCTGCGAAGCAGAGACGATAGAGTGAGCCCAGCGATTTCGTGATTATTCCGATTCGACTTGCACCAATCTCCACCATCCCTGTAACAGAGCAACTCAGCCTAGACCAAGGTCCAAACCCCCAAGGAATAAAAATAAGATAATTACGCCATCATGACAAACTTCCGTATCGACGTCGTCTCGGACACCGTCTGCCCCTGGTGCTACGTTGGACGGAAGCAGGTCCAGCGAGCCCAGCAGATCTGGCAGCAGCGCTATCCTTCTTCCACCGACACCTTCTCGGTGAAGTATGCGCCCTTTCAGCTTAATCCGGATGCGCCCCGTGGACCCGGCAAAAGCATCGACAAGCAGGGCTTCTACCTGCAGCGGTTCGGCGCGGAGCGTACCGCCATGATCCATGAGCGTCTGCGTGGTGTAGGCGATGCCGTTGGCATCAACTTCCGCTTCGGTGGAAAAGTAGGCAACTCGCGGGACTCGCACCGCCTTATCCATCTGGCGAAGAAGCACGGTGATGAAACGGAGCTCAAGGTTGTTGACGGAATTTTCGCGGCGTACTTTGAAAACGAGAAGGATATTACGGACTACGCCGTGCTTAGGGACGTCGCCACGGGAGCGGGCATTCCCGAAGCCGAGTTTAAGAAGGCCATTGAGGAGAGTGATGAGGGCGGCGAGGAGGTCGACACGTCTGCGGGAACTGCGAGATTCAGGGGCATCAACGGCGTGCCGGATTACACGATTCAGGGCAAGTATAAGCTGAGTGGTGCTCAGGATGCGATGGAGTTTGTCAACGTCTTTGAGAGAGTAAAGGCTCAGGATTTCTCCTAATGGCAGCAGCCTGAAGACTGATGACAGAATAGAGAAAAAAAGAGAATAGAAAAACCAGCATAGAATATACAAGAAGGCATTTACCCTATCATGACGATCAAAGCTCGGGTATTATATCATCCTCCAACATCTCGGAGGACATCATCGCTTGCATACAGTGTAAAATAGCCAACGTATCAATCAGTCTTTACTGCGAAACACCACTTCTGCTCTCTTCTCAAGCACGCTCTCCCACACTCTCCTCTCTCTCAGTCCCGGCATGTAAAAGAGCACCCCAATCTCCTGGCTCGTCCACCAACTGGCCCTGTCCATGTTTCCCGAACCCAGCACCAGGTACTCTCCATCCACCATTGTCATCTTGAAATGGCTAAAGACGGGTTCATCCTCAAGATTCGCTCTGTCGCTAAGTTTCTTATAGTAGAATATCTCTAACCGGCCAGGAGATGCCGTCTGTGCTTCCAGGTCAGATCGCCGAGAGTGATTACACAGTGCCCGGTACTTCTTAACGAAGCGGCGGATGCACCAAGATGTAGTTGTGCCAGCGGTGACGAGCTGCTCAATTACCATCATGTTGCGACCTGTTCGCAACTGCACATTCACCCCCCGAGAAAGCGCTTCCAACAGGGCATCCAAAACTGGCCAGGAAGTGATATTCGGCGTCACGAGGTGGATATCGTGACGAGCGTTGGCGAAAAGCGTCAGCAGCGCGGCGTTGAGCGGCGTCATGGGCGGATTGGATTGAGAAAAGAAGGGAAAGAATTTGAACCGAGGATTTCGATGGTGCGGCGAAGGGAGGAAGATGGTCGGAGTTGGCGCAACAGCGGTGAAATGAATGCATTGGGTGGCCGAGCGATCGTCGTCTTGTTCGTTGAGCGGCGACGAGCTTGAAGTCTCATCTTCAACATCTTCATCCGCGCCCTCATCAACGTATCTGCTGCGGGCTTCATTGCCTGCCATCCTCTCTCTCCTCGTAAGCTCGATGCTGCCGCTATTCGCTGGCCGTGATCTGTCTACTCTTGCGCCCCAAACCCGCGCATGAAACGCCAACAACCTGTCGACAACTTGGCCCTCCAGCTCTACGCATCCCTCAAACCACCTCTCCCAGCTCACGTTGCAGCTCGGGACCCATGCTTTGGCCTCATCAATGATGACATATTTGGGGTGCATCACACTCAATGGCGTAAAAAAAAGGCTTTTCACAGTCATCTCAATGCCCCCTTTTCTCAATGATTCCTCGTCCGGCAAACCCAGCTTCGCCCATCGCGAAGGCGGGTATACACATCCCTCCGGTGCAGATGTGTGGAACAATTTTTGGAACAATCCCCAAGATGAGAACCCAATGCTCACATGCAGAGTAGGCAATGCTTCTCCTGACCTCGAACGCGATTCAGCCAGCTGGAGGAGAGTCTGGCGGATGCCATCGAGAGAGGGAGAGGCGGCCCAATAACAGGTGACGAAATGGACAGAGTGCTTGGCGGACGCAATGGCAGGGAGGATTGCGCGAGTGAAAATGGAATGCCCGGTGCCCACGTAAAGCAATCTCGGCGCGCTGGTCGTCAGGAGAGAGTCAATGGCCTCAGCTGAGTGATAGTTGGGAGAGTCTCCAGAGCGGTCATTCTGGTGAGAGAGAAGCAGGTCTCTCCATGGCGTCACGAACGAGGATGGGAACTCCAATGGCTGCGACATGAGCAAAACGAAACTGAATAGCAGTAAAAACGACTTGAACAGAATATCATAACCAATATAGCCAGGCCGAATTCATCATTGGGCGTAGAGGAGTTGCCAAGGAGGTAGATAAGTGAGACCGATATTGAGAGCTGATGGTCAAGTCGTGTCTCGGACAAAATAGCACAGCCACAGCACAGCGTCACTGAAGCAAATGCACCCGTACCCAATTGGGGATGATGTTTCAGTTCCACGTGCAAAAGCTGGCAAACTGGATATCAAAAGGAAATAGACGAACAAAAAGAACTCGCATTAGATGCTTATCAAGTTGGATGCCGAGGAGCGACAAACTTGGGGAAAAGACAAAAAGGAATTGTCCTCGGTGAGGCTCGAACTCACGACCTTCAGATGGCCCGAACTGATGTCCGGATCATATGGATCAATTTCAATATGAGACTGACGCGCTAACCAACTGCGCCACGAAGACTTGTTATTGACGACAAGGGCTGTAGAGCTGACTATCAATGCTTCTCGCACGCTGAATTTCATTTGCGTGGCTTGTTTCCGATGTGTGGTCGACACTTTATTAGAGCACATGTGTAGCAGCTCAGGTTACTAGGAACACTCGGATACACATTTCCATTCAGTTGCTGCAAATTTAGAGCCTTTGCCGGGCGATTCAATACATACCAGAATCCATATACCAGATCAAAGGTCCTTTCTTCAGAGAACGAAATTGATATCACTCTCTTGAAACCAGAGCTCAGAACTATCTTACTACTTACTACCTAATGTAGCAGCTCCTGCAGCTGTCAGTAACTCGCTTGCAGAATAGCCTGCATTGCTATATTAGGCGCTAAGCTGTTCGGGTCAGTGGTTGAAATGAAGTATTCTGAATACATGCTGCTATCCTGAATAGTACCTAGTACCTAGTACTCCAATTGATCCATTGCCCGTCGCTCAATGGCAAAGATCAATTGGCTTTACAGCATTGTCCTCTTTGAAACTATATAGCCAACTGCTCAGCGTCGAGGTCTCTGAATTGACGGAAGCCAACTTCACCAGCCTACAGCGGCACGGTGCTGTCGGTTCAGGGGATTACAGCGACCAGCCCCTGTAGACGCTGCCGTTTTGCGCCATAGTCACGCGCCTCAGCGGGGCTCCAGCACGCTTTCGCACCTGCAGCAGCTCCCAGACGCGCCGCAATTCCAAACTACTGGAATTGTTCTAATCGAAGCATCTAGCCGAACCTCATCTCGACAAAACACCGAGAGCGAGCAGCCAGCCAGCAGCCCTTTTGCTCACTCAAGACACGGCCTCTCCCTTCTCCTTCTTCCGCTCGACACGATGCTCTCCGGCGTGCTCATCTTCAACCAAAAGGGCGAAAACCTCATCTTCCGCGCCTTTCGCAATGACTGCCGCCCTCGCCTCGCCGACGTCTTCCGCATCCAGGTCATCTCCAACGCCCAGGTGCGGTCGCCCATCTTGACGCTGGGCAGCACGACCTTTAGCCATGTCAAGCACGAAAACATTTACCTGGTTGCCATCACCAAGAGCAACGCCAATGCCGCGCTGGTCTTTGAGTTCCTCTACCGGCTGATCCAGCTGGGAAAGGGGTACTTTGGCAAGTTTGACGAGGAGGCCGTCAAGAACAACTTTGTGCTGGTCTACGAGCTGCTGGACGGTAATGCCTTTGCCTCTACCCAATTCTCCCCGTCCCGAACTTCGTTGTTTCTAACGCCCGCCGTGTTGAACCGCTGCAGAGATCATCGACTTTGGCTATCCGCAAAACACCGAGACCGATACCCTCAAGATGTACATCACCACCGAAGGCGTCAAGTCCGAGTCGCGCCCCGAAGACACGTCCAAGATCACAATGCAGGCAACCGGTGCGCTGTCGTGGCGTAAGGCAGACGTCAAGTACCGCAAAAATGAGGCCTTTGTTGATGTCATCGAGGACGTCAACCTCCTCATGTCTGCCACCGGCGCAGTTCTCCGAGCGGATGTTACGGGCCAGATCGTCATGCGCGCTTATCTCTCCGGCACCCCTGAATGCAAGTTCGGCCTCAACGATCGGCTGCTGCTGGACAACGACGGGCTGCTGAGCCTCCCCAGCGGAAACAAAATGGGCACAAAGGCGACCAAGGCGGCTGCGGGAAGCGTCACGCTCGAGGACTGCCAGTTCCACCAGTGTGTCAAGCTGGGCAAGTTTGACACCGACAGAATCATCAGCTTCGTCCCCCCCGACGGCGAGTTCGAGCTCATGCGCTATCGTGCCACCGAAAACGTCAACCTGCCCTTCAAGGTGCACGCCATCGTCAACGAGGTGAGCCGCACAAAGGTCGAGTACAGCATTGGCGTCAAGGCCAATTTCGGATCCAAGCTCTTCGCGACAAACGTCATCATCAAGATCCCCACACCTCTCAACACGGCCAAGATTACCGAGCGGTGTACACAGGGCAAGGCCAAGTACGAGCCCAGTGAAAATGTCATCGTCTGGAAGATTGGCAGGTTCACTGGCCAGAGCGAATATGTTCTCACTGCCGAGGCTATGCTCACCAGCATGACAAATCAGCGTGCATGGAGTCGGCCGCCCCTGAGCATGAACTTCAGCTTATTGATGTTTACCAGTTCGGGCCTGCTGGTGCGCTACCTAAAGGTCTTTGAGAAGAGCAACTACTCCAGCGTCAAGTGGGTGCGGTACATGACGAGAGCAGGTTCATATGAAATAAGGTAAGTCATCCTCAAGACAAGCGTAACGCACCCCCATGCATCTACAACGCTGACTCTTTGTCCAGATTTTGAGGTAATGTAATTGTATGATGATGGGTTCATGGCATGTACGGCGTTGATGGATACTCGGGCAAAAAGCTTTAATATCACTGCATCTTCTTAATCTCCCATTTCTCGATATCTTCCTCTTCATTATGGCCATGGCTTTTGCCGCTTCCTCCCACAACCGAGGCTCCAAGCCATCCCACACGTGCAGTCTTCACGGGCCTGTGCCATGCTACAGCTATGATTGCCTTGATTGGTTTGAAACCTGCAAGATGTGCGGCCCGAGGACTGACCACCAAGCTACGACGCTTCCGGAGCTAAATCGCGCCCACGCACGAGAGCAGCATGATCTCAATAGTAGGGAACATGTGGCACGTCACTTTGGCAGCTACCCCTGCCTGCTGCATACCCCTCGCACCCGTCCGCGGATAGTTGCAGAAAACATGTCAGATCCCCCCCTTACCCGTCTACGTTGTCCAATCTGGGGTCAGCAAACTCGCCCATTCATACATGATCTACTTTATAATATGAAAAAGATGGAGTGTTGATCCAAGGGGGCCTCGGCCAGGCATCAATCTACTGACAGCGCCCGAGAGTGACTCACTCTTCCTGATTCGGTCCGAAACAGCGCATCTTCATGAGCTGTTTGCCTTTTTTTTCTCCGACATTTTTTACCAGAGTAGCACTCAAGTACCGCTGGTAGATCCAGCTCCTCTCCAACGGATGACTGTTTGTTACAGTATCCGCGGCTCGATCAGTTCGCACGTGTTTTAGATAACCAAACAATAAAAGCTTACCAGCCTTTGCTCCAACGAGTCTCTAATTACCGGTCGAGTCTTCACGTGTACCCTCAAATGACACCACGGATGTTCTTTTCTCATGCGGTATGGTATGACGAGTATGCTTTGTATCGGCCGCCCGCGTGCTTTGCTATCCTTCAAACGTTGCTGTGTGACTGTCTCTCGGCCTTCCACGTTTACTTTGACCAACGTAAATGATTTCCAAGCTTCACCGAGGATTATATAGGGATGTTGATTGTTTAAGTAGCATTAACCTAGTCAAATCGCTCTGAGCGTTGAGCCAGCTTATGAAGATTTGAAGCCACGGCGTTTAGCTGATGAGGCATAGTAAACGACAAAGCATCAGGCGAGAGCCAGTCGTATTCCTGAGATGTAATGCAAGAGCAGATGAAACAGAACAGTCTGCACGCTGTGTCAAGCCAACTTAATCCTCGACATGTGCTTCTTCTGACACCGAGACATGGAATTACCAGGCCCCGGATTTATCAACGTGGGAATCATAATCGTCGCCTTGGAAAACAGCTCGAGTCTGCATTCCCGTTCCTGCAAAGACTTACTGCTCTGTCCAGTTTCTCCCTCGTTGGTGGCGATATACGATGCACGCCTAGCCATATATCTGGAGCTATTATACAGTAACGAGCCCGAATGTCTCATTCACCTCTGCAAGTTTTATCCGGGAGGCGTCTAGATCTATTGTGTTCTAAACTTTATTGCCCAAGACAGTATCACGATATTGAATGGGCCCCTTCGTATGTGGTCCGACGGCGTCGAAAACTTACCTCCTCCAAGAGCGCACCGCTTTGGTAGCACCTGCAACTTCCCACGAGAGCTTCACGCGTCACCCACCTTTTGTAACCCGACAAAGGGCAATTTGAGCGACCTTCTAGAAGGATTCGAAGGCTATGTTGGCCCCCTAGACACATGTTTGCGTCCTCCGGCGAGACTCCCCTGCGCTCAAATCATCACAGGGCAAAGTCCAGATGTCTGGTATGTATCGAAACAAGCCACGCTGCACCCGGCCGCTCGGTTCAGTAAGAGCATTGCAACTCCATATGGATTCCCAGCTTATGAAGGCCCTCTTCTTCCTTTCCTTTCTGGCTGTTGCTTATTCCCGCCCTTTCTTTTGAGAGCAATAGTGTCTTACCTTCTGTGCTCCCCCTTTTACGCCGAGGCAAAGTGGTCCTATTTGTGCGTCAGCATTGCTTTTTGGAACCAACAAGCTCGGAGTCATCGCTCTATTAGGAGAGTAATGATTGACATGAAGACTTCCTCGTCCCCTTGGAGGCAGTCCTACCGTGGCTTCACAAGCTGGCCTATGACGGCCTTTTTCAAACAGACAAACGTTCCCAACAGCAAGCCAGGTCCGAAGTCACAACTGATTGAGCAGCAAAGTCTCTGGTATATCGAAAGCGTGGCGAGATGTATAAATGGCATCGTGTTCCTCTTCCATCATAAAGTATGTCAGCAAAAACCAATCAACAAAAGATAAACAACACGGCACCCAGCCAGCAAGAACTCTACTTGATAGCAACTTCACCGTTTATCGAGACCTTGATTTCATAACCCCTTTCTCCACACAGCACTCACTAGGCTACTGAGATCATTTGATTCAAAAGTGAGGTAGAACTTTGACAGTTTCGCAGGAGCTCATAGCGTTTGACTCTATCAGTGTGGGCCGCAAAACGTGTCCCAGTGCATTCTGCCGAGGCTCTGCACTGCTTCAAGGGGAGCCTTGCTCACCTTACAAGACGTATTACTTCTCATACCAACAACTGGCTGTGGACTTTCATAGCTTCGGCGCGAGGCGTTTGAAGCAATCGAAATTAGAACTTCCAAGAGAGAGCTTGGTGATTGCGAAGAAACAACGAGACACAAAAATAGTGAAGATCAAGGAGCGAACTCTATCGTCAACAGCGCGAGGGCAAAACAAGACGGGAGAAGAACATTAGCGTCACGGCCCGGCCATCTCTCTCCAGGCCTCTCAACTCCATCTTCTATCCTGATTTGAAGTTGGCATCCCCACCCAGCTCTCGAAGCGGGTGCCTCCTCAGCCGTGAACCTCTCATATGCCCCCCTCATCTCACCCTACTCAACAGAGACACAAAGCAAAGCCAATAAGCCACTTTTCCTTGTGTCCCAGTAAGGCCGCCAATCATCTCAAGCCGCGTCACCGCATTATCGGCTGCTAGGAGAACTATCTGGGTGCGGAGCAGATCCAGGCATTCTGCCGAGACAGCAAGTCTAAATCTGTACGACCCCGATCCCGAGCCCTCCTCGGACCCGGCCGTCGCAAGAGGTCTCGGCCAACCTCCCTTCCGAACTGAGACCCCATTTCTGAAGTGATACATCGAGCCGGGACGAAAGGAGGCAGCATGTGCCAGTACTCGTACATCCACTATCACCACCAGCACCCCTGTAAGCACCCATCAAGCCTCGTCCCCCGATACTCGTATTGCCCTGCCGCGGCCGTCAACCCGGCCACCAACCAATGCACGCCCTGCCCTTTCACCACCGTCCTCCCGTCTCCTGAGGCCACCGGCGAGAATCCCTGCGCGAGGGGAAACTGCCTCATCTCGCCGGCCTGCAGCTCGGGGACGTGCCGGCTGCAGGATCTCAACGGGAGATGGGTCTGCTGCAAGTGCAAGCGCGGGGGGAACATTTACCGGTGCTGCCATCACCGCAAGAAGGGGTGCCCCGACACGTTTTGCTATCACGACATTTGCGAGAAATGCACTCCCGATGTGTAGAAGGCTTCCCCCTAAGGAAGTAAGTACTCTTTTCCCATTCGACACCACCTTTTTCCTCGTATCCGCACGAATTGCATTATAAAGGAAGGGTGGGAAATCAATCATGTGGTTGGCCGGGGGGCGTATGTGCAGAGGCCTCATCGAAAGACCACAAAGACGGCCTACCAAAGCCTTGGGGGCGAAAACAAGGCTCAGCAATGTCTCAGGTGGGGCGCGCCACACGGTTCACAGCACAAAGGCCGGCTAGCACAAGCTCAATTTTGTGATATAATGAGGACAGGCTCAGGATCGAAGATTTTGGCCCTGGGGGGAGGGTATTCACTTTCTTCCTCGGCTTCTTGCTGGGGGACTTGTATGAATTGGTGATGATGGGTTGGGGAATCAATACGTAAGGAGGACGCTGTTGTTGTTTTTGTCCTTTTTGTTATATGGTGTACTTGTATTGTCTCAGTTTAACTCTTTTTCTCGTTTCTCGTCCTAGTAATTAGTCGTCATACTAATATCGAACTGCCTCACAACAAGACCAACATCCCACAAACGGCCTGTGATTCATCCCTTAAGACAAAGCAAATAAAAGCAACCAGCTCCGGATCCCAACCCCCATCATCCCAATAAGTACTCCATACACCCATCCATCTCAAGGCTCCCATCATTCTCTCCCATTTGTCAATCTCCCTTGTCCAAGCTCACCAATAAAAGTGAACCACACGCCCCCTCCATGAATCCACAAACCGGGGATCCGTCACTCATCGACAATGACAGCTTCGCAACACCGCACGCCACATTTCTCAGCCCCTCCTCAGGAAACAGGTGAGGCATCACGTAAAAGCGACCAAGTGCATTCTCCGCGCAAAAAGCGGGACAAATGCTAAAGTTTGTAAGCCTTGGGCGGTGCCTAAACGCGGCAGAATGAATATGGGTGGAGCGAACAAGGGACGGCCACCCAGTCACTTCTCTTCGATCCGTGATTCTGGCGCCATTTTCGCCCATCGTCATGACTATTCATGATCACATGCTCTTATATGAGGTAGTACTGCCGGGTACTTTCTCGGTGGATTCACCATGTCCCATTGGCAGCTACCAGGAGTTCTCCGTTTTCCTCCTCTCCTCCTCTTACGTATTTACCAAGCCATCCGCTAGCTCACAGCCAGTTAGTTTGAACAATGGCAGACACACAGATGGTCATGCACATGCGTCCGCATATTCGGCCGCTCCAAATGAAACTCCAGCCTCTTCTAAGCGAGACTCACCCGTTCCAAGTCCATCATTTGTCCTCTCCACAGCACGCTACAGTGAAGCACCAGTGCGAGTCAAAGAGCAATCAATCTTAGTAATATCCGTATTCCAGGTTGTCGGTCAACAAGACTTCGCAGCTGACGCTCTCTTTCGGGTATCCTTGCCCCCAGATACCATCATAAAAAGACTGTTGCAAAGGTCTAGACGAAGTGATTCAATATTTGACTAGGTTGGGGTCCGTCGATGGAGACGGGACGCATCCCCGGACAGAATAAAGCGATGACGGGATGTGGTCCCGGGGTCGAGGCCTTGTGTTGTGGGGAGAATGACTTCATTCTGCTTTTGGCGAGGCGGCGTCATTGGATTTGTGAACGTGACGGCAGGAGACATATGATTGAATGTCTGTAAGTTCCAGCGGAAGAGAAACAAGGGTCTCGAGTGAGGTCTGATTTTCTCTGTAACTGGCAGATACGTTGACTTGTGATTGTCAAAAATCACCGTGCTGTGATTGTGATCCTTGTTCTTTGCATTTTACATTCTCCCGCATTTGGCCGCGTGTATAAAGACCTCCAAATCGCTTCCACCTGTCATCGTAGAAGCATATGCAGCTCTTCCCATCAGGCTCCATTGAGTTTTCGATTGAAGTCTGACGACCAGCATCACAACTCTCACATCAGCGGCTCAGAGGACCAGGACCAGCAGAATGTGTCAGCTACTGATATACGACTTAATCTGCTGCCACTCTTCCCAAAAGTGGGACTACTGTGCCGAGTCTCAGACCAACGGGCGGATTCCCTGTAAATCTCAAACCTCCAAGGTCGTGTCTTATCCCACCCCGCCGCAGTTCGAACCAGCTCCCATATGCCATCGACCCGAGTGCCATTTCAACAGGCTCGATGGTATATGGGACTGCTGCTGGTGCGGAAAGACCTACAACACAACCGGCCGATGCAGTGGCGGCATGATGTACTACGAATACGCCACCTGCGATCATATATGCTGTCCATTCTGCAAGAGGGGGGATCGGGGGCCATCGAACGTATTCTAAGGAAACTCACACGGATACCCAGGTCAACAAGATATCCTCTCAAAAGTTTGCGTTCGAATAGGCGGATTTTGGGATGAGTAATGCGACAATAATGTGTAAAGCAGGTCAGGGGGAGGCCGAGATTTCGGTTAGATTGTTGTCCTTGATCCTGAGGCATTAATGTTTGATGGTATAAGTATGGGAAAGTCATGGTTCACTTTCTCTGTCGTGAGCTGAAACTGTTCAATCTCGACGGGACGTGCCTCTGATTGGTAGATGGTGTTTATGGTAGCAGCCTCAGCTCGCATAAATATAACATTAAATGCCGTCCTCGTAAAAGCGTCTACAGTACTTCGTGAACTATTCCTCATCGTAGTGGCCAACAGCGCGGAGTTCTATTCGATCGTGCATTAGTCAGTCATGGAGCATGTATTCGCTGCACAATGAGGCGCTACACGATATTTGTTGGTACGTGAGGCAGTAGGTAGTTGTTCGTGGATTTGCTCCGATATAGACCCTTGTCCCTGCTGTTTGCCTGTGTCATAGCCGCCTTACTCCATACGCACGTCCGTGTTTTTGCGCGGCTGGAAAACTCGCAAGGCTTTGCTCTTTCGTAAGTACATCGCTGCCTGGCCAAGTTTGATACTGTGAGACATTCAGATCTCAAAGATCGACTGGGGGCCAACCTGTCAAAAAGTGTCATGCAAAGCATCCGGCGCAATATTTCGGGAGTATATTCGTTTGTGAACCCCCAGGGCGGCACACAAGACAATAGCCTCTCTTTTCTGTAATCTCGGACCTAATGAACCGCTGCCATTTATAGCACCATGACGAAAAGTTGGTGTCCCGACAACCAAGATTTCGGGACGGAATTCGCCTCGATGGCGCATGACACCGGGAGAGTCTCTCCTGCGGCTTGGCAGGGTGATAGAGGGCCACCCACCCAATCCTCAAACGTACAAACTAGCTACAGCGCATTCGACTTCCTTTTTCGTTCATTCACTTGTTCGCTTTCATCTCAAAACGACTGCAAGCGGATTCCGGCTTGAAGTTGCTCAAGCCTCAGAGCACATCACCAAGCTCACATTGGCCAGAATACGGCCTCAACCGAACGTTGCGACGGCGCGGAATGAATTTGTAACTTGGTTTACCATCAAGCTCTCAAACACTGTTGCCTCCATGTCACACACAACTCAATTTACGGACCCCACAGAGCATCCGAAACATTGGATCGACGTACGCTCTACTTGGTCCAACTCGATCTGAGTACCGATATTCCGCAGTTAGGGCTGGATCTCAACGCATCAATGCATCAGGCAATTCATCTTGCATCCGTCTGTGAGCGATGGTATGACAAGCGTCGGTTCGTATTGCTGATGACGCAACACATCAAGGTTGGATCTCTCATCCAAAACTTGGAGTTGGTGCTGAGATGAAGGGTTTCAATGCCGCCAAGGATGATGAGGGACACAACAAGAGATGAGTGAGGCGACAGCCGGATTGCATCCGAAACGATGCGCTTGTAACCTGGATCCTGCGCCTCCCTTCCCATGTATTCGTGAAGGTGTTCCGAGTGGAGGAGGTCTCATCGATGAGGACAACGCACCACGAGGCGGAGCAGACTCTATATAAACGGGTGGCTCTGCCCGCTTAAGAGAAGGCCAATACCAGATCTGTCTTGTTCTGTCATTACCAAGCCCTCATCAGTCTTTCTACTTGCTTCTTTGTGAGAAATCAGTGTCGTCTATACCACCCTTGTTCCGAAATGTGTCATGGACATCCTCGATATCACTCATGTGCACACACGTCACTCATCTGGTATTACTGTCCCTCAGCACACATAGACTTGGAGACGGGGTTTGAAACGCCCTGCCGGAATGTATCATTTGCACCAGCTCAGTCCAGCTCGCTATCCTGCCCCCTAAAGAACTGTCAGTTCGTAGACAAAGGCGGCAGTTGGATATGCTGCAAGTGCAACCAGGGGCCCAACACCCAGGGCTGGTGTTCCACTCCCGTGACGAGTGTTCAAGATGATCTAGATTCGTTGAGACTAGAAGAGGATCAGAGGACCTGTGACCACGGGTGTTGTGATGATTGTAAGAGATTCGGTACGCAGATCACGTTTTCCCTGCTGTGTTGTTGGATCATACTGAAAGCTAACGTTTGCATTGTAGGGCCGAGCCGCAGTCCTTCCCCCGAAAAACATATTGTGGAGACTCGTAAGGGGAGGTCACGCAAGTTTGGGTATGGCAGCTCGTCCAGATCTCGCCGATGCGAGTCACCATATGCTCTAATGAAGGGGCTCTCACTGGACAAAAACTCAGAATCTGGGAGTACCGCTGCATCTTCGTCATCCAGCAGTTCGTATGACTATCGATCCAAGAAGTCGAAGTCTTCTAAGAAGAGTCACAAGTCAAAATCTCGGAATTGATGCGCGAGACCATGGGCTTTGCTTATGAAGTCTCCTGGAGGGGTTTGGTGGGCATGGCACTGCCGACTTGTATACTTTTATCTAGTACCGAAGAATTGACCTTGTTTGCATAAACTGTATGCCGTAAGGTTGAACATGAGTAGCCTGTCACTTCAGCTCGATGAAATAGCTTGCCGCGGAGCTCATGTAGCTGCGTTACGAAAATGCTGTTCGATGGATCTGCCAAACATGGTCATCTCTAGCATCTGGCATGACACTGACAAGAAACTGTCACTTGGTGAATATTCTCAGACTAGCAGTAGATAATCCGTCCAAAAAGAGGGAAGAATAGAAGAGAGGAGAATTTCAGTTACTGAAACATGATAAATGCATTTCTTGTTGATATATGAAAGACACCAATGTGTGTGTGTGTGGGGGGGGGGGTTTGCACTGTGTACTGAAACTGAAAGAGAGCGCAGATGCAGTTGGGATATCCCATATCACGTTATTGTCACAGGAGTTATACGGCCTACAACGGAAGTTCTCATATACCAGCGGGTCCAGTGGGATAGACAACGAAAAGAAAAGAAAAAGAAAAAGCTTACTCGGTGCCTGTGCTCACAATGCCAGCTTCAGTCGGTGAGCTGCGGTCAAGCTCCATCGACAAGGAGCTGAGGCATCAAAATACCATGGTGACTAAGAGCTAAGAGCTAGTAGAAACACACCAAACCGCTAGGCCAGCGATGGCGTTGGGCATGCTTATGCGTGCTAGCAGTAGCGCAGAGGCGCCGATCTCAATCAGAGCTTCGCCGGGCCTCGATGGAAGATGGAAAGGATGTCGCAACAAGATACACGCGCGACAACGTCGATTCCGGCAGTGCCTTGTGGGCCAGACATGTCAACCTCGCCGTCGTCGTCATCGTCATCGTCAAGCGGGCAAGCAATCATCCGTCTAGCGCAGAGCACGAACACTTTGTTGCGTGCCAACGGGGCGCAAAAGGCGACAGGGCCATGGCTTCAAGCCGCTTCAAGCCTCCCCTGGCAAGCCACGTGCAATGGCGCACGCGCTGCAGGGATCCTTTTCCCTTTTTGCGCCTGGCGTCCCCGCGCCTGGAATGCAAGAATGCCCTGCGAGAAGAAGGGGTTTGTGTCGGGCGAGCGCCTCCATGGTCTGATTGGCTCAGCGGTGCGCTTCGGCTGAAGAGTGAGGCCCGACAGAGCGCAGGAAAAACGTGGCCCGACATGCACACTGAACATGCTGGGATGTCGGGCGATTGTGATTTGCGACTTTTTGTTTGCTTTGCAGGGAAACGAATCAGTCAATCAGTCATCAGACGGTGCTGGGATATGGATGAAATAACGATGGCGGACCGAACCGAAATTTCGACCTGCTTTGCGCAGAATGCCCAGAGAAGAGAATGATATGGCGCTTCCAGGTAGGTACCGGTGTTTGCTGCTGTTGAATCACAGCTCGAGGCAGCTATTGGAAGTGGAAGAGGCCGTTGTTTGGGAGCTCCGAGCTGGTGTTGTGGTTTTGGAGCAGAGAAAATCGAAGTGGTGGCCTGACCATGCAGCTGGCACATGGCTTTCTGTGCCCCGCGGGCTGGGGGGTTCGCTTAGGGGACATGGCTGGCAGGTACCCGCTAACAGGGCCTGGAAGAGCAGCGGTCGTGGCAGCGATAGTGACAGCTACAGCGACGGCGTACTGGGCGGCGGCCAACAACGACAGCGGGAGGATGAAGATCAAACGGTTTGGCGCAACTAGCCTTGCGCAAAAGCCAAATCAGAACTTGACCTGTCGTTCTTTGTGCTGATCCGTCCTGTTGAGATGGCTATAGCGACTGGCAGGCACAAAGACTTGTGACCCTTTGTGCAGGTACATGGAACCTACAGAGTGTACGAATAGCCCTCTATTACTACAGGCGCTATAGGGGACTTGTAAACTGCACTCCGTATCATGCATCAGAATAGCAGCACCGATAATGCGGCACAAGATGCAAACTCGTATGGAATGGTTGCATTGGCGCTTCTCCTTCGCCCGTCCACAGAGCCATCAGGATCAAAATTAACACGAATGCTCCGTGACATGCCAGCAAATGGAGCGTGGCATGGCAATGCTGCCTGCAATTCGTACCCGCAAAAGCGGCGCTGCCGGTCCGACCCTGCAACTCCAAAGCAGCAAGGGACTCCGGTATAAGAGCCCAGGCGCTTAAGTTGCCCGCAGCGTGATGATGGTGCAAGCCAATGATGCAGCAGGAGAACAGCGTCCAGAGTAGCATTGCGCCGGATCTAATGACATCAACATACCAAGGCAGCCATCAAACTGACCGAGTCGCACCTTGGCACCGGCGTTGGCGTGTGAAGCTCTGCTTGCATGATATGATGTGCACTCTGAGACTGCCATGCATGCCATACTGTAATGGCCGTCGCCTATCAAATCTCTTCAACCGCTAATTCCCAGGACCTACAGGTAATAAACCAGCGCCCAGCAGGGAGCCCTCGGGCAGTTTGGAGGGTACTTGCGCGCCGGGTACCCCGCCGTGCCACCCCTAGCAGTAGCGCTCAACCACGAGCACTGCACGCACCAGCTCCATAGCGCTATCCCTCCCCCCAGCCGCCTTACCTTTCCTACTCCGTGCTACTAACGAACCTGGTACTACTCCATCTCCATCGGCTCCACCATCTTCTTGCTCATCATCTCCCATCCATCCCGCCTCTTTTCCCTTCTCTCTCCCGCCTTATCTCTGCTCTCTGCCCTCTCCATCACCTTTCCTCCAGACGGCTTTTGATTGCTTCACAGCTCAAAAACGCAATCTGCTACACTTGACCCCCTGACCCGGACGCCAAATCTCCCAATTGACGCTGCGACTCCATCACCACAAATAAACGAAAAAGCACCGTCTCCATTGTTTTGCTTCTCCCTACTCCGTGCTCCAATCATCACCAGAAGAGACCCGGGCAGCTCCTTGATCTCCCCCAACCAAACTAAACCTGGTCAAACCTGACACCAAACTTGCGACAACCACGCACCAAGCAGCCATCGCGCACGAGGGACCCAGCCAGCCAAGCTTTTGCATCTTGGTGCCCCCTTGCCAATCACACTCGACTCGCTCGCCTTTCTCTCACCCTCACGCACTCTATCCCTCTCCATCTTCATTGTCTGTCTGCTTCTAGATTGGAGCGCCGGAGCTACGACCTGGTGCTAGTCACACGTCTCGCCAATTAATTTATTCGCCTGGAACAGAACCCCTGCTTCATAGGTCTCACAACCTCGCCCAGCGGGTCGCTCTCACTTTTTTAAAAGGCAATCACTTCTCCATCAAACACCACCACCACCACTATGCCCGTCTCCATAGACTCTGCCCGCCCAATCATGGCTCCTTCGGTATGTCGATTATTTCTCTCACTGTAACCCCCCTCCCCCTCCCATTACGTGTTTATTCTCTCTCCCATCCTGCGCCTCTTGAGTCGAGGTACCAGCTTAGCTGTACTATTTGATCGTGTGCGCCACGCGCCTCCCTTCACTCAAGCTCTTGTTTACTTTGCACTTCTTTTTTGGGACGACTGATTCTTCTTGCTGTTCCAACATCTTGACTGACCATGGGTTCTCAGAACCGTACCTCTCTCCGCTTCAGCACCTACAGCATGGCTGCTCCATCCGTAGCCATGTCTGTCCAGACCACAGACTCTCAGCACGCCGAAATCCGCGAGATTGCCACTGGACTTGATCGCATGGAAAACAAGGCCCTCTCCTCTCAGCGCGTTACCCTTTCCGAGGAGAAGTACGAGAGGATGAGCAAGCTTGCCCTGGGCGCAAAGCTGGAGCGCGCTCTCGACAGGCGCATGAGCAGCCAGGACGCTGTCATGCGACCTCGGAGGAAGACCACATCCGCCGTTGAGAAGACCTTCAACGAAAAGGCTCAGTAAACCAAACTCATATGGCCTCAAGCTTGGCCGATGCTTGCTTTTCCTCTTGGCACGGCGCCGTACTGCCCTTTGCCCGGGAAATAGTCCTTTGCAGACCATCCGGCATCGCGACTCGCGTCTGGAAGCGCATCGCCAGCTTATCTACACCAACAAACTCACCCCCTATTTGCATCATCCGGGATATTAATGCGCATTTCGACTGGACGTCTTTTACTCGTTTGTGGAATTATTAGAGAAGAGGAAGTCCAACACGGCATTCACTCACGATACGCTCAGATGACAACATCTGGCTTCACATATACCCCTGCGTCATACGATAAACTCATCAAGATCCTACTGCTACATGAATTTTTCACCTTGTCTCATCTCCTAGTTCCTTGTTTTTGCTCTCTTATTATGTGGAAAAGAATGGAAGGCTTTTTATTCCGTTTTTTTTTTTTTTTGGAAAGGGTAACAGCGGTTGAAGAGGAGGACAGCGCGCGTGCTGAGCAGTGAAACCATCAATATGATATATGTACACCTGCGGAGAAGCCAAGGGGGGCTGTACTATATTGATGTTCACTGCTATTTCTTATGCTTGTTTGGTCTCTCTATCAGGAAGAAATGTGACATATGGAATTACATAGCGCTATAAAACTGTTTTGCACCTTTGATGTCCAATTTGCCATCTCTCCACTAATTGTGACCAGTCTTGCGCCCACGACGCAAGGGAGACGGGATCGACAGGTTCCCTGGATGCGTTATAGGTCCAGACCACGAAGGCGGATCACTCCTAATACAAGAGCTGGCCAAACTAACGAGCCAACAGCCGCTAGGTCGTCGTGCTTTGCGCATGGTTGCTATGCTTTTCAGTAGCCTCGATGGTCCATGTCTCACCTGGATGGGCTCCGCGATGAAAGGGGAGCAACCATGGTGTTTTCGCTTTACATACACTGAAGTCGCATTGACGTGCACCATAGTATCATGTTTTCTGGATGGGCTTTTTTATAGACAATAGTAGGTTGTTTTAGTAGGTATGAGCACATCTCATGTTTGGCTCAAATGGCCATCTTGCTCCTGTGGTCGATCCCAGTGGGATGATTGATGATGAGGTTGCGCGAAACAAGCCTATACGAATCAGGAACCAGACATCATGTTGTACGCATCACGACACTCAAACAATGAACAAATTCGTATGACTGGGCACCGAATACCATTCCAGCACCAGCAACTACCAATAAGAAATTACTCCCAACGCCGTCCACTTGCTTCCAGAGCACCATCTAACTTACACCATTCCAAGCAATAAATACAAACAAAACAGGAAATCAACTCTAAGCCCGTGACTTCTCGATCCTCTCCTCAATGTCCTTCAGCAGCGTCACCAAATCGGCCTCCTCGCCCTCCATCTCCAGCGCCCTCTTCACCCACTCCCTCGCCTCGTCCAGTCTCCCCATCTCCGTCAAGCATCTGCCCCTCCGCCACCAGCCCTTTGCATTGCCCACTCTCCGCGCCTCCACGCTTGCTTCCGCATCGACCGCTCCCTCGGGCCAGTTGCCCATGGCCATGTGCGACTGCGCCCTGTTGGCGTACAGCATGGACACCTCCTCCCTCACCAGCGCGGCGGGCTCCCACAGCGGCCTCTGCAGCGCCATCTCAATCCCCTGCGTGTAGGACTTGACGGCCTCTGCGTACTTTTGCTTGCGGTACTCGGTGTTGCCGTTGTCGCGCAGCTTGGAGACGTTGGCAGTGCGCTTCGGGTTGACGGGGATCGGCGGCGGCGGCACCAGCGGGATGGCGCCGGGGGGGACCTCGATGTTGAGGATGGCGCGGTGCAGGTTGTTGAGCTTCTCGAGCTCGGCGGCGAGGGCGCGCGAGGGCCTGCTGCCGGAGGGCAGGATGGCCTTGGACTGGGGGTCCATGTGGATGGGGAGCATGCTGAAGTGGTCGAGGTCCGACATGTTTGCGACGTTGATCCTTGGGGATCTTGTTGAGCAAGTTGGCGATGTTGGAGATTCTGGTTTCTTTTTTCTTCTTCTTTTGCAAGAATTGAATTATCTGAAAGGACCGACTGTGTCTCGAAAGGCTGGAAATGCCAAGTAAACCAAACAATTCGCGCCCGAAAAGCTGTTGCAAAGTAGGATGCGTTTGGCCAGAGAGAAAGAAAGAGAATCGCTGCTATAACACATGTCCCAAAACATGTCAGTGAGGACACCTCTCATTGCGCCAAAAGCTGGGCTATCTTATCAGCACATGACTGTGGGGTATGTACCTGCCCATAAGCGGGCGCTACGCTCAACCTCAACTTTACAGTGGGCTTTCTAGCGGGTGGATTGTGTGCTTGAACTTAAAGCTGCTTACCCTAAATGAAATCATGGGCATGCCAAAATTGGTATTTGATCGGTGTGAGATTCTGACAGGCGTTTGTTGCGTCGGATTTCAAATTACGATTACAATAAAAGCATGCATTGGGCTAATGAGTAAGGTAGTGTGGATGGAATTTGATGATGAGCTTTGAATATCAAGAATTTCCAAATCCATTCAGAATGTGACGTGAAACTCTGTGCTCGCAGCACGTGATGCAGTATTTCATCAATTGCCTATTGGCGTTTACAATCGCAAGTTCTCGGTCACAAAGAAATACATCGCAGATGTAAATGTCGAACAGCAATCAACACCCAGCTAATGCAAACATCACTAAGAAAGCTACGGCACAAGCAGCATCACATACCTGGCGCAAAGGAGATATTCACAGTATGTAAATCATTAATTGTTCAAAGCATTTATCATTCCGTCTACTCCTAGTATTTGTGCAATGCTAGACACCTCTTTTGCTCAGAGGAAGGGTATGATCATCACTGCCCATCCTCTCCCACGTCCCCCCAATCCCTGCCGCCGACTCACTTTTGCTCCGTAATAAGCCGGGAATAGCGTCCTTGAGCAGTGTGAAGGCCATCGCGGGCCAGATGAAAGAAGAAACAACATTCCCCCAATCCTATTCCGCATTCCCAATCTGGTTTTTTTTTGCAACAGAACAAAACGCAAAACGAACCACATTACAACGTCGCGTCAGTCCATCCGCAGTCATCCTCACGAAAAACTTTGAACAGGGAAAATTCTTCGTGCTGATTGTTGGGGTTTCCTGGTGCTTTATTTTCTCTGTGGGATGGGTTATGGGTTCCGGTGACAAAAAAAGATTTTTCATGAAGAAATAATTGGAGAAAAAGTTTCCCATCCGCCCCCCAAAAAGCCGCCGCCCTTGCCATCACTCAGCAAATCAAGTGTAATTCCTTTGTGAACCGCCGCGCCAATCTAATGAAACGCACGAGAAAAAGACAATGCGAAGTACCAAGGCCCCAGAGGGGGCCGAGGAATGGCCAGCTTAGTAGCCATAAGCCGCAAGGGCCTTCGCGGTCTCCTCCTTGACGGAAGCGTTCTTCTTCGCGTCGGACAGTTGTCGTGCAGCAACCTTCTTGCGCTCGTAGTAGGCAGCGCCCTTGGCCTTCCGCCTCTCCTCCAATCTGCAGCTGAGAGTTAGCTTTTCGAGTTCCGACGCCTCGTCCAAAGGAGCAATGAGTGTGTGTGACATACCGGGCAACAACATCCTGGTACTTCCAGCCGACCTCGTGGCTCAGGCGGCCAACGGTGCAGTACTTGCGACCGGGCTGCAGTCTCAGGACACGGAGAGCCTGGGGAACGACCATCTTCTTCTTCTTGTCGTAGGGGGGAGGGACACCCTCGAAAACCTTGAGGCGCTCCAGAGCGGCGGCACCACGGGCGGTCTTGTGAGGGATCATACCACGGACGGCCTTGTAGAAGATTCTGGAGGGAGCGCGGAAGTGGAAGGGACCTGACAAACACCGGTTAATATCCCAATCAAGAGGGCATTCGGGATCGCGCAAAACTCACCACCGCGAGTGGGGTTGTATCGGGTCATCTTGCGCAGGTAGGCATGGTACTTGACTGCTCAAGACGTCAGTATTCTCAATTCTTCTGAAGCGGCATCATGTGTTTTGGTGGAGCGATTGTTTGTCCGCTCGTCCCCGGAGGGGCTCAAGCTCGACAGGAATCGCTCAGAACAGGCTCGGCGGATGGTATGGATGTGACGTACGCTTAGCGCGGAAGAACTCGCCAGAGATGTTGAGGGCCTCGCAGCGGACGATAACGATCTTCTGTCCGTTGAGGAGCTGCTTGGCGACAATACTGGCAAGTCGGCCAAGGAGGTGGCCCTTGCCGTCAATGACAACCTATAGAAGGCCAGGGTTAGCATCCGTCTTGCATGTGTATCCCTCGTCTGTCTCTCCATCACCGATCGTCCGGGTCGTGCCAAAGAAGCAGTAGAGAGGCTCGAGAGCAGCGACAGCAGCGATTGCCACGAGCGCAAAGCAAAACAAATGAAGCCCATATCCAGCAATCAATTCCAAGCACCTCCCTCTCCTCGGCTGCTCTGCCATGTGCGCTGGCCTCCATCTGCTCTCGGGCACTCCCCTTGTTTGTTTGGCACTCCACAAACATTCGGATCCAGGCGAGACATGTGCGAGAGTGTTCATCACGGGTTTTGTTGGTGAATACTCACAACCGACTCGAACGACGACATCGTACCGGTTCTTTCGGGGGGGTAGAAAGAAAAGGGTGAAGAAGACAGACGACGAAGACACACAAATCCTCCGACCTCACCGGCGAGAATTTGTTGCTGTGCTGCTGTGGGTTAGTCGTCCCTGGGCGAAAGGGTTGTTGATGAAGTGGTCGCGATACAGATTGGAACGGCGAGAAAATCGCAGTGCCGCTTGGGGCTGGTTGTGCCTTTGGAACAAGGGCCGCTAGCCTGATTGGGCAAGGGTGGGTTCCGGGGCAGGCGAGGAAGGGCTCGCAGGTTGGTGGTGCTTAGGGCTGCGAGACCTAGAGCCTGGGCCGATAATTTGCCGGGCTTATCAGTCATTTTTGCCTGGCTGTACTTTTTGGGGGGACGAACTTTTTCGCGACAAGGGAGGGGTGCACGTGATGCGAGCGGTAGCATGTGAGATAAGGCATGTACAGAGGTACATACTCCGTACCAGGTAGAGATGGGGTTTCAATTTGTATGGGTATGGCTTTAAGAGCGGGTGCGCATGTGAATCACAGATGAGAGAGAGGAATATACACCCGGCAAGGTTGCTCTATGAACCAAAGACAATCACGTTGGGTGTCAACAGGCTTAGATCATACAACGTACTTGAAGGCATCTTTGGACTGAATGTCATATTAATAGCCACATTGTATATCGCCATGCGTCATCAATCTATGTAGGATGTCCTTCTACTATTGTGCGTGCCATCTCAGCAGCCATCTTGCGGCTCCACGCCACAGCATGCGATGGGAGTAGCATCTCTTTTCTAGTTCTTTGTAGTAAGTATGCAAATGCGAAAAAAGGTCTATATCGCTGATGGACCAAGCTGCTTCGGTATCATCATCCCACATCTCTTTGCCAGCTCGCATTCTGCCCGTTGTCTCTTCTTTTGAAACCATGAAACCCCCAAACAAGTGCCTCTGTCAAGTCTTTTGTTGTTTTTGTAAGTGCGTAGATGGAGAGAGAGAGAGAGAGGAGTTATATGTAGTATAAAGGACGAAAAAACAGCCAAGTAAAGCTTGAAAAACGTGAAAACAGTGAAAAAAAAAAAAAAAAAAAAAAAAAAAAAAGGAAAACTGCGATGAGGCTCTCATGAAGCCTTTGCTGTGTCTAGCTGCTTGAGCACCTCTTGGACTCGTCGGACAAGCTCCTTGCGTCTCTGTCGAATTTCATCCACACCTTCGGTTTCCACGCCGTCTAGTTTCAATATAATTTGCTGCATGACGGATTCGGATAGCTTCCTGTGCTCCTCATCTCGCTTCTTGGCATCCTTGGGAGGCGCGTCGATATAATCCAGGCACAGGGGAAGCCATTTCGACTGGAAATCATCGGATATCTCGTCCAGCTTCTTCATCGCAGCACTGACGGCGGTGGGCGAAGCTGCGTTTGCCGCGTCGCCGTTGGAGCCGCTATCAACGGGGCTGGTCGGGGATCCGGCCTCATTCTTGTCCGACCTCCTCTTGCCATTCTTCTTCTTCTTGCGAGATCGTGAGGACTTGGTATCATTCCGCGCAGGCTCATCCACGATGATCATGTCGTCTTCAGACCTACCACTGTTATCATCTTCGGCATCAGGGATGACGGCCATGAGCTCGCTCTTGTTCTTGACTCCATATTCTCGAACTGGGATCGACGACTCCTTCAACTGCTTGCCCTTGTAGAGCAGCTTGATGCGACGTGTCGTGCGTGACGACAGATCCATCAGGATGCCGATGCGGTCTCGCACATCCTTGACGTATAGCTTTCCGTCACCGATCGAGTAGGCAGGGAAGTGTGCCGGATACGTCACACCCTTGTTCTTGATGAGTAGGATATCATCCTCGGGCTCTGAAGGTCCCCGGGAGCGGGGCCGAGGATAGTAGCGGGTGTCGGTGTATTCCACCCTCGGGTCGTCCAGGTCCTGGGCGGTGATGTAGCTGAAATCTTCGTTTGTAACGTCCGGAACGCCCCCCGACATAGCACCAAAGCTCTGCTCGCGGCTGAGCGACCACCCGTATCGCGACATGGTGATGGGAAGGGCCACAAGTGCGGCGAGGCCGCTGTAGACGAAGGTGGGCGGGACGCCCAGGGTCCCCGAGATGTATTCACTCGACTCCTGGAAGGCGGCCGAGATGTTTGTAAGGGTGCCGTTGAGGTAGGTCGAGATGATGTGTTGCAGGGCACCGGACGATGCCACGATGGGCTGGTTGGAATCCACCTTGGCGTCTTGGGTATCAAGGTGGCCCTGACGGAGGACACCTTACCAGCCGGAAGAAGAAGAAGGCAAAAAGGGAGAAAAAAAGAGAACGAAAGTCGTTTGCCTGTCCGAGACTCCCTCGCTCTATGATTTTTTTTCCTGCAGCAAGACCGCGGGGTCGTGGGGGTGGCCAGCAAGGCTGAGCAAAACTCTTTGCACCGGGGTTGGTGGTCCGCGGCGAATTGTCTCGCGGGAGGCTAAGATTGGATCGATTGGGAGCAGGCAATGGCGAGGCGAGTAGATTGGCCCGTTACAGGAACCAGCGGCGATCACGGCCCCCAGCCGAAGAGACAGGGCTTTTCTGCCGATGCGTCACAACAAACGAGGCTGCTCGAGCGCGCTTTGTTGCGGGTTCTGGGTTTGCGGATCGAGGCCCAGGGCACAGCCCAGCAGAACGGACTTCGCGATGGTGGCTTGTGATGCGCAATGGCCGTGGGGTTTGGCTGGATTCGGGCAAGGCCAGGCTGTTGTGTCGTGCCAGCGATGCGGATGAGGTGGATGGCTGGCTTTCTGCACGAGAGACTAAAGGTGGCGCCTTGTATGGAGGAGAATTATGGAGAGGTGGTTTTTTTCTTTTAGCGCAGTAGATGGCGGCAATTGGGGAACTGGCGGGGGGTCTGGGGGGCCTCTATAGCGGTGGTGGGCTGCTGAGGGGAAGCCTAGAGCCGCATCAGGAGCCCAACTTGCAGGCAGTTGATCGCTGTATGAGGCTCTAATTATCTCTCGAGGTCAGCAACACGCACTACGAAGGTACCTGTACCTGCAATTGATGAGCTGGTGACAGCAGCAGCAAGCCAGAGTGTCCGTATGCCGTAACATCGCAGCTGACCGGCGAGGCCCTGCTGATGCCCGCTTATGGCGATATTGGCACTGCCATTTTGAGAAAGCGAGGCTATGCCTGTAAGCGTCCGAGAGGCATCCATGACTTGCATTGCCTGCAAGGAACGGCCTTTTGTGGCGTCTCCAAAAGGCTCGGAACCAGTTTGCACTCCGAACATCAAAGATACAATGCGTAATGCTGACGCTGTTTTACTCGAAATTCTTTCAGTGTCAGGTATTTGAACTCTGCTCCTCCAGTTGCCCCCGGGTCAGGTGACTCTGCGTGTGGAAAAATGTGCATTCAATCTCCATCACTTTTCGTCTGCTCCAGCCAGCGCCACACAACTGATATCTATACGGAATATTTCGCAACTATAGAGCAAATGGTAGGCCGGATCCCGGTGCGGAATTTGGAATCATAAGATCGACGACTTCCAGTAGCCGAAAACCACATCCGACTTGGCGGAACTGCTCTCCCCAATCAAAAACGGCAATATTGAGTCTTGTGTCATATCCAACTCTCAAGCTTGCATCAAGGAATATTGGAAATCCTACCCCCGAGGGTTAATCTAGACTCAAAGGAGACAAAAGCCACCAGGTTCCCCGCGAAATAGTAGCCAACTAACCCCCCTTTGAACATAACTTGTGCAAGCCTCCCCCCGGCCTCATCACCATAAATGACCAGATCTGCCGTTGACTGTCTCCGTGAGCTTGACTCGCAACTCAATTTCGTGCAGGCTGTTGAGTGGCTTAGACTCCCTGTGCTTATCTCCGAGCTAGACGAGTTAAACTCACTAGCCGGCGCCAACAGCTGCTGCACCGGACAATGATATCGGCAGTGAGGCTGATTTCAAAGACTCGACACTGATGCTCGTGATAAGACGGAAATGGCGAAACCAAAAGGATTATGCAACGTTGGAGTGAGGTGGAGAACATCCGGCTATAAGTAAAACTTCAATTATCCGCGAATTATAAGGGGCTTTACTCCATCGTTTGTTGGGTGAAGTTGTTCCGGAACAGTCCCTCCACGAGGAGGATGGTGTAGCAATGCACATGTCTCGATGCAAGAACCCGACTCGTACGCGAGACTCCATCTAAAGTGGCTCCATCTGAGCTGCTGCTCCTGCTAGCTGGCTTGTTAGACCTAAATATACATGAAATACTAGCAAGGGGGGTGCGATGGGATGCGGCGTCCAGGTGGGCTTCGGAATGGGGGTAGGTTGTTAATCTGAGGGCGTTGTGTTTCCGGTAGCATTCCGACACCCCGTCTGGATAATGTGTATATAAAAAGCTCTAGTCGTAGCCGTCGGTAGGATAGTTCAGAGCAGCTTCAGAGAGCTAGTAGATACCCTCATTGCTTTGATTTACTTCAAGTGCAATATTCACTTTGCAAAATGGCCGTCATTAAGGGGCAGAGACCTTCAGTTGACATCAGGGTCCGTTTGGAATAAGCTTATATTACCCCAAACCCATAAATCCTCTGAAGCTAACATGTTCCTCACTTAGTCATACAAAGGAAACATTATAAATGGCCAATTTGTACCAACGACAAAGACCAGACATACCATAGACCCAGCTACTGAAGAGCCATTGTTCCCAGTCCCCGTTGCCACAAGAGAAGACCTCGACGCTGCAGTCAAGCACGCTCGCAATGCCTTCAAGGCCTGGTCAAGGACGACGTTTGATGAGCGGGCCGAGCTGATGCTTGCCTTTGCAGACGTTATTGAGGCAAACCGCGAGGAGCTCGAGAAGCTCGACACCATGGAGTCGGGGAAGCCTCTCCTCGTCTCCAAGAGGGAGTTTGACAACACTTTAGAATGGCTCCGGACGTTTGCCACCATGGAGCTCAAGGACGAGATCCTTGAGGAGAATGACGAGCGCACCGTCTACGCTACGCATCGTCCGCTGGGCGTTTGCGCCGCCATCGTGCCTTGGAACTGGCCGGTTCTTCTCGGCCTAGGCAAGATCGGTCCTGCATTGATGACCGGAAACACGATAATCATGAAGCCATCGCCATACACGCCGTACACGGACCTGAAGCTCGGCGAATTAGGCATGTCGGTTTTCCCGCCGGGTGTCTTCCAGGTTCTTAGCGGCGATGATGCCCTCGGCCCATGGATCACAGAGCACCCAGGCATCGATCTCGTTACGTTTACCGGCTCGGTGCCCACAGGCAAGCTCGTTGCCGCAAGCTGCTCCAAGACATTGAAGCGCTGCGTTCTCGAGTTGGGCGGTAATGATGCCCTTATTGTCTGCGAGGATGTAGATATCCCCAAGTGCCTTCCCAAGATTGCCACCATGGCCTTTATCAACTCTGGCCAGATTTGCATGCTGGCGAAGCGAATCTATGTGCACGAGAAGATATACGACGAGTTCAAGGATGCCCTGGTTGAGTTCACCAGGGCTAACATCAAGACTGGAGGCGGGTTCGAACCCGGCGTCCTGGTTGGCCCCATCCAGAACAAGATGCAGTAAGTATCAAGCCCTCCAGAAACGCACCTCAACACAGATACTGATTCTTGTTCTTTTTGAAAGATTTGACTTGGTGAAGAACATGTACCAGGACGTGAAGAAGTATCAGCTTGCTCTGGATGGAAAGATCCTCGACACCAAGGGATACTTTGCCGAGCCCGCCATCGTCGACAATCCCCCAGATGATTCACGGATTGTGGTTGAGGAGCCATTCGGCCCCATCGTGCCGATTCTAAAGTGGTCTTCAGACGACGAAGTCATTGACCGCGCAAACTCGCTCAAGATCGGCCTCGGAGCGTCAGTATGGTGCAAGGATCTGACACGCGCTGAAAGGATGGCGCGCGAACTCAGCGCAGGCAGCGTCTGGGTGAATTCCCATTTCGACGTGGCTCCCAATATCCCGTTTGGAGGCACCAAGGAGAGCGGGCTCGGGAGGGAATGGGGGATTGAGGGCTTCAAGCAGTTTACGGACCATGTTAGCTTGTGGGTGTGGAAGAAGATTTTTGAGTAGTATGGTGATGCGATGTAATAACGAATTAGTTTATGAAAGGAACAGACGTCTTTCAAGAATATGGTGGCTTGTGTGATATGATTGCCTGACGAATGCTGATGTGTTGAAGCAGTGTATGACCAAGCAGGACGCAGTGTTGCATATTTGCGCAATGGTAATAGCCAGAGTCATTTGGAAGCCTCGGTTGATTACAACGAACCTGAAGATGATGCAAACACATATCATTGTTTCCATGGCAGCTCGACCGAATTCGGCCGAGACGGGCAAAGTGCTGCTATTCCGGGGGCCGGAGTCAAGTCATGGCGAGAGAATTGGAGCCCCCGTTGCCACAGTTGGCAATGTCCTATTTGGGCAATGCAGCCACGCAGGGACAAGGTAAAGCCTCGGCTTTGGAAGCCTCCCAATACTGAGGGGATTGCATTGTATGAATGGAATCTACAAGGGGTCTTGACTTTGGAATCCCAAATCCCCCATCTTTCAACGCAGCATTATGTATAGAACAGGGATCGCATCTCATATAGCTACTATGTGCAAAATACAAACACCAATCTGCCATCTACAGAGAGCACATGCATCTCGTTATAACGATGGCCCTCAATAACGCCATTCACATCATCCCGAAAAGCCCAAAGAAAAGAAGAAAAAAGATCCTCCAATCGCGCCCCGCCCGGGCCACGGCTTTGGAATCAACTCGCCTAGTCCAATTCCTGATTAGTATTTGACAAATAACAATCCCCGAGCCGGCTTTTGCCCCTCCCCGCTATTACTCCGCCAGGGCGGTTTTTCTCGCTGACTGATGCAGATTCATTTGCATTTCCGGGGTTCGTCATTTTGCCTGGCTGTGGTAAATCTCACAAGGTGCCCGCATAATACATCATATTAGCCAATACATTACACCATACACACGTTGTGTCTAGTCCAGATATATAATACCGCGCGCCGCATATACCACCGCAAATCTGCACCACCATCCAGCATCCAAACATCCATGAACTTTATCCGATCCTTCTTTACATCTGCAGTCAAGCTGAGCCCCGAAGCAAGAATGGCCAACGTCAAGGAAGTCCAGAGAATCATTGACAACAACAATGTTGGTATGTTGCTGCCGTATCCCAAAAAGCTTCTATATTCGCCGCAGTCTCCGGAAATGCCATGTTGCTTTCAATAACTAACCATCCATCCATAGTCGTCTTCTCCAAGACCTGGTGCCCCTACTGCAAGGCCACCAAGCAGACCCTCAACGACCTCAAGGCCCAGTACGAAGTCGTCGAGCTAGACAACCGAGGTAAGTTCTTGCGCAAAAAAGCACGGGGTTACCACAGCAAACACGATGCTAACCGATTTGGCGCATTACAGGCGACGGCGACGACCTCCAAGACGCCCTCCTCGAAATCAGCGGCCAGCGCTCCGTCCCCAACATCTTCTTCGCCAAGCAGCACGTCGGAGGAAACTCGGACCTGCAGCAGCTCCTCAAGAACGGCGAGCTCAAGGGCCGTCTCGAGGAGGCTGGCGCATTTGCGTAAGCACTCGAGCAGTTTGCAATGAGGCGGATCTGGGGATTAAAACAGAACAACAATTTGGCTGATGGCGTGAGCTTGCTATTTGGTGTTGTTAGAGAGGATAGATCGAAGCTATAGACGGGCCTGCATGGCTGAGACAGTCAGTACATGGTCAAGACGCAGTGGGATTTCCAGCGATATTCTAGACTCGAATAGAGTTACCGGTTTACTTTTTTTGAATAAAAAAATATTAATACATCACGCACACTTTGCCCTTGTTGAGTGGTTTTTATTTTGGATGAATGAGGAAGACCTGAACAAGTCTTCCGCCACCTGTATTATACACGATCTCTTTTTACAAATTGTGACAGTAATGCTGATATCTATACCACTTGTGTTGCCACGGTCCCAACGGGTCTCTCTACAAACTCCATGACGCCCTCGATGATGCTATCCCGTGCTGGCTCCGAAGCGACCTTGCTGCCGGCAAGATAGTTCAGCCAGAGCAGTCGCGACAGCCTCTCGTCTTCAACCGTGCCCAAGACTTCCCGCTTGGGGTCCTTGCCTCTGCCCGAGTTGAACATGACGGACAGCACGCCCTTTTCGTCACGGCACAGCAGCAACTCCTGTTTCTTTGGCACGGAGCCTCGGTTGAAGAGCGCCTTGAAATCCTTCATGGCGACGCCAAAGGCCTCGTCGCTATATGCCTTGTTCTTCTGGGATCGTGCGGCGATGGAGCGGACGAATCCGTCGCGGAGGTGGTGGAAGTCGGTATCTCGGACCGGGGTGATGCGGAAGACGCTACGGCAGCCCGACTCTCTCAAAAGGGCGTCCCATGTTTCCTCGCCCTCGGCTGCGTCCTTGAGGGCCTTTCGCAAGGCGTCCTTCTCGGCAGGGATCAACGTCGTGGCGCTCGGGTTGATCTTCTTGACCAGGTATTGCTGCAGCTTCGCAATATCCTGCGTCGCAACGTAGAAGCCCACCATGTACACCTGGATCCCGATAAAGGTCACCGTGCGCACGCCCAAGCCGACCAGTGTGTACTCGTTTCCGTGCCTGTCTGAAATGCTCGCGGCAATGGAGTTTTCCTCTCTTGTAGACGGCAATTTAACGTCGATGGTCCGTGGAAACGCGGGAACCACGCTGTTCCCTGTAGGAACAATCACTCTTCCGTCTTCATCGTGTACGACTATTTTCCTCTTCTCCCCAGCCTCGGTCTTGAATGTTTCCGTAGGAATCGGCGGGGCGTCGCACTTCACAGAGACCTTTTCCTTTTGCTTCTCGGCTTGTTGGCCGAGAGCCTTTTTCAGCTTCCACGCAGTGTAGATGAAGGAGATGATGCCAGCAGTGGCGCCAGCAGCAAGGAAAATCGTGCGATGGCGCTCGTAGTCTCGCCTCTGGGAGTTGAGCTTGTTGAGATCGAAATCCTGGGAGACGCGGGAGGAGCCTTTGCCGGAGAAGAGGCTGCGGCGTAGGCATTGCTGGCACCGAGGCGAGGACCGGAGCGCCGGCCGAAGGGCCGTTGGGCGGAGCATGATGAAAGCGGCTCTGATACAATCGGCTCTCCCGAGTTGTCTATATGATTTCAATTGACTGAAACAACACAATCCAATCAGCTCACATGGGTTGTACACAGCGAATGAGGCCGTACAGCTCCTCGGAGATGGTTCGAAGTGGCATGATGCTGGTGTTGAAGAAACACTGTGCCCCACGTGATGTGACATCATTCGGGTCACAGTCATGTCCGAGGCTACCCTACAGCGCGATGCGAAAGCTGAGGATATTGACATGTGCTGCTTTCACAACTATTTCAGTGATTATGAATCAAGGGCATATTAGAACTCTCTAGAGAAATAGAGGCATTACGTTGGTTGTGATAATATGGACCGAAACCCCATTTGCCTCTATATCAGATAGGTATATCAATGTTACATTAGTCTCTGATGACTTATAGTGTACATCCAATAGAGACACCTAAGCTACGATTGAGGTCAACCACGACAAAATCTACTGACACGGGTTCTAGTTTGTCTATTACTTGCCTCCCAGAGAAGGCCGGCACCCTGGGATGGCGATTGGTAACCTGCGCTGGGTAGACCGTCTAAGCAATTAGTACGAGATCAAGCGTCGACCAGACAAACTTTGTTCTGCCAAGCGCTTATTCCAGCGGCAGAATCAAATAAACTTGGTAAGAAATAGCAGTATATCACTCCTTGGTATTCTGGCACTAGAACAAATTATTGCTTCCCCAGCTTCACTATCAAATAGTATGAACCTTCTCCCACCTGTTGCATTCCGAGCCACACCCACCATAACGCCTTGGTGCAGTCGTTGTCGTATTTATTTGAGCATCCCCCCGGCACTGCAGCCAAAGCTTTCAATGCACTTCCCTCCACATTTCCAGCAACAGCACCTGGCAGATCAAATCGAACATGTGCGCCCACAATTTTTGGCATTCATCAAGCATTCATCACTGCTAAATGGGTTTTGGCGGCCCGGGCCGCTGCTCTTATCGATAACGCGGACACTTAATTGGTTAGGTCATCTTTCCACGCTGATTGGCCGGCTGCTCTACCGCCAATTGCCTCTCGCCAAAATTATCCAGAGATGCAGGCCATAATATTATTTCCAATGCACTCGCATTCTCACTCCTTGTCCTCCCCCCCCTCACTTGCGATTCCGGCCTTGATCTCTGTGCCGCTCCTTTAGCCCGCGCAAGGCAGAATCTCCTATTGCCTGTTTTCCCCCTCTGGGGCCATAGCTCGGTCGCTGTGTATTCGTTCTTTTGCTTCTTCTCCGCAGCTTCAATCGTTCATTTTGCAATGTCCACTTTGCCCCCCGGGCTTCACATCGGCAGAAAAATTCCCTGGAATGCACCGATAGAAACAGTCGTGAGTCCTAAGCTCTTCTCTCTGAATACCTTCTGCTTGGTTTCGGCTAACCATTTTCTTGTTTTTTTTCTGGGCAGCATTTCCGATTTCGCACTCGTCACATCACAGCCATTGGCCAGGCAGCCGACAACTACCATCCAAATGTCCGCCGCTTAAAGATCCAACCGTCATTACTCGATCGAGTTGTCAAAGCCATTCTCTATCTATTCCCAAAGTTTGCGCAAGCTTATATGCGGAGATGGTTCCCCGAGTGGTACCTGCCGTCGGCGATCGTCCTAAAGTCCCAGAAGCCGGACTGGGAGGAAGAATTTGACAACGAGCTGGCATCGTACCGCAGCCTACAATCGCTTCAGGGAACCGTCATCCCACGCCATTTCGGAGTCGTCCAGTTTGAGGGGCTGCGAAGCCATCTCATGGCAGACGTTGGCGGAGTGTGCATCCCGTACACTACGGAGACGGCAGAAGAAGCTTATACCATTGTTCGCAAACTTTTGCTCGAGTCACTCACTGCGCTGGCTTCGAGAGGCTTCGTGCAAGACGACGTGAAACTTGACAACTTCCACGTTGTTGGGAGCAGAGTTGTGGTGGTGGATTTGGAACGAGTCGAAAGGGGCAGAAACCCCGACGAGGTGTCCAAGTTCGTTGACTCTAGCATCCAGATTCTTATGAAGCAATACCAAAACTACCTGGAAAACTTGAGAGCTAGATACCCCTGATGCCTACTATACGTCGAAATGCATAGAGTGGCGTTGTTGATTTTTTTTTTTAAAAAAGGCATGCTGACGACATATCACGACATATTGGCCATCATCTATATACGCATATACATTACCCGCAGAATAACGACTTTTCTCGCGGCCGCGTTTTTTTTTAAAAGCAAAACTCTCTTACTTTCTCTCCAAGATTGCATCGCGAGATTCTTCAGGTACCTGCTATTCTTGAAGCAGACATATAATTTTTTTCTTCTTCTCATCCTACTTTCTGAGTTAACAGTGATACGCCATAACTTGAGCATTATTAATAAAGTAATTGGGCCACGGCGCTGTATATATCTTGGGTAGATCACTACCACAAACAGTGTAGACCGTTTCCGCGGACTGCCTTGTGTAGTATTGCGTCTGCAGTAACATCGTTTGCATGATTGTCAAGGTACGCATTCGTCTTGATAGGTAGATCACCAGCTGAGAAACTGGATGCCAGATTGCATCTCAGATTGAATGTTATAAGAGGGATATGCCACTTATAATGTAATTCTACAGCACCCAGTCTGTTGTTAGAAAACCCGGGCTTGATTGATCCCGTCTTGATGGGCGACTGTAAACATGGAGGTGATGCGTGACAACAAACCTGCCAGCGCTGGTGTAAACTAATGCGCCTCATGAAGTTCGCCAAGAACACTACTAAAAGAACACGACGAATGCAAGCATTTGAATTGAGGGAAAGGTCATGGCGTGACATTATTTCGAATTGTACAGGCGCATTCATCCGAACGCCAGTGGGTTATGCACTAATCTTAGTAATTAAGCGTCCTCATCCACTGCACCTCAGCAAACAACCTTCCTTGAACCTTGACTAAAAAAATCTCAACCTTGGTCCTGCAAATCTTGACAAACTCCAATCTTTTAAAAAAAGAATTAGTAGAGATTTACATCACACCTTCCCGACGGGTATTTATTCGGCGTTCTCCCACAGCATCATTCAGCATTAGCAGTTGCAACCTGTCGATCACCACCCAGATAGAGTCACATCGGCCCTCATTTTATGGAGAAGAACGACGGAGTTTTGGCAACGCAGCCAACGGCTCTCCCCCGCATCTATTTGGCCGCTCCAATGATCTCATACGCCTAAGCTGGGCCTTGCGGATTCCGGAGAGGCTGGAGACGACGACATTGGTGCGCAAAACAAGCTCCGTGGTTGTTGGTTGGATTCCCTGTGGAGAGAGACAAGCATGAAAGTAGGCATTTGGAGAAGCTTGGATGAGAGGGCCGTGGTCTTACTATTAAGCGGTGGGACTTTCTTGCCGGCGCTCCGCTGGCTGTTTCTGCATCGAGCATGACATACGCGAGGCACCAGAAGAGCGGGAGGGCACGAAGCAGAGATCCAATCGTGCCATTGACCCCGACGGAAGGAATGTTGCAGATCAGCAACCGCGGCTCTGGGTCGGATCTTGGTTTGTGGGTGTGATGGAGGGTATAAGATGGCCGTTCCTGGCCCCCTCTTACTCTGCCTCAGCCCAAGCCGGTGCCCTGTCCAGCGCAATTGACCTTGGCCCTTTGGTTTGGTTGGACTTGACGATGCTTGGCTCTCCATCTCCGAGGCGGTTGGCGGCCGTCCTCGCATTGACTGCGGGATTGGTGCCATCAGTTGTTGCAACAAGTCGTGAGTATAATGGGTAGTCAATGGCTAGTTTGGATGCTGGATACTGATGTGGTTGCAACAGCCATCTCCGTCTCCGGCAAGTCCTTTGCTCTCAACGGAGACAATGTCTCTTACCGCTTCCACGTCGATGAAGACTCCAACGACATCATTGGCGACCACTTTGGCGGCCCTGCCACCGAAGACGGCGTCTTCCCTCCCATCATTGGCCCCATCCAAGGCTGGGTAGACCTGATCGGCCGCCAGCGTCGCGAATTCCCCGATCTGGGTCGTGGAGATTTTCGCACTCCCGCGGTGCACATCCGGCAGTCGGCGGGCTACACGGTCAGTGAGTTCCAGTACAAATCACATAGCGTCGTTAAGGGCAAGCCCGCACTGCAGGGTCTGCCGTCGACGTTTGGCAATGCCGGGGATGTTTCGACGTTGGTTGTGCACCTGTACGACAACTACAGCTCTGTAGCGGCCGACTTGACATACTCCATCTTCCCCAAGTATGACGCAATTGTACGCAGTGTCAACATCACCAACATGGGCAAGGGCAACATCACCATTGAGAAGCTTGCCAGCTTGAGCGTCGACCTTCCTTATGAAGACTTCGACATGCTGGAGCTGAGAGGCGATTGGGCCCGTGAGGGAAAGCGACTTCGCCGTAAGGTTGATTACGGAATCCAGGGGTAAGGCTTGATTCTTTGAATCCTCATGACTAGAGTCTCGGTTTAAACTGACACGACGCAACTCGCATGTAGCTTTGGGAGCACAACCGGATACTCATCCCATCTGCATAACCCCTTCTTCTCCCTCATCACGCCGACAACGACGGAATCGCAAGGCGAGGCCTGGGGCTTTTCCCTCGTGTATACAGGCTCGTTTTCCGTAGAGGTTGAGAAGGGCTCTCAGGGCCTCACACGGGCCGCCCTCGGCGTCAACCCCTATCAGCTGTCTTGGCCGCTTGGACCTGGAGAGACCTTTACCACCCCCGAGGCCGTGGCCGTATTCTCCAACACGGGAGTGGGCGGAATGTCGAGAAAATTCCACAGTCTCTACCGCAAGCACCTTATCAAGAGTAAATTCGCAACGCAGATGCATCCCGTCTTGCTCAACAGCTGGGAGGGCCTCGGCTTTGATTATAACGACACCACCATCTTGCACCTGGCGCAGGAGTCGGCGCAACTCGGCGTCAAGCTGTTCGTCCTGGACGATGGCTGGTTCGGAGTCAAGTATCCCCGCGTAACTGACAACGCTGGCCTTGGAGACTGGCAGGCGAACCCCAAGAGGTTTCCCCAAGGGCTGCCAGAGTTCGTCAACAACGTGACCAAACTAAAGGTAGCTAATTCCTCCGATCATCTCAAGTTTGGCCTCTGGTTCGAGCCGGAAATGGTCAACCCCAACTCGAGCCTGTATCATGACCATCCCGACTGGGTGATCCATGCCGGGTCGTACCCTCGCACCTTGACGAGGAACCAGCTGGTGCTCAATGTGGCTCTTCCCGAAGTGCAGGACTTTATCATTGAGTCACTGTCGAACATTCTCGGCAACACCAGCATTTCATACGTCAAATGGGACAACAACCGCGGCATTCATGAAGCTGCTTATCCGGGGCTCGGCTACGCTTACATGCTGGGTCTGTATCGCGTCTTTGAGACGCTGTCTACGCGGTTCCCCGACGTGCTCTGGGAGGGATGTGCATCTGGCGGAGGCCGTTTTGATCCCGGAGTGCTACAGTATTTCCCACACATTTGGACTTCGGACGACACAGACGCGGTAGAGCGTATCGCGATCCAGTTTGGCACCTCGCTCGTCTACCCGCCCTCGGCCATGGGGGCTCACGTCTCTGCGGTGCCCAACGGCCAGACTCAGCGCACGACACCAATCGCTTTCCGCGCGCACGTCGCCATGATGGGAGGGTCGTTTGGCTTCGAGCTCAACCCGGCTAAGATGCCGGACGACGACAAGGCGCAGATCCCCGGCATCATTGCGCTGGCGGAAAAGGTGAACCCCATTGTGGTCAAGGGCGACTTGTGGCGGCTGAGCCTGCCGGAGGAGTCCAACTGGCCGGCGGCGCTCTTCATCTCGGAGAACGGTAGCCAGGCGGTGCTGTTTTATTTCCAGATCAAGGCCAACATCAACAACGCCTGGCCGGTGCTGCGGCTGCAGGGACTGGACGCTTCTGCCACGTACAAAATTGACGGCAACCAGACGTTTTCGGGGGCGACGCTGATGAATATTGGGCTGCAGTACCAGTTCAACGGCGACTACGACAGCAGGGTAGTGTTTTTGGAGAAGCAGAAGAAGTAGCTCCAAATATCGAGTTCCTAGAGTAGCAGCAATAGCATCCGCAGTATTACTTGTATGAAATAATTATAAGATGCTGGTGGCCTTTTTTGACGCCCAAAGCCTTGTTCCGTCGTGCTAGCAGTAGAGCTCTCGTATTGCCTCCCTTGCGTTTGGGCAGCAAGGCTAGCATGTGACGATGACGGCGAGCCCACTCGCGCACAGCTTCTCTCCCCATGACGGCAACTTTACCTGGAGTGTCTTGGAATCATCATGATTGAATCCCTGAGGCTAATCAACCCTCCTTTGCAATGACGAGTTACAGGTAGATGACGCCAGCCCTTGATCGAGAAACAGGCCCTGGAGATCCCGGAGATCATGTGCAACGGCGCACAATGTATGCAGCATGTACTTTATGCTCTGTCATGTACATGCGCCGGTGATGATGTATCAGCTGCATGGCTGTCACAAATCAGACATCACGTGCGTGCGCCGGTGTGAACCAGTGACTTTGATTCGGCGTCGTCTGCGGCCGGGGGGCGATGTAGCGGGTACGAGGGCGAAAGCGCGGGGAGGGCCGCCGGCAGTGACATTCGCGCCGTGGTTTGATGCTAACTCTGCGCTTTCTCTGCCTTGGTGCCTGTACCTGTTACTGTGGCTGCTTCGGAGCAGTGCCTCCCCGGTAGGACTTTGTGTACAGGCGAGGTTACATGTACATGTGCGTGTGAGCGTGCGGCCAGCCAATTGTCATGTAGGGGTTAAAGCAAAGGTACAGGTGCGTGTACGGGTAACATGGCGGCGGCGCCTGCGGTGGACTTTGATGCAATGCACGCACGTATCGCACGGGCTGGAGCAGCGTTCATTCGCGAGGAGCCCAACCAGCCAGACCAAAAAAAGGCGGCGGCAGGGAGGGAGGGAGGGAAAAAAAAGGTGAGCGAGTGCCCTACATGTTCTGGTGCTAAATATGGCGGGGAGGAGGAAGTGAGGGGGGAGGTGCTTGCGTGCGGATTTTGATGCCTGTTTTGCGCTGTTCGTTTCTTTGTGCCTTTTGCCATCCGTGGGTGTTGGTTGATGTTGTTCTATGAGAGTGAACTACTAAGGTAAGTAAGTAAAGGTCGATGGACGATATTAGTAATACAGGGAGGAGGAACCTGTGTCCTAGAGTTACCTAGTAGTTGTTTAGTACCAAGGTTTAGTACAGCAGCCAACTGGGCTGCGATTAGGGTGCTGCAGCGGCTGAAAACGAAAGCACTGGCCGCTGTGGTGCAACTCTACAGGCCGCGCTCTCCCTCCGCTGCGCTGGCCTGGCGCGCTCTCTTTGGCTCTTTGGGCGCCTCCTCCTGCTAGCGCGCCCTGCTAGCGCACCACTTACAGCGCCCTTGGCCCCCGATCTCAGCGCCTGTGCTCAAGCCCCCACGCGGACCGTCTTGGTCTCCGCCTTGGGTTTCTGCCGCCTTCTCTGCTGACCAGGCCATCGCCAGCCTCAACCTACATCCGCAGCAATTGGGCAGACCAACCAACCGTCTGGCCGCCAGCAGCAGCGACCACACAGACCTGCAGCAGCGTTCCGCATCCCGCTGCCCCGTCTCCAGCGCCTTCTGATCGGTCTGTTTCTTTCTCTTGCCTTTCCTACAGCAGTAGCGTCGTTGCGGCAGACACAGCCTGAGCTGAACGCTCCCGGATCGACGTCATCCAGCCCTTCGAAAGGAAGAAGCCCTTCTGCTTTGCCGAGTTTATTTTTTCGGGACGGCCGCCGGTGAGACATACAGGATTCAACGCCTGAAGTCGGTGTGCCTGCTCGTGTCTCTTCTGCGAGACAGCCTGCAAAGCCCAGAGCCTTGGGACGGACGGCCAGACAAAACCCTCCTCCGTCAACCCCCCCCCTTTAGTAAGGGTTTCTTTCTTCCTTCACCGTCTGCTCACTGCCCGCTTGAGCTCTTCTCGAGACCGTCACGGATTCCATTTTCGTTGCCTTTTGCCCGTCATCATCGCCTCTCGGGACGACGATCGATAAAAAAAGACAACTCTTCTCAAGACGACCCCGTGAGGGCCCAACAAGACCCGTTCATCAACACGGAGCACGGCAAGCTCCCTAGCCGCCACCCTTAGCTCGCGTATCTTCCCAGCAGAAGCCCGGCAGACGGCGGCCGTCTGCTGCTTGGCCTTTCCCCCCCCATCAAACACCATGGCTACAATAGCATCTGGTGCCGCTGGCTCTGGGCGGGAGGACTCTCGGTCCTCATCGTCGACAAACTCGCCCGCCCCGGCTGACAACGAAGAGTCCGACTTCTTCCTCGGAGCCAACGACTCCCAATCCTCCCTGGGCGTCCCCAACTTCCAAGACATGCAGGTCGACGACACCTGCTGGCCGCCCGTCAACCGGCTGCCCAACGAGATCCTCATCGGCATCTTCTCCAAGATGGGCTCCACGTCCGACCTGTACCACTGCATGCTCGTGTCCAAGCGATGGGCTAGAAACGCTGTTGACTTGCTGTGGCACCGGCCCGCCTGCTCCAACTGGAAGAACCATCACAGCATCTGCCAGACGCTTGGCCTCGAGCGGCCCTACTTCCACTATCGCGACTTCATCAAGCGCCTCAACCTCGCTGCCCTGGCCGACAAGGTCAACGATGGCAGCGTCATGCCCCTCTCTGTGTGCTCCAGGGTGGAGCGCCTGACGCTGACCAACTGTCGAGGCCTGAGCGACACTGGCCTGATTGCCCTCGTCGAGAACAGCTCTTCCCTTCTGGCCCTGGACATTTCCAACGACAAGTACATTACCGAACGGTCCATCTACGCCATTGCAACCCACTGCAAGCGTCTGCAGGGCCTCAACATCTCTGGCTGCGAGAATATCTCCAACGAGAGCATGCTTACCCTGGCACAGAACTGCAAGTTCATCAAGAGGGTGCGTATATTGATTGCATATTTCAAGGCCCTGGCATCGACTCCCCCCCCTCCGTCCCTCTGTCCTTAATCCATCGCCATGACTACATCTCTCATCAAGGCTATTCCAGCCCCAGACATGCTGACTCTTGTTCTGCTTACAGCTGAAACTAAACGAATGTGCTCAACTGCGCGACAATGCTGTGCTCGCCTTTGCCGAGCACTGCCCAAACATCTTGGAGATCGATCTCCACCAGTGCGTTCATATCGGAAATGGCCCCATCACATCTCTCTTGGCCAAGGGAAATTGTCTCCGCGAGCTCAGGCTGGCCAACTGCGATCTGATTGACGACGACGCCTTCCTCTCCCTCCCGCCGAACCAAGTCTATGAGCACTTGCGGATCCTCGATTTGACTTCCTGCAGCCGTCTTACCGACGCAGCCGTCGCCAAGATTATCGATGCTGCGCCTCGACTGCGGAACCTGCTGCTTTCCAAGTGCCGCAACATCACGGACGCTGCCATCCACTCCATCTCCAAGCTTGGCAAGAACCTTCACTATGTCCATCTCGGCCACTGCGGGCAGATAACCGACGAAGGAGTCATCCGCCTGGTGCGAAGCTGCAACCGCATCCGCTACATTGACTTGGGATGCTGCACGCTCCTCACCGATGCATCGGTCAAATGCCTGGCCGGCCTCCCCAAGTTGAAGCGGATAGGCCTGGTCAAGTGCAGCAGCATCACGGACGACTCCGTCTTTGCGCTTGCCGAGGCGGCCTATCGTCCTCGCGTTAGGAGAGACGCCAACGGAATGTTCCTCGGGGGCGAATATTTCGCCCCGAGCTTGGAGCGTGTTCACCTCAGCTACTGTGTCAACTTGACTCTCAAGGTATGTTGTTTCCAAATGTGCAAATATGCAGACAGAAACACTAAAATATGAGATACAGAGCATCGTGAGACTCCTCAACTCGTGCCCCCGCCTCACCCACCTCAGCTTAACTGGCGTGGCGGCATTTCAACGAGATGAATTCCAGCCGTTTTGCAGACAAGCACCTGCTGGTTAGTTCCCCCACCTTCCTCTCTCCATTCTTGCGGCTGGCAACTGTATGCTGATTAGAGAAACAGAGTTTACGCAACATCAGCGGGACGTCTTTTGCGTCTTCTCTGGAAACATGGTATCCAAGTTCCGTGACTTCCTGAACACCGCCCCACAGTTTGAAGATCTCCGGGACAGCTTTTTTACACGACATGCCACCCGTTTGAGGCCGTCAGTGGCTCGTCGAGCCGGTGGATTGCCCCCTATTCAAACCGCCGAAGGCGAGGGGTTCGATGATGACATGGCATATGAGGATAATGACTTTGAGGGGCTAGACGCCAGTGAAATGGCTGTGGACGCGCAGCCCCAGAATCTACCCTTCCACCCGCAGCCTTACCAAGATGTCTACATTCCTACTTTCTCTCCTCCGTTCCCACCGACAGCCATTAACCCGACAACCATTAACCCGGCAACTGTCAACTCGACAACCGTCAACTCGTCGTCTGATTTTCTCGCTACCATACTTAACCCCCCGTATCATCCCTTGGATAACGCCTCACCGGGGCTCTTTGAGGAAAGCACAGATCTCGTGGGCCCGACGACATTTGCAGGCTATGATGCTGTAAGGGAAGCTATCTACAACCCCCTCAGCTCCTCTTCCCTTGCCAGCGTCGCGCGTTTGTCACAGCCCTCAGTTTCTGGACAGGCTAGTTCGGCCGCGGCAGGTCCTTCTACAGGCGCCAGCACGGTGACCATGCAGCAGCCACCGAGGACTGCGCCAGATCAACGACAAGACGAAGCCAACTAAAGTTTCTGTGTTTTTTTTTCTCTGCACAAGCTTGCACCACATAATACCTTGAAACTGTTTGGCTAATGGGTACACCGGATAAACGGGGGATGAAAACTCGTGGAAAGGGACTTCCTGATGGAGGGAGCCCCTTCGCCACTCTTGCCCCGAGGTTTAAGCATTTCTATTCGTGACACGCCTCTGTTTTCACGATGCATGGGAATTTAACAGCGCAGCCACGGAGTTTTTATTTATTTATTTTAGTGTTTGGCGTGCACGGCATAGGTTATGTGGTACAAAAATTGGTCATGATTCGGATTTTTTATTAACAAGCTACGACACGCTTCTAGAGGGGAGCATCGACCACGCACTCATGGCGATGGGCTGTAAGGGTTGCCGCAAATGTTGTTTGCAGCCCGATGGGATGCACCATTGTGATTAGAGAGACACTGTAGCATTGGCTCTGAGATGAGGACAACTGGGTGGGACTTTTTTTTTTTTTTTCCCTTGAGACTATTGTTATTCTGGGAAGGTTAACACTGGTACTAACTCGGCTCGGTCGTATGAGAAGGACATTGTGTGTTTGTGTGGATGTGGCCTACGACAGCTGTGTGGAGTGTCAGGAATGAGAAACGTTGTTTTATGCTCATTTTCATTGTCAACACTCCTTTTGCTGTCTCCTAGGAAGGGGAGATGAGGTACATGCATGCATGGTATGAAGCTGTGAATACAGATTCGATGGACGACTGGGTTAGTGAGCGAGGGAAGGGTTTTATTAGACGGGTGATGTGATAGGATTGCAATAATTGATTTTTGACGTATTATTGTTTTGGCGTGTCTGTTGTGATGGGGGTTTGTAGAATGCCGTTTGTGACTTCAAAGTGAGTGTTCTTGCGTGAGAAGGCTCTTATGATGAGTGCGTTTTCTTGTAATGAAGTTGATGCTGCCAAATTGATAGTCAACTTCAAAATGGTGGGCTCAAATGCACAACAGAGGTCGGATGCCGTGAGAAACTATTATGCAGATATATACACACACACACACACATGTAAATTGCATGAAGACTAAAACTAGAAATGTTCTCTAAAAAATGGTATCAATAAAAGCTTGGTTTTTCATCCCTGCCCTATGCGTCAAACAATAATTATATATACTCCATGTGGGGAAGGCCAAAGGAAAAACAGATTCCTCTCCTATCCCTATTAATTGCCATTGCGCACATTCAACAACACACACATACAACACATTCATCATGACTCTTTCTTAAACAGTCTCGATGGGAGCCTTCTCGGCCGAGTTCTTCTCACCCGTGCTCGAACTCCTGCTGCTCATGATGGCGGGGGTCGTGAGGGCCACTGAGTCGGTTACGTGTCTCGTCAGCTCGACGTAGTCGTATGCGAACTCGCCCAGCTGGCAGTCATCCACGCCGACCTCCTCGTCTTCGGCGCTGACTCGGAGAGACAGGCCGGGGATGAGGTTCATGAGGAAGAGGATGATGCACGAAAGGGTAAAAGACCAGCCAAAGGCGGCGCAGATGCCGGCGAGTTGGTAGCCGAGCTGGACCCAGTGGTGTTGGATCCAGCCGATGGGGGGGTAGGAACCGCCGTCGAGAGAGGCGATGGTGGAACTGCAAGGGAAAATTATGTCAGCGATGATTGTCACATGAGTTTATGTAAGAGACGACGAGAAAGAAGGACTTACGTTCCAAAGATTCCGGTCATGATGTTGCCGGCCATACCACCGATGCCATGGACGGCGAAAATGTCGAGGGCATCGTCGACGCCAATGAGGAACTTGAGCTTGGTGGCAAAGTTGCAGCAGATGGCACCAACCACGCCGATGATGAAGCCGCCCCAGGGAGTAACAAAACCGGAGGCGGGAGTAATCGCGACAAGGCCGGCAATGGCGCCAGAGCAGAAGCCAATGGTGCTCCATTTCTTCTCCAGACGGTAGTCGAGGAGCACCCAGGTGATGCCGCCGACCGAAGCAGCCAGGTTGGTGACGAAGCAGGCCATGACGGCGCGGATGTTCATGCCCAGGGCCGAACCGCCGTTGAATCCGAACCAGCCGACCCAGAGGAAGACGGTACCGAGGACGACGTTGGTGACGCTGTGGGGGCGGTACGGGAGGCCGTTGTTCTTGTTGTATCCGGTACGCTTGCCCAGCATGATGCTGTAGGCGAGGGCGCAGGTGCCCGAGGCGATGTGGACGGGGCCACCTCCGGCAAAGTCGTAGGCGGGGAGCTTGAAGAGCCAGCCGTTGGCGTTCCAGGTCCAGTATGCGATGGGATCGTAGACGACGGTCGACCAGATGAACATGAAGACGATGGCGGGGAGCATGCGGCCACGATCAGCGACAGCGCCAATGGCGAGAGCGGGACTGGTATTTCATGTTAGTTTTGTTTGGAACTCGTCCCTTTCGCGTAAATTTTCAGACGGAAAGCAGATGAAGGGGGTGAGTTGAGTGAGGCTCACGTAATGGCTGCAAACATGCCCTGGTAGAGACAGAGCAGAATGTCGGGCAAGTTGGGTGAGCCGTTGGGCTGAGCCAGAGTCTTCATCAGACCAAACTGAGTGAGGTCGCCGAGGAAAGCATTGCCGGTTCGGGAAAACGTGAGGGAATATCCCCAGAAGAACCACTGGAAACTGATGACTCCAACTGAGACCATGGAGAGGAGGATGAGCGAGAGGGCCGACTTGCGACGGGCGAGGCCGCTATAGAAGAAGCCCACGCCGGGAATCATGAGAAGGACGAGAGCAGAGCTGACAGTGATCCATGCCAGATTACCGGTCTATACATGGCGCGTGTTAGTATTAGGCGGTTGCTTTGCCTCATAATCATCATTGTTCTTCGGCGAGCGAATGTAACAAGTCAAAAGACGTACGTCATAGAAGATGTTGAGGTTGCTGACTCCGGCTGAGTCGCCGTTGTCTGCCGTACCTGTGGTGCCATTATAGGCAACAACTGACACGGACATGGTGACGGTTCTTTCGTTCCTCTCTTACTGTCCCAATAACCAGTCGATTCGTTTCTCGGGGTTGTCGTGCGGCGACTTTACTTCCAGAGCCAAAGGCAACTTGGAAGACTAAGTGAGAAGAGAGGGTAAAATCACCAGAACGGCGAGAAACAATGTAACAACAGGGGAGGGGAAGTGAGCTCAGATAAGGAGATGGGAGGATATATATCGCCCCGGGTTGCGAGCTGAAGCCAGGCACTCGATCAATCACTTCCGCACACGCTTCCTCGGCTTCCCCCCGACTTATCCCGCATAGCTCTCAGCTCGTATAGATTAAAGTTATGCCGCTGGATGAATGGCAACCCATAGGATCAACGGGGCATGTAAGAGCCATCTCATCCCACGCCCGCCAGCACAGATGGCTGCGAATCACTAGCTCCTTAGGCCCAATAGTCTCGCATATCATAAAGGTACGACCTGAAATCGGGCTACGGGTGCGTGCGCCTCTCAAATGAGCTTATCGCCCTCAAAATGGATGGCAACTTATTGGTGCGGCACCCTTTAGTGCCCAGGGATGAAGCCACAGAGATAAGTGATGTGATTCCCACAGGTGCTCCAGGCCAACGGTGCCAGGTTAGGTTCGATGCTTATCTGAGAGGCTTATCTCGTGCATATCAAGGGCAGGATGGCTGAAGCAGGTAATGAAAAGCTAGCTATGACAGGTGCCATTATTCATCTACCTGACCGTAATCGGCGAGTTGAGCATGGCTTATAGCGAGTCGTGACGGCCTGCGAAGAAGATTACTTTCTTCAAGCTGCCCAACCATCTGATGCCAAGGCATCTTTGCTTGAGTTATTGGGAGGCGTGGCGTCCTGGTCATCTCTCGGATGCCTCATATCCCGGGTCGGTCGCACCAGCTTCAAGATTGTGCATGTGTTCTGCCTCGAGAGCCAGTTCCGTGGTATTGTAGATGCGCGACCTGCAGTGCCATGTTGCATCGCTATGCTGCACTCCATGATCCATGGGCTTTGGCTTGATTCAATCAAGGGGACCGCCCCACCCGAACGTTAGCTGTGAGATCTCAAAAGGGGACCGCAGAATGGTAGCATCGTGTGTGCCCGGATCTGGGGTACCTAAAAAACACGTCTCCCCCTAAAGGGCAGTCAAAACAAGCAAGCTCGCCTCTGCATGTCTGCCCAATGCTTGTCTGATAATGAATGCTCATTGTATCAGAATACTTTACGCGAAGCCATTTGTGCTTATCCCCCGTTGTCTTACACACACCACAAGCTCTTATCTGGCCGCCGAGGGTGGCATCAGTCTCCAAGCCTCTGGTGCTGGGAGCCACGGAACCTAGTCCTTGTCTGGTGTAGACGCTCGATTCAGCGCCCGGCACCCCGGGAGATAATGCAGACAAAGCCACGATCCGACGCTGTTGATTGGGCGACATTCCTTATCTTTTGGAGTGGCGCCTGTGGGGGGACTCATTCAGACTCGTCCTAGCGTGGCCGACATGTGCCTGATGCCTTTCAGCTTTGATGCCTCGATGTCTTCCCCGGAGATCGAGAGCTCCCCGTGGTTCCCGAGTAAGGCAAATGGCTCGATACAAATAGGAAGCGGCGTTTGAAGTATTGACCGTTAAAGGCAGATGAGTCGCAACAGCCATGGCGGATGAATAATGCGTTTGCAAAGAAGGACTTCGCTAAGGCGAGATGAGGGCTCGGCTAAATCGAATCGACTAATTTCGCTTTCACATGCGCATCGCTCGTCTGCAGCGTGAACAACTCTGGGCTTTCAGAGATACGGCGTGCGTGGCGCGTTCGTTCGAGTCAATACTGAGGATTTCCCCGATTATGGCAAATGCAAAGTAACGATAACGCGAATATTAGGGCCAGCTGAGAGTGTACACGCTCGGGCTGAACATTCCATGGGGACCATTATCGAAACACCACGTTCATACAAATTCGCTCAATGAAACCTATCGCCTCCTCGTGATTGATAGAAAAGAGGCATTGCTAGAAGTTATGTCTCCAACGATAACATGGTGAAAAACATGCTATGTTTCTAAACTGCGCTGCGGTGTAAGACAAAGTCTTATTGCAGCTGGGCTCCCCCTGGCTAGATTCGCTGTATAGCAACGTATACCAGAGTGAAGGAACTAGCCATTTGTGAAATCAGGCTTCCATCGATTTGTTTCCCTGACAAATCACCGTCAATGTCCTGTTTTCGGCGGCGTGTCTACCCTGAATGAACATTCCTCCCTGTCCGAGACGACTTTGAGTTCCAAATGGCTACAAGTGGCCGTTGAGCTTTTCTTTGCGACCATATCGTCTGGATGCAGAGTCATACACCCTGATTGTGTGCGTGATCACGGAGAGAGAGGCCGGTTGCTCCATCGAGTAGACATGGAGGTGAGTGGGAGGAGAGAAACACCACTCATGGCTCTGCGTTTCCTCCAGAACCTCCCTGGACGGCATCCCTCCACTGGCTTTCCAGATCCATGAGACACTTGACGACATCCCAAGGGGCGTCTTCCTCTAAAGTTGTCCTGTTTTCGCGAGAAATCTTATTGAGCACATATCGGCTTACTGTAGCCGCGTCTCTTTCCTCAGGTCGCCCTATGCCAACAGCAATCCGAGCAAATGGTGATTCCGGATACTTTTTCTCTGAAACCGACTTCCTGATACTCTTGACGCCGTTGTGACCACGAGGACTACGGTCCCATGGAATAAGTTTGACAACTCCCAAATCCTTCTCTAGCTCATCGTGAACAATCACCAGACTGAGTGACTCTGCGCCGTATTTCCTGACGGTTTCCTGCCATGCACTAGCCACAAAGCCTCCAGAAACGTTCATCAAAGTTGGAGACTGAACAAGAATGTATTTCGGTCCTTGGGATACCAGGCAAGATTGTCTGCCAAGCGTCACCTCCCGAAATGCAGGCTGCCGAAGTGCTTTTGTAAGGCCATTGAGAACGAAATGACCCGCTGAATGTAGACTCTCGTATTTTGGCAATGGATTCCCGAGGCTGATGACCAGGAATCGAGGGTTAAACATGCTTTCCAAACTCAAAATCCCCTCCAACTCCGACTGGCTTGCAAATCATGAACCGGATTAGACGGGCGATTAAAGAAAGTTCGAGCGCATCGCCGACTCACGTGAGCCTCTGCCTCCAAGAGGGTGGCGGAAGATGGATTTTTCCAGGTGTGGCTGAGCTGTCAATCGCTGACGTCGATGAGCCGATTGGGCGGAGCATCGTGGCTGCGCTGCCCCCGGCTCAGTCGTCACTTCTTTTGCTCCAGCTCATAAGCCTCAGCCTCTCTGTCGCAAACTCCTTTACTTCCGTCATCTGCTGCGAACGATCCGACAAGCACCAACCAGCCAGAAACACTCGACATCCTCGATACCTGCGATAAGAGTAAAAAGGACCAATTTTCTATACCAGACGACAATACAATCAACATGTCGTGGGCGGGTACGGAGCTTGCGGATGCCCCGCTGAGAGTGAGGGAGAGGGGCTAACAGCGTTGTAGGATTCAAGAAGAATGTGAACCGCGCGACGACGCAGGTGATGATGAAGACGGGTATGCCGTGATGCTTGCCTTGTGTGTATGGAGCCTCGTTCTTACGCTTTTGGTATACAGGGCATGTGGAGAAGACAAACGATCGCGACTACGAGGTCGAGGAAAGGTCAGACAAGGAGAACGAGCTGCGGGCGAGGGATGGCACGTGCTAACCAACCTGTAGGCGGTTCAGGACGATGGAGACAGCTTCGTTACGGCTGCAAAAGGAATCAAAGGGCTACCTTGACTCGCTGAGAGGTACGCAGACACAATCCCGCCATGACCGAACATGCCGAGCATCAAACTAACCCCTCGAGTATAACAGCCATGACAGCCTCACAAATGAGAATCGCCGAGACGATAGATGCGTTTTACGGCGACTCCGGTGCAAAGGACGGCGTCAGCAGAAGTTACAAACAGGCGGTCGAAGACCTCGATGCCGAGACCATTAAAGCTCTCGACGGACCTTATCGAATGACCGTGCTCGAACCCATTGGCCGATTTTGCGCATATTTCCCCGACGTCAATGAGTGTATCAAGAAGCGCTCCCACAAACTCCTCGACTACGATGCTCTCCGAGCCAAAGTAAAGAAGTTGGTTGAGAAGCCGGATAAGGATGCCACAAAGCTGCCACGCACGGAGAAGGAGCTGGAGATGTCCAAAGCCGTGTACGAGCAGCTAAATGAGCAGCTCACCACTGAGTTGCCGCAGCTGATTGACTTGCGTGTGCCCTACCTAGACCCCAGCTTTGAAGCTCTGGTCAAGATCCAGCTGCGATTCTGTGCAGAAGCCTACTCTCGTATGGCACAGGTGCAGCAGTATCTGGACGCAGACACCAGAGACTTGTACGCAGAGGGCCAGCTCGATGCAAGAGTAGAGCAGGTGCTGCAAGAAATCAGGGAATTAAGCATTAGCGGAACGGTATAATTGGACATGTGTCAAGCTATTATAAAATGTGGATCAAAGAGAGAGGTGACTAAGAAGCGAGGAGTTGCAAATTACAAGCTGCTGGCGTATGGATTGGAACGTTGTTTATTTATGTTATCTAGATATTGGTTGCTCAGGATGAGTCTATGGATAGACTAGCTCTTGCTCGCCGGAAGCATGCCTTTGGTATGGCAGATTGCTCCGGGTAATGGGAATATTGATATGCCCCCCTTAAACTAGACGAAGCGGGAGCTCCGCATGGATGTGTGTCATGTTCTCTGCGAACTCTGCCTCTTACAAGGGACCGTATGATCGAGCTGTGTCAGATCTCCCTTGCCATTTTTTGATATTCATATCTCATTCAATGTGTCTGTTTTCCCCAGAATGGTCGTCAAAGTCGTGTCAAGTCGAAGCTATAGCGTTGCGCAGCTGCTCGCAATTTATTCAAAAACATTCAGCTTCCAGTCGCCTCTTGTTGTCTTCCAAAGAGCTCGTTGAGCGTCAATGGACGGCCGATAGCTTGCATTGCAGGTCCAGCCTCGGGGCCCTCATTTGACACTGTCCCAGCAGCACGCGCAATCTTCCAGCTCTCTTCAATAATGGCGCCGTTTGTTGCCCTCGTCTCTTCCTCGTCGTTGTGGATCCATAGCCCGAGCACCTTCTCGCCCGCTTCCCAGTCGCCTTCGACTTTGAGGATGACCAGCTCTCCCATGATTTCCACATGCCCAACACTCGCCAAATCGACAATCAAGTTATCCAGACTACGGCGGCTGAGAACAAAGACGCATGCTCGAGGGCGATGATTGACATCCTCGGGGAGAGGGGCCTGCGCACAGACAAACATGGTGCCTTCTATCCCAGACTTCTCCCAGCCTTGGGTAGCGCTGTCAAAGGTGTAAACAACGGCATTGGCGGCGATGCTCAAAATCCGGCTGATGGATGGCAAGTAACGCTGCAGCACGGAGACGTTGAGCTCGGTGTTGGTCCGTGGCGGCGGAGGCTCGTAGGTAGAGGCGATGGCTGCGGCGTCGGATTCGTAGTCGGATATGGCGGGAATGCGGTTCGAAGGATGGCGGTTATGCCGCGATTTTCGAGGCGTCGGTCGACTCATGGTTGAACCCTCTTTTAGTTCCAGCGGCGTAGGAATGCAAAGGGAGACTGAGCAGAACTCTGCTATGCAGCGACCAACAACACACGGAGTATCAGAGAGGGGATATGCTATGTTGATGTAGCCGAGATTGTATTATTGAGCAACAGGCTTCGTGGCGTGGTTGAAGCCGCTGATTCTCACACATATACCGAATGTGGTAATGCCGGATGTGAGTTCGATGATGCGTATCGTGTGTGTAGATTTGCGAATCAAGGTCGACGAGATTGATCTTGATGATGTTGATGCTGGTGAGAGCTAGCATCGCACTAAGAGGGGCGGAATAGCTATTGCTGGGGCTTATCGATAGGGACCTGAGCAGCCTCCCCGGCATGACGCGAGCTCCAGATCGCCTGAGCTCCCGTACTCTGTACTTCGCAATCGTATTACATCTCCAGTCGTCGACTTCAATTGCTACATCGCCTGCTGTACCGGAATATTCTGTTACCGATAGTGAGCCTGCGACATCGTATTCACGGATTCTTTATCATAACTCCGACAATTGCCACCAGTTTACGCACGACATACGAAGTATATGCGGCCGCTTTACCCTCGTCTCCATTGCCTGTGTCGCAACCGCAATCGCAATCGCAATCGCCGCACCATGATCTAGCAGCCAGGCTGGGGCAGGAAGATCCACGACTTTGAGAGGTAGCGACGCCGCATTCGACGATCTTCTTTTTATACTTTTTCGTCATCGTCATACTCGCATTCGTACCACACAATGGAGGAGCCAGCGAAAGATCAGACGAACCAATCTGTCGAGTCCGATCCGGTTGAGGTTGGCGTTCCTCAGTCTCTGGCCAGGGCCGTGCTGTCCCGGCGCTCCGAGTACCTGCGCCCATGCAAGATTCGAGTCAAAGTGGGCACTTGGAATGTAGCGGCGTGTACGGGAACCGATAAAGATCTTGCGAGTTGGTTCACCGAAGAACTTGACACTAGCAAAGGCCCCTCGACCGTCGACGTCTCCAATGATGCTACCCCACAACATTCGACCAGGCAGAGCAGTGAGGATTTTGAGCCCACACGATCGGGGAGAGGCGAGGAGTTTGATCTCTACGTTTTGGGGCTGCAAGAAGTGGTGGATCTCAACCGGACGGGAGAGTACATGAGCCGAATATATGTCGATAACGGGCCCATGGAAAAATGGACAGCGGCGCTGGAGGCAGCATTACCTCAGGGTTACCAACTAGTGGCATCCGAACAGATGACCGGGTTGTTGCTCTTGATTTACGCCTCCCCTACGATTGTTCCCACCATAAGTAATGTTTCTACGCAACAGGTCGGAACAGGCCTCCTTGGATACTTTGGGAACAAAGGTGCCGTGGCCACGCGTCTTGTGCTGGGTGAAACTACAAAGCTCCTCTTTGTCAACAGCCATCTCGCTAGCGGCGCAGGTTCGGCGGCACTTGAGAGGCGATGTTGGGATGTTGGACAGATTCTATCGAAAACTCAGTTTGACCCAGTGGTAATTGGAGGAGTATCTGACGATGATGGAGACAAGATTGGGGACGAAGACTTTGCCTTTTGGTTTGGAGACCTCAACTTTCGCCTAGACGGCCTACCAGGAGATGATATTAGAAGGCTCTTGACATTGCATGCTCGGGGAGAGTATGACTTGAGCAATGACAAGCCTCCACCGCCTATCGAAGGCGACGATGGAATAATAGTCATGAGGACCTCCGAAAGTGATGACGATACAACCACAATGTCGTCGATGCATTCCCGAGACCACAGCTTTGACCAGAGCTTCGACTCAGCAAGTTCTCTGCCGGATCCAGATGATTTCCCCGAAGATCCCAGCCAGGATCCGGCGTCTCTACAAGCAACTATCGACTCACTTCTACCGCATGATCAGCTGAGACGGATAATTGCGCAACAGAAGCTGTTCCATGACGGCTGGAAAGAAGGACCCATCTCATTTCTACCCACCTTCAAATACGATGTCGGTACATTTGGCTTATTCGATACGAGCGAGAAGCAGAGAGCGCCCAGCTGGTGCGATCGAGTCCTTTACAGGACGCGCAAGGACAAAGAGGGGCATGACAAGAAGATAGAGGAAATGAAAGAGGCCAAGCTAAAAGACGCAGAGATGCGAGCGAGGGGGATTGAGGAAGATGACGATGTGCTCTTTAGTTACGACCCCGACACCGATGGAGAGGATCAGCCGCCGAAGACGGCTTCTGACGGGGCGTACGACGAGTATGACGAGTATGATATAAATGAGACGGGTGCTGGGTCTGATGATGGCTCTCAAGATCAAATCTCTCTCGACTTTTACACCTCGCATCAGCGAATTACATCCTCGGACCATAAGCCAGTCGTTTCCACATTCACTCTCAATTATGACGCCGTTGATCCGGAAAAGAAGGCACGGATCCATGCGGAGATTGCTTTTGAGTTGGATCGAGCTGAGAATGAGGGCCGGCCTGGGGTTACTCTTATCGTTGAGGGCGGCCATGGCCAAACGGATGGCGTCGTCGACTTTGGCGAGGTTGGGTTCTTCGAGACGCACTCGTGCTCCATAACCATTGCCAATACTAGTAGTGCTGCCGCCAGCTTCGAATTTCTCAATGAGTCACAGCCAAGCGAGGACGACGCAGGCACGGCGAAGTGGCTAAAGACCTCATTCCACCGGCCTGATGAGGCCGGCACCAAGAGCAAACTCGGGGCATCGGTAACCCTCGAACCTGGCGAGACGGCATTGGCCATCATTGAGGCCCGAGTATCTGAGATTCCCCATGTTCGCGCGCTAAATGATGCCAGTTGCAAACTTGAGGATGTTTTGGTGTTGCGTGTTGAGGGTGGCAAAGATCATTTCGTGCCAGTACACGGAACATGGCTCCCAAGTTGCTTTGGCAGATCGATTGACGAGCTAATTCGAGTACCTGAATACGGAATAAGGAAGTTTGTCAAAGAGAAGAATATCCAAGGCACTATTACATACGACTGGGATGTACACTGTTCTGCCCCACGAGAACTGTTCAAACTCACTGAGGCTATACAAACTGTGGCTGAGCGGTGTGTAGCCGACGAAGCGATGCTTGAGGATATGACTCTTCCGCGAGATCCTGGCTGGCCGTTGGATCCGTCGACATGGACGATGGAAGCCGCCAAGCAAGACGCACTAAAGGCAGCACTAATTTCCTCCCTGGATACTCATTCACCTCTGGGGGATGCTCTGCCGGTGGAACTCTTGTCAACCCAAAAGCTTGAGATTTATTCTTCAGTTTTACTCTTGTTCCTCGCATCTCTCATAGATGGACTCATCCCCCCGCATCTTTGGGCCAAGCTTTCAATAGAATTACCAAACCTTGCGGCACTGCCCCAAACAGCATGGCCGGATGTGAAGAATCATATCCTCGACTTGCTCTCATCATCCCCAAGTCACAATATTGCCTTTGTATTTTTGACAGCTACACTTGCTCGCGTGGTCACCGAGCTAACTCCAGCAACGCAACCATCGCCGGCTCTTGGTGCGTTAACTCGACGACTGAGTTTCCGCCCTGGAGAAACCGAAGCAACTAGAAAGAGGCGGGCAAGGGAGCGGAGATATGCCGAGCTAGTAAGCCCACTTCTGTTTCGGACGAGTGATGACAAGGATAAGGCGAAAAAGGACCGGGAGCGGACCGTCTTGGAGATGTTCCTGAGAAAAGATGATCGGAGCTAGATGCTCGACAGAGAGACGAGGCGTGGCAAGCCAGCGTTGAAGAAGATGAGATGGCGGTGAAGCTTGAACTGTTTAGCAAGGCCCTCATAATTAGCATTATTGAGTGTCGGAGATGTATGAAGAAATGATGTACAGTTTCTGTCGGAAGGATACCATGACGACTTGACCTTGGGTTGTTGATATGCTAGCGAGAGGCGTGCTTGGTGTTATGATGCATGTGATACTTGTTGATACAGCAGGGAGTATATATAGAAAGAGGTTATGAGTAGTAGTTATATGAACAGATTAAGACGTCCTCGGGCGGTCTCATTTCATGCTTCCAAGTTCCTCTTTGGGGTGAGAAAGCATATGACACGTAGAGGAAAGCCGCAGATAGCACATGATATAGTGGTAGATGAAGAAGGGCTCTCGCATGTGGCTCATGACTTGCTTTTGTATGGGATGGTGAATGAGAAACACCACTGATAGGCTTCAAACCATATTCAAGCGTATTACATATAAATAACCTGCTGTATTGTAGATAGTTGCGGAGCCAGGAGAGGAAAACACGTGTTCCAATTCCCCAACGAATGCGACAATGGCCCATAAGGATGTAAATCTAGCATACAAACGGACTCTCATATTGAATCCTGAAATTGCAATTTGCACATGATCAAAGCAGCTCTCGAAATGTCCTTGAAAAAGTTTAACAGCTGGGGGCGGTCAAGCTCCGCTTCAACTGGCAGGCACTGCTCGGAAGAGGCCGATTGACTCTTCTCTTCTCGCATCCTTTCTGCCTCTCTCGGGGATTCTCCTCTTCTTCTTCTATTTTGCTGTGTATTCTATCTTTCCCGAACTTTCTTGCTACCCCTCCCTCCGGGTTGGTCAACTCCACCCGGTTGGTCTTTGCGTCATCCATCGTCTTGGTCCAGATGAGGCTCCCGCATTTCTTTTGTAAGTTTTTCATGTATTAACAGTTGCTCGGCAATCGCTATGTTTGGGGAAGAGGCTGGCGCTGAGATGTGGCTGCTGGATAGGGGTCCTGTGTGTGTTGTCGATCTTTAGTGACGAACAGCCTCCTACGCCGGACTACGCGCCAAACAATACACGTATACCGGTCCGAACATTCACGACCGCCTCTCACAATTGGTCTGGGCAAATAGCAACGAGGTTGCCGTGTAGGCTTCGAGCGAAAAGTCATTGCGTGGGTGGCACTTTGGAATTTGAGATTCACAGACGATAGCGCCTATCAACCAGAGTCCGACGAGCATATTTGGAAATTGTGGCGATGGCCTCCTCTGGTACCTCGAAAAACGCCATTTTTTGAGCAAAAGTCTATTCATGTTTGTTTTCGCTCGTCCCTGAGTCATTCTGCTCAGTATAATAGCCCCCTTCCCCCGAAAAGATCTGAAGCTTTTTAGCTTGTGCTTCTTCATCTTATTTACACATCCATTAGCTACATTGCCCTTGGCTATCTATTTGTTCGCAGACTCTCGACACTCTTTGAAACTCCACAGATTCTTCAATATCTTTGCTTATACGTCTTATATCGGACAGGTATATCAGGTCAACCCTCACATCGGTCCTCTGATATCAGCCCAAGTTGCTATTCTGCTACTCGACTCGCCATAACAATCTCGGTCTTCTTGAACGTTCCAAGTTTTCGATTTCTCAATACGTCTTACATCTGCCTAGAAAGATATTGCGAAACAAATCGATCTTTCAACATGCCCTACGCCTATGAAAACCGCCTCGTTAGCCGGTCTACGAACGAATTATCTGTGGTTCATAAGAGGAGACTTCTCATAAAGCTCACAAATGCGTGCGATGACTACAATGTTTTACGCAAAACCCTTAAGAAGCATGCTCCGCTAGCCACTCGCAAATATTTGGAGCAGGCTCTCGCATCGCCCGCACCACCAAAGGACCCTGAGGTTGTCGACACCACCGCGATGGACATTGATGGTCCTGTCAGTGCTAGCCCAGTTACCACCACAGAAGAACAAGTAAGCAGACTGAGAGTACAATTCTCAAATCAGTCTGCTAACACGGCTTATCAGGTTGACTCGGCAAATGCCAACGCCTTGACGGTACCGTGGGACAGTCTCCACATTTGCCAATACATTAAGCACGTCAAGTCCATGGTTGATGACAAAAGGACCGAAGCTGAAATCTTCGCCGTGATCCCTACAGCCTATGAGGCGTGGAAGATGCAGAAAGAATATGCAGACATCAGGGCTGGCAAAGAGAAGCTTGAGCTGTCTCTGAAGGCGATCGAGAAAGATCATGAGTGTCGCGGGCCCTACGGCGTTTCGATCGCCGGTCGAGCTCGACGCCTTCGTTCTGGCGGCTACGCAAGTAGCCTCGGAGAGGTTACCTCCATTGACGAGAATTGGCCTCAAGGCTGGGCACTTGGCCGGAAATGGCTCCCAGGAGTTAGGTACGACACGAGGTTTATGTCCAAGGTGGGAGAGCGACCTTTTCTTCTTGGTAGCGATGCTACGGATTGCTCTGGCATTTTAAGCCGACGAGCCCTCAGGAAACAGGAAGGAGGTTGGTGATTCTTCTCGGCATCCATGGCATATCACTACAAAGATGCAACTTTACAGTTAATTGGGAGAGAGGAGAAGTTTACAGCGTTTGCTGGGTGATTATCTTGTTTCTTTCTTTTTCAGGGGATTGGGTATCTGGCTTGATAGGGCCTTTACGTTATCTACATAAGGCCCAGCGGAGTAAGGTGTCATTTTAGGAGGACTAGTTAGATGGTTAGAAGGGAGTTTTGGCTGATTGTTTCCTTTGTTCCGTCTTTTCTTTCGTGTGAACCTTTTCGGCCGTTTTAGTTATCACCGTCAATGCAGACTTTGCAATATGACAGAGCCTAGACATTGCCTATGGTTACAGCGGACTTTATTTAGTATTAATCAATAGTATCCTTAGACTTGGTGTGATGTAGTGCTCTATTCGTGTTAAGCTCCTTAGAAAAGCCCAACTGGGTCTGCAATCTGATCCAAAATTTGGCGTTGAAGATGCCCCGACCTAAACCCACCTTCCTCCATCACCACCACCATCTCAGTCTCTTGAGTCTAAGGCGCTCGTATACATGATCCAAGCCTACAGACGGACCAACAACAACACCAACAGCAGATTTTCTGCTGTCCGGGCAACGATTTGGAACTATGCACTAGCTTCCGACACCGATATTGAATGGGAACGCGCCGTTGGGCCCTCCCGCCTCTCGGCGTTTGCACTAATAGTCTATTTGCACCTCATAGTGCTGTACTAGACTCCAGACTATACGTTTAGCATACTATCTACGACGACTGCTACTATATTCGAAGCATATACCGTTTTTTCGCCCTCGGTACTTCTTCTTGCTAATGCAAGTTTGACACCTGCAAAAAAGACGGGTAACGACGGGACGAGCCGTAACCAACGTCAAACGGTCGTCCGTGTAAACGGCTGTTTTGCCTCTCCGGTTTTTTTTTACTAAAAGGGCGCCCCCCTTCCTCCAACCAACGGGGCTACAGCAAAAAGAGGAATACCCTTGTAAATGGGACTAGACTCAAAGCAGCATGATCTAGTCTTGAGCAAAGGTTGAAAAGGGAAAAGAGTAGAAATTTTTTTGAGAAGAGATAGGAAAAAAGGGGAGGGGCTTATGGAGTTGTGTTGGTTGCGAACCAACAACACTTGGAAGGAGAAAAAAAAAATCAAACCCCCCCTTGCTATTGAAACATTGCCTACTCTCAACACGGTAACTCATAAGCAAGCCACCCGCGCGGGTATCTCCTTGTATAGATACTCGTGCCGCGTCTACTTCTGCCGCCCAAGCCGGGACTTGTGGCCCAAGTACTCGCGTTGTAGGATTTAGTAATTGCTTTGCTGACCTGCATGGCATGAGGCAAGGCGAGGCAGTATAGTAGGCAAGGATTGCGGGCGCAGGGTGCCGGACGCCCAAAAATGCCGTAATAGTGATATGTGATACTGAGTGTTTTACGAGTACGCGTACGTACTGCGCAGTCTATTGGAAAGCCACAATTTACAAAGGCGGAAATTTCTGCTTTTCTCATGCGTCATCGACCGGGGCCAGCTAGCTTGGCAGACACGGAACTAAAGACAAACCAATCTACTATTAGACAACGCTACTTCGCAGACGATGCTCAGAAGAAGACACATACACACTCTATCTGCCATTATACCCAGCGTCTCCTACGGCCACCCCTGACATAAAAAAAAAAAAAAAAAAACAGGAAAAAAAAGAAAAGATTACTAGTGATAAACCAAAGGAGCGATGATCCGTACCTGTTTTTCCCGGTTCCATGCGCGGCAACCCAACCTGTAATTTCCCATACAAAAACCAATCAGCGCGTCTATGGCGCGATGCAGCCCAAATTCCTCCAATGTATTACCTGCGCCCATCATGAGAATTTTATTTTGTCTATGTATTCCCGCTGGTAAGTCGGATGTGGCTGCCAATCCTCTTCAAAAATTTGCGAAATCCAGTAGAAGGGGTGATCCCAATCGTAGTGAGCCTGACGCCCCTCATACGCCGCACCATCAAAGTCACTGGGCGTGGGTTTATTCACTGCATGCAATTGGTTAACACTGCTCGGTCTTGTTACTCAAACGGTCTTGACAACTCACCACGCCCGTTTTCTGCCTTGTAGCGCCTCCAGACATCCAGTTGTCTCTGTACAGAGGGGTCTGTATATGCCTCCATAACAAGCTGATAGTCAGATGACGACATCATTCCCATGGCAGTTTTGTGCCTGTCGCCCGGATTGGTAGGGTCTGGCCAGGGCTTGGAATTGAAGTAGTGCCAATGCTGAAGAAGATTGTTGCAACTGTGTTGTAGGCTTTCTACAAACGCTGGGATTGAATAACGAACCTAGAAGAGAACATTAGAATGCCACGTCAATAACTGTTTCCTTACTGTATATATGCATTTGACGATGGAGACACAAGGGGAGAAGGGCAGATGGGAGTAGGAAGCAGCAGAATACGAATCGAGAATCACTTACAGCAGAGCCGTAGTTGCTTCGCGCGTGGCGATATCGATCTTCACTAACCCAGCTTGCTTCTCGCAAAAGAATGAAAAGGCAGGTATAAACGGAAAACCACCAGTTTGGCTGGCTGCGAGACATGAGAGATTCAAGCTCGCCGAGGACAAGTTTTCCATACTTGCTGAGAAGACGGGTGTGGTTGATGCTGTCAAACTGCGCAAGGATCATGCGCGGCACCGAAACTCTGCCAAAGAGCGGGTACGTTTCGTCCTTTGTCTCTGGCTTCATTCCCAGCAATTCTTCACCGCAAATCCATGAAGACCCAGTCGAATGGCCTAATCCATATTCGTTAGCTTTCCCCTCGTCTCCAGAGAGAATTTTCAACATACGCATGGCGAACCAGAGGGTGAAGATATTCCCCAGGAATCTAACTTCCCTCTCCTCTGTAGCTGTGATCGCTGGCTTTGCCTGTACAGATCGTTAGCACTGCCTTTCAACATAGCGACTTAAAAGCGGGCCCGAAGTCACATACCACAAGATCGTAGTAGCGATTAATGGCACGATCATACGTCTTTTCGATAACGTCTCGAGGGGGCATTCTTCCGCCTGCCCTCTCACTCTTCATGACACTGATTGCGTGCTTTTTGATGTATTCCTCAAAATACGCTGCGGTTTTCTGAATGTTTGCCAAACAGTAGTGTGCCAAATCTTTCTTCTTACGCACCCCGTGCTCGCCATCTGGTATCACCCAGTATCGCGCGGTGATATCACCAGATTGAGCCTGAAACGCGACCACCTCAACCTGGATCGGCTCGGTGCATATGCCCAGAGTGAATGAGATTGTGCGGATATCCTTGGGATTGATCCGGTCTGCTACATCCTTCATCTCTGTACCTTTCCAACGGTCAGTAAGCTCGAGCCCGCCACTGCGGAACAGAATAGCATCTGTAATCTTTCCGCGATAACATGGCATTCGGTGGATCGTCTTCTTCGACGTCTTTGAGAAGGTCTTGCATCCCACGCAGTCTCCCGTTGGGTCTAACTTATCAGTCTCACACTATTGAGCAGGGTTAGCCAGCACAGCCTGAATCATTGACGATCGAGAACACAGAGTTTGACATACCCGCATCTTTTGCATCCGGCAACGTGTACACGCCTTTATTTTCCTCGTCTCTGCGGTTTGCTTTCGATGAGCAGGGCTCAGAGGGCTTCGCCTCGGTTTCAAGCCTGAGGAAGAAGCTGAATCTTCCTGCTTCAAGGTGGAAGAGTGCGCCGTTTCTTCTTTTCCCGAGATTGGCTCCGAAGAACATTCATCAGCATCACAGTCGACATCCGTATCACCAGGGCCCGATTCGCCACCACTCTCCTCATGGACCTCTTCTGTGGGATAACCGGCCGTTTGCTGCCAATCAGCGCTTTCAGTCATGTCTGTATGGCGCTGCCCATACGAGGCGCCGTTTTGCACATCGACAGCTCCATTTACCGCCTTTCCAGATCCAGTGTAAACTGGAGAGATGGCGCCGCCCGAAGTATTGGAGATGACTTGAAGCTGGCCAATAGGCGGCTGTGCGAGGTACTCATTCCTGGGTGCCTGGTGATGGCTATCGGGGAAACAACGTCCTCCACCCATTGGCATTTGCGTCGAAAAGGAATAGCCAAGGGCCTTTGTATCTGCAGAGGGGTCGTGTTTAAAATGCGGGTCGCTGTAAGCTGTGTATGACACTCTCGATTCTTGGGGCGGCTGGAAGGAGAATGAGCTCTCTTCCAGTTGCTGAGCTCCCTGGGGTGGCAAGACGAGTGGCTTGTGCTCTTTATAAGAAGGGGGAGCGGGTGTAAGGAGAGGAGGAGGGGGAGGAGGAGCAGGAGCAGGAGGGAGAAGAGGAGCAGAAAGATGATGGTGCGGGAGATGGACGATTGCTTGGCCAGAAGGTTGAGGCTGGCTCAAGCCAAAGGCTTGCGCTTGAAACGTATGGATATGCTGGAAAGGAGCCACGAGCCCGGCATCGACTATGGAAGCGTTGACATTATCTTGGCTCAACAAATCAATCTGATGCGGTGAGACTAGACCGAAATGCTGCGGATATGCTGCACCATTGATATTAATCAATTGCAGTGACACAGACTGGGGAGGCGAGCTTGTTGGTACTTGTTGCAAGTGAGACTGGGCGATAATATCGCCAGGCTGGCCCGGGGTATACCACTGGGGTTGATGGAAAGGTGGGCTATAAGTTGTCAACAGCGGCAACTCTGTGGAGCGATGGCTGTATGGTGTTGGAGCTCCAGTGCAAGCGATCGACATGGCACCGTTGTCATGGCAAAAGATAGGCTCAGGACAGCGACCTTGGGCGCGACTATGGCCTGATGGACCACTGTTTGTGCTATGCAGCTGATAATCTTGATAGGTCTGGGGTTCTGTTTGCAGACCGGCTACAGGCACAGGCTCAGGTGCAGGTACAGGTACACGTCCAGGGCCTGATAGGACCGCCACCGGCGCGGGTGGTGTTTTGGTTCCAGCTGCGGAAGCAGAGCCAGTTGATGAAGGCAGCGTGTAAGCCGTATCCGTCCGAACTAGACGCGTGAGCTGAAAAGAGCCTTCGTAGCCGTGACTCGAACGGTCTCCACGGCCCCGGGGCCGGGTAGCTGAGGGCTCGTCATTGGTGGCCGCGTCGCCGTCGCTTGACCTCTTGCGCTTTCTCGCACCGCGAGTTATCTTGTTGGATGGGGACTATTAGGAGACCGGTCAAAACTCAACTTCTCACGACGCTGTCCTGTCCGGTCGAGCATCCAACCCCGGCGCGGCAGGATGAAGGGGGGCCGGGCAGCTACTGCAACGGCAACAAGACGAGATGATGCACCGTCCATCTCATTTGCCATATACAGAAAAGAAGGTAGATAGATAGTACATGCGCAAACGGGGGTGTTGGTGGGGGGTGTGCGAGGCAAAAAAAACCAATTGAGCGAAACAAACAGGAGCGGCAAAACACACGGACGAGTCAAGAAGCTGAGCAACTCAAACTCAAACCCACAGATGAGCCCTACCCCATAATATGTACAACTCACAAGGCGGGAAAGACGTCACTTACGGAGATTTCAGGAGAGTGTAAGCCAACAACGGCCGTCTCCATGGCTGCTGCGGCGTAACGCTGGTTTGCTGCCCGGGTGCAGGTCACACAGGAGGAGGGTGTGTTGCACACGTCAAAAATTGAAACCGGTCAACAAGGCGCGGAGCAAAAGACCAGGACTAAAACTGTGGCCTGCCGGACGATAGGGGAGACAGAGACGACGTCCGGGGCGAGACCACGGGCCACACAGACTGCCAGACGAGTTTCCACCGGAAGAGGAGCCCCCCCCCAGGAGCGCTTCCGAAAGGACGCAGAAGCGAGAGAGCGGGCAGCGTGGGACGGCTCGCTGCGTCGGGTCTCGTCAACGGGGGTGAGAGTGACGGAGGAGCTGCAAATCAAATCGGATGGCACGCAAGGAGGACACTGGGAGGAAGAGCGCGACCAGTCTTGAGGCGAGCTCGAGGCACAGCCCAAAGGAGGAGCTCAGCCTGAGGTGGGAAACCGGGATGACCAGGAGCTGCTGTGCCGCAGGGGGCCCGTCGCCGTACTTGTACAAGTGTGTACGACGGAGCTGGTCGTTGATGGCCGCGAGAGCTGGCTAACCGGTCTATCGGGACTCAGCGCGCTCGATCAGGGAATCCGTTTTTCCCGCCCGCGGCCATGTCTCCCTGCAGCGATATTACAAATAGTCGCTTGTCGCTAGCCGGGCCAGCTGAGCGCAGCTTGTCGTTTCTTCTTCTCAGCTTTGCTCCTGGTTGCCCGCATCGCCGTCCGAAAGATGCTCAACCGCCGGTCCGCTGCCGATCCAAAAAGGCCTCAGACGCAAGGGGGCCCGACGGCGCGCTGCTAGTTCGGCCGGGACAGTTGCAGTTCGTTTCTCTTTGCTGGTGTTTCTCTTCCCCGGTCGACCTGCCTGGATACCCATGGTGGAGGAGACGTGGTGGAGGAGACAAGGTTGTGACATGCACGCAGGCACTTGGCCTTGGCGAGCAGCATATCGGAATGAATGCCGGCCCGACCCTCAAAGCTGCATCGATAGCAGCTGGGAAACTCCAGAGTACAAGTAGTACAAGTAATGATATGATACGATACGTAGAGGAAGGTACAGCTGGGCTTCTTTGTGCCCAAGGCATCCATCTGGCGGCATGTCCTGTTTAGGGCATCGAGCGTCTCTCCATAACTCCCTCTGCCTGCTAGTATGGAACCATTCCATACTAAACAAAAAGACAAAGAATGTGACACCCTCTTCGAATTCCTCATGATCCTTCTCTCTGCTTTGTGCTCCTGCTTTGTGCTCCTATTCGTGCTCTTACTCGTCCTCCTACTCGTACTCTTCCTCCTACAGAAAAAACGCCCTGGACGCCCGGGCTTGCAGCACCCACAAACTCGCTGGAATTCGGCCCCGCGAGCCATGCATATGTCTTTTTCACGCCGGCCGCGCTGCCGGGCCCTGTCAGTCGTCGGATGTGATAGAACCCACCTAGTCCAGACCCTAGTCGCACGTTCGAGACGGTCCTGATGGGGCCATTATGCAGGAAACATCTTGGCCTGGCCGCAGACCTTCCAATGGTGGCTGCAAGCTCGAGCTCTGGAACCCACCCTCGTTTCTCGTCACGTCCAGGGGCCCAATCATAAGCGGCGGCGCTTCAGCACGAGACCAAAGCCTTGCTGATGCTCGACTTGACAGGCCTCACCGGTTGAGGTTCAGAGCCCCGTCCCTGTCGCCACATGCAGCCGTGAGTGGCTGACGCCGGCAGGGGGGAGGGGAACCAAGATACGTACGAAAGTGTACTCGTATCGCTTGTACACTGCGCTCCGCCCTCCGTACAGGAGAGGCAAGCCAGGTTGAGACGTTGGAAGCTGAAAACTGGACGTTGGCAGACGACATGTCGGATATTATTATCACTACTTGGATTCAGCTCTCTTCCCGCCCGTGCCTGTATGTCGAGCGTGGGCCATCCGCTGCGCGGCTGTCATCTGTGACATTTAGTTGAAGCATGACATACGACGTCTATGCTGTATTACACTACTAACATGCCTTGTTGCACGTGCTGCAAATTATATGCTTCGTAGCTATCGTATTTCTATTCAGAGACAGTGGCCAGAAGAGCAAGGGGAAGAGGAAGAACAAGACGACAACGAGCAGGGGGAAATATGAGGATGCTGTTCTATTTGCCAAGCAGAGTTTGCATAGCCATTACTGCTTTCATCCAATCTGCAACGAGCCGCAACAAAGTGCGGATTCTCAGGCTCTAAAACAAAACAGCCCACTGCCTCGTTGAAAAAGGCTCCTTGTTCTCGCAACTTTTAACGCTGCAAACTTCACGAAGACCACCATATATGTATAGTTCACATCGACAGCAATACCTACAAGAGAGTACCGCGTGCTACCTGAAATGGAGGGGATGGTGATGGGGCGAAAATACAGATTTTTGTGGGCTGTGTATGGATATCCGCCATTGTGCGTGACAAGGATAAACAGCAAACGGCTTGTTAACAAACTAAGTAGGGACAGGCACTCCCGGCTCGAGACATAGGCCGAGCAAAGTCTAGAAATGCGGCGGTTCACCCGGGCAAGATGAGCTGCGGCTCCCACTCAGTCCGTCACGATGGCCAAAAATAACGACGAGGCAAGATGAGATGGAAGTGGTGGTGCCCAGCAGCACCGCGGCGGCTCCGTACAGTTACGAAGTGCTGCTATTATAGGAAATGGGATGTCGCCTCATGTGTGATCGTCTGTCAGGCTCCGCACCGCAACCGTGACACTGTCAGTATGGCCCCCATCTCCCATCACATTCCACCCTCTCTCTCTGAGCACCGTACTGTGAAACTCACCAGCACCAGTGCCACAAGTACTAGCTCGATGGCGCGCGTGGATTGTCCGGGATGTAAGGAAGCACTTCTCATCCCAATCACTGGCTAAGCGCGAACGGGGTTGATCGGACTGCTCCACCACTCAAACCGATTCAGTATGGCTCGATTCTTGTTTCCTCTGCATTCTCCCCCGTTCACTTTTAGCCCAGTCATTGAGGGCAGTGAGGGTTGAGGCTAAGCGAGTCACGCCGCTCGAGGGCAGATTTTTACTTCTCTGCATCGTCACGGCCATCTGTCTTAGTAGCTTACGTCTTATGTTAGTGCCGGCAGCCTGGAATTCGATCACAGCCGGCGAAAGTTAGTTCCCTTCTGATACGGGGGCCCATGATGGTTCTCTCTCCCTCTCCTGCTCTGCTAAAAGAGCCCTTCAGCAGCCGCCCGACAGAAAGGCAAAAAAGGGTCTCTTCTGCTAGCGAGAGGAGAGCTCAGTGTTAGAGTTTACCTTGCCCAATCGGCTTCGCTCTCTTTTTCACCCGTCTCCTGGACTGCTCCGGAGTATTCTTGGTCCGTCGTCATGCCCAAAAACATAAGAAACTGCGGCGCTGTGTGTTGTAGAATACCCGTCGAGCCTTTACCCACCCTGGGGCAGGTCGGTCGTCCAGAGGCGTGTCGTAATTGGGTTGCTATCGCGGGAACTTGGTGCGGTTTGAGAGGCTCTTTTTTTCCCACCTCGAACGCAATGCGACGACCCAGCGACTCCTCTCTGCTTCTCTCGAACGAACCGCCGGTGCCCCCTTCTGGACCAGTTACCGCTGCCTACCGCCGCCCCTGTGCTGCTGCAGACGTGTCCCGAAGGGCATTCTTGCAGTTCCAAGTACCCCCTTTGGCCGAACAGTGCGCCTACGGGTCTTGTTCCAAGATTTTCACCACCAACTCAGCAGAGAGATGCCTCGTGCAGGCCTTTGGGCACTCTGCGTCTCCAGCGTTGATTCCCATACGTCTTTCGAAGTCTGATAAGCGATGTGCGTCGTGTCGTGCGCGAACAGATCATCCGTCATGGCGCACAAACGACCAAATACATTACGGAGCTGTGGCCCACTACCCACCTCCACTTCTCGGAAAGATCAAAGGATCGCATTGTCCTGGTGCCGTGTCCGCCGCCGTTCTCTGCACCTGGTGGCAAACCTCGAGCTCGCTGCTTATCCTGCACTCAACCCAACCCACTGTGTCTTTTTATCCTCCATCTGCTCTATAATATATCTCAGAACCACGGCCGTGATTGAGTTTACATGGCCTGCAGCACCGTCAGCAAAGCCACGATCCCCCCAAGTGCGCCTGGACCTCTGAATATCTTTGACGCAGTCACTGCTAAACCTGAAGACATTATGATGTCAAAACTCCCAAATTTCATCAAAGGCCCTTTGGCTTGGTCAGGGGTCGACTTCGAGAATGAGGACACATACACCTTGCGCCTTAACGAAGAGGAAGTCGAGGAGGTTGACGCAGCACTCCAAAGCTTCAAAAGTAAGACGCCGCCGTTGATGCCACTTTTGGTGGGACTAACAGACAGAACCGACTAACCTTTGAATATAGCTCTTGGCCTTGACGGAGACGAAGTTGACCAACACAACTTCCCTCTTCCTAGCCTCGCACCTCAGCTCGCCCAATGTGCCAGAGTTGTTCATGAGCAACGCGGGTTCTTTGTTCTCAGGGGTCTTGAAGGCTCAAGATACTCTGTCGAAGACAGCACCACCATCTATCTGGGAATAGCCAGCTACATTGCTGATAAAAGAGGATTGCAGGATCGCAAGGGCAACGTTCTCTGTAAGCCATTCACTTTCTTGATGACCCTCCGAGCTCTTTGGTGGATACGGCCTCTAATATATCAAAAACAGCACACATCACCAACTCGAAACTTTGGAAAGTCCCAATTGAGAAGCGCCACGGCATTCATTCCAATCAGGCTTTGGTAAGAACAAGGAAAAATTCATTTCTCTTCATCCGACTTTATAGACTTGGACTAATTCAAAAAGCCCTATCACAATGACATGGGTTGTGACATTCTGGCTCTTCAAGTCCGACACAGCGCGGAAAAGGGGGGATACACCTACTTGAGTTCTGTCAGCACCGCATTCAATGAGTTGCTCTCTGAAGCTCCCTCAGTGGCGGAGGCGTTGTTAACTCCAGATTGGCCGGTACAAATGTAAGCACACTGCTGTCTCTCTCTTTGCTTTTTTAAACCCCCCTTTTCATTTGTTGGTATTGAACGTTGGCTGAATTGGTATTACCTAACAGTTCGGGGCGTGAAGCGAAATGCTATTTAGCGCCCGCCCTCACGATTCACGACGGAAAATTGATGGCTAGCATAGATCCGAATCGATTCGGACCTCATCCATCTAGTGGACCAACCGATATCCCAAGTCTGACCGACTCACAACAGTCTGCTCTTGAAGGAATATCAAAAGCTGCCTGCCGCACGGAGCTACGACTCAACCTCAAAACAGGAGACATCCTATTTTTCAATAATTGGGCATTGCTCCACCGGCGCGATTCATACACAGACAGTGATGAGAGTTCCCGTCACATGGTAAGGCTTTGGCTACGAAATTCGAAGCTGGGCTGGTCGGTCCCAGATTCGTTGCTACCGCCTTGGTTTGCGGCTTATGGAGAGAATGGAGTTCGGAATAGGCTCTATCCTTTGATTCCTATGCCCGACTACAAGGTGCCGAAATATTCTGCAGGCTCTGCGGCCTTCATGATTGAGGATAGTGATGCCTCCGATGACGAATAGTTCATTGACAAAGAGGTTCCTTGAATTGCATGGAGCTGTCTGATCCGCAGATATCATACGTTATAAGGGGGTGGGGAGGAGAGAGGACGATGGCATATTCCAGCTATTTTTTTCACGACTTCAGTTTGACATTTTGATCCACTCGCTATGTTTACAGCAGCTGCCTTTGTTGCACACCTAAAAATTGACCCCTTGTCTGATTTTGACTCAACCTAATACTCGTCCTCTTTTTCTCAAGTGGCATTATGTTTACTGAGCTCGCGCTTCAACGCTCGCTATGCTTAGGAGACGCGCCGCAAAGTGAAACAGGTCTCATGGTCGGGTGTAAAGCGTCCTAGCCAACTCGGGGGCCCACACAGCGTCTCTATGCTACCGATTTCGCGCCAGTACAAACAACAAGTTACTATCCACAACCGCCGCCGAGTTTTTAGCCTGGAATTGCGGCGGTTAGGCGGCGGCGGTTCGAATAGGAAGCTATCCCGAACCCGTCGCCCCCTCCGGTTCAAACCGCGTTGGCCGTTGAGGAACCAACACCGTCGGTCAATCCACAGGCCTTCACCCCCCCTAAAATCTTGATTGCTGCATTTCGCGCATCATCGACCCAAGCCCAATGTTGAAGGCCGCAAAAATAAGCCATGTAGCTTCCATAAAGAGAAATTCTTGCAGCAAGGATTTGCAATTTTTTAGTCGAGGTATACGCCTCTGGTCAACTATCACATGTTGTAGGTCTCCTCACAAAAGGGCCGGGCTGGGCGTGTGACGTGGTTATTCCCGCTTTTGAAATGGTAATCTCACCTGCCAGATGCCCAGTCGAATCATTTTTCTGCGGAAAACACACCCTTGATTTCTATTGGGCTTGAAGAGGGCTTTAAGTCGTATATGACTGGTAGTTACCCTGACCGGCAGAGTCAGCAGACTGTTGCCACGTTGATGTCTATGTCGTGGACTCGTGGGCCACCACTCAGCCCGTGTGCCCGCTTTGTTACTTTTTAAGGGGGAGGGGGGAGGGGAGCGGAGGTGGGAGGCCAAAAACATGTATAGACGCAAGTACAGCTTGTATTGTACCCATAGTAAAAAGGAGGGAGAATCCAACCAGTGATGTCGCTTGCTACTGGATCTGGAGAACCTAAGATATCAGCATTTGTGACAATTGTATGCATATTGGGTCTCCATAGTTGGCCTCGGGCCTTTTGCTGGAATTGTGAGCCGATATCTGCATCACGGAAGAGGAATTAGATCCTTTTTCATTACTTCATGTTTAATATACGCCGCTTGGCATGGCTACTATCTACGAATCGGAGCAGCTGTCAAGCACATTATACATATGTATATATATGTACGGGCTCTCGCTTCGCTGATATTTTCCTGCCGTATGCCATGTAATGTAATGCTACGCTGTAAAGCAGGTAGAATGACGCACAAAAGAACGCAACTTTCATGTCGCTTGCCCGATTTCCCCAACGAACCCGGTCCTCATATCGCCGACTCGGGGCCGAAAGACGTCAATGAATCCCCGTCTATCTGCACTCTCTTGGCGATTCAGGCTGGAGAGAAAGTAATCACATCGAGGTGGGGAGGGGAGACTCCAGACCACGCTTTACGTCTTGATAGGTGCTTTCTCAAGGCCTCTCGAGTGAGAAAAAAGTCTGGCTCGTCCGAACGTACCTAAGGTGATGTGGCGAGTGGCTCTCAGAGGGACTGGGGACCCGGACTAGGGCCCGGAGTTCCCCGAGTCTAAGCAGATTAATTTTCTGCATGATCCTACAGCTTCGGCACCTCATCCTTGAACCATCTTTTTGATTTTGCGGATATCTAAAGAGGGGTAAGAGGCTATAGGCGAGCGTAGAGCTCTAGGGAAACGACTCGCCAGGGATAAGCACGTTGATATTGAACCGCCGCTCTTGGAAAGATACCGCATGAGAAGCCAAATATTTTGAGTTTATCATTCAGTGTACATGTTTACATTGTTAGTCGTTAGCGGTCATCATATCCTGCCCCATAATTCGATCTTAAGTATGAATGGCGAGCGAGAAAACCGGGTTGAATACACTACGGGGCTGGCCATTCTCATGGGCGATGGAAGCGAATTACTTAGTCCGGAAACCCCCCCGCTCCTTGTAAACAGCTGTTTAACTGCTGCTTGGCATCCCAGGGAGCCGCTTTAATGCCGATGGGCGACAATGCTTAGAGAACAGAAATGCATTGCCACCTTGTCTTGCATCCTCGGCCTGCAAGTCTAAAGGGGAGCAGCTATACTGGGGCAATTCGTGCCCAAAGACGAAGTGGATATCAACCTGCATTTCTTGCTTCTTTTACTGATAGCATACCTGTAGCCATAACAGCCCCTCCATGCTTGTGGGGAGATCACAATAAAAAAACGTGTGCATGTAGGGGAGAGCGGATTGGCATAAGGGTCCATGTCCACGCCCACGCCCCCGGACACGTTGAACGACTCCACCGGCAGATATCGGCGTCTGGCGCATGGCAATGCAGTTGCCCGCATTTACCGGACAGTTGAGGCGCTTGGTAAGATGTCGCAATGATGTCAGCCTGCCTGGTTTATGTAATTATTGCTTGCTTTGCGGGCGAAGCTACCAAGAAAAGCAGACGTGCAGCTTTGATAGGAGACAACTATGCGGCAATACGGCTTGCAGATCCCCATCTTGGGTCATGACGAAAAAATACTGTACATTAATAAATTCCCTAAAAGAGTAGTTAAAGAGAGAAGGCGCAAAGAAAAAGAAAAAAGTGTTCTTCCGTCTGCGAATGATATCCAGCATAGTCTCACCCCGTCCGTACCCAATTCCGTGTTTTCTCATATCATCCAATTCCCCCTCCCCCTTTCCGCCTACTGCATGGTGGCCTCACCTTTTCGAACCCCCCCCCCCCCCCCCAGCAAAGAGTCCACAGCACGCCCCTTCTCGAAGTTACCAGAAAAAGAACCGCAAAAATTTGCACACACAACCACGAGCTTTAGCACCTACGAGTACATGAAGGTTCGAACGACGATCGGGCTGCGATTAGTCTATACAAGGGAAGGGCCGTGCCGGAGATTATTTCGTTTGGTCTCCTTTTCCTTCCGAGCGGAGCCGCCGACGATATTGATGCGAGGCCGTCGAGACGAAGCGAGCCGAGACCCATTTGGTTGGTCTGATAGCTTAAGCGAGGCGCTTGGGGCTCTCTCTTGACAAGCGAATGACTTAACCGTCGGGAAGACGGGTAGCGAGATAAGCTAGAGGGGAAAACGGAAACTGCCTCTTTGTCTTTTGGGAAGATGAAGAGACTCTCTAGCAGACTGGGCACAAGGACGGGGCTGGGAACAGATCAGACAAGGACGGCGAGCAGCGCGGCCAGTGCTCCCAGGGCGCGAGCATCTGCTGCTTGTGGAAGAGGTGCTCCTCCTCCTGTTACCACAGGTGGAGTTTCATCACTCTTGGTTGTTGTCACTGACGCTGATGAAGTTGTTGTTGTTGTCGAAGCCGGACTTGCGCGTTCATCGTCCGAGTTCGACGGCAAAGGATAGGCAGTTACTTCCGGAGACCACGTTATCGTCGTCATGGCGCTCTGAAACGATGAAGTCGACGAAGACGAAGACAAACACCCATATCCATACGTCGAAGGATAGCCTGATACGGTTGCGCACGACGGAGCCGTCTCCGCCACTGTTCCTGCCTCGGCCGAGCTTTCGATTTCCGTCAGAGTCGAGTAATACGTCTCGAGAATTACGCTCGTGATTGTTGTCGAGCGAGAGAGAACCCACGTCGTGGTTCTTACATTTACAACGGTTGAATACTGGGGACGAGGCGCTGTTGAGGACTCGGTGACGGGGTACCGCGTGTCGTAGAAGGAGTATGGCTCGAGATACGAGTATTCATCCGGTGACGGGGTAGGAGTCTCGTAGGCCTCGTCAGAGGGGACATAGGATAGTACAGCTGATCCTCGCCATGATGGCGTTGGAGCTGGATTTGACCTAGGCGTCATCCGAACGATTAGTTTCGACTGGCCAGTTGGTAGGGTATTGTATATCGTCCTCTGCATATATTGAGAGTTGCTGAGCTCATTCCGAGGAACAACGTTGATTATCACGTAGTTTTCCTTACCTTTCTACAAGGTTGCTGCTGATTGCGTTCGCGAAGCACGTCAGGACAAGCCCAACAAGAAGAGTTTTTGGGATTGAATCCATCCCAAGTATTATAATCGTATTTTGCTTGAAGAATATTTCGTAAAACAATAAAAGAGATGTTGATCAACACGTATGGGTCTTGGAGCTCTAGGCTATCCAAGCCAAGTTCAACGTACGCCGGCCAAGCCCAGCTTCAAGTAGTCCATGACGCGTCACAGCATCACTGCTGCAAACACATGTGTTTTCATGCTTGCGTATCCATGTCATTGGCCGCGTGATGCCACCGCACGATTGTGTGATGGAGGCTCATACATGAGTTTTCTCATAAAGGCTGGGCGTGTCTGAGTGACGAACCGGATTGCTTTTGCCGAACGGCTGTGGTATCAATTATCGAGAGGATCTCATTTAGGAATACAGAATGCATAGGTTGGTGTGATTGATGAGGGTCTTTGACGCACGAGGCGTAGTTTGCGATGTGAAAGGTGTGATGTTCTGGTTCGTCTCTGGGTGATGTGATATGACTGTCTGTGATGCTTTGAACTGATGAGAGAACACCTGTACAGCTATCCGACATTCGTTCGGATATGGATTATATCACATATTGAAGGTTACATTTAAGAGTCCTCAAGTCAGTTCCAAACCTGGCTTGGGATGAAAATCCTCGTCCTATGATGCACAAACACTTGTTGTGGGTTGCGAAAGATAACTATATATGTATATCTCAGACGACCATGGTGGCCATGACTACAGTTGAGTGAAATTTGCAAATTTCTCCATCGTTCTAATCAAGTAAAAGTTGCGAAATTCTTGAGTGTTCCAGTTGAGCTGCTCTAACCATTTACCCAATATTTGGATAACCATGTCCGTGTGTAGCGCACAAACGACGGAATCATGAGACTTGGAGAGCTTCTCCTACTCTTATCCATTTGATTCTAACTATGGTTCCCATAACGTGTGTAGAATCATGATTTGTATCTCTCTTTCGCAACGGGTTGGTAGCCCAGCTTTTCGGTGGTGAAATATCTAAGACAGCTTTACTATGAACATGAACGTTACACCAACAGGAAAAAGCAGTGTTTTATAGGTTATAGACCGTTGTTTGACATAAGCCTTGAAATTATCTCTATAAACCTTAATTTATAGAGGCATACTAAGAAGAAGGCGGCAGTATATGCATATTGCGTCAAAATGACATTCTGCAAGCCGCCCACGAACACTTGTTCCATTTGATACGCCTTTCATCAGTCCAAGTCACACAGTGTGTACTGAATCTCAGTCCAGATCTCATTGCCGCTACTAAGCCTTGTGACCGAGACTTTGAAGCGAATATCATGAGGTTTAAACCACACGAGATCTCACTCCACCTATCATCCATATCCGAAACATTGGGCTCACCGAGAAAGAAATCTACCTTCTCCCAATATCAACATTAAATCCTTACAAAAGGCCCCGAAAGATTCCTCTGAAGAGAAGAGTCTCGGGCTGTGTCACTGTTCAGCTGAATTCACTCTCGCCTGTGTGATCCACCGCATCACATCGGTGACATCCGAATTAGGCTATTATTGGGCTACCCATGCGTAACGCTCCGTGTTTGCCAACATGAATAGATGCCGTATACGGGATCTCGGCTGCTCCTCCAATCAATATGGCTCGTCTGTTGAGCAGGCCGGAACAGTCTTGCGGAACGCTGGCGCAGTGGTTCAGAGCTGAAGCAGCTGATACCTATATTGTGCGTAGGACGAGATCAATCACTAAGAGAGGCACAATGAAATTAGTAAAGGCTAGCTGGCCATCTTATACTGGTACATGTAAAAGCTTTGTATGTTTGCTATTTCTGACATATGAAAAGGTATACTTTGTTGAGCTCTACGTTGTACGAGCCTTCCCCAAGACATGTAGTTTGTGACGAATAACGATATTTTTTATAATCATCAGGTTAAACTCTAGTAAATCAACCTACCAAGAACTACATAAAAGTGACGTGCAAATCTCCAAGTGTAAAGTTTCACATTCAGATGCTCGAGAAGCGAGCGTTGCAATATGATGGAAGGCCTACCCTAGAAAGTTGACTGGGAAAGAAGTCTATGAAACTCGTCCGCGTGTCTGATACAAATATGTCAAAAAGAACCATATTACACTCAATATTTTGAACATGAATGCGTATTTGATGCCCTACAGCGTGTCAATTCATCAAAGTTTGCCATGCATTATGAGTTCAAAGCTGGCATTGAGCTTGAGATATTCTCCACCGACACTACCACAACAACCCAGGAAATGCGTATCTGTTAATCAATGCAGTCAAACTGGACCTCCAGAGATTCGTGGTATATACTGCTGCTATCAACACCTCTACTCTTGCACAATATCTTATTTCCATACGAAATCGCGAAGTCGGCGCAAACCGACCCACTTCCCCCGGCCACGTCCGTAGCACCGGAGGCGATCCGTCCCGCAGCGAAGAAATTCTTCAGCAAATTGTGCTAGAGCCAACAACAACGGAGACGCGCATTGACTAGGATGGTAAAAAAATGCTTATCAAGTGGTATTACACGTCTCTTTTCACCTTCGTTCTTGCGGGCACACGGGAGATCTGACACATGGATTACACGCAATGTCTCTACGAGTACGTTTCCTGTTACGCGGTGGATCGTCGTCTCTGAGCCATTTCTGGTTTCGAGTTTCCTAAAACGCAAAGCTGCTGATTGTCTGCTTTTTGTGCTTCTGAGTTATTCGAGAACATGTCCACGCCAGCATCTCGCTGGCCAAGCCCGACATATCCGTGATGAGAGGGCCAAAAAATATTTATAGGCATATAAATTACTCCATAGCTTACGAGTGCGAGCAGCGCGTCCGTCTCAAAAGAGAGCATTCTCAGCGATCCTCGGCTACTGAAACGTTGCCTACATACGGAGCTTTGATCCGTGGCACCCGCCAGCAGCACCGAGCTGCTGCTAAACCACGCCCCCTTGCCCTGGCCATCGAGCTGCCTAATCTCGTGATCCTCTGCCAGGGATCTCGTCGACTGAGTCCCTGCCAGCGCATGGAGAAGGTGCTAGCCTTGAGCGCTGCCGCGCCAGTAAGCACTTGCCGCTGGTCAAGACGGCAAGAGGGCCAGCAAGCCCTTGGAGAATGGAGTGGTACTATTTTGGTGCGCTAAATCTGCTGCGCTGTGCCCAGAGCCAAATCTAGCAATACAAGAGTGATGAGCAGTAATACTCCGTCGAGGCTAGTGCTAGCGAGTAAGACGGGTAACTGTCCAGCGAATGCCGACATACGGCATCCATGAAGGATTCGTATGTGCCGGAGTGAATGCTTCGTACCTACTTTGTATGACTGCATGACGATGAAGAGATTTTCAATGGCGAGCTTCCAGTAGAATTTTTTTTTGTTCGGAAGCTACCGTCGATAATCGGACGTGGTAGTGATTATGCGAATTGCCTCTGAATCGTGAAGAGCACATGATGTTGCGTCTCGTACACGCACGGAACTTTCCGTGGAGCGCATCCGTGGAGCGTATTCCGTATCCGTGAAGTGTATCTGAGAGAACCTACTAATGCTCTGTTGGAGACAGGCAAATAGACGAAACGCCTAGAGCCCAGGCTGCCAGACGTGCCGTAATACTATCTTCATCAAGCATCAGCATCCTAGGCGCTGCCAAGATCTGAGATGATCAAGGTGCCGTGCTCCTACCAGGCAAGCGAGATAAAAGAGGCGGCTCTTGGCTAATTATGGTGCTCGTAGATGCCGGTAAGTGTGTGCATTCAGTGAGATAGGGCAGCAAAGATAAAGCAGAAGCAGGCGGGTGTTGCCGGGCCAGTCATCGCTGCCAGGCCTCAGATCTGTGGCCCCTGAGATTACCACCCTGCCATGTGCTTTGCTGTCTGAGGCACCACGGGTCAGGTCTGGCACTTGCGTCGCTTGACCTGCTCGGCTAGGAATAGGACCATGGCTCATCGTGAGCGTCAGATGCTGCCGTGCTCATCTCACCTCCAAAGCACTTTGCTAGCGCAGGGAGAGAAGAGGAGCTGCTAGTGCTTGGTGCTACTGAGGCTCAAAAGTCGCCAAGCATGGGGGTATTTGTTAGTGCCCCAAGTCGGTGAAGCCACAGACATCATGACGCAGTCGAGAGCGCACAGACCAGCAGACGTGGACATTATGATGCAGCAGGGTGGTCTGTTGGGCGACAAAATCAGGCGATGAGAAGGGAGAGAGACAAGAGACTCTGCTGGTGCCATGGTCGCGATGAGGTTTGAGAGCCGCAGCACTGCGATTCGGGAATCACGTGATGGCGAGATATCGGCTGGCACGCATGTAAAAGCAAAAAGGAGCAGCGCCGGAGTGTTTACAGATTTGAGGCATCGGAATGCAGATCAGAGATGTCGATATTGATATTGCAAGGCAGCACGTCCGCGGGGCACATCGCTCGAGGGCTCTCTGTCCAGGGGCGGTTTCTGCGTTGAATCGAAGGAATCCCTGGAGACGCATAACCATATTTTTGACTAGGTTATTACTGCTGCTCCATCCCAGTTATTACTTGTCATATGCGCTTGCAAATGTTCCGTGCATGAAGAAGAAAAAAATCTGCATTGGATCGCCATGCATAGAGACACAAGAGTCGGCATAGAGAGAAGAGCGGACAGCCCGGCCGTGCAAGAAAACGCGCTGCTGCCCCCTTTCTGTGCAGCGCCCCTTTATGCAACGTTGTCTCTGGTCCTCAGCCTTGCAGAAGAGGAATGGCCTCTTCGGCCCGATAGGGGGCCTGGAGGCGCTTCTCCGCATTTGTACCTGTACCGCTGAGGCAGAGGGCGAGGGCAAAGTCTGGGGGAGAACGAATGAACGAGAGCGAACGACGCTGTTCCCCAAAGGACGGGCTGCGCTAGAAGGCAGAGCAGCTTGCGCACCTGAGCTCGAGGCGCTCGACGATGCGCATCTCGTGAGGAGGACGTGATCCGGCGATATTAGCGGCAGCCAGCTCTCTGTATACTGCTGCCATGATCCGTGCTGGGCAGTAATATCCCGTGCCGCATAGTAGTATTCCGTAATACTATGTACGATGACTATGCGCGAAGAGCGAGGAGCGAGCAGGGGCCTCCCACCTCGAGCCGGATCGGCATCGTCTCCCATCTTTTTCTTTCTCCAGGGCATGGAAGCAAATTGGAAGCCTGCTAAATCGATCTCCGTGGTCATAGCCCTGGCTCATCCGGACTTGTAGCTTGTCCGTCACCTGGGCTTTGCCGAGGTTAGTGGCTGAGGCCTACTCGCTCGTAGCCCAAACTCTCTCGTCGACAGCCAAACCAGCCCCTTGTCCAGAATTGGGCACAGTGGCCGACGGAGCAGGCTGAGTCGAGGTGAATGTGAAGCAGGCCATTGATCGGGTCCGAGATTAACGGATCGCGCTGTCAATCTCACATCGTCGCAGCGAGCGAGGACGGCTGATGTTCCAATCTACTTCGTACCGGCGGCAGCAAAGGCGTTGCGCTTCTGTTTCGAAATATTACACGACGACGGTGGCTTCTTTTCTTCTCGCCTCGGTGTGCTCACTCACTCGCCTCTGGAGCCAGCCGAGCCGGTGCCGCCTGGTGCAAAGTCTGATTGGTGGAGGCCCGAGACAGCAAGTGAGCCAGCAAATCTGAAGAGACAAAGCGGGCTGCTGAAGGAAGACAAGATTTTCACAGCAGGAGAGCTAGTGCTGCAGGTGATTGGTGGAGGGTTTCCACCGCGCACAACCTTGGCGCCCTCCTTGTGCGCTTCGTCAAATCTGGGGTACAAGGAACGGGTTGCGTGATGCTTAAGCGCTCGTACGTTTTGGCGATGCGGGTGAGATGCTCGCTCTCGTGATTGCGACGAACAAAAGATGAAGAAGCCGTCGTCGGTCTGTCGATTGCGGGCTGCGGCTGGGGATGCTTCGAGCGGCAATTAGAATTTGGGCGCGAGAAAGCCATCTGTCTGTCGCGAGCGAGTTTTTCCCTCTCTCTTTTTTCTTGTTCATGACACGGGTATTTGTCGTGTGGGCTTGTACCTGTACCTGTACCTGTACCTGCACCTGTACGCGTGCCTCTAAGCCAAGTAGCAGCACCGCATGAGAGACATTTGCGGCATCGTGTCGTGTCGTGTCTTGTCTTGCCTGGCTACTACTAATAGGTACTACTAATAGGCTGTAGGGTCCCTGTGCTGGCTATTTGGACTGGCATGCCCTCGCCCGTGCCTTGTTCTACGGTTAAAGGCACGCATTCCTGGCCAGACATGCCTATATCGGCTCCTGGGTCCCTTGCGCCGGTCTGGCGATTTTGCTGACCTGGACCAGCATCGACTGACCCGGCTGCGTGAGTTGTCAGTTCTGGCTGATGGAATCTCAAGCCGAGTCAGATTCGACATGGCAGGTCATATGTGCAAGTACTTTGTACGAGGGCTCCGTATGGGGCCAAAGTAGCTGTACTAACCCGGGGCTTCGGGATATCGCCACACACGTATGAGGAGCGAGGCGACGGGCAAGAGAAAATACACCTTCGGCCAAGCAGCATGGCCTTGTTCCTCAATGATGCTTCTTATTCGCTGCCGAGGAGCGCCTCAGTTCGTTCTTCGCGTGAAATCCAGGAACAGATACCTGCGTACAGCCCCGGTGTCTCGTGATACCCTCACCCTGTTCGGAATCCTTTCTGCCCAGCGTTAAACTCGCACCCGTAGGACTAGGTAGGAAGCACTGGCCAAGGCCCCGTACTAGGCAATCCGTAATACTTTGGCAGCGAACCGCCTCAGCGCATTCGTACGGCCTGCTCTACTAGTAGCCCGGCACAAGCAATGCTGAATCCGCTGACACGCACGGCTCTCGAAGCGGCAGGCCGCAGCGAAGGAGACAGTGCCAAAGCCGCGAGCCCTAGCTGCGGTACCTGTACTCAGAAACGACGGCGAAGCCGAGCAGTTTGTTGCGGGCTTGGATATAGCCTGGAGTCTCTTTTCTCAGGCTTTTGCCGGACGCCGTTAAGCCGCGTGCGCATGGACGGCCGCTCGCACGGTGCTGACGCTGCAGAATTGCGTGGCCCCTCCCGGTGCGGCGCCCTCTCCACCGCCACGCCGCACTAGCAGCACCCGCGAGCTTCTGGCAAATTTCTGCCACACCTCCCCGATGCCTGCAACAACCAAAAAGCCCCCAGCGGCGCCACAGTGCGAGGCTCCCGGGCGGCAGCCAGGCTAAGGCGGCGCTGCCCACTGAGAGCCCACCGAGCAGCGCTGAGCACCGCTGAGCTACCGCTGAGCAGCGCTGGGCGACGAGGGCCATCGCCACTGCAAAGCGCCCTAGCGTCGCTGCTACGGCCTGGCAGCGTTAGCGCACCCCGCCGGCGCACAGTGCCAACTCGGCCGGCCGTGGCGCCCAATTTCCATGCGCCTCTCCAAGGCCTCATCATCCAACTTCTCTTCTCCGCCTAGCCAAGCCCAAGCATCGATTCAACCCCCCGGAGACCCGCCAATCCTCTGGCGCTGCCTCAGCCCTGGCCCCAGCCCAATTTCTGTGCCAGCGACTGGGGCCTTCCCTGTTGTGGGCTGGTGCTCCGGCCGGCCTGTCCTCATTCCAGAGCCTGCGGCCAGTCGCCCTCGCAGTTGTTTTTACGTACTTTGGGTCCGCCTCCCCCCATATCCTCTCGCTGCTGACTATCCAGGCCCATTTCTTTTCTTCTCTCTCGTCTTCAAACCCGTCATTTGTCGTCGTCCAGAGCAGCCGAGCGTGCAAACCACCAGAGTTGCGTCTCGATCGCCGTATCTGCGGCCTCGTCTTCTTCGTCCAGCGTTTTCATTGCTTCCCTGAGCGAGCCAACCCCGAGTCCCAGGCGTCCGGACCCCAGACTCCGCCTAATAAGCGACTCTCCCCGCGTTTTTTTTGGCCCGCATTCGAAAGGGCCGAATAACCTACATATACTACATCCTCGACTACTGTCCGCAGCCAGACCAAAAGCCACCCTAACCACGCACCAGTCGCTGCACAGCGCCTGTCAAATCTTGCTGCCGCGAGGTTCCCCCCCCGCAAATAGAAGGGAAGCAACATCGATCACCGAAAACCCGGGGCCCCAATCGATTCCTCTTCTCCTGCAGCGATAAGTCTGAGCGCTCCCCAGATTGCGCCACTCCCACGCAACGGCTTGTCTCGAACTGTTCCTTTTCGCGGATCGCTTCATACGACGCTGTTGCCCAAGCTGACGGATCCCGAACTGCCCATCATGACCCAGGCCGTGAAGAGGGCCTGCGATGCCTGCCATCGTCGAAAGGTCAAGTGCGACGGCATCAACCCGTGCCGCAATTGCTCGTCGGCCCAGCTCTCGTGCACCTACAATGCCATCCCCCAGAAGAAGGGCCCCAAGGGTTCGCGAGCAAAGGTCATCAGCGAGCTGCGCGAGACGCAGCGCCAGACGAGCCTGTCGGCCAAGGTCCAGAACCGGATGAACGGTATCCCGTGCACGCCCATGAGCTCGAGCCTCGCGCCCACTCCCGGCATGTTGACCAGCGACATGGTCAAGGACTGCTCTCAGTTCTTCTTCGACAACATGAATTCACAGGCACCCATCCTGGACCGGAGGCAGTTCGAGCAGCAGATCCTCTACATGGAGCAGAACCGCGACGCCTACTGCCTCATGGCCTCGATGTGCGCCTTTGTCATGCTGCAGCCCGGCATGACCATGCCTGCCGGAGATCCGTACAACCTCGACATGGTCCCGGGAGCCAACATCATCTCGAGCCAGCTTCTCTTGGAGGAGACGTTGAGAGTCCGCAAAGGATACGAGTACCTCGACCAGATCACCGTCAACGCGCTGGCCACCAACTTCTTCCTCTTTGGCTGCTACTACGGCCAGGAGATGCACGAAAAGGCCTGGTACTATCTCCGCGAGGCCACCACCATGATCCAGATGGTTGGCATGAACAAGGAAGAATACTACATGCAGTTTGACGTTGCCGAGGCCTCTCGTCTCCGCCGAGTGTACTGGTTGTTCTTCGTCATTGAGAGGTATGTGAAGACGCTTCCATTTTCAAATCCGCGAAGCTTTTTTCCGATACTGACAGCGTAAAACAGAGCATACGCTATCCAGCGCCAGCGTCCCCTTACCCTCCAGGCCACAATCAATCTCCCGACTCTCGGAGATGATCCCACCGATCCTCTCGCCCACCAGCTCAACGGCTTCATTCTCCTTGTCAATCTCTTCCGGCCCTTTGATGACGCCTTCACAAGCACCTGGAACAAGACTAGGAGCCACCTCTCTTCTCAGTACATCTCCAACCTGCAGAAGCAGCTCGGCGACTTGGCGCAGTCATATCTCTGCCAAGACTCGTCGTGGAATGATGTCCACACAAACCAGCAGTGGCTCAAGAACACTGTGTGGCAGCTGAGCAACGGCGTCGTTGCCGGCGCCACTGAGGAGTCTATGTCCTTCCAGTACCCCATGAACATGTCCAGAGAGCTTCTCATGAACATGGCCTCGCAGTTCCCTGGCCAGGGCATGGAGCTGCTCAACTCTGGACTCCTCGAGAAGCTCATCGAGGGTGCTTACTCAATGACGGAATATCTGGCCATGCAGCCGGCTTCTCGTGATCCTTTTGCCATTGGGCCTCAGGAGCACCTCAGTCAGATCATCACCATTGTTGCTGCTTCAAGAAATGGCGACTACCGCTTCCTTCCTCTGCTCATGAGCAAGGTCAGCGACGTTCTCCCTCGCCTGGCGAACCCCATGCTCCAGAACGTCCCCGAGACGGCCGCCTTGGCCAACGTCGACATCTTCGACGGCTTTGGCAACGCCGGCATGGCTCAGCCCCCCCAGATGCAGATGATGGACACAGACTACGACCGCAAGTTTTCTGTCGAAGAGTATGAGAAGAAGTATGCCATGGAGATGAATGGAAGCCCTTCCGAGTCCCATACCAATTCCAATGCTGGCAGTACCCCGCCCGGTCCCCGTCAGCAGTCCGAGATGGCCGGCTCCTTTGTGAGCTCTCCGCCGATGATGTCTCCCACCATGGAGTATCCTCACGGCATAAACGGCTACGCCTGTACGCCAATGTCCGAGATGGTCATGAGTCCAATCGGAAACCATCCACCGCCACCCCCACAGCACCAACACATAAGCCAGCCACCGCCTAATCATTGCCACGACCCAATGGGTCCGCAACACTTGAGCATGGCACCACAGAACATGCGGCCGGGAATGCAGCCCCCTCACATGAACAACATGATGAATGTCCGCCAGCCGCCACAACGGCAGGACAGCTTTGCCATGGCAGGCCAGCCACAGCACTTTCACAATATGAACGCGATGACGGGGGAGATTAATTTCAACTCTCTACGGTAGCATCGGACAAGCTGATGACTGCACCCCGTTACCCCTTTGACCTTCGGCTTAGACAAGCCCCTTGTATTTTTCTTCTTTACAACGTAACTTTTTTTTCTTTACACCTTTTTTTCCCTTTGTCAAAGAATTGATTCCTGGAAGAAAGAATCAACACACGATTATGATTACTGAACAAAATATTGGGATATCATGCCTTTTCATCGGTTGGTTTAGCGCACTGAGAAATAGCTCTCGTTTATTGGGATATGGCGTTTTTGCTATTGGAGGCATGTCTGGATGGGAGTGGAAATCTTCTTGCAGTTTTCTGGAGTTTCTTTTCTTCTTTTTAACGTTCAAATGGATATTGCTTTGTGAGAGAACTCAGCTGTGGCGAGATTACTGCTGGCAGCAAAGCTCCTCTTTTAGGTAGACGAATATGAAAAGATGCATCAATATGTGACTCCTTTTGCTTCGTGACTGCTGTAGTGTTGCGTGTGATTGTATTGGGTGTGATGTTTATGCTGGTGAGTTGTATCAAGTGTAAATACCTAAACTTGTGTTGGGTGTGATTAACCAGAGGATGCTCACTGCTTGGCAAATGATTGCTTCTACGATTGATGGCTTGGGCAGATGCCCAGATTGGAGTGTGCAGACAGATATCTCAGAGGCAATACGGACTACCGGAGATTAGATAAATAAAGCTCGAGGTAGGTGGACTCGCCAAGGAAGGTTAGCCGTTGCGAACAGTCTCTGGATGGCCTTGGGACTGGGCATATGGGGTTCAAAGAGTAGCTCATAATGGACACGGCGAATTTGTATGGAATCGGGCCATGGCATTCCAGAAATAGGAGATGCTGAATGATGCAATACGTCGGGCCGTATTGGAATTGCTGCTGAAGATGGGTTGGGGTATGACGTATGATGAAGTCTACCATTCAATCTCAGCTTCGTTTGACTCAAATTACTGCCTCAAGAAGCGTATTGAGCTTTATACGGTATTTAGGAAATATAGGAAATATTGACTGACTGACCTCGGAAGTAAACCAGACGCAGAGTGCTGCAGCTTGTTCATGTAGGCTCTGTAGTTTACAAGTCTGGTCCAAGATTGACCGAGACTATATTGCACATATTCAAACAACACAACATTGATTCATTCACGTGTGGCGATTACTGATAGATGCAATGTTGTTTCGTCATGCAAAGATGCGCGCATATTATTAGTCCATATACCGTCCTGAAGCAGTCTATAGCTTCTTCCCTTGTGTAGTTTTCGCCCTTTCCCTTGACCCAGAAACCTTTTCAACGATACCCAATCTTCATGTGAAATTGTCATGATATCAACACAAACAAACCAAACCAAATGTGAGAAAAGTCACCATTGTCTCATCGCACAAGCCGCTTGAAGGGATGTGCTTCTGTGTTAAACACGTATTCATCCAGGCTAATCACGTTCGGCTCGCTAAAGATCAAGTAGAAATACTTGAGCGTCTCGCCCAGCCAGAACGACTCCATCGAGTCTGCTCGCTCAGCCTGCTGATCCTGAGCAACCGTGATGTCCCACACGGCAGAGTTGGCGAGGCTGGTGCTCGTCGTCGTATTGATGGAGTTGAACATTGTCCATGCGGAATCGAGCAGGTCGGCCCGTCCTGTGGCTCGGTAGAGCACAAATACACTTTCGATGGCTTCCGGCCTAAGAATGTATCGCCGGTCGGGGATGGAAGTGAAGCCTTTTGGAAGGCGGTCTCTTTTGATGATTTCGTCTGCACTGGCAGTCCCTACATCCTTGGCACGACCGAGAACCTCCTTCCTCCACGCCTCCTCGTCCCACTGACAACTGTCCCGAGACGGACAGGGGAGCATGTGGAATGTTTCGGGCATGATGCCGTGCGGGAGCGCCTTGTATGTCCAGATGCAGCCGTCGACCAGCTTGGCAGCCGCCGACAAGTCTTGGGGTCGGTTGAACATCTTGCCTCCCAGCGTCATGAGGCCGCCGAGGAAGCACACCAGGTGCTGGCCTTGCGGATCAAGGCTGACCTTGCCGTTCTCCGACTTTGCCGAGCCCGAAATGAGAATGTCATCGTTGTTCGGCGTCATTGGCCGATACAGGTTGTGCTTGGTTGCCGCCGTCGCAGCCTTCTCGTACATGCCCTGGTATATGCGGAGCTGTCCGCCCATTAGAGCCGACATTTTGGGCAGATACTCGTAAACGCTGTCGGCCATGGCGCCCATGGTAAACACGTTGCCCATGTTGTACACTTCCGCTTCTGCGCTGACGACGAGCGGCCAGAGACCCGGCAGCGCCGTCGAGTCCTGCTGAGCCGCCATGCCGTCCATGATGCGCTGCACGGCGTCGAACCACTTGGGATCCCCCGTGATCATAGACAGCCGTGTAAACTCCATCGACAAGCTGCCAATCTCGGCAACGAGCACGCCTGGGCTGGCCGTCTGCTTCTTGCCGTCCATGGCGGCGTGGATGTCCCATCTGGTGATGGGCATTCGGTTCGGGGTGTCGAAGGCCTTGTAGAGCATCTCGCCCACTTGGACGGCCTTGTGCAGCAGGCGGATGTCGCCGCTGAGGTCGAATGCGGAAACGAAGCCCCCCAAGTAGCGAATGGTGGTTTCAAACACGTTGATCTCGTCGAGGGCGGTTTTGGTAAAGTCAATGGCAGTGGCGGCCTTGACGGCCTCCTCAAACTCGACCTTCATGCCCATGATCCAGAGAGTGTCGAGAGAGTCAACCATCGTGGCGGCCCAGCCGCCAAACGGATTCTTCTTGCCTCCGGATACCGGTGCCAGCTCATCTGCCGCCCATGCATGTTCTCTGTACGACGCCCAGCACTTGGCAAATACATCCTTTACCGCATGCTGGCGATGCTCGCGCGTCTTGCGCGCCTCTGCCGATTCCTTCTGGAATGTCGTCTGGACACTGGGATATTTCACAGGGGGATTGGTCGGCAGAGGCCGGATTGACTTGGGGGGATGGTTCACGGGCAGCGTTTTCCAGAAATAGGCATCATCTTCAGCAGTGCGCCAGTTGGTAGACGGCGCTCCGCGAGCTGGTGCTGCTGGCGAGACGGTTGCGGCGCTCCATAGGTAGACGAGAGCCAAGGTGGCGAGCAGAGCAATCCAGGCAAAACCTCTTACTCGGATCAGAGGCATAATTACGGCTTCGACATGGGTGAGCCAAATAGATAGAGAGATGGGGGGATAGTTGATGATTGAAGCTTGTTGTCTGATGGATAACGCCCAAGGGGTGGAACTGAGGGCGGGGCGATAGATGGTAAAGTACGGATTGCCGTTTCCAGACAGTTGGCGAGCCAGATGGCGGTTGACGTCAAGGTACATCGAGGCGGCGGTGCTGAGGCACGCGAAAACCCGAACCCAATACGGTACGAGATAGGTAAGAGGCGCGCTATAACGGGGGCATAGCCGCTGAAGGAGGATCGCTTTAGGCCTCGACTTTGGGCCCCTGGCCGGGTTACATCCTGCCCATAAGGCTGGCAGCAAACAGGGTGGCGGTGTTGATGCATGCAGCCAGCGCTTGAAAATAGGGTGTTGGCTCGATTTATGGAGTAAGGGGGATTGGATTTGGGCAACAAGTCGCGAATATGGGCGAGTACATTTCTTCTACATGGGGCGGGCCAGGGTTTACACGAGCCTCCCCGAGTCTATACTAGCATGCGTCTGCTCCGTGTTCTGTGCCGCCTCTTGGCAGGCCTGTGCTAGGTTGCACCTCCATCTCTGAGTACACACTTGTACTCCGTCGACGGCTGAGACTTATCATATGCTATGGGCATGGCTGCTTTAAATAGAGCCCCATGGCTTGAGCCCATATAAAACCACCCATTGTAAGGCAAAGGGCGGCCCCAACCCGCCTGATCCCGGGCAACGAAACAACAACCTCACCAATCCCGTCAACTCCTCGAGTGGGCTCTGTCTGGCCCTGGGCGATCCTTCAACTTGCAATTGGTCGCCATGTGGTGGCATCTCCCAATTCGCGTTGCACAACTCCACTTATAGTAAGACGAACCCATGTTGCCAATTGCATTGTGGGAATGCTAGCAGAAGGAAGAGGCTCTCTAGGAGAACCAGCCGCACCCAAGCTGGGATGGGGAGTATCTGGCAATGCTGCTGCTGTTGGTAGGCAGGCAGATTTTCACTCGGCATGCGGACCTAGGTTGTTTACCGACGAGTTTTTCGTCCCGTGGGATTTGGACCGTGTGGAAAATGGCTCGTGTGACTGTCCATATCACTGGTGTATTCTCCTTTCTTCTGCTGATTTTCGCCCTTCTTTCCTTTTGGTCTTCTGCTTCTTCTTCTGTTTGGGTATAGCGCCTTCTTCGTGCTCCTTGGTTTCTACTCCTTCTCTTGTCTGGGCTGGCTCAGCATGCTGTTGGAGGCATACACAAGGAGGATTGTGATAACCAAACAAGTCGTTTGATTTCAAGTTCAACGGCCAAGGGAACATGGCAGCGATCAGCAAGATGCTCCCCCTGGCTCTTCTCGTCGCCTTCGCTGCCCAGGCCAAGGCTCTCTGCTACTACCCCGACGGCTCTGCTGCTTCTGGTGATGTGCCATGCACCGATAGCACGCAAAACTCTGCCTGCTGTGGCACTGGCTATGCGTGCTTGTCCAACGGCATCTGTCAGGCTACGGGAGATGAACTGCAGAAACCAGGGGCTACCGAGTTCGTGCGTGGAAGTTGTACTGACAAGAGTTGGAGGAGCTCGGGCTGTCAGACATTTTGCGTCAACCCTGACGAAGATTTTCTTGCTGGTGGTGAGGGCATGGCAAAGTGCAGCAACACCTCTCAGGACATATACTGGTGCATCAACAGCCCAAACGTCGAATTACAGAAGACTCAAGATCCCTGTGACGACCAAAACGCTATTGTCTTTTTTCCAGGTATGCACCCTACTGGTCGAGTCCTATGGAAAAGATTTGCCCAAACGGGCCTCATCATGGCTGACATTGATTGATAGGAACTCCACACGCCATCACAACAATTGGCGTAACTCCAAGCACTACTAGCCAGGCCCCTACTTCAACATCGAGTTCGACGACCTTGGCAACAACGACAACTTCTTCGTCTACTACAAGCACGGGCACATCCACGACTACATCTTCTTCGAGTGCTGCCACCGAGACAGCACCACCGTCGAGTTCGAAATCGTCAAACGGGGGTGTCATTGGTGGCGCGGTGGGTGGCTCTTTAGGCGGTGTTGCTATCGTAGCCGTTCTGGCATTCCTCTTCTTGCGAAGAAGAAGAAGGAGTAGTAGTAGTATGAACGCGGGAATCCACGAGATGGATTATACTCCTGTAGCGCCAAAGGGGTCGTCATCTCCTCTGGTGCCTCAGCATTCCATGTACCCTGCAGAACCCGTCCACAACATTGGAGTCCTTCACGAGGCGCCTGGTTCGACACAATTTGAACTTGCAAAGAAACATACGCCGGATAATCCCATGGAGCTGCCTGCTTGATGCCACAGATAAACGGGGGGGAAAATCATACGGCGATTAGGAAGGATTGGTTATTGTATATTTATGATTCTATGACTTCAAGTCCTTATCTGTTTAATATTTCGGCATTTACTAGATACCCTTAATAATAGTCTCTCGCGGTTTTGCAATTTTACTTTCTCTCATCACCCTTTCTTTTATGATAAACATGCATATACAACGCCAGTGCTTGCGAGTAAACATTCAACACACTTGAAGTTTGCACCAGCATTAAACCCCTCAGACATGCGACACTGCTCAAAGAACTCTAAGAGCTCCACGTGGAATATCTGGGATGGCACGTACCCGTAATACCCCCGGTTGTTTGTACTACTGCTGGAGAAAGGCCCCCTGCATGTGCAAATTTAACCGATATTTGAGTGTGCCGTCGGATGAGAATAAACTAAAGAAAGTTAAGTAAGTAACCCTGTCCACTATGGCGGCATCCCAACCAAAAAAAGTATCCGAGAAGTGGATAAAATAATACAGAGCAAGCACGTCGACTAAGACTTGAATAGTCTTATTGTATTGGCTGGAGGAGAAATGAGAGTGAGGCTTCTTTCGGTCCGCGGTCAGCTCCACTACCTGAACTATTTGGTGGGCAAATGTACATACTAGGCACTTATTTAGCGTTTTCCTAAATGGTAATACGGGATGCGACAAGGCGGTTGGCTTGGCAAGAAAAAACTCGCGGACTTTTTGGATCAAATTATAAACAAGGTGGAATTGCTATTACTTTTTTAATTTGTGCATCTTTTGGCATGGTCGATTCAATTCAAGTGGAGTAGTAGCTACTTTTGGTGTGCTTCTTGATAGCGCCCGAATATCTTGTTAACTCCAAGCGTTGTGTTGGATAATCCGTCTCACGCTTTGCCGTATCTGCCTGCTGTAACAGAAAGTCAGCAGCTGAACGAGGTTGATAGAGTGACCACTGTATGCGCGTATCGACAGAAGTCTTATTGGCCGCTTGCGGGACTGCTTTCAATCGCCCGATAACTTGCCTGTTACAGAAGCTACCAATAGGTCAGCACGTTTCATTATCGGTCAAGCTCTTGCCTCCAACGGTTTCAAGCGTCATCATAGCATGCATACTTGCTTGCGTGAGATTGCATTGTTACCCCGGTAGCTGCTACTGATGGGTTTGGATGTACCATTGGCCTTCATAAGGGGAACAAAGGTTACAAGGGGCGACGAGCGCAACTGGTAATGAAGTGTTCTTACCTAATGACAGTCTCAAAACATGGCATTATAAGAAACTCTTCGGCTTCATGACGGATGCAGTCGGTCAGTGCTAAGTTATTAGAGCACCTAGCAATTTGGAATCCATACTATTTGGCGCTACTGTTGGGGGGAGACAATTTACTCGTCTGACAATGTGTTTAAATTCTGCCAGTCGTCTAGACGGTTGGTCTGGGTGAGGTTGCAACACAGCCACCATTTAGAGTTCTGCTTGGGACAATGAACGAAACCTTACCGGGACATGCTGGCAGTGAAACTTATATTTTGGTTTCACGTATCAGGTTTCGGCTCTTAAGCTGCTTCATATCTGCTTCTGTCGTCGGCCGTTGGGCTCTGTTATTGGATCGATTGCATTGTGGAGCGAAGGCGATTTAGTTGCTCTTCTGGTTTCACTATTTACTCTTTTAGGCAAGCCTTGGGGAATGACAGCGGGCAAAAGTGGGAATCAAGCGGTGGCAGCGCAATGCCTCTCGAGTGAAAGCTGCGAACATCTTTACGCCGGCATTGCAACTGGCGACTGGTTGAAGGTGATATTTGAGGGCAATTCTTCGCACCTTGTGTTCTTATGAGTAGTAAAGTTGATTATTGATAGGCTCCATCTTGCATGCAAAGTCTATCGTGGACGCTGATTTCCGAGAGCTACTAGCTTGGAATTTAGTGCATGTTAGCGCCAGATCGTAGCCGTACTCTATGGATACTGTACTCAACGCCTCATAACAGACTAACGAGACGATGTTTGACACACAATACAGTTGACAAGCTCTCATCAAAAGCAATGACTCATTAAGTCTCCCTGAAATGGTAGATCTGCATAGCTGTATTATGTGTGATCCTGACTCTATAATACTAGAAACATATAAGCTCCTCTATAGTTACTATCACGTTAATGACCAATCCTAAATAATGAAAAAGACTAGCTAATTCTTTCTTCTGCTAATACCATGTAATGAAGTAAATATACATAAAGGAAGTGCAAAAAGGAAGAGTCTCACATAAGTAGTAGTAGTATGACAATGCTAGGGCAAGCCGTCTGCCTTATACTACAGCGGCCCTACAGTGGCCCTCTTCTCTTAATTGAGAAATTTCGCCCAAGTCTTCATGTCTTTCTCCAAGCGATGCGTTCTATTCCCAAATATCCTTGGGGGAAGGGGGGGGGGGGGGGTTCGTCAATAAAAGCTAAACACTCTTTTTCTTCTGCCCTGAAAACTCTGAGTGATCTGACTCTTGGACTCTGGAATCTCTTTTCTTCTTGAGCTGGCGGCAGTCTGGCGGGTGGAACGTTGTCCGACGAAGAAGCGAATATATCTTTCTCTGCTAAACGGCAGAATGGGCGAGTATCCTCCTTCTGAATCACACTGCAGCCTGAATCCTTTCTATCCGGATCTTCTAATTCTTCTGGCGTAAATTGTGGAATATGTATCTCATCTTGTATTACAATCATTGCTCAATCATAGAACGCTCAATCCTCGTGCTCTGCTCCCTGTCTCAGACTGCGACCATGTCGAGAAGCACGGAATATCACACAATTACAGTTGGAATATATATCGCTTTTGTCGTCTTCATCATGGTGAGAATAGAATCTCCATATATCAATCCCTTGAGATTGTCTCCTAGAGGATAACACAACAACTCGGATCTTATCTGCTTCATGGCTCGTCTTATCGACATAGTTATACTCCATATATGAGTTGCCATTGTTGAATACGCGGGAGTCTACCAAGAAACCATCCTCCAATATCCTGTTGCATAATGGTCCTCGTTGGTGGAGCTAGGCAAGGCCACACACATGTTCTTGTGCTCTTCTTCTTGTTGATTGTAGTGGAGCTCAGCTTTCAGAAAGCTATATGTTTGCGAGGTTGGCTATGAAGCTATGTAAACTTTGGTCGCGGACAGCCTATTCAGCTATGCTCGTCACAAGGCTATGCATGGAAAACAAGAGTCACACGGCGTTTATGTTGAGATTGAGAGATGGGTCACTGAACCAAAAGGGCTATTTGGAACTCCTTTCAGTATTGGGTATTTGCGAACAGCTTTTAAGCAGCGGTGATAGATAGATAAATAAAGACATGGCCTATTGCTGCTTACTACTCTGCTACTCTGCTTGAATGCTAATGTAGAACTGATATTTCTGTCGGTTATACTTGAGAGTTTTGCAGGGGCTCTGAGGTATTTACTAATAAATATGCTTCAATAGCAATGGATTGGTGGGTAATTTACCCAGAAGCACATAAAGGGAATTAAGCCAAGGCAGTTATAAGGTATATGGCACATCAAAAGGTTTTCGTCACTCTGGCTTCTCTCCCATCATCATCTCCCCACCGGTCTTGCCGTACGCCCTCTTTCATATAGCACCATCCCATTGGAGCTACCATTCCCCATGTTTGTTTCATTTCTTCGAGTGTAATGGGATTAACAAGCTTATATAGTTCGAGAATTGGGTATCCATACTTCGACTCCTTATCTCCGGCATTAAATTCGACATTTCCAATACCAACAGGTTCTTCTGGAACACTGCCGGGTGTATGACGGATATCTGGAGAAATGGTAGTGATATGACTGACGGAGTTGTAATCTTCTTCAGCTGTCGGTTGAACTTTATAAAACAACTGTGGTGAGTCTTACGTTATTGCACCGCGTCCCTTGTTTTGCCGTGTCCCGAGTGTCTCATACAGCCATAGCCTCTCTACCCCATCTCGTAGTCCGATATTCGTGATTCTTGTGTCTGCTGACAATATTGCGTAGATGTACAGGCTGAATATCTAGAAGTATATCCGTCTCTATGCGGTTAGGCGGACTATTGTTGGTTGTGGTGGACTGCTGATTTCCGGTAGATTCGAAGATCACTGAGTCTTTCGACTCTGACTTTTGAGACGGTGTCATTCTTCTGATATAAAATGACTGAAATAAAAATAGAAATATATTTTTTGTTTATGGGTAACAGTAATGGACGAAAGTATTTCGGGGAGTGGATTGACCGTGACGCAATGTGGAGAGTGTGATATGCTATCTCTCGGTTTATGGTTGCAGAGAAGATCACAGGTAACCACAGTGATATAAATGCCGCAGATTAGGCTTTTTGTTTTCCTTTTCTATGTAAGCAAACATGCCATGTAAACAAGGTGATAGGCGTGCTTCACAGGCTCACGCGTGTATTGAGATATTGGCAGCCACATTTTAATAAATGGGATCCCTAGAAATTAGTCTCTGGCTCGGGCTTTAAGCCACGACGCCCTTGCATCGACTAGTGTAGTAAAGAATATGCATTTCTGGTCCTCGATTATGGTAAACCCAAAATACTGGGCAGTCTTGCCAAAAAGTTGGTATCATCATGATCCGTAGTAGAAGTGGAAGAAGAAAGTGGAGAGGGAGAAGGATGAAGTCACAAACTGATATAATAGAGAGCTTTACTCCAGCGTCTAATTGCGAAAAGAAATCTATATCTGTCAGAGATGTGTTGAACCTTTTATTCTTATACGTACTAGACGGGATCTATTAGCATGTGAACTGATGACCAGGCCTTTAAAATTATCATACCTTCCAAGTATATGTTCGTAGGTTGTGCTACATCCACCTTTGACGGATAAATCAAAACGTCCTTGAAATTCGAGATTGAAATCTTCGTCGTACTTGTGCCACTCAATTATCTTACCCAATGCCGCCTGATGAGCCTGGGGGACTGGTAAGTGCGTACCTGGCTCGCGATGTGTGGAAGTGACGCGCTTACATTGGGTATAACAATTGACCGGCTTAGTTTGACGTCGAAAAATTTCACAAGGTTCTGGATTAGTATAGAGGTGCTAATAATCTTGCAATCTGAATGGAATTTTATTAGCCTTTTGTGAACATCTTGCTCTGAACCACCCCATCTGCTTACCGACTTCGATGATTTCATCATCACCACTAAACCATATTACTTCTGGATTTCGGTAGGATAATTAATTTTTAATATTTAGCAGGAGAGACTAGACCGGATCAATATTTCGTACATCTTCAATAGCTGCCAGACTGCCTCCATGGCGCTCCAGTATCTCAGCTACAGGCTGGTGTCCATGTTTCACTGCCCAGTAGAATGGCGTTCTGTGACATTCATCAGCTGTGTTAACAAGGACATCCTTGTATGGTAATGAGGCAGTTACGGCCGTTAGATGGCCGTTCTCCGCGGCAAACGAAAGTGGTGTTCTACCAGCGTTGCAGGTGGCTTATCTGATTTCTCATTTATACTCTCGTAGTTTGTAGCTTTTGTGTTAGGGTTAGCGCCGGAATTGAGCAGGGCTATGGTCACTGATCCGAGACCTCTCTCTGCAGCAAATGATAAGGGTGTTCTCCCCCCATAGTCTTGAACGTTCGGGTCATGTCCATGCTTAACCAAAGCTGGAATCATGCTGGCAAAGCCCCAAAAGACAGCGAGATCCTATTCCTGCGATATTCTCCAACCCTTCCATGCATGTATGAATCACATTAGTCAATTTTCTGAGTGGGTTAGTGTATGCAATCACAGCCAACTAAATTATCATTCATATTGAGATGCATATAAAGTAAACATATCGTGTATTCAGGTTGCTCGCCGAGGTCATACCCTGACTAGCTTGGTGGCTTTCTCACCTCTTCCATTCAGGATCCCTATTGTACCGTCGTTACAAAATTGTACCAAGACTTCCAGTCCATTCACAATTAGATTTAAAGTCTCTGGCTTACTATCCGACTTCACACCGGCCATTGCTGCTGCCACCAGTGGGAAAGGAGGCAGCTGGTCATACTGAATAGTTGGATGGCCAGCTTCATCAGCTTGTACGATCCAATCCTTTCTCCCGCATGTCCAATTGCCTATCCAATGCTTCCATTTTGCCGCTATTTCCTCCCGGGGTAATTCAAATGGCACAACATTTGCATATCCTAATGGAAAGGGGATCTCCGGCCAATCTTTCAGATAGGGTATAGCTTGCAATAGTTTCCACATAACAGTGTCTCCCTCTGCAGAATTAGTCATAATGGAGATACCGCAGTTCTTCGGTATCACCGTTTCTTTAGCCCCAGGAAGATTCGCGTATCCGGCAACATACGTTCTGAAGCCCGGCCAGTTGCTGCCGCCGTGAGAAAAGACATTTCGTGAATCTCCCGGTATAAACCATGAATGAGCTACATCCATGTCCACCACTGTCAACATCGTCTTGGCTGTGTCTTGTCGAAGAAAGCCAGTATCATCAGACCGCTGAAGAGACTGTTGTACGGCTCTAACAAGTTTTAAGAGATCGCTTGGCGTAGTCCATAAGCCCGCAGCCGCTTGTTCGGGATTGACACGCTGAGCATCTTCGCAAGGAGTGTAGCCGTTGTAGTGAGCCCTTGCACGATTTTCTTCTCCAGAGGGAAGCTGATGGAAGAAAGATCTCGTCATTCCTAGCGGGCCAAGCAAAATTTCCTGCATCGCTGAGGGCAAATCTTTATCCGTGATCGTTTCAACGATAACCTGGAGTACCGTGAAGCCGCCACCGGAGTAGGAGAAAGACTGGCCAGGAAATCCCTGCATGTGCACATCTTTGGTATTGACAGGATAGCCTCCGGTCAATACCTCACGTGGAGTTGGAATTCTTGAGTTGTCCAAGATAGAATAGCCAGGGAACCCCCCTTGTGAGAGCCCAGAGGTATGGCTTAAAAGTTGTGCAACAGTGATGCTTTTAATCGCAGAGACTTTCGCTGGAGAGGCACCGTTGGTTAAAATATTTAGTACATCTTGTGGTAGCAAGTCACTAATTCGGCCGTCGAGTTTGATCTTGCCTTCGTCAACGAGTTTCATCAACGCAACTGTAAATGTTGCCTTTGATATACTGCAAGCTTGAAATATGGTCTCTGTGTCATCTTTTCCAGTTGAAAAGCAATGAGATGAAATGACACCGTCTTCCATAATGGCAACTGATGCGCAAGGTGTTCCCAATTTGGCCAGAATAGAGGCCACACCGGTATTACCCTCATGCCCAGAGCGAATTAGGTCCTCCAACTGACTAAATATTGTCGACATGGTTTATATGGTGTATAGAACGAGTACACTTAAAGGCATATAGGAAGAGTAATTTATTTCCCTATGATCAGACCGTAGATATGTTGTTTATGTGTGAAAGTGAGAGTTGCGAATTGAGACTTGTAGTATTTAACGTTTTGATAGAATGTTCGGTGTTCCCTTTATTTTGCTCGAGAGATAAATACTCATTGGTATATCGATAAGTTCACTAATGCTTCGAGCAGCCGAACTGCGGCTACTGATTCGTATGCTGCTTCGTCAGCTCCACACAGCGTAGCGGCAAATCACTTAATGGTTGCAGCCAGTGAAATTTTCGATTTCTGTCTAAGCTTACCATGACTCATGTTGTTATATTAAACCGTCAGACGAGCTGACATTTCACTGGCAATCGTACCCGTTCTCCAGATATCGACTCACTGGAAAGACACTATGTTCGCGTAGTATTATGAAATCCCCCCCCCGCGCTAATGATAGCGTCTCTCCACCGCTGAATCTGTTGCAGACAAGTACCTGAGTTAAAGTGTAGCCATGATGTTGATATATTTATATCAGCAAGTTAATTATGTGACTATGGCGAAAGGTACTGACCGCGGAGTCAGATGTCGACTTACAAATAACTATGCATAACTTCCATGGCATCATGAAAGTATTGCCATCCCGTTACTGTGCGATCGCACCTCAATTGGACTTCACTCAAACGGGATATATTTTAGACCTAAGAAAGGGCGTGATAATCCTGAATTCGTCAGGAGCTCGCTGACGACACGCAAGATCAGCTTAGCTTCATGCGTGGCGTTAGCGTAAGGCCCTCCGGTCGTAGTCCATGTTAATGAAGCTAAGAAAGGAGCTAGAATACGTGCTGCCATTATTTACATGCAAGAGGTTGTGTCAAGCTTCCAGAATGACACTTGTAATTCGTACCTTCTCCCACATTTAACCCTGATGGCGATACATCAACCCCTTGTCAACAAAAGTGGTTTGAGTGGCATCCATTACGTATCGAATCTGTCCGGCGAGTATGAATTGCTTCATCTTCAGTTGTGGTTCACTATGCCCCCAGTAGAAGTAGTGGATCGTATTTAGTGTGTTGGGTGTGGAAATACATCGTCAGATTGGAAAGAAACCAGCGAGATTGTCCTTATTGATCGCTTTGGAGGGGGCGATGGGCTAAAAAGGAAACGGTAGTATAAAGTAAGAATAGTAGACCACATATTTTAATGATAGCCTAGATAATCTGAGGGTGTTGTTCTACTTTTTATACGTGAGAAGCTATCCACGCGATAGCTTTGCGTCGAGGATTCCAGTAGACTAAGCTCTGCATGACGTAGAAACAAAATATACGCTGACGTGACAAATCCTTTAAGGGCACATAAGAGAATCCGACACTTGCTTAATTCCAAACAAAGAGCAGGCGCAATAATTTACATCATAAACAGAGAAAATAACCTCCACTAGAAAAGCAGCAATTGTGACTTTTTTGCTTTTTTGCAGCATTAGCAGCCTTCCGCTGCCGAAATTATCTAGAAGTCCGCAATCTCTGTAGGTTGTATGTCAGCCCATTGCCCAATAATTCTCATGGTCCTCAATTACATCTCATCAAAAGAATAAGAACTTTTCTTACCCTGATTTTGAATTTTGAATTCTCTCTGAGCCATTTCCCGGAGTGCGGGCAATGTTCAACAGCTTTGCTGTGGATTTCAGTAAATTGTGTGTGGAAGGCGTTGGGGTACATGGTCATGAAGCTAGGCGTGCTTGTGCGACCCTATTACTCACATGAGCCGTTTGCGAGAGAAACATGATAAAAAATGCAAAGACGTAGGACACTTGTTTGAGGAAGTACAATAGACTGCTGTTGAGGAGGTAACATCAAACAAGAAAAGTAGATGTAAGGATACTGAGACTTCAATGGCGCGAAGATCAATATACTGACCCAACAGCAGTGTCATGCCAGTTTTCACAACCTTCTAGGACTTTTAAACGAAGCTGCTCTCGAGTAGCTAGATCACGATGTTTTGATCCTTCTTGCTGCTTCAACTAATTGATCCTGTACCTTCTTGACCGCAGCGAGGTTATCAACTTGGTTTTTATAGGCCTTATGGGCACTTACCATCTGTGTCGACCAGTCAGTTCGTCTCTGAGTATCATTTGGGTCACGTTTCTTCTGCTCGTGAGATTGAATCTTACGCCCCCTTAAGATGTTCTTGCCGTTTTCGGCCATCCCAGTGTCTTCCATAATCTCTAGGAATTTTATCATCGAGCTTGGGTTCTAGTTGACTAACAAATAAATCACCAGAGAGCACAGAACTGTAGGATGATGTGGATGAAGTAGAGCTGGCAGAGCCACGTCGTGACGTGACGATTACATCGGTAGATAGATAATTGCCTAACAATCCGATACAACAAGAAGTGGATGTACAGTTTATCAACGACCTGGCTATCCCCCACATTGTTGATTCATGAATTGATAGGATGGTGAGAATGAGTCGAGAAAATTTTCATCACAATGACGGTTAAACATATATATACAACGCATAATTAGGATCTTGTCCTCCATGCATTCTTTTCATACTTCACTCCACTCTGTAGAATAAGTCGGCCATGGGCGTGGTACCGACTGTATTCAAGTCCATGCTGTGTAATGTACTTCTATACCAAAATGTGTGCACTACTACAAGATAGCAATTTATTCTTGGAGATGAAAACTCCTATTTGAAAATGCGGGCGATTAGTAGGCGATGAAAAGCCACCGGTAGTACGGGACAAGCTTGAGTATTGCGCCATACGACTTCAATAAATGTAAACGTGTTACACAAATCCAGCCACTGCCGACAAGGCTTTGAGTTATATCATTGGTTCTAGTGACAGCCATAACGGAGTTGAAGCGCCGACAACACAGCCACAAAAGTTGGCCAATGGTCCGTGAGGAATCCTCCAAGGCCGACGCACATCAGGTGCTCGCTAGCGGCTCAGGCTCAAGCATTGCAGCCATCGCTCAAGTCATAGCCGCTGCCGCTTGTAATTGACAGTCTCAGGTTCGACATTTCTAACTCATCCAATCCTGATCAGCGTCCATCTTAGTTTGCGACTCAACTAGGTCGCTCATTTCTGTTCGTTTCCGCAATCTCCCCCCTGCTATTATGGAGAGATCGGCCCTTGATGCCCCTCAAGCTGAGGATGCCCCTCTTCAGCCCCAACACGATGTACCAATAAGCTCAGAGGATGAAGACGAAAGAATCGCAAGCAAGAAGCGTTTGCTTGAGGCTGAAACCTTAAGATCTTCTTCACCTTTAGAGAATCTACCCGCCGAGCTGAGACACAAGCTTCTCATGTCGATGCCGGATTTGCCGTCGCTCAAGGCCATTGTCCATGCTTCTCCTTTAATGCATGCTCAGTATTTGTATAGCCGCGGCACTATTCTTCGCTCTTGTCTTGGCCGTGAGCTAGATGGCCTTTTCGTCGATGCCTTTGCCACTCTCAAGTCTCGGGTATCCATATTAGGCTCGCCACGGACTAATGGGATGATAGAAGGGTTTCTCGACTCCTATAACGGTTGGCTGTTTGGTCTAACGAGGCTGAGCGTGGCAACAACCGGCTCCTCGAGCGTTCGGTGGCTGGTCAGGTACCATCTAAATGTTGTACGGCCTATAGCTCATCTGTATAGAAAGTGGGCGCTAGAGAACCTTTACACGGGGACTTCACATTTACTGGGCGAAGAGAAAAAGAAAGATGTCAGTTTAGAACTCCAAAGAAGCGAGGAAATACGAATCTTTCGAGCCATCTACCGTTGTGAAACCTTCCATCACCTCTTCGGCAATAACCGCGGCCGTCGTCGCGGCGCATTTCGTTTCAATGAAGTTAATGAATTTTTCCTTTGTCTTTTCAACCCTTGGGAAGTCGAGGAAATAGGCTGTATAGACCTCTTCGTTAGAGATAATTATGAGGGTCTTTTCAACCAAGTTAAAGCAGATCTTAGCCCTTCAAACACCAGGTTCCTTCAGCCCAATGGAATCCTCAACCCCGACGGATCCGTTGATATTAGCATGGAATGTGATGGTCAGTATAAATAAACTCTTTTAACTTGATCGCCGCCTCTGATTTTCAATGTCAAACAGATTACATCGAATGCATTGTCTCACGCGGCCTCCGCATGCTCGCGCACCTGTTCACAATTGACGACCACGACAAACTTGTCGTCGGGATGGGGCGATGTATCACGCATGACCGGTGCTTTGATGGCTCTCTTCAAAAAGCCTTGTCAAATATGGCTCAAGGTGATAGACGTGAGATGTCACCCAGATTTCCCAACCCTCAAGACGAGGCCCAGGAGAGGGGAGACCCGATGGAGTTTACCGGTGATACTACGTCGGCTGAAGGGCCACCAGTGGCATGGGTTCTCTTATGGAACGGGAGGTATGCTAACATCTATGGTAACTATGTCCCGATTCAGCTAAGGAAATGGGGCTATGTCATGTGGAATGAGTACCGATGGAAGGATATGGAAGCAAAAGAACTCATACGGAAACAATGGGAGGAGTCCCCAATGGAAGTTGAGCTTATCGAGATGGATTTTAACTGGAGACCGTTGTATTGACCTCAAGCACTTTGAAGCTACACGGCTCATATCATGGCAACTGCTTTCGAAGTCTGAATTTCATGGAAGTAACCTTGTAACCTGCTTTGAATTTACGGCGGAGAGACATGAAATGGAGACGGAGAGTTATGATGTCAAGGTGCATGCACACGACCCTACTTCCTGTAGAGCCACACTATGACCTCGATCCAAGTCCACTATAAACTGATATTGTGCGACTTGAAATGCCTCCATGTCGTCTTGGAATACCCTTCTATCTCGGCACGTAAGAATAAACTGGAAATAGATAACATATGATGTAATGAGAACCACGTCATGCTGCTTTTGAGTTAGTTAGCTGCTCGAGTGCTTCATGTGACGCAGTGTCTCAGAAACACCCTCATTGAATAATTTATTATAAGACATCAGGAGCTTAGACCTCTTGATGCAAGCCTGCGCAAGACAAGATAAAATGAAAGAGTGTGTTCTGCTATCAATCGGTTTTCACCCACCACTACATTGGCTGCGGGGGCTAATCAGCAATGCTGGTATCCAGCATCATGCTAGACCTATAAAGCTAATAAGTGGAGCTTTCCGTACCTAGTTTTCAGCTTTTGTCTTAAAGCCTCTTCAGATACGAAAAGGAAGCCATTGTGCAGGCAGGGATACATTTGTCAGGTCCCCACTGTAGATGGATACTTCACGAAAAGCATCTCTTATGCATGGTGTTAGCATGGGGGCGTTTTGATTCAGACAGAAGCAGGATTTCAACTCTGTCTTTGCGAGATTACGACGTGATTGCGTTAATAACTGAGACATGCAGCTGAAGACGGCGGCTATGCAGTGAAGGTGATGGTGGTGATAGAGACAACGGCGATGATGGACTATAAATGTAACCAACCTTGCTATATAATTCAGTAATTCAAACAATCAAGCAGCTCAATCGTAAAAGAAGTCCACATCATCTTATCATTGCAGTCGTCGTCAGCGTCATCACCACAATGGAGACCACCAAACGCACCGCTTCCGTCTCCATCCGCAACAACACCTCCAAGCCCATGGTCAGCATCTCGCTCGTCCATAAATATAGCGACGTATACAAGCACCGCAGAGAATGGGCAGCCATCCCGGCTGGTGATACTTCAAGCGAGTCGCTGAAAGTGGAATACAATACCGGCTTCTTCACCACCGGTCGCGACTGGTGGTTCATCTCCTGGTATAACCAAGACATGAAGACACTGCACTACTCCAATCCTCATAATTTCCGCGGCACATTCGATGCCATTGAGAAGGGAGTCTCGGGAGCTGCCATTGTAGCCGCTGGAACTATTTTAGCTCCCATTGCGCTCGTCTCTGGTGGTATTCTGGCTCTTCCCGCTGCCATGGCCGCAGTCGCAGCAGCGAAGGCGACGACAGATAAACTGTTCGATTCGGGGGACACCACCGGATATAAACAGCACATCTTGAGAGATGATGACGCGGGTAAAATTACCGAGATCATAATTAATGAGGATCAGACGATTACCTTCAAGTCACAGTCAGGTGATTCCGAGACGGTGTATACCTCGACGACAGCGCCAGGGCGGTAGATACTTGAGCACATAGCAGACAGTTACCTCTTGTCAACAATAGTTAGCGCCAATCAGCGGATTGTGCTTTATGTACATGGAAATGATACGGTCAACTATTTTATTAATCCTATCAACTGTATTCTTACCATTTAAGGCGTAGTCAAATCCCACAAGCTCTCCACAGTCACTTGCTCAATCCACTTCCCTCCTGTGGTATCTTGCTGAAGAGTGAAGCCAATCTGCTTCTTCTCCCCTGGAGCCAGAACGAACGCATTGTCGTCAAAGAATCCCAAAACTCCCGCAGGATGTGTCAGCCAAGTGTACAAAGATACACCAGCCGTAGCCTCTACTGTGAATTCTTTCGTATGTTTGTTATATGACAATTGGAGCTTGGGGTCAGACACCTTGGCTTGGTTTGGCCATACGGGAAGGAAGTGGTTGTAATGAGTAAAAGATATCGTCCTACCATGGGCTGCATTGGGGAGCTGGCCCTTGGCAGTGAGCTCGATGATCAAAACTGCATCGCTAGTGTCTGGAATCTTGAGGTCTGTGCCTACATTGGCTGAGAAGATTTGTGTGGTGTTGATGGCGCCCACATCAAATTTGATCGATTTTGGCATACCTGCATTGTTTGAAATGGCTTTGCCTTTTAGATCGAGCCAAGTCAAAGAAACTTCTCCAGAGACGGACTCCCAGAGATCAGACGTCACCCATATTTCCAGTTGGTTGACCTTGTAGTTCCAGAAAGCTGATGCGATGACATGCTCATAGGTCCTGCGAGAGACATACGGCAACACTTTCCATCGCCCATCGTACTCAAGGCCTGCCCAAGTTGGGGCTTGCCAAATATCGTTAAGCTGCCAATACAGTGAACCGAGCTGCCTCTCTGGCAGGCCACTTCCGCGTCTGTAGAACTGAATCTCGGATTTGTACATGTCTGCTTGGAACAGCTGAGTGGCGTGACACCAGGAACTAAAGTTGGCCACTGGGTCTGCCTTATTAGGCGTTGGATAGTATCGCTCGACAGCAAGTGTCATTTCTACTTGGCCCAAAGTGCTATTACGAATATTTTGGGTCAGGCCACCGGCAGGATAGTGATGGTTTCGTAGAATAACGGTTGTCGAGTTGAAATAAAGTTCTTCGGGATCGACAGCCTGCTGCCATGTCTGAATGCTGGGCATACTGATAAAGCCAAACTCATTGGCGAAGCGACCAACAGGATACGCAGAGGTGTCAAAAGACACTGATGCGTCGTAATTGTAAAAGTCAGTATCGCCGTAAATATACCCGCTAGTCGTGTTATAGTACCGCTCAACAATAGGCACAGGAAGATCGAGATTAATCTCTAGCCAGCCGTTGTTTGCACTGCAGGGGCTGTAGGAAATGGAATGACTATTGGCAGCCAGGACATTGAATATTGTAGTGACGAAGAGATCTTCGTACTGTCCAAGAATATATGGGTAAGTGTCGGGATCCGCACCGTGAGCTATCGGCAGCATCAAATTCTCAAACTCATTACCACCCATCCAACATGCCAAGGAAGCATGGTGGTTCAAGCGACGGACATTGTAGGTAACCTCTCCAACAACATTGGCTTTGAAATCCGGACTGTCGGGATATAGAGTATCGCTGAATTGAAACTCACTCCAGAGCAGGACACCGCGCTCATCGGCAATATCGTAGATGAAATCGGGTAGATATGCGCCTGAGGACCACACACGAAGCATGTTGAAATTTTGCGACTCAACAGAGTCGAATAAACGATTCATTCTATCTGAAGTGACTCGTGGCCAAAAGGCATCAGGTGGGATCAAATTGGCCCCTTTGGCGTAAAACTCATGGCCGTTGATCTCAAAGTGCCAGTTGTTGCCTGGTGTTACACCACGGGCGATTTGCTCATCTGTAACGTTCCCTGAGTTGAACAAGATGGTTCGGAAACCAACACGCCGCTGAGATACAAGCAGAGGCGTCTTAGACCCTGCGCTGCTGACAGAGACTTTGATGTTGTACAGTTGCTGGTTACCCATGTCTCGAGGCCACCAGAGTTTAGGTTTCTTAGCATCAATGGTCACAGAGCCGGTGACAGTCATATCAGATTGCGTCACACCTTGAAGGTGTCCAGAGAACAGCACTGAACGACTATCATTGGCGTCAGTAATGACCACTGACATAGAAGCATGCTTTGGTAGTGTTCCTAGGAAATCGAGACTTGCGTTCACTACCCATGGCGCAGACTGATCAGGAGCGAAGTTGTTGAATTGGCCCTTGCGAAAGATATCAATGTCAGTGTTGAGAGAGTACAGTTCGCCACCCTTGCTAAGCTGAACAATGCGTCCAGGCTGCCAGGGTCCTACTGGAGAGAAGGCTGGACCCCAATCCCAACCAAAGTCATTCTGTTCTTTGCGCACCCATTGGCGATTTGGATACTCGAAAGGATAAACTACCGACGCCGGCCAATCTGATCTCAAGTTAGAGATATTTGAGAGTTTCACCATAAGAGAAGAGGCACGACTTACGCTGGACTTCATCGCTTGCGTTGATGGCATTGATGATACGAGGCACGCTTCCAAAGTTGATACTCAGAACAGGATCACTCTTGCAACTAGCAAGAACAGAAGAAACGTCGTAGAACCATTGCCGGAACTGGTTATCAGGCGTTCCAACGATGTGGTCACAGAATTTGATAGTTGCGTATGTATCCAAGCCGTCAAACACTAGCCATGTGGCAGTGCCTGAATGTTTGTTCCTAAGGCCACTGTTATCATGACGGCCCCTAATTAATGAATCTTTATCCAATTGCTGTGTAGACTTACAATCCGCTAATGGGCTTGCTGGTATATGTCCAATTCTGGGCCGCGATCCATCGCAGGTCAAAGTCATTCAGCCCGTGGTTTCTATCAATTATCGCGTCAGCCTCGCGCCCTTATTCGGTTATATTAGCATAAGCTAGAGGAGCGCTCTCACGGTTCATCTGCATTGCATCAATTAGCTCATTTTCAGCAGCAATCACTTCGCGTTATAGTGACTTACCGATCACACCAGCTGCGTGAAGATCCAAGTGGGCTTGCGAAGGAAACTTGCCCGGGACGGTAATATTGCCGTACTCATTCGTCACAGTCCATTTCTGTAGGCTAAGATCGTGAATCGATGCTTTGCTGGCACTTTCCGTGGTCGCCACTGTTACTCCAGCAAAGATGCCGAGCGCGGCAAAGAGAAGCTTTATGCGTCCCATGTCTGGGGTATGAAGCTTCCTCTTCTTCGTATTAGTATCTCAATATTTCTTGATGCGCTCTCAGTCTGCAAGCGGTCAACACACATGGGACAATTGACCCGGAGAGGAATCTCAGAGGCCGTAAAGCAGGCTCAAGCCTTACCAGGAAGCTTTGAGGCGACCGAGTAGTTGTCACAGCCATCCCTTCTTACTGCCATCCCTTGCAGCTTTTATGTCCAAATCCCCAATCATACCTGCCTCGCCTGAGACATCAATGAGGGGTCCGGATTAATGCTCGGTCATTGTTGCACAGCACGCTTTCTGCATAACGTCGAATGGAGCCATAATCGTGTCGATCGCCCAATGTCATCGCAATCGACGGGGGATGCAAATGACTTCATTGGGATGAAAACCACGGAATGCCCCCTGGTGCCGAATGCCGCTACAGCCGGTACTATTCGCCGCCAAGGTATTTCCCCACGATTATCGTGTCACCAATCGCGATCGTGTTTGGGCAAGGAACTGTTGAAAATCGTGCATATGAGCCCCATCACGGAAGGCATTGGTTCCCCCGTACGGTTAGAGCCTGGAACTGAAGCGCTCCAACTGGAGATAACAACGGAAATATGACGGTTGATGATTCCCGTACCTAAAAAATCTTCAATCGATAAATCTCCTAGCCAGTGTGTAATGAATCAAGTATGTGGTTCGTAATTGCATGAGCTATGTATGGAACAAACTAACCCAAAAATTAAGTTAAGGCAAAGCGCGGGGAGAATAAATTGGATTGTAGTACGTTGAGTGCAACGTTATAGAACAATGATTTTGTTTGCCTCATGGTTAATACGACACAGTATGGTGCGTATGTCTGCATGCCGTCATGAAGTATCCATAGTTAATAACCGGGATCGGATGTTAGGCAATGACTTCGATAGGAAAATGGCAAATTATCCGGCTAATTACGAACTTGAAATGCAACGCTGGATACGATGGAGCAGTCGCATATCTACATACGTCGATTGCGTTCCTACACTCGCGAAAATGATGAGTGCCATTGTGTGATGAGATGAGAAAGATCAGCAAGAATATCCATCAGTGTGCCACATGTATGCTACTCTTTGTTTTACAGAGACGCAGGTACGGGACGAAACAACCATTGAGCCAAAGGAGATCAAAGTATACTGATAAGCTTAAATCGAACAGGGAATCATTAATTGCGCCAGAGTTCCATCCACAAGGAATAAGTGGTATTCAAGAATACTACTTCACAAGCTTTGACTTATATATCGGATGCTTACTATTACCCTTGATACAACCGTTTGGAGTCAATTTGAGTTAAGATTCGGATTGCTGACCCTAAACTGTATAATTCATGATTATTTCGATTTCTCGAGGCTATGATTCTCTTGCCAACGCTGATAATGACGAGTAGGTGTGTACTCCGCCCTTACAGCATACAGTCCAAAAAAGCGACCCACCCAGGAAGCAAGCGACATTACAAAATGAGAGGCTATCCGGTCTGCAGACCAGCCAGCGTTTGGTTGTGATCCTTTTCCATTCCAAAATCGCGTCGTGCTCAAAACCACTGGAAAGTTGTCCAAAGAATAAAACACGATATACAGGTTGAGCGTGATCCACAAATCGACAATCAAGTCCTTAATTGCCGCAGGGAAGAAGGAGAATCCTGGCACATTCGTATTGATGATCCTTCCGGCATTTACGATGATGCCATTGATGTTCCAGAAGAATATGGCCTTTTCGCCATCCTCTGGATCCGTCCTTTCAATCACCACAACGTCGTCGCCATCCAACTCTGCTCGTTGCCATTCATGCCACGCATATCGCTCAACTTTGACTTCCGGCTGATTGTCTTTACTCGCCGTGATGACCTGTTCGGTGTCTCCTAATCGTACCTTGATGCTACCTTTAATAATCTTTAGATACTCTGTATGAGTTTCATGCCAGTGAAGACCGCTTGACCAGGTTGATTTCGATGGAAGCGTAATTGTGACTTGGTTTGGCTGTGTGAGGTCATAGGCAACGGCATTGGGAAAACCCCGCTCAAGTATGCCTGATGATTGATCCATTATTAAGACTCTTACTGTTAGAACCAAACGTGCGTTTCCGCGAAAGAGAAAAAATTAAAGGTTGTTCTAGAGTACTATATTCAAAGCGCTTTCTTTAAATATAGATACCTAGTAACTAGCATCAACTAGGAATTCATCTGCTGACAAATTCACATGACACAACTTGGGATGCATCTGTCAGCAGTTGCAGTCATGAGATGTGTTCAGATCTTAAGTCAACTCATGAGATTGCTCTATTTGTTAGCCACAAACTCGCGCTAGCTGTTCGAAGCTAGACAAACTTGGGAAGACAATAGCAATTCCCTAACCAAGCAGCCTTCTTGCACGAGCGATAATCACACGTATACCTGTCTACGACATGTTGTTGGGGTTCTAGTTGAGAGCGTTAATTGAAAACTCTTTCAATTATGCATTGGTGTTTTTGACTCTGCTTCGCATATAGCTTTCAAAAGAAGTATGTACTTTTGTGCGTGCCATCCAAGGTGTGAATATGAATAACCTGTCGCAGTTAGTCGCATGCAATGATGGTAACAAAGGCATTCCTTTGAACCAGTTCGTGACACTCACAGCCATTGATCCGGTGTATCTTTAACTTGAATGTTTCTCTTTCCAGCCAACCATACCCATGCTTTTCGCACATACTCAGGCTCCAATAAGAAAACAACGGTCTCCTCATCCTCATCACTGATTATAAGCACTCGTTCAAGCGGGGGCGCTTCGTTGAATTCATCGGTAGTTAGCGATATGCTCTCCTCATGAGATGTCACGTTGGGCGGAAATGTTTCCAAGCGCAAATGCTCAAATCCCACGTCCTCGGCTTGCTCCCATTGCAATTCTTCGATGCCGCAGAGTGATGGGATCCAACTTATACCGGTAAATCCAATACCGTTCGTAACATGAAGGAACTTTTTATAGTCTTCTGGTAGCGTGATCTGGAGCCTTGTTTGCTGTTGCCCAATGGCTTCCGCTGATGTGGGCGACTTGAAAAAGGGATATTTATCCAAGACTTCCTGACTGATGTCCACACCTTCTGCTCGTTCTTTTTCGATGCTTATATCGACGCTGGCTTTTACTTTCCTCAACAGGTCCGCCCACTCATGCAGATCTTCATCCATATCATCTTGAGGCTGAGTGATTGGTGTCATAACCATAGATCAAATTCAATGGTGCAGGTTTGAAGAATTAATTGGAAATTTGAAGCAGCTGCCTGATCAAATAATCGGTCTCTAATATGGGAGCCCAGCCCTATTTATCAGGTTGTTCTATTTAAAGAATTGAGACCCGACCGAGCTCGTTTATGCTTAGAAAGCCATGCTAGCGACAAAAGATTCCAGATTTGAGCGGTCAGCGTGCACTATCAATCAAGGGTAGTAAGAGTGCCTACTGCACCGGCTTCCGGCAACTGTGAGATTGTACAACTCTATACGGAATGTTAGCTACATAATTAGATTTATTTTCTAGTGCCTTACTTGAAATGCATAATGCTGGAGTAGATGAATGTTGCAAAGAATATATGCTAAATGCCGATTTAGTTTTACCACGTCAGCTGACGAGTTTCCAGTCCACAGTGCTGCATCGACTGCACGTCCGCAGTTTAAAATAACCTTACCATTTAAGGTGATATTCTAACACTAATCATTTTTTCCTTAATTGGATACTATAAACGGCTTTTACATTGCCTGTTAGCCTCGCTTTGGAATGGTGTAGCTCATATACGGGTGCATTGAAAGACACAATTTGCATACGACGAGACAGTCTGCTTATAAATGGTTAAGCGCACGGAACACTAATGAATACAAGTATGTCCCAGGATCAGATAATATAGGTTCAAGGAACATATTTCAATTTTAAAGAGAAACCCTGACACATTTCTAAACTCTAATATTACATGCGATAATCACCACAATATATATACATATTACGGTGTCCTATTTCGAAGACCATGCTTTCTATGTCGTATCTTTTAAGATGTGTAGCGGCCAACGTCACCACCGGGGCTCCAGCCTCCAGTGAAACCGTCCTGGGCATTGATATCTGTGCCATCGCCAAGTCGGAGGGCGACCTTGGTGTCCTTGGAGCACATGCCGTACATCTGGAGGTTCGTGGGGGTGGAACCGATGACGTGCATATAGTCTACAAGAATGTTAGTAAAATATCCCTGAAATGCCTTCTAACTAGAGCATATATCACGTACCTTGGCACTGGTAGCCTCCAGAAGCGCAACTCTGGTATCCAGGGCCGCTGAAGAAAGCCCAGGAAGCTGAACCGTAGTAGTAGATGTCGGAGCCTCCCTGGACAAAGTTGGCGAGACCCATGTGGCAACGGGCAGTGTTGTCACACCAGGAGAAGTCAGGATCGCCCCAGCCCTGAACATCAGCGGTCCACGGCGCAGGAGGGACCTGCTGAGTGTTGTCACCCTGGTCGTAGTTGGTCTCACTCTGAAGGAGAGTGACGACGACATTGCTAGCTGATCGGAGATTGAGCTGGTACAACCACCAGTGCTCGCTGCCGAGACCGTGGAGCCAGGTGCCCTTCCTCGACTCTACCAGGGCCCCACCCTTGCCCGCAATGTTAGAACCGCCGGTTAAGGGCTTCTCGGTGATGTGGTCAGCAACCCAGTTCCAGGTGTTCTCGACGTAGGCCGAAGAGTTCTCGGTAAAGTGCAGGCCGAGGAAAGCTGCTTGGCATTCGTTGCTGGCGTCACCGCAAGAGTTGATCAAGCCGTCGGCGCCATGAGTTCCGCCGACAGTGATGAGAGAGTTGAACAGAGCAACATCGCCAGGCTTATCGCCAGCGGCATTGAACTGGACAATGATGGCTCCGGGGAGAACGTCGGAAACGGTGAAGCGGAAGTCCTGGAGCTGGGCAACGCCAACATCGCCATCCTTACCGATCTGAACGACGGGCTTAGGGTTGGATGAATCCTTGAAGAAGTCACCGCCACCAGAGATAGTCGCCCAAGCCTCGCCAACAAGCTGCGAGCCAATGGGGACCAACAGAGTTGACTCAACGCGGTAGTCGCCGAAGGGGAAATACGCAATCTTCTTGTTAGTAGCAGCGAATTCGAGGACCTTGTTAAGAGCAGCAGAGTCATCGGTGCTGCCGTCTCCCTTGACAGTCTGTCCACCGTTCTGGCTGGGGTCCTTGACATTGACGAAGTCGGTGACGGGGTTCTTTGCATAGTTGGGCACAGGAACAGCAGGAATACGACCACCAGGAGCAACGCTGCTTGGGCGAGTAGCATTACCGGTAACACCACCATAGATGGGATCGCGTCCAACGGTGTTTCCATAGCTGTAGTTGACAACATGGCTTGATGCCCCGACTTCTGTTGAGCCTCGGAGGACGACAACATCGGAGTCGGTATCCTTGGTGAGGTTATCGATGACAATGGAAGGCCAAACAGTGGTTGAGAAAGTGACACCAGAGTTGATTGAAGTGCCATCGATGATGCCAATGAAGGGGCTGCCACCAGTGTTGGAAACAGCGGTGCCGACGTTGTCGAAGGTAGGATTCAACAGACTGATGGTGTTGCCACCATCAATGAGCATACCGACGGTGTTTTTGTAGAAGTAGATGCTTTTGTAGAGGGCCTGTTGGTGGCCGTTGTGCCAAATACCGGTCTGACCATTCTCAATTCGTACATCGGCGAGAGCTAGAGTAGATCCACGACCCAGCCTGATACCAGTGTGGCCGTTGCCGTTGCTCGCCGGAGCAAGGGTGATCTTGATGTTCTGCAGCTGAGCAGCCTGGGCGACACCCCAGTAGAGAGCAGAGATGCCAGAGCTTCCACTAACAGCGGTGGTGTCCAAGACCAGGTTCTTCAAACCAACAGCAAAGGAAAGCTCACCGGAGACACCTGTGGAGGGATCCTGGCCGTTGAGAAGCCTGTCGCCGCTGAATCCAGCCGCAGCCTTGATAACCGGAGGGTTGGTAGCATCACCGAAGAGAATAGTATCGGTACGCATGTTAAGGGTGTTCTGGAGCTCGTACGTTCCGGGAGGGATGTACACTACCCGGGGTTGCGATGCCAGCCATTCGTCATTTCGGTCGCCATTGCCAGCCGAGTCGATGGCGCTCTGGAGAGAGCCCGCGTCACCAGGGTTCACAGCAACATATACGTTGTATGAATCAGGATCTGTCACATAGGGAGCATATCCCTTGTATTGGCCAGTATGGTCCATGGCAGCATACCAGAAGGAGCTGTTTGCTCGTGGCTGAAGCGTAGAGCGGCCATTGTGACGGACAATTGCCGGCGAGGCTGTGACGGCGCCTAGAAAGGCGGCCACAGCGGTCAATGATTTCAACATGGTGGGAAAAGAGAGACTGGAATAGAATATCAAGAGCAGAAACAAAAGTGAACAAATGGCGAGACGCCGCTCGTAATAAGAAGAAATACCCCTGGTGGCTGGTTATGACTACCTTGGCCGCGTGATCAATACGTCAGATAGAGGCCCCAGAAAACATCACCAGCTATATAAAGCACTTTACGCTCGTCTTACTGTCACTGCTTTGGTGTTCTCCCCTTCAGCCCAGTCGTTCATGCCCATCGGGCCGATGGGAATCATTTCCAGACCGTTCATCGCGTCCTGCCTAGATTGGACGCCCCAGTCCCAGCAGAACAACATCGGTGCAGATCGTCTCAGGACCACTCCGCTGATCCATGACACTTAACCGTAAGCCCAACGAGGCGATTTTGCCTGTAATTGCCATGTCCGTGATGAACGGGGCATTGGGTCTTACTGTGGCCTTTGTCAGGCGGTCCTGATCATCAAAGGTGATCCAGATCTATTGGCCGGAGAATAGAAACCGCGTCTCTCCCCACCACGTTTCAACCGATCGGCAACCGGAAGTCCACTTTAAGCAGCTATTGTTAGGGAAAGCTAAGAGCTAGCCAACAGTGCTAATCTTATGACACAGGGGTAATGGCGCCGCTTGGCGGCTTGGCCGAATGTAAATTTGGGCTGCGTATGGAGCATTCCGTAGGTTGTAGAGATAAAAATTACCCCTTGTGAGAACTCGAATTGATGACACGGGGCTAGGAGTGAGGCTGAGGTCGGGTGGATGTGATTACGTGGGGCGCAAGCAGAGCCCCAGAGCCATGCCCTCTAACACACAATGAAACTATTTATGTGTGCTATCTGCAGACAGAAATAATGTCGACGTCTGCTTGCTTCATGGCTATTATAAAATCATCACATATACTCTTTGTGCTGTGAGAAATCGCACCCACCAGCATGGAGTTGGCGATGAGATTGAAACGGTGAAGAGATATCCCTGACCAGGCAACGTTAGCGTTGAGCCATACCTCGCAGCCAAGTTGATAAGATGACAAGATGCGCGCCTTCTGTCAGAATGATCCATACAATGCTTGGAACCTTGGCATGCCAAAAGAAGATAGAATAATCCGATAATTCCGGAATATTGAGGGTCAGATAGGGTATGCAAGCTTGCCATCTACCGAAATGCTCCGTGCTCCATACCTAGTAGCGGATGAGGCTGAAATTATCCTAAAGAGGTAGTTTATCAAGAGAACCTTAGACTCTGGTAGCACATGTGATATCTCTTTGCTCGGCGAGTGGACCCATACCTGGCATTGAGCATCTTAGAAGTTCTTCAACTCCTCTCTCCGAGGGGGCGCAGAGCACTCCGTGCCTTTGCGCTTTCTTCTCTTAGATCAGGCGATGGAGTCCTTTCCAGGGTTTAAGCATGCCTTTAGTATCTCTTGGCAAAATCCAGTCGCTGGGCATGTGCCTGGTAAGGCTAACAATACAAGTCAGTTTAGCGAGACGGCGAAATGAGCCGCCCTACCCCCGCAGCCCCCGTCACGGAAATTCGCCATCAACCAGAGAAAATAAAGACCTGAAAAGGAACCACAGGGTAGTTCATTTTTAGCTTTTTAGCATGTATTGTTGCAATCTTGTCAGATTGGTGACATTGCTTTTGGTGACATATTATGTATCTTGGCGAAGTGTGCTTGGCAACATCAGCTCAGGCATGTTGTCGTCGCAATATTCATGCATGCCTCTTACACCGCATCAGCAACTTCCATTCTATAAACTTCTCTACGACCTCGCCAAGCTGAATTTACTCAGATTATCTTACGGGAATATGCTTTTACGGCCATGCCCGCTAACCTCGCACTTTGGCCCCGAAGAGAAATAGATTTGCCAAAGGCTGCGACTCGTGCCCTCGCGTGCCCCATGTTTTTCTTTTTGCTCATCCTATTTGTAATTTTATCCAAAAATCTAGGGCTCTAGAAGGCAGAATCCCCTGGCGTACAGAGTACAGAGCACGCAATACCTCTTCCTATTCACTTTTTAAATAGAGTATAAGAAGAAAACAAAAGAAAACAGTTCTTGTTAAGTAAAATAGCAATTTCAATCATCACTAACACCATGCATGATTCATAAAACTTCAATACGAGTACGGAGTATGGGGGCAGTATCGCCGCACATGTGTCCATATCAAGGAGCATACCCCTATTATACCTTGTGCATATGAAGCCTTGTCTGCGCAGAAAGTAAATATAGGATTTTAGGAACGTCTGACACATCCATAGAGATGCGTAATCAAGTATGTATCTGATTCATGAACGCCTGGCCCCACACGATTGGTCTAGATGGAGATTTACGGTTCCCCTAGCCGCGCGGCGCACGCACAACAGTGAGTTTACCGAAAGTTGATAGGTCCTTAATTGCTAAATGATTAGAGACTTGAATAGTACAAGAAAATACATGTACGGAGTAGTATCTCAAAATTATGTTTTCCATTTCTCAGGTAGATATTCAACCCCCGGATGAAAATGAAACAACAAAAGCAGCGCCGATGGCGCCTCTACACTCTGGACTCCGCACTCTAACCCCAAATGAGAGTAGAAGAAATGATCGAGTCTCAGTAATGTCTGATGAAACGAGAGCTTTCCACGTTGAGAGTGGAATTGTTGTTTTCCCTTTTCTGTGGAAAAGTCACTTCACATCTCCTCAACCAACCACTGCCGCATCAGCTCATCAACATCGGCTGCTGTACTTGGTCCCATAAAGTCGATTGTCGTCATAAATGATGGCGAGTAATCTAGGGATACCTCCGCGGCTGACAGCGTTACTAGATGGTTACCATCAGTCTCTCCATCCTGCATTTGTGGCACCTCGTTTGGTTCACCAGCTGGCAACTTCCGGGCGATGGTAATGATGCCAAAGTAAGGTATTGTGAAATGGAATTTGTCGCCTTCCAAGTTCTTCGGGTCTATCTCAATTGCCTGGAGGAGCTTTAAGACATCTCGTGCCTGCAATGCGACACGATCTTCGAACCGCTCAACCGCAGCGTCCAGAACACTGATGACATCCGCAATCAGACCCCAGTCTGCGTCTCTCTGACCGGAGAAAACCTCAAGCTCAGCTGCTGGAGTCCGTAGAAACATGTTGAAGATAAGAATCACCGCGGCCGTAAACGCTTGAAAATTTGTCATGCAACAGGAAAACATGCCAAATGTTGTCCGTAGTGGAATATAGACCTTGATAAGCTCTCGTGCAGCTTTGAGGCAAGCAATCCGGCTATATTCACACCGGCGTCCATCTGTTGCGTCGAGCATAAATGGCAGGTGGTTCGACATTTCGAGCTGATAGTGCCATAGTTGAACGTTATACTTACTGTAGAGCATGTCCATTGCTTCTGCCGGGATTCCTGAAAGTCTATCGACGGGGTGCCACCATGACTGTGGCATGGTATTTGCTAGATTCCCAAGCGCACTATCGATGGATTGCGTAATAGCGAATGCCAACGTTGAAGTGCGTTGCTCCCTCTCAATCAAGAGCGCGGCGACCCGATCGAGTTGCGTGAGATAGTGCATATCTTGCCGATCCTCGCATGGATGTGGCATAGCCTGAAAGCTGTTTGGTACGAATGGCTCATATGTATCCACAACACCACAAGGGAATCCAAGGATTTGGGATAGATGGCGATCGTGGTGGATAATATGAGGCCACACACCGGCTATGCTGGCTTCTCCACGTTGGCTCTCTTCGTCCATACCCTCATCTGGCGCTCTATGTAGGCCCATTAATTGTGCAACAGCCAAAGCCCTTCGATTGTTAAGCCATGCTCGTCGTGGTCTGCCGGAGTTGACGAAGTAGATGGAGAGAAGTAGTAGACACTCGATCCCCTCAGGTGTGGCGATAATCTCATCCTCAGAGGTTGCCAATGATATTATCGTCGCTGCTAGATTCTCCATGTATTCATTTCGTGGAGACGGCAGGCGTAGACGTGCCATGTCAGTATTTCTAGGGAGCTGCTGCAAGCAAATAACAATAATCATCAGGGCTCTCGCTATAATTGTGGGATGACTAGGAGATGCTGACTCGAGCGGCATCGTTTTAAGTAGTGAAAATTTGTCCGATTGCCTGAGAGACGGAAGAGGTCGAAGGAGTTGACAGATCCAAGGCGAGCTTTCACCATCAAGAGCTTCGAGAGTTGCGCGAGATGGCATCATGCCCAGTAACAAACGGGAGACTCTTGTCAATTTCGGCCACATTCCCGGATTGCCAAGTACAATCGAGTCACTGATATCTGGTGTCAGAGTTGAAGCAGCTGTCGAAGATGCCCCTTCGCCACCAATCTCTGACCTAAACTAGAAACAAAGAACAAAAGTTAAAGGATCAGTCGTCATTCAATAATGTTATAAATAAGAGTGAAAGGTTTGGCCTACAGACGCGTTCTGAAAGACGGAAATGACGGCAGAGTTAGAAGCAGGAGCTGACATCATTGCCGCAGTGTTGACAACATCAATTCCGATGCTATCCTCAGCGATCGTTGCGCGTTCCGGTGGCTCGTCCGCATCTCGATGCTTATCTCCCGTCTCTAGCCTTTCAAGCACTCGATCTAGTAAGCTTTCAACGCGCATCATCCTCTGTTCCAAAGTCTGAGCGCGCGAGTGATCACTAGTGTCATCTTGGTATCGCTGACTGACACAGACTGAGCCATGTGAGTGGCACCAGGAGCACGTCTTCGTATTCCCAGGTGGGAATGTACATCTAATCTTACGACGCTTACCTAGAAAATAGGATTAATAAGAAACCGAGAGCAACAATTGAAGTTGATTGTTAGAGAAGCTTGGTGTTTTAAGACGTACATTCCCAGCAGCTGTGTGTCCCTTTGCGGACCTTTCGGAGCTGGAGCGGTGACAAAGTAGCAGCTGATTGCTGCTTGGTTGATCGAACCATTGATTGAGAGTGTCTGGATCAAGTCGGGTATCCCTACGTGTTGTTGGATCACTGAGTACTTGTTGATGAAATCTCTAGGTTTTACTTATTCGGACTCATTGCCGCCAACCACTCATCATTTAAGCTAATCCATGAGAGTCGGCCTAGCATTTTTTGACTAAGCCCGTCACAAAGCACGGGCTATGACATCGCCCCACCTTTCTGATCTCATATTCGATGCAAAACACATTTCACGACTTCGAATTCCCCGAAAATACCATCAAACTTACGACAGTCTTACTTTGAGAAGATTAGACAGCTTCTTTTCGCCGTCCAATTCAGCTGCCATTGCCATACTATTAGCTGTGCGGAGTAGTCAGGTGATTATAATCTTCTGACACTAAGTAGGCCGCATTTTTATCGGACATGCTGATGAACGCAGATGAGCGATTGGAACGAACAGAAGACACATAATAACCAAGGTTCTTGACCTGGGCGGAAGCTGGATGATAAGTTTGCTGCACTACGGGATAGTCGAATCATGTATGTACATGTGTCGAGCAGCGAGTGTCTCTTAATGTTGCCCTCTTTATGTAGATCGGACCTTTACCGGAGACAGAATCGGAGTACGACATAGTTAAGATAATACGTATGTATTAATTGCGTTGGCGATTTGGTTCATCGTCCGGCCTACAATTAAATAGACATTTGATCGTGATTCTCTCATCTTTCGCCAGTCCTTCAAGGAAAAAGATTCATAACCTCTCGTGAAATTGTATCATCCAGATCTTCTTTCACTTTCATTCCCAACTTCTCGTTCATAACCACACCTTCCACGTCATAGTTACCGCCTGTATTGTAGATTGCCTTACTGAGTATGAACCCTAGGCTGCTCGTGTCACCCTGGACCAACCTATTCTGCGCCTCTGTCACTTTGTCTTCAAGATCGACATTGATGACCTTCCAATCGGTGTGCTCTTGACCTCTTGCAATTTCTGCCCGCCGTGTAGCCGAAATGAGCGACTCGAGTATTTCATCTTGACTAGCATTGAAGGATCTGACGCGCACGTATTGGTTGGCAACAATTGGGAAATTTTTAGCGAGGAGAACATGAGCTACTGCCTCCCCGACGGTAGATAAATTCGACCAGCTGAAGCGGTGACCATGATATTCTGGTTGGTGGATATAAGCGGTGCGAGACGGAAGATTAAATGAGAAGAACCCTTGGCGTAGACTCCTACAATTCGGCATTAGCACATTATCCACTCGAGAGGTTCTCTGCAGGCCGTTGAAGAGTCCACTGAGAAGTAATCTGATTTTTTTTCTTTAAAAAAAAAAAAAGACGGTTGTGTTACGTACCAGTCAAAAAATGGGCCCGTAATAATACCCGTCCATGTGATTTTATCTTCAATAGATTGGAGATACTGCACAATCTGCGGCTTCACCTTCAAAAAGGTTACAATGTCGACGGTTTTCTCTTTCGAGGTATCTATGCCGAATTCTGCTGGGATGAACCGCTTGACCCCAGCCTCAACGGCAACATCAATGATTTTCTTCTGCTCCTCAAAATCAGGCATTGTAATCGCATTGACAACAGCATCCTGGTCTTTGAACGCAAGTAGAAGGGAGGATCTGGAATAATCGGTCCGATATATAGTAGTTCCGGAGGGAGGGTTGACAGTTGACGTATCGCGAACAAGAACAGAAACAGAAAATCCATGTAATTGCAAAGAGGAAATTATAATGGGATTCAAGCTCCCTCCGGCCTAGCAGTGGTTAGCAGACATGTTCATATTGCGAAGTGGTGAAATCAACATACCCCAATCACCACGACATTTTTTATCTCGCTCATATTGGAAAGTAAGTAGAATAACAAATCAGATCTAAGGTATTGATTGCCATTAGTCTGTCGACTTTCTTGTCCGTTTTTAAATCTCCTAAGGCCGCCGTGATCTTTCATTCAGGCCATCTGATTCGGCCGAACTCGGCGGAAGAAAGATTCCGCCACAATTGGATAACCCCCCATACGAAGTACATGACTACCTAATTAGTGATAGCTCAATAACTTTCAGTCCACAAACTCCGGATTTTGGCCCAATGGGGATGATTTAGAGTTCCATCTCAAATACATGAACTATTCGGCCGAAGCACGGTTGAAAGTAGGCATCATTATATTTGAACATATAGAGGCGTACATAAGTATATATGTTCATTCCATCGAGGAGCATGTCAAGAGGAGTTGTGCAACTTCGAACGATTGTAGTCACTCGAGCTCTCATCCGGAAATAGCCCATCATAACTGATATTGGTTCTGTCCTTTAAGTCGTTCAATATGAGCTCCACACTGTATAAGATTTGTTTTATTAGACGACGTCCTGACCTTACGGAGGAGCAGTTTTACGATCACTGGAGAAATGTACATGCTCCCAAAATTGCCTACTGGTCCAAAAAGCATGGTATAACCGGATATACTCAGGTGAGATGGTCTCCTAAAACGTGTGTTCCTGGTTCCGGTCGTTAAATAACCTATTCTATGTATCCAGATCCATACCTCCAGTGCCCTTCGGCAACCTTTGGCTGCCATGCCACTTCCCCTCGTGGTCATGGACTTCGATGGCGCAGTGATATGGGAAATCCCGAGCTTAGAACATTTCTTAAATGCTTTCTCCGATCCATACTATCTTAACGTCATTTTGCCGGATGAAGACAACTTTCTCGACAAGAGCAAAGAGGTAGCAACGGTTACATTGGGTCAGGTTCATAACATTGTCGCTGGCGGAGAACCTCTTATCGACTATAGTCAAGAGTCTGAACCATTGCCAACAGAGTAGATCACCACGATACCGAAAGAAATATGAGAAATACACCAAGCATAAATATTACTAGATTATTGGATATCCATGGTATCTGAAGATAAAATAAGCTCATTTCATAACGGTTGCAAACTGTTCGTATTATATTTAAGGTCCTACCGCATCAACCAATCAATGGCAAAGACAAGGTCAATATCTTGTCAGTATCATAAGCTGCGCAAATAGCATCCACAACGCAATGAATGAGGATTATAGTCGATATCTGAAACCCACGGTCTTCCAATCCGTCACATCTTCGTAGTCTTCTGGTCTCAGTTGAATTTCAGTAACTGCCTCAGCAACATCTTTGCCATCCAAGACATCAGACACCTTTCCATCAGCAACTGCACCAGCTGCACCCGCGTTTCCAACAAAGCCCTCCTCCCTCGTGCGCTTCGCATTAATCCACTGCAAATAAAACCTCAAAACCACGACCAGGAAAATAACAATGCAGTAGCAAACCATAATCGCCTTGAAAGCGGTCTGATATGTCGGTGTTTCGGATGTGCGGAAGAATTGAGGGCCGGAGATATTACCAGTGCAATACGCTAGGAAAAGCATAGCCGTGACGGTCATCTTCTTCGTGACGCCACGGTAGTTGGACTGCACTAGAGACATCGTGAGTGGCATAGCAGCAGGGCCAGGAGATAGGAGAAAGTAAGCAAACAGTTGAACACCATGAGGCACGCTATCGCGGCGGTAGATGACAGCAGCACCAATGACACACGGAATAAGAACGACGACGATGAGCAGGCAGTTCAAAGTGCGGTAGCGGCCAGCAAGCCATCCAGTACCCGCAATTATGCCCGCTGTAATGACCGAGTAAGGGATGTTGATGAGAGTGGATTGCAATGGGGTGAAGTCGAAAGAAGAGATGATGATGTTTGAGAAACTCTGCGTGCCGCTATTAGGCATCTGACTGACGAGCTCGATAAGGAAGATTAGCCACGTCTTGGGGTCGATCAGACATTCTACAAGTTGATCCCATTTCCAGCTTGTGTTCTCGGTAACTCCTGTACCAGCAATGACAGTGCGATCAGCTGCGATCTGTCTCTCCTCAGGCGTGAGGAACTTGGCTTTTGAGATGCTGTCTGGGAGAAGAAGGAACATCGGAATGCTCCAGAGAAACGTCGCGACGCCGAGAACTATATACATCCACCGCCAAGGATGCACATTATCTTCAACATGTCCAAGACCAAAGGCGATCAAGCTGGAGATGATACCACCGATGGAGTTACCCGCAAACCAGATGCCCACCCGCGTCGGCATCTCATCCCGAGTATACCATGTTGATGTCAGAAACATAAAGGCTGGGGTGATTGTCGCCTCAGCCATGCCCAGCAAGAATCGCACGGCCATGAGACCACCAAAATTGGTGCATGCTGCCGTCAGAGCCACGACAGCACCCCATACGAGCGTGTTGAAGGAGAGATACTTGGCAGTAGGAAGACGAGCGATAAGCAGAGTAGTAGGATACTCCCATATGAGATAACCAAAGTAGAAGATGCTGCTAACCCAACTGTATTGCTGTCCCACAAGATGCTATCATCACGAATTAGTTACAACGCCGCTTGATTTCTTACGTGGGAGGAGTCGTGGAGTTTATAGCATCTTACATTATCGTCGCGTAACCCAAAGACCGCGGCGCTCGACAGAATAACCTTATCCATAAAGTTGAACATATAAGTAACAAACAATAGAGGGATAATGACTCGGTCAATCTTCTTCAATACGCGACGCGCAAGAGCGGCGTCAGCGCCAGTCTCCATATGAGACGTTTCTTGTGCTGAAGAACTCATCTCGCCGTTGGTGTTGTGACCTAGCAGCGGTTCACTTTCCCGAGATGCTCGATCATATCGGCTACTCATTGAATGCAGGGCACAAGGCTTATGTAGGTATGTGCAACCCCAACCCAGCTGACGATCTACTAGATTCCTCCTATCGTATTGCGTTTCCCCTCACCCTTATCTTGCGATGCGACGATGAGATAGCACGAGATACGAAATGCACAAGTTTTGTCTCCCGAGATCGGCCATTCGTGGGAATGAGGGGGACTATATCCGGTTAAAAGCCTAGGCGCACCCACTCTCACGTAGGCCCGCGCCAGAACTAGATGATCGGGGAATAATGGGCTGGGAAAGGACGATAACCTGAGAGTCTCTTGAGTTGATGGAACTTTTGGCCGACAGATAATAAAAAGTGGCGGTATAAGTTGGGGGCCTAGGCCATCTAACCGAGACATAGCATTAACGTGCTTACTACCTATGTGGAGCTATGATCAATGATTCATGGCACTTCGTGCTTCTTGCTGAGAGATGTCCAGTTGAGATCTCTGGACTACTAATAGCAGCTACCCAGACACGAGCGTGTTATCGAAGCTTTGATTGCTCTAAAGATAACCTAAATTATGGAGCAAGTAATGGTTTGCCGATAAACTTGCCCTTACAACCAACCATACCTCTTACAATTCGCATACCTACCTGTACTACATGTGCTTCTTTTTCTTGTATTTTTATCAATTTATCCAATAAATTGACAAAGAGTTCATCATGAATGGGCTTACAATCTCTCCATTCATCGCCTCTCTTCCCAAGGTCGAGCTTCATATTCACATTGAAGGAACACTCCAGCCGGCTCTGCGATGGAAACTTGCTCAGCGCAACGACATCCCACTGCGCTTCAAATCTCAGGAATACCACACATATGAACAGCTCCTTGAATCATACAACGTTACCTATAACCATCGCCCAGAGCTTGGCGGGCGAAAAGATGTGCCGACATTTTTAGAGGCTTATTTTGCCGGCTGCGAAGTTCTGCTCCAGGAGAACGATTTTTACGACCTCGCTATGGACTATCTTGCGCGATGTCAAGAGATGAATGTGCGCTACGTCGAGCCTTTCTTCGACATACAAGCACACACACGCCGGGGAGTTCCAGCAGAGTATGTGCTGAACGGCTATCTACGGGCACAACGTGACGGCGCATCCAAATATGGTGTGAGATCAAACTGGATATTCTGCTTTCTACGTGATGAGCCAGTCGAAGAGGGCGAGGCCGCCTATCAAACAGCCCTGCCATGGGCGATATCCGGGCATGGTCTATTCCATGCAGTTGGCCTTGCCAGCAACGCTTATGAAAGGCCTCCAAATCTCTTTAAGAGGGCGTTTGAGCGAGCGCAGGCAGACGGCCTCCATATCACAACGCATTGTGATTTTGGACAAAAAGACACCCATGAACACATTCGTCAGGCCATTTTCGACGTGCAAATAGAAAGGATCGACCATGGCCTTGACGCTCTAGATCGAGAAGAGCTGGTAGCAGGTCTGATTGATCGGAATGTCGGCCTAACTCTCTGTCCTCACGCCTACCACAGACGGACTGCAACTGAGGTTCTATTCCCAAAGTTACGACAACTTCTTGACAGAGGCGTGAAATTCTGTATCAATAGTGATGATCCAGTTTACATGCATGATGTGTGGATTGATGGTAATATGGAGAAGGCATATCACCTTGGAGGCTTGACGAAGAGAGAGATGGTGCAGTTGTCGAAGAACGCTGTCGACATGTGTTGGGCAGAAAAAGCCGTAAAAGGGGAGATTTACGGTGAATTAGACCGGGTAGATGTAAGGTGACTTAATAATCCGAAAACGGATTGACAATAAACGCATTGATAAAAATGGCATGTAATTCACAGAAAAAGAAGTCAGTGGTTACATGGAAATGATGCCTCAGTTATAGGACCGTGCTCATTTGTAAGCTGGCTTCAAAGTTTGCGACCCCATTGGTTCAATGCAACACAATTGCACGATGCCAAGCAGCTATGGCAGACAAATTATATCATATGTGACCAGTTTAAGCATCAAGAGTGCATTTCACACCTCACCGGCATTTGCTGATAGACGCTAGAGCAAGAGCAAGGTCAGACCGCACATGGGCCTTCAATGATAGGTAATCCAAGAAGAAGAACCCGAAAGTCGGCAGGGTTTAGTAGCCACTGGTAATCAATCAACCCTCGTCAAGATTAGTTAACACATATCAGACGCAGACCTACCAGATTCGTAAGTATCCGTTGAATAAACTCGTGCGCTATAGCAAATTTGCAGGTACTAACATGAGGTGACATAATACGGCATCACTCAGCATTGTGTCTAATTCAGCGTCGCCTCAGCTGGATAAGCCTCCACATTCTAGCTGTCCTAAAATTAGTCCCATTCTGCGATCGTCATCAGATCAGATCTAGAAATATCAACCAACCAGGGGTATGAGGTGCGCTACCTGCACATCGATTATTAAACGGCCAATGATTCCATATCGGAGACGTAATCAAAGCGTTGTTACAACGGTTGCTTAAAAATCATCCATCGTCTAGACTTGCTGCTTGGGTGCTTCCATACATGATCGTATGCACGTGGGAGCATACAATCATCAAAATGCAGGATTGAGGGGCTCATTGGTCAGGGCGATACTGACGTGGCATATATAAAGGATTCGAAAGGATTTACCCCCCCTTCAGGTCGATATCTTAGCTGGGTGGACTGTATTAATTTGGCAAGGGATACTCCGTAAATATATTATGCCTCACTCTGTATACTCAACATTGTCGTTATTTGCCAATTGGAGATTTGATCATCGTCGTGATGTATTCCAGCTTGATCATTGCGATGCCTGCCTTGCTTGCTTCTGTTGCAGCAGGCGCAGTGATAGACCCGAGAATCGGGAGTCCTTGGCCAACACACCTGGATTCTCGCGTCATTTACCAATTCAGCAATGGCACCACGCTTGAAAACATCGCCGTCAGGTCGAATGGAAATTTACTTGTCACTTTGACTGACAGGCCGGAGATTTACGAGGTTAACCCATTTGATCCGAAAGATACTAAGCTTATCCACCACTTCTCTGGATATCTGGGTCTGTTGGGTATCACAGAGGTGACACCAGATGTTTTTACTATCAATGTCGGCAACTTCTCCTTCGAAACCGGCCCCGCTCCGGGATCTTGGGCGATTTGGCAATTAGCTTATCACAAGGATCAACCAAAAGTCTCAAAAATCACCGATATTCCCGAAGCTGCATTTCTAAACGGCATGACTACCTTGGACTCAGCTTCTAATACAATACTTTCTGGTGACTCAACTGCAGGCGTCATTTACAGTGTAAACACTCAATCCGGAAAGTATAAGGTGGTTCTTGACAACGAAGCCTTCAAGGTTGCACCGGGCGCTCCGCTGCCAATTGGTCTCAACGGCATCCAATATCTCGACAATTACGTTTATTATGTAAACTCTTTCAATCCTATTTTCGGTCGAGTACGTGTCGACAAATCTGGGTCTGCCGTTGGAAGTTTCAATACAATAGCTACCGGCGTTCCTGCCGATGATTTCGCAATTACAAAGCAAGCAGCGTATATCGCTGGCAATATATACAATGTGCTCACCGAAGTGAAACAAGACGGCGAAAGTGAGGCTATTGCTGGAAACCTGAATTCGACTTTAGTTGCGGGAGCTACGTCGGCAGCATTCGGAAGGACGCGGCTGGATAAGCATGTCCTTTATGTTGTTACTGACGGCGCCAAAATTAACCCTGTTAATGGCACTTTTACAGAGGGCGGAAAGATTGTGGCATTGAAGATTTAATGCCGTGATTACCTGCATTGAACGATGGCTGGATCCACCGAAGATGAAGTCTTGGCGGTTTTTTTCTTTTCATTCGCAACAAGAGAAGATTTTATGTGAGATTAACGTCTTACAGTTGTTGCTTTATACGAATATTTTCGATAGCTCTTCTACTTCTTCGAAAGTGACGGTGAAGATGGATCAAGGAGATTCAATAGGCTGAGTGGTCCGATTTCATGGATCACCATTGGGTCGGTGAAACGGACTTGCTCCATTGAAGAATCCGTGTTAAATGGAGATTTGATAACTGAATTGAGGGAATAAAATTACATGTACTCAATTAAAATGCCGCTTGAAAGCGATACAGCTACTGGCTAGATACAAATCAGTACAGTGTTAAAAGACAATTTTGAGAACAGAAATCTTCAACGCTAAATCAATGCCGTTTCTCGTATTCTGCAGTACTCTTATTTGTGTACCACAAATGTCCCTTTGGTGGAATTTTGATAAGTTTTGACGCCTCGTGGTCCATACATTGAATCGAGATGACTCTTATGGAAAGATGCATTTGATGTTGGGATAACAAAACATTATGCTATAAAGCGAGGTATCATAGATCGCTTTCTGCTATACGTGATCTTTGAGTAGAGATGGAGTGTGGCAATATCTGTATTATTCTTGTCATTGATATGTACACATTGTACTATATACTCTCACGACTGCTCTCAAGCAGCCAATCTCGTTATATACAGTGAAATGTTTCTTTCATTATAGCCTTGTTCACATTACTAGGCGTAACGACTAGTAATACTTGCTGATTGCGTTGAGGTATGCCTGGCCCGATTGAGAGAGAGACCCATCACTCTTCACTGGAGGCCAAGCCGATCCCAAGCCAAGGCCATCTGTGTATGCATAAGCAAACACATGCTCGTTGGCCTCAAACAGGTCTACAATATCGCTAATCCATTGGTTAATCTGGTTCTGGTCCGTGCAGGGCGTAAAGTTGTTCTGATCAAAGACGCAGGCAAACTCCGTCACCCAGAGGGGCTTTTGATACGTGTTCCAGTAGTAGTCGATATCAGCTTGCACGCCTGCCATATCTGGCTTGAAGATGTGGATGGAAGTAAAGTCCCAGCTTTTGGTAAGCGGCTGCTGGTTGAACTGCTTGAGCCAGGATTCATCCTTCTGGCGACACATAGCCGGGCTGCCAAGCAGAGCGCCCTTTTGGCCCATCGGAGCGATCAAACTGTTCCACAGGCTGACACCTCTATTAACGTCGATGTTTGCGGAAATATCAGCTCCAGAGCAATCTGGCTCGTTGTAGCCCATGACATAAGCAGGCGTGGAATTGAGGTGTTCAAACTGCTGTAGTCGCTGGGCGTCGAGCTGCCCATTGTTGCCACCACCCCAAAGCATGGAGACAGGAACAAGGCCTGCTCCCTTACTGCTTGATGGGCTTGGCGTCCAATCGTGCCACCAGCTCAGGTGGTCTTTCCAAAAAGCTAGAGCAGTATCGCCGGCTGAACCAGCCTTGCGTCCATTGGGGGACAAAGGATGCTGGGCCATAGCCGCGGCAGAGGCGCCCAATAAGAGGCAGTAGCTTTTCAGAGACATGGTGCGTGGTATTTGCTGGTGATGAAAAGAATCACGTTGGTCAATATGGCTTATATGGGCATCATGACCATCATGACCTGATACAGTGATGCGAGGAGCGGACTTTTATGCCATGGCGAGTGCCGAGCCGTATAGGTAAGCTGACGACTGCGAGTACGAGAAACGCCTTATGCCGATGCAGGCAGCAGACCTACATCCGGCAGTTCAATGCCGTACTATTTCAAGAGATGCATGCATAAGAACAAGTCATCACGTTGTCATCCTGGGTACATGTTCTCTTTCCTTCGTTGACCGGTTATAGGGTAGAAAATAAGCGTTTGAAGCGTGCGAAAATATGGTATCCAACACTGACGATAGGATTCTGTAAGGATTATCTTAATGGAGCAAATATTTTACGAACTTACTCGCAAAGAGAATTCCGGTATTAGTATTTCGTAAATATGAAACAACATTGACATAATAGTAATAGTATTAGCACAGACTAGTATTTGTTCAAATGCATCGGAGCCCCCGGTCCTCGCGGCCGTCCGAAGAAGAGAAAAAGCGGTCCGCTTTCATCTGTATCTGACATTCACACGATAATAAGGACCGGGGAAGTGGAGAGTTAGGCCCATGTATAAAGTCCGACGCCTATTATCTAGGCACTAGGTGGGCAAAGTCCACCGCCAATTCGATGGTTTTTGGCATCAATACCATTCGAACCTGAGGGTGTTATGTAAGGCATACGACAGTAACCTTTTTTTCAGACGTCTAAAATGCATGGCCAACGTGAGCGCCAGTCTACGAGATGAGGCAATGATCGACGTGGAACTCAGGGGCTGTCAGCACGGAGTCTATTTTCCTCGCGTTACCATAAAGAGAAGCTTGTTTTTGAGATCGGCATTCGGTCCGAATGACATGCTAAGAAACAACAAATGCAGCGCAGCTACTTCGTACTACGACAGTCTATGCCTTGGGGCTATGGCTTAACATTATCCACAAGTGCTTCATATGGCTCTCGCTACGTGAAAGGCGAGAGTAATTCAGAATATGAAGCATCTTGAAGGCACGCAAGATGAAATATTTGTGTGCAGCATATGATTGAGATCAGTGGTTAAGGCATCGCGCGCAGTGTTGTTTCAGAGTTATTCCCGCTTTATTATACATGCGAGAGTTGTTGACGAATTTCTATATTGACAACGGAGTAGAGCCTCTTTGAAGAAAGATCGTCGAGTAATGATCGACAATGTCCAAATACGGGGTCTTCGCGTGTCACTCGTTGTCCGCTCAGCTCACAAGTATATAGAGTATAGAAAGTTCTTCAACTTATCGGAGATCTTCAAGCCAGCTCCTATCCCACTCGGGTATTTCCATAGGATCGCGTTCTGTCATGATGTTATCCACAATCGCTCTTTCCATGTTCTTGGCTTCGGCCAGCGCCTGGACCCCCCAGTCCAACGCAAAGGGTCAGTAGGCTCATGATTACAACTCTATCATTGCATATCCGTTGAATGCCAACTCACAATGCACAGTCTTCAGTCGAGATACCGAGAATGTCATGAGATGGCTTCCTGGAAACGACAAATTCCGTGGTGTCAATCTCGGCTCACAGTTCATCATCGAGCCGTGGATGGCCTCCGATGAGTTCTCTAGCATGGGCTGTGGTGGACTCAATGACGAGTGGTCCTGTGTCCAGAAGCTCGGCCAAGACGCCGCTGATGCTGCCTTCCAGAAGCACTGGGATAGCTGGATCACCCAAGACGACATCAATCAAATCAAGAGTCTGGGTCTCAACACAGTCCGTATTCCTGTTGGCTTCTGGATCCGCGAAGATCTCGTTCGAGATGGGGAGTTCTTCCCTCGCGGCGGCATCCAATATCTCGATCGCCTGGTAGGGTGGTGCAACGACGCCGGCATCTATGTCATTATGGACCTTCATGGTGGTCCTGGAGTGCAGTTCCCGAACCAGCAATACACTGGCCATGTAAGTGTACACATCTTTCTAGCCAGAACTCATAATCCTTTAACTAATAGTCTGGTCACCAGGGCGTCTCTCAGCCAGGTTTCTACACTCAGGACAACTATGAGCGAGCAGCTGATTTCCTGGAGTGGATGACTGAGCGCATTCATACCAATGCAACATATGCTTCCGTCGGCATGCTGGAGGTTATCAATGAACCCGTTCACTCTGGTGACTTCCCCAGCCAAGCTGCCGATATGGTTAACACCTATTATCCCCTTGCTTGGAACCGTATCCGCGATACAGAAAGCCGCTTGGGTGTCTCTGATGACAAGCGACTGCACATCCAATACATGGTTCGTAGATATTCCTGCCTTAACCATCGTCAAAATCGCAAGGCAAGCTGACATATTTATGACAATAGGCCTCCGCTTGGGGTTCCGGAGACCCGACCAGCGCTCTCCCCAGCACCGACTTCGCAGCCTTTGACGATCACCGCTACCTCAAATGGGACACCAGTGTCTCTGCTACCAAGGATGGCTATCTCAACGCCGCCTGCAGCGACAAGCGCCAAGATGGCGTCATTGTCGGCGAGTGGTCCATCTCTGTCGCCGACTCTGTCCAAGACAACGGTGAGCTCGGCATCCGCAACCGCTCTGACCAAGCCGACTGGTACCAGAAGTACTGGGCCGCCCAGGTCCTTGCCTTTGAGAAGTCAGCCGGCTGGGTCTTCTGGACATGGAAGTGCAACTGGATTACTGGCTATGATGACTGGAGGTGGTGCTACCAGTCTGCTGTGGCCGCGGGCGCTATTCCAAAGGACGCCGGCAGTGCGGCCAGCATTAACCCTTGTTAAAGTAGTTTGAAGTTCATGTATATATTTGATTAGCTACCACATATGGCTTCAGGGTTTATATATCAGCATCTTGCAATGAGATACAAGTACATATCAAATGGCAATTAACAATTGGCTATATTGCAATACCAGGTACAGTAGGCGCGCTTATGAAGCTATCATAGGGAAAAGAATGAATGAATTTGATCTTTGAAAAGAGTCACCTTATCCCCTCGATTCGCCCATTACCAACACCATGTGCGTCCCTACGTATTCATAGCAGATGATTCCGCCCAGTCAGTCGATCAAGCCGATCAGTGTATTCCGTCCAATCTCATTCTACTGACTCGGCAATGGGACATACTCTCATCGAAAAACCTATTCGCTTTCTGGTTCATGATACTGCACGCAGAAAATGCACTTCTCGGCAGTATTAACCTCGACCACCTTTCTGCAGCCACAGGTACACTTGCAAACATGCATTCTGGAGTAGTATGGGCCGAGAGTGATAAAGTTGTAATGAATCCGACAATACTTGGAGTCAAGCTGTAGCTCTTGGATTCTTTTTGATCGTGTTTATGATTACAGACGCGAAATAATAACATCAAATTATAGACGGCCCGCACCTATCGTATAGATATACATATATGTATGATATATACGTGAGTCAATCGTAGTTTAATTCATTCTTGTCATTGATTCAGTATCTATACTTGAGCAAAGGTATTACAATAATCTAGACCAGCTAGCTCTGAAGAACAAAGGTCAGCTCCGGGTACAGTGCTTCGCGACATGGCCAGCCAGTGACCGTGATGTGTTGTCCATACCCAGTGCCTTTATGGAGCCCAGCCGGAGAAAAGACCATTCGTAATGTCATTTTATCATTCCCGAAAGCATCCTACAATAGGTCTCAAGTCTAAAGTCGAGTGAATGTTTGTGCAGCGCACATTATTCAATGCTTCACAACAGAACAGAACAGCACTCCTAGCAGAATCTCAGATGAACGCCCAACGCGTTCATAATATGCAGGTCGTATCGTTCCCCCTCCTTCATCAGCTTCCAACACGCAGTATATTTTCACTGCCCAATACTGCATACCAGAAAATGTTCCGTTGTGCTTTGGCTTCACTATCACGCTTCGCCTCGTCAGATTGTTGGGGCCCCTGAAGATCCGCGAGGAAGCGCCCAACAAAGGAGCCCATGAAAGGTTTGTTATATAAATTATAGATCATCTGTGACTCTGGACTCCTTTGTCCAGGTGGCTCAGTAGTTGCGAAGTAACGCAGTGCAAGGGCTAGAGGAAAGAGGCCTGAGGTGCCTTGCATAGCACCTGCAGCAGGTTCGTATAAAAGGTGTACCATGTGTGCGATTTTGCGTGCGTATATTCCCGGGTTCTCCATTCTTATCGGAGGGGCACCACCGTCTGGTGGTCCTGGTGACTTTGCAGATGATTGTCCGGGCGATGAGGCTGGGGTCGACACCGTAGCAGCAGACGAAGCCGGAGAGCTACCAAGGGATGGCACACTGTTGCTCCCAGGGCTCATGGCGGCAACAGAATGGGTCAAGGTCAGCCCCAGAGTACTATATAATATGAGACGAGCACCCCAGTAAACGGCTGAAATATATACGATCCCAAACTCAGTGTCGTCCTTGGGTACTGGCAGAGGAGAGCCGGCGAGCGTATAATCAAACTGATAGAGATCACTACCAGCTTCTTTTTCCCAGACGTCCAGGCACGATGAAATGTGCTTGCAATTCACCATGACAATCTGGCGGAGCTCGTCGGCACGATCTGGGTCCCGGCAGGCGCGCAGGTTGTCGTAGCTGACCAGCATGAATGGAATATCCTCCATGATATCCATCAGCTTGTCTTTGATCGACTTGGGTATGACGCGCCATGGGACGGACCGCCACTCAGGCGTGTGAAGCGGAGATTTCACGCGTCTTCCAATTGACAACATGACCTATGCAATGATTAGTTCCGCCGTGCAGAGTGAGAAAATGTTGAATTCGTACAATAAGAACCCGCCCATCAACATACAGCTGATGGGCTTGTCCGGATACAAAAGACTCGGGCCCTCGGGCCAAAAACAGAGCCAGCTGGCCCTCGATATGAGCGCGCCAGTCAGGAGCTTTTCCAAAGAATGTCTATAGGATATACAGTTAGATTCAACTCTGGTATAATGCCAACTTACTAGGCGGGATTGTCCGTACCTCGTAGAATTGTAATATTCTAGCAGCCACGATGACGCCGTCTTTTTTAGACCGGCTTGTATCTCTCAGTGCTTTGACCATTTCGCGGATAGCTTTATTGTAAGCCTCCAGGCCCTGGAGCGCGAGCTGGCTGTGCTGGGTAACTTGCTTCCTCCTGTCTTCCACTCCCATAAAGCCCACGCTCATTGCCAGGGCTGCATAGCGAATCGCCGGCTCTCTGTTGTAGTATTCCTCGACTGCCGACACCCATCCGTTGGTCGATATGTCCGAAGCCTTGGCCGACAGCAGGTGACCGTAAGGGAGGGCCGTGGAGATGAGCATGCCAAAGAAGAGCTCCTCTCTAGCCGAGCGAGCGAGCGAGTCGTGGAGCGCAACAGTGGTGGTGTTATTGATATTGGCCGTCTTGGTGGTATATATCACGCTCCATGGCCTCTGCTGGCCAGACGAGCTTTTCCCATGAGGCGGTTGTGGCATTGCCTTGCCGGCATCATCTCCATCCGGCGTGGTGTTGACCCAGACAAGGTCTCGCCCATAACCTCCGCATTGCAGGCCAGATCGTATGCATTGGTGGCACGATGGGACGTTCTTATCACACTATGAGACAGAGGGCCGTTAGCAACACAAATTCCGCTAACCCATGAAGATTGAGCATGAGCATGTAACGCGGGCAGGATCCCGCCGGAAGACGCCAGTCTATTCCGTGCCCCAATGATGAATCGTAATTGTGGATAATCACGGTGGCTACTTGGGGACGGATTAGCAGTAGGGCCAACGAGGTTGATGACTTACGCCCTTCTTTCGCCGCCGACAAGTGACGCAACCCTTGGATCTGCCAGGTACGCCCACCATCTTTATCGCTTCTGGCACTCGTGGGGAGACTGCCTAGAATAAAGATAATTGACGGCAGGGCAAAAATTCAGAACTCGGGCCCAGAAGGCTCAGTCACTTCTTTTTCTGTTCCCCCAGGCTCCGGTGAGCAACAGGCGCCTCCGAGAGCGCGGCCGGTACAAATCAACGTTAGGTGCTCTGCAGGTGGTATGTATGTCGACGCTGTACTCCGGTTTTCGTCTTCCGTTGGCCGCTGGTCAGATTCTTGGGTCAGATCTGGGCCAACAGCAGCTTTGACAGGATCCGGAGCGAGCTTAGATGCCAGCAACAGCGTACATGAGCTTTGTGCTCCTGTATGTGGGCTTATGTAGTATGGAGCTCCCTGTCTGGTGTAACCTCAGGGATCACTTGGCTGACTGTGCGTGTCCCCCCCGCTAGGCAAACGGCATATCCCCTGGGTGATGGCACGCTGGCAAATATAAAGCCTGCACCCTCAAGTGTAAAGTAAGGAGACGGAAAACCAAAGTTGCCAGCTATGATGTCGGACAATAATTTGGATGGCGATCCTGCCGAGGCAACATGTACATCTCACTTTGATTCCGCCCCGCGAGTCAGCCCCTCATCGAGTCGCTCTCTCGATCGCCGGCGAACAGTAACGATCGAGGATCTCGGGCAAGCCCTAATATTCTCCTCCCTTGGGACTTCGTCTCGGGTGCGTCCTATCGGAATCGTTTCGCTTACTGGGGTCAGATTGACCAGCTAATGGTGGTTTGAACGCGGTTGTCGCAAACACTGCAGGTTCAGGTTTCGCTGACCAAGGAAACCAGTCCTCCAACTGTCCTCTCCGACAAGCCTGCCGGAGATGGTCGCGGATAGATATAAGTCGAGCTCCTGTGGATCCCAAACTTTGGACTACGACTGGGCAGGGAATAGGCCAGCACGAGTAAGCATTAAAAAAGCCAAATGGCATCCTCGCAAGCATCGGCTCTGGGCCGGTTCAACCCACCACAAAAGGTGTCAGTCGCCAGATGGGGGCCAATCACTCACTGCTACCATATCGTCTCCGATGCAATGCCGCCGAGGCGGGCTGGATCCCCCCCTCTCTACACAAGCAGATATGGAGCACTGCCGACACGGTTGTTATAAGGGCCCGAAGAAAAGCCCTCGGCGCACATGGACTAATACCGTCGATGCATTAGCGGACTCCGTCTCTGCAAGCCACGCATCGCAGGTACTAGTAGCAGTATTAATATCGCGGGGATGCTACAGATGCCACGCGTGCGGCTTTCGGCTACGGACAGGTTGCGCGGACTACAAGTATGCCCTGTCTTGTGAACTTCTACACGAGATACCAAAAGTTCTCTGGTGTGTCTTGCCTTTGGAGGCTTGAAATTCCACGGGTCGGTTTTCCATCCATCCCCCGCGGAGCACATGCGTCCGAAGCTTGTCGAGCCAAGCTTCTGACTGGCCAGTTGCAGAGAGGGGTTGACTGAAGGATCCAAGACAAACCACTCGCGGCCTGGCACCGGATTTAGATGGTGCCACAAGGAATCTGAGTTGACTGCGGCTTCAACCTCATTTGTAGTAGTAAAGGGCCAGAGATTACCGGGATAACCACGTCAACAGCAGCCGTGGTTTGCCGATGTGGCTCAGGGCTTCGGGCTTGTTCCAAGTCGCTTACCTGCCACATGCTTGACTGCCGACTCTAGAGCAGCCGTGCATCATTCGCAAGCTATCCAGTTTGGTAGTTTAGTGGGCAACACTGATCGCAAGGCGATCCGGCGTAGTGCTGAAATAGCACATTAAACGTACGATTCTGGCTGTCCGTCTGCTGTCTTGACTCAGATAGTCGCATAGCTAGTGTAGGCACTTCTCAAACATGAACTTCTGCTATTTTGCCGAGAAGCTAGGCAAACCTCCTGCATGTGGACGAAACGGGCTGCACGCCTTCCCCCAATCTCGATAGACCCGTACAGAAGCCGCCAGTTTAGTCTTTGAGATTTAAATGACGGATATCTGGTAAGACCATCGAGGCCGAGTCAGTGGCGCTATAAGAGATCCACATGCTCCGTACACCATAACTAAGCAAGCTCGACACTGAGAATGTATCGCTTGGCGCAGAGTGTCTGTTCCACGCCATTGCCTCGTTTATTGAGTGTTGTCTACAAGAAGATGAAAAGTTGCCTATTCAAGAACCAGCCCGGGGTTGATATCCGCGGGTTGAGAGCAATTAAAGACCGGCAGATGCATTCGCCGCGTTCGGGAACCAGCGACGTTGTCAAAGCGTTCCAGATCGCAAAGGCGCTATACGAGACCACTAGAAGAGTGCCTAGTAGATAAATAAATCTCGCAAATGTGAAACCTTGGAAGAGAGTGAAGTGCCAACTTTGACAGCCTTGGCGGGACATGGTCGCTGGTTGCTACTGGGATTTGACAAACGCAGGGGTACCTGCTCAGTCTCTTACTCTGGAATTGTTGCTCCGGTCTCCGAAAAGCTGGAGAAACAACCACATCAAAGACACTTTAGAACCTTGATGGGCCTTGGTAGCTTCACCAGTACACAGAAAGGAGATGAGATGCAGTAACCTTTAGTACCGAATACAGTGCGAAACCTTTACAACTTTCTAACAACCACTGGGATCTCTACTCTACTGACCTTAAAACACTCGGCTCTCGCCACCTTATTACCTAGTACCTACCTAGTACTAAGTACTCCGTAGTTTGCTGCAAAGTGTAGGGTAGAAAATAAGCGTCAAAGGAGGTTGACCTCTGATCTCCTGACATCGGAGTTCTGAGTACCCATTTTGCGGGCTCCGCTTCTATGGGGCCAGAAGTAGCAGTTCGAATTAATGACAGGTGTCTGGGTACTGTTCTAGAAGCTGGTTTGTCGAGGGACTAGATCGGCCTCTGGGAAAATAATTTTCCGACATCAGGAAAGGCCGAAACTTCGAGAGGCGATGCAGTGCATTTTGGCCACAGCTGCTGCTTCTCAGGCCCAAAACACCGTACGCGTTTATTCTTGCATTGCTTTGCTGCAGAAAATCGTTTGTATCAGCTGCCAAAATGTCCTGGAGGAGTCAAGGAATCACGGGCTCGAACAACATCCCGCTCGGGAAGTCGCGACGCTTTGGGGGTGATGAAGAAGAAGATGGTGTCGAGGAACGCGAGCTCAAACGTGGCCGCGATCCCGAACCACGCAGCGAAGCCGATGGCCCTCGTCGCCGAAAGAAGCGCAATCGATGGGGTGACGCGTCTGAGAACAAGGCCGCCGGTCTTATGGGGCTCCCGACCGCTATTCTCTCATCCATGACGAGCGAGCAGCTGGAAGCCTACACTCTTCACCTCCGTATCGAGGAGATCAGCCAGAAACTTCGCATCGACGATGTTGTCCCAGCAGATGGCGACCGGTATGTTCCCAGTCCACGATGAGAAGAAGAAGATTTGATGCTGACGCTGAACCCATTACAGATCCCCTTCACCACCTCCCCAGTACGATAACCATGGCCGACGTATTAATACTCGAGAATACCGTTATCGCAAGCGCCTTGAGGATGAACGCCACAAACTGGTTGAAAAGGCCATGAAAACCATTCCTAACTACCACCCGCCGCAGGACTACCGCAGGCCAACCAAGACCCAGGAGAAAGTCTACGTGCCTGTTAACGACTACCCGGAGATTAACTTCAGTATGATTGCTAACCCTTTAACCCTAACCACTAACTCCCCCTGTTCTTTCCTTCAACTTGGAGTACAACCGGACTCTCGTTACTACGCCGATATGCGGTGTTTTAAGAGGCTCTGGTTTCTTCCGTCGAATGATTGTGCCTATCTAATCCTAAAGTCTTCGATTTTCTTCTTTTCAAGTTTAGTTACTAACACATAGCTCTCCCCCAAAGTTGGTTTACTTATCGGACCCCGTGGTAATACACTAAAGAAGATGGAGAATGACTCTGGAGCCAAGATTGCCATCCGTGGCAAGGGCTCCGTCAAAGAGGGCAAGGGTCGCTCTGACGCAGCTCACTCCAGTAACCAGGAGGAAGATCTCCACTGTTTGATCATGGCAGATACCGAAGAAAAAGTCAACAAGGCGAAGCAGCTCATCCACAACGTCATTGAAACTGTGAGTCTCTCCCCTGTCCTCTGGATTCGATGTTGGTAGTCCTGATGCTGAGACCCTTTTGCAGGCAGCTTCGATTCCTGAAGGCCAAAACGAGCTCAAGCGTAACCAGCTTCGAGAACTTGCGGCGCTCAACGGAACCCTTCGAGACGACGAGAACCAAGCCTGTCAGAACTGTGGTAAGATTGGACATCGTAAATACGACTGTCCTGAGCGACAGAACTATACGGCCAGCATCATTTGTCGTGTCTGTGGTAATGCCGGCCATATGGCTAGGGATTGTCCAGACCGCCAGAGAGGTGCTAATTGGCGTAATGATGCGGGTGGTCGCCCTGCAGGTAGGATCGGGGGCGGCGATGCCGTTGACCGTGAAATGGAGGTATGTAATCTTTTTCTGCTCCTATATCATGCCCTCAGCTTTCACCCAAAAAAAATGGCATTGGCACTAACACCTCATTGCAGCAACTTATGCAGGAACTTGGCGGCGGCTCCGGAGCTGCCCCCGCGCAGATCGAGGCCGGCCCAAGCAGCGGCAACAACTACAACGGGAACAGCGAAGCGAAGCCCTGGCAGCGAGGACCTACCGGAGGACCTGCACCTTGGAGATCCCGCAACCAAGACTCTAACGAGGGAGGCAGTGGAGGAAGCTCTGCGGCTCCTTGGGCCCGTGACCGTAATCGTGGTCATGATCACAGCAATGGCAACAGCCACGGTGGTGAAAACGGCTACTATGGACAGAACTATGGATCATCTTCCTCCGGAGGAGCGGCTCCTTGGCATCAGCAGGCTCAGCAAGCAGCGTCACAGCACCAAGCTCCTGGAATGGGTGGGTATTCCAACTATGCTGCGTATGGCGGCTACGGCGCTGCGCCTGGCATGGGCGCGCCTCCAGGTCTCCCTCAGGCTGGTGCAGCCGGTTTATCTGCTCCTCCAGGTCTAGGCCCTCTCAATGCTCTCATCCAGCAATACGGAGGATCAGCGCCGCCTCCTCCTCCACCGCCCTCAGGAGATGCCCCTCCTCCACCCCCAAGCGATCAGCCTCCCCCGCCTCCTCCCCCTGGCGCGTAATCCTTGGACACGTAGCCTGGGCCAGTCGCCTTTGCTCAATTATACTCAACAGACTGTAACAGGGAACAAAGTAATATTGAAACCTCACTCACAGATCTCAACGGACCGTGTTCAATTCGGTTTTCACAAAAGAAAGAAAGGGAGGTATTTGTTTGGTCCGAAGCTCAGGATTTCATATAACGTCATCTCCAGGCTGTATGGCTTCGTAGTAGGCCTCCTTCATATTTGTTCGTTGGGAAAGCAGACTAATCGCACAGGCCCTTCATTTTTACTTATTTCTGCAACTTTGCTCTATAAATGTATCAAGTGTAGCTGTATGGAATATTGTGCTGTTTAATTAGTAGCGATACAACCCGATTAGGGCTGGTGTAGGCCTCACGAGCACAAAGTGATGACTGATTCGTACGTGAAAGAATGTTATGCACGAGGCTGTGATGTATGTTCTTCCCATCCGGGCATGTTGCATCCATTGCCAACGCGAGAACCATGTCATGTCCGCTCAGAGTGCCGCCTAGTACGGAATGTCGTGGTGTTGCATCGATCTTTCTCCTGCCTCTCGTTCAAGTATTCTTATGGCAAGTGAAAGCATCGTGCCAGAGCTGAACAGTCGGCTACTACGTGTATGTATCCGTATCATCCTACATCTGCTTCTTGTTGGAAATATCTATATACACATACTGCCTTTATGGTAATACTAAGGCATTATGAGAAGCTACACAATCCTTGCAGCATACCAGTGCTCTCGAATTTCTTCTGCTTTTCACGTGGATCAAGAGTCTCTTTTCTTCCTTTTCTATTGATTCCCAGCTTCTGCATCAAGGGGAGTGAAGATTCACTGGCATTTCAGGCTTTCCAGGTGACGCATATCTATTATCGAACCAGAGCAAAACATGCGGTAATCGTATCGGACAAGGTCGATAACTACGACGCATTCTTCACTAAAATTACTATTCATCAGCGATCGTAGACACTGCTGGCTTCCGGGCGCCACATAAGAGAGCTCCTAACTATATCGCAGACAAAAAAAAGATACAGAAACCCCGATGGAGGGGGAGCGTTTAGAGCTGCAACATCAATGTCGGCGGCAATCGAGCTCCTCGGAGCGTTAGGTATCTGTCGTGCGCAGCGTCAAGCCCCGGAGAATTGAAATGCTGAAGATGGCCAACGGGTAGACAACGAAGTGTAAGATCAACTCGATGAAGATATGGACCAGTTGCCTCTGCAAGTTAACTAGAGCTGGAATATGACATCATCTAGTGAGTTGTCGTAGATGGAAGTAGAAAGATTTGTTGCGGCTCCTGCTACATTCCTATACCTGACGCGAACCTTGTGAGATAGCTAAGTAATGCTTTGGGCAGCGGTTGATCAAGAGGCTTTGTTTCTACTTCATTACTGCCATGAGCTGATTCCGCTTGACCATGACCACCCCAATCTCTGTAAAGGAATAGTCGACAAATATCGAAGAAAGCAAACGAAACGAGAGGGGCGAGGTTGGGTTTTCCTACTTTGGGGGAAAATGCAGAGCATTCATAATACCACAGCTTGTTACCAAAACGAGGTAAAATGACTAGAATGCTTCTTGCAGAAAATGTTTCCACCGGGGAGATCGTGACAAGGAATAAGACAAAGTGAGCGAAAGGATGAAATCCCCGGCCATGGCAATTGGCTATCAGCGATGCTGGTCTTGTGGGAGGCCTGCCGGGCTCAAATTTGGTTGCAATCTCTTGAGTAAGTCTCATTGCTTCTAACAAACTCCTGTACCAGGGCTAAATACATGAATAACTATTCAATGGCTCTTCCTTTTACTAACTTCTATGTACTCTCAGCTTGTCTGTATGGCATCGAATCCTGCTACGTCTATGGCACTTGCTGGAGACCCTGCTCCTGCATGTTACTCAATGTATTTCGTCTTCTGGGCCTGCAGGACGCCACTATGGATAGACTAGAGCGGCATAATTTCGACATTGCACTGCCGCAAAATCTCTCTCCTCTAGTTGGAGGCCTACAGACCCCCTACGAGAAATAACTAGAGCTTGAGCCAACCGAGAGAGGATATAACGTGAAAGGAGACAGCTGGCACAGGTGGAACACCACATGGCCGAAGCGAATCACATCAGGAACGGGCTTCGATCAATGGGTTTAACCCTCTGATAGAATCCCTTACGAGCATGAGCGGTGGCTTTACCGCCGAGCTGACTTCTTTGCCTGTGACAATTGCCCCGCAGGATCATCTGGTTTCACTCGGGTGCGTGTACTGTTTGATTCAGTTGTATTAAACGATGCAAGGGCAATATGGAAGATGGAACCCTGGGAAACTGAGTGCGGGGGCTGGTCGATTAGGCTTTCCGCAAGGCATCTGGAAGCGTTTGTTTAGTATTTGGGAAAAGAAGAGTGTATGGATAGTTTGAGCTATCTACTGGCATGGAGTATACAACAGTACTATCCATCTCTCCTATGTGGTGCTGTGAATTACAATACATGGCACTTTTGTCAAGCTTGGCAAACGCAAGCCGGAGTACCGTATTGATCATTGGCCTCTACTGGCATTGTTTATATGAGATACAGCAAGTCTTTTCAGCTGGAAAAGCAGGTCATGAGGATTTCAAGGATTATTCTCGTCTGTTATTCCCGAGCGGTAGAATTAGCAGGCAGCTACGGAATCCAATCCCGTCTGTGCTTCGTACTCCGTTCTACATGTGGTGTTCTTGGAGGCCTCAAACATCACCCTACCTGCAAAACGGTAAATTACATTGCTACCGGAAATCTCATAGCCTGTGGTTACAGTCGAAGGGCTGTTTGTCCAATCAATTATGCACATTCCACACGTTGCACGGACTGCATGCATGAAAGTGCGAGGGCTCGAGTCAACAGAATCCGCAGTGGCGGCAACAGCACAGCAAGTTTGCTTCGCCGCCTTTGGTGGTTTGGGAATCGAGTCAAATCCATCCACAATACCACGAGTAATGGACGCGCTCTGTGCTGCGTCTACAAGCTGTTGAAAAGCAGAAGGATGGATGGCATCACATCACCCTCTGCGTTTTCGGCAGGACCCCGAAATGCCCGACTAGGGCTACAGCAACATTCCGAGACCGTTTGATGTTTGATTTCTGGTTGGCTAGCGGCAGGGACATGGGCTTGGCTGGGCTGGGCTCGGCAAGCTCGGCAGGGCGCCAGGCCGCCTGGCATTAGCCTGGTTGAACAGCCTGGCTGGCTTTAGCGCTACTACTCAATATTAGTAGAAGCTCGATGGCGGATTCGGGACATGGAGAGGGCCATTATGGGGTGCCCTGTACGGAGCAGTGCTGGTATTCCCACAGGCACCGCGGTGATGATCTTTGCTTGAGCTGGCGCCATGGTCCCGGTTCATCCGCCGGCGAGTTTGGAGGTGCTCCCTGGAGCTGGAGCAGGGTCACGCAAGCAGAGGCCGTTGTCGTCCCTGGCGATTCATGTGAGCCCGGAAAGGCCTGATGACGGCAAACCGCAGCCCGCGGAACAGCACCTGTACATGGCGCTGCTGCTACTACTTGTACGGGCGGAGCACTAGTCGTAGCGCAAGCCTTGGAGACACAGCCATGTGGTCAGCCGAGCCTTGGGCGGGCGGTGTGGTTCTTTTCCATTGTGTTATTTGCTGGCTCAGCCTCGGTTGGGTATGGTGGTTGGATTTGTCTCGTCTGGTTGGCTTGCGATTCTTGCTTGGCGGCAGTGGATGGACGCAGATAGAGATGCAGAGTGGAGGAGGAAACAAAGCAGCGGTGTCAGGAATGTAGACATGAGGAGACTCTGACTCTGACTCTGACTCTGACTGATTGAGAATTGTCTCATGTGTTGGGAATCTCGAGAAAGCGTTCTGGTCGGTCGTAGGGAGGGAGAAACAGATATCCCGGGTCATGCCTCTAATTGGAGGTAGTACTTTGCGCCTGTACCTTCTTTCCTCCCTCCTAAGCCATCACGTCTTCACCAAAGGCACCAGACGCGACAACTTCAATCTTTTCAACCTGACTATATCGCGACGACGGACAATAGGTACGGAGATTCGGCTCGATGTGTCAAAATTTCCTAAATGTCAAATGGCCCTCGAATCGGCGACCCTCTTGGGCAGCAAACGGGCGACGGCTCCGGAGCTAAAGGTGGCGCTTCAGCCCACAGATTCCACACGCCTCTGCAGGGGTTTCGATGCCCTTTCAGGCAATGGGCACGGGCCGAAGGGGGTGAAACACCAAAACTGCTCAGTTGACGCTGTGGCTTTCTCTGCTTCCCTACTCGTGGATCGGTGCGTCCCCTAGCACACAGTGCAGCGTTGTGTTGGCTGCCTGTCTAACAGCAGCGTGCTCATGCAGATCTTGGCCGCACCACGGTACTATCGGGCGGCTGGCTACTGGTCCCTTGGGAAGCGATGAAGCCGCCTGAAGAAGGTTATCTATCTTTAACACTGATTATGAAGCGCCCATACATACGAGGGGCACCAGAACTGGACGCTAACACGCTGCCAGATAGCTTAAATCTACTCCGTACTCAGGCCACAAATAAGCAAGCAAGCTCCGTCATTTCGGGCAAGGCGCAGGATGCTATACCTATACTATTGCCGTGAGGAATCATCCATGGTGGGCAAAGGAGAGAAAAAAGAGCCGATAAGCAAACGGGCAATAGTTCTGCTATAGCTCATACGCTCATACGAAGTACCCCCCGCATACGGCTTCGCGCCCTTGTGCTCCTGTGACACTGCCTCGCTCCTTCGATGGGACCTCATGCCGTCTCCCTCAAAGGGTCTCAGTTTCGTCACAGCGTCACAGTGTGAGGGCCGCCAAGCGTGCTAAAAGCGAAGCGGTTGGTCCCTTGGCAGCCTCTTGGTACGGCGGTTCCATTGGCGGCTGGCAGGCGACACAAATTTCAGATGCATGCCTCTGTTGGCGGCCGCCCACAAGCTAATTTCCCTTGACATGTGTGTTTGCTTGGCTCAGTCATGGGAGGAGGACAAAGGTGGACAATGAGCCGGAGATGATGGCGCCGGAGAGGCACGGGAAAATAAGCGCCAGTCGGACTTTTTTTCTCTCCAAACGCCCATTTTCGATTGCTTGGCCTGCCTGGTAACGCTGCCAGCCGGGCAGTGCTCCGTACAGTCGCTCGCCTCTTGGGCGTGCTCTAGCTGATGCACAGCGATGGGCCCTGTCGCGGATCTGCTTGCTCCTCGGATCCGCACGATGCACGGAGGGTGCTGCCAAAAGTGAGATGATCTAGCGGAGAGCGACTAGCACGTTGTGGAGGGCGGCCATGAACATCGACTAAGCCACCACATCGGGTTCGTCGAAAGGGCTGGTAAGAAAGTACCAATAATACCTGGTACCTTTCTTGAAAGAAATAAATCTCCGTGGCTCCCTCGTGCGTGCTCTTCGTCTGGTGTTGCTTTTTCTCGGCGTCCATGCCGCCAAGTGGTCTAAGCTGAAGCTTTTCATCTTGGCCTTTCGTCTCTTTTTTATTTGGCTCATTTCTCGTATAACCCTCCCTCTCGTCCTCCGAACGAGCCATTTGCTTCTTTTCAGGTTTTCTTCAGGCTCTAGTGTTTCTGGGCCTCTTCTGCTCTCCTCTTTTGGGCTTCAACCACAACACTCACATTGCTTGGTCTCCTAAGCCTTGCTTTCAAAGTTAGCCATGAGCCGTCATTTGGCGGTTCTGCTCGCTGCGGCGTCATTATTGGCGCCCACTGGGGCCTCTGCAGGTACGGATTCAGTTAGAACTACCACCAATCCCACCACCACGCCAATTTAAAGTCAAGGGCACGACTTTAATCCCTTTCCCTCTATACATTCTCAGGGTCTCGGTTGTTGCAAATTTGGATCCAAGGAGACGATAAATGCTCTTGCTCCATTCGAGACGCCAAGATGAAGAAATTTTTACATGAAAATGCTTGATGAATAAAGTGAAACTGACATCACATTCTTCTCCTCTCCAGTGCCTCCGAATGATATTCGGTATCGTGATTTCGACGAATTTCCTCGTTCTCTCCAAGGCCGAGCCACAGATCAGTCACCCAAGGGCTATGCCCCGTCCGCCGTCGATTGCCCCAGCGATCGTCCTGAGATTCGTCTTGGCTCTGAACTGAGTCCCCAGGAGAAGGAATGGCTGCCCCGGAGACGTAATGAGACCATAGCACCCATCCGTGATTTTCTAAAACGTGTCGCCATCCCCGGCTTTAATAGCGACAGATATCTGGCCAATGTTGAGAGGGACAAGACGGCTTTGCCCAACATCGGCCTGGCCGTGTCTGGTGGTGGCTACCGTGCCATGTTGAACGGAGCTGGTGCCATTGCCGCATGGGATTCTCGATCACCTGGTAGCAACGCCACGGGTAATCTGGGTGGCTTGCTGCAGAGCGCCACATATATCTCTGGCCTCTCTGGAGGTGGCTGGCTAGTTGGTAGCATCTTCACAAACAACTTCACCACCATTCAGGCTGCAGTCAACTCGGGCACCATCTGGCAGGTACAAGACTCAATTCTCGAGGGTAGGTCAAGATCAAGACAGCTCGGAATGAAATTGCAAACCTGACGGTGAATTTAGGGCCCGAACAGTATAGCGTGGTGAGCTACTATAATGAAATCTTTGACGATGTCGACGACAAGGACGATGCGGGCTTCGATCGCTCCATCACCGATTACTGGGGCCGAATGCTCTCTTACCAGCTTGTGAACGCGGAAAACGGTGGCCCCGGCTTCACATTCTCTTCCATTGCCGATGACCCTGATTTCAAAAACGCAAAGACGCCTCTCCCTTTCCTTGTCGCGGATGGTCGCGCCCCAGGTCAAGTCATCATCTCCAATAACTCTACCGTCTTCGACTTCAACCCCTGGGAGATGGGCTCGTCCGACCCAACCCTCAACGGCTACGTGCCGCTAAAGTACGTCGGCTCCAAGTTTAACAAGGGCGTGCTGCCCAGGAATGAGTCTTGCATTGTTGGCTTCGACAACGCCGGCTATATCATGGGCACTTCCAGCACTCTCTTCAACCAGATCGTACTATACCTTCAAGACGACAAGAGCCAATACGTGCCCAAAGGCGTCCCGGACTTTGTCATCAAAATTCTCGCTGGCATCTTGACTGTACTTGGTAACGACAACAACGACATTGCCGACTGGACACCCAACCCCTTCAAGGGATGGAACCCCGACAATAACCCAAGCGCCAACAGCGACCGATTGACGCTGGTCGACGGTGGTGAGGATCTGCAGAACATCCCCTACCACCCTCATCTCCTCCAGGAGCGCAAGGTCGATGTCGTCTTCTCCGTCGACTCCTCGGCCGATACTGACAACGCGTGGCCCGACGGTGCCTCGCCCATTGCCACCTACGAGCGTGCAATGGACAAGATCTCCAACGGCACCGGATTCCCCTACGTGCCTGGCAAGAACACGTTTCTCAACCTCGGCTTCAACACCAAGCCCGTCTTCTTCGGCTGCAACTCCACCAACGTGACGAGCGAGTCGCCTTTGATCGTCTATCTGCCCAACTACCCGTACCAGTTCCACTCCAACATCTCAACGTTCCAGATGACAACTGAGACGGATGAGCGTGCTGCCATCATCACCAACGGCTGGGATGTTGTCACCCAGGCCAACTCTACGCGCGACTCCAACTGGCCTGTGTGTGTTGGCTGCGCCATGCTGTCCCGCAGCTTCGAGCGCACTAGGACTCCCGTGCCAGACGCCTGCAACAAGTGCTTCCAGCAGTACTGCTGGAACGGTACTCTCGCAGAGCAAGCGCCAGGAGAGTACAACCCTTCATTCTTTAGCACGCCCATCAAGATTGACAGCATGGGCGCGAGGTCCACCGGCAGTGCGACCTTGATGACGATGTTGGCGGCCGTTGCGTGTGCCGTTCTACTCATGTAGAGCAGGGCTCTATAGCTGAGTGTGAATATTTGTTTCTGGATGGATAGAAGAAAAAGGGAAATGTAATGCCCATATATCCCCTCATAGCGAATGCGTGTATAGAATCATGCCAACTTTTCCTTTTTTGTCCAAGATATTTCTTGATTGCGGTCGGATTACGGGGGTAGCACTTTTTATGATATCTAAAATACCATCTTATTACTTCACCCACTCTCATTCAGCCTTTTTCATCTTGGCTAGCAGCAGTCGTAACTTGATTGTTATATGCCTGCTCTCATCTAGCAATTGAGGATATTACACTTCAACTACTAAAGACGGAGCATGCCGTTTATGTTGCAATTGTTGTATTGTTTTAGTTGACACCAGAGCATTGCACACTTGTAGTATCTTTATATAGTCATAATCAAGTTAAATCAATTGGCATACTTTTTGCGGCTCCTATGCAAAGCTGGTATATAAAACAAAAAATCATCTACAGATATATTTGCTCCCCCAAATCTCCTGTCCCCGTTCAAGCAAGAACAACATCCTTTCCAGTCTTGGCGCTCTCCAAAACGCCCTCGATGATCCTCAGCACATCCCTAGCCTGCTCAGCCTTGACGGGGACATCCTCAGCCTTGCCGCTCTGCAGCGCCTTGGCAAACTCGCTGTAGAAGGCGCGGTACGTCTCGGGCTCGAGCTGGGGCACGGGCACCTGGCTGGACTTGCCGGTGGCCTCGTCGACGGCGGTCAGCGTGCTGTTGTCGGTGCTCTCGACTCCGTAGCCTGCATCGGTGGGCTTTCCGCCGGCCTTGAGCTGGTCCTCCTGGGGGTCGAGGTGGAACTTGCGGAAGCTGCCCTTGGTGCCGCGGATCCAGTAGCGCAGCTGGTCGACCTCGGCGCTGAGGGCGCTGATGTTGACGTTGACAAGCAGGCCGTTGGAGTAGGTCAGCTGCGCGGAGACGGCGTCGGGGGTCTCGAACTCGGGTCGGCCCTCGCGCTGGTTGAGGAGGCGGCCGTGGACCGACTGGGGGAGGCCGAAGAGCACGTAGGCCTGGTCGATCAGGTGGGTGCCGAGATCAAACAGGGCGCTGCCGCCGCGAGAGATGCCCAGCTGGCCCTTCCAGTTCGTCGGGGCGTCGGCGCGGTACCGGTCGAAGTGGGTGTTGTACTCGAGGACGCGGCCGAGGGCGCCCTTCTCGATGAGGTGCTTGGCCAGCAGGAAGTCGGCATCCCACCGCCTGTTCTGGTACACGCAGATGAGCTTGCCACTCTTCTTGGAGATGTCTGCCAGCTTCTGGGCCTCGGCGGAGGTGGGCACGAAGGGCTTCTCCGTCAGGACATGCTTGCCCGCCTCGAGCGCCTTCTTGGTGAGGTCGAAGTGGTTGTCGGGGGGAGTAGTGACGATGATGACATCGACCTCGGCGTCGGCAATCAGGTCGTCGGAAGAGGTGTAGTGCTTGAGATCGGGGTAGTCGGCGGGAGCAGAGTCATCGGACTTGGGCGAGCGCTGGACGATGGAGTGCAGCTTGAGGCCGGGGGTTGTGATGATAAAGGGGATGTGGAAGACCTTGGCGGAGAGGCTGTTGGGGGTTATTTTGTTAGTTGCCGCGATTGACAATTTGGATTGGTTGACTGGTTGTTGGCATTGACTTACCCATAACCCACGACGCCGACGTTGAAGGTCTTGCTGGCCATGTTGTTTGCTGTGAGAGGATTGAGCTTGTAAAGTTGTTAAAGGGAAGACGGTATAATTGGCGACGGTAGATTGAGATGTATGGACTAGAAATTCAAAAGAAGCCTAGGAAGGAAGTAATGATTATATTTATATTCTGACAATTTGCCCTCTGAAGCTAAACTCCCGTCATCCAATTGTCATTATTAATGCATTATCCAAATTCGCCATTCAACAAACTTCGTGCTCTATCAAGGTTGCAACTGCTAGCAACAATCGACCGAGTCAAAATCGCCAGCTCCTGAGGCCCTTTGCGAAAAAGAGGCAACTCTGGCCGCACTGAGGCTTTTGCTCCAGCGCAGGCAAGTCCATCCGTGACCCCTCAGGACCCCTCCTAATTACCCCACCTGCCCACTTAGCATGAGTCGTGGCAACATGACGTCTTTGTGTTGAAAAATGGGGATCGGTTCCCGGTAGGGCTAGCGGTGGGTTTGGGTGCCATAAGCATACGACAGATGGTTATCCGACAGGTTGTTCTGGAATGGAGAAATCAAGGGGGTTTGTCGGAGTAATTATAGTTTCGGGGCAATTGCTGCTGGTTATCAGCTAACAGCAGAAGCCAAGGCATAAGTGGAGATGAACCTATCTGTCAGTAGCGCAGCAAGTGAGCTCTATTCAACCAACAATCAGGTACAGTAGTAGCCAGGAACATAATCTAACAAGTCATCCAAGTCTAGCTGGAAACTCCTTGACTGGAAATTCTATACAGTCCAATGTACTCCTGTATGTAACAATTTAGGAAGTCGTTCCTACAAAGACAACTAAAACAGCCGCATACGTGGCAGTAGAGACCATCGTGTCCGTATTGGATGCTCTGAGTACAAGTGACAGCACCACTGCAAACAGCAACACAGCTACTGAAACAGTAACTAGACTCTTGGTTAGTGTGACTTCTGGAAGCCTCATGATGAGCATCGGCACTACGAGTGCTGCACCGCCGATAAATGCAACGATAAAGCGCGCTAGCTTGTCCACAAATGGTGAGACCTCTGTAGGTGGCTGGCCTTCTAGAAACTCGGGCGTTCGACGCTTTATTTCGCGCTTTGTGTATGTGAGAGACTTGGGTAGAATGGCCTTTAGGATGTCACGGAGCGGGTCGCTGGCCAGCATGGAGGTGTCCGGAAGGCGACGGTAGGTCCCCGGGTCCTCGGAGAGGTTACCCACTTCTGCGAATGCTTGCTCAATGTCAAGGCGTTGATTTCTTGCCTGAGAGCCTGTGATGGGGACCATTTTATTCAAGTACTCATAGTCTCGGATGGCGTTCGCTACCACAACATTCAGTTTGCCGATACAGCACAACGTCGCATCGAGTTCTTACTATAGTCATGAAGAAGTCTAGTCAACTCTTCGCTCTTGGCTTTTGGTAACTGCTTGGTGTCCCAAGCCGATTTCTTAAATTGCGCGAGTTCAATTTGTAACTGTATAATGTTGAGCCTTTGCAGACCCCGAAACATGATAAAATGAGGCTCTCCGGTGCCCGTATTTAAAGTATACTGGAATAGGCGTTGCTCATAGTTCATGTCCCCAGAGATGATACCATCGGTCTTTAATGAGGCCATTTTCGCAGAGTGGGCAACAAGCGAACTTGGTTGCCTTCTGAAAAGTGAAGACAGATAAACTTGTGATAAGGCTACCTATGAAAGTAGTTCTTGGAATCCTGAAAACGTCATTTTGAAGGCCGCTGAAAATATTGGCTGCAGTACTTTGAATAGACTAATTAGGCTGAATAACCAAGTCTTCGCTATTTTTTCCTTGCTTCTTCGAGCTCTCTATGCCAGGTATAGAGTAGTTATACGTAGGTATGTGTAGGCGCGCCATTATAGGATCTACAGCCCCATTTTCTTTCTAGTGCTGACCTTGTTGTTGCCTAGAAATAAGGTTGTGCTTCTTGTAAATAAAAGAGAAAATGCAACAACACCCAATCAGAGCCTAAAAATTAATTATACGTGAGATAATTACCCGCAGGCTTCACCTATCTGCGTTACTTACAGCAAGTTCAAATTAATGCAACATAGGGTGCGATAAGCAAGTAAACTTAATAGTCCTTTACACGTTCAAAGCTGACACCAACCTGTTATCCTACACATCTATTAGGCAACACTCTTACATTGAGACAAGAGACTTGAGATGCGCAATACCTTTACCTCAGCAACTAGGTGTTCAAATCTACTTCAGTTCTTGAAGAGCTTCTTTTCCAGTAAACAATTTTTTTCACTTATTCATTATCAACCTATCGCGTGTCTCGATGTCGAAACCTGGGCGACCGTTTTTACAGGTGAGCGGATCTACAGAGTCAATCGGTGCCTTGGACATATTAGCGCAGATCAAGGCCGATTTCAACGAAAGCCGTTCTATCCTCGTCGAGACAACACGGGCCAGAACGTCTTTCTTCTCCTCGCTTACCGGAAATCGCTCCAAGGTTAATGGGGGCGCTAAAGACTTAGAGGAGATACTTTCCGATATAATAGCCAAGTTGAATCAGTTCACACCTCGGACAGATATACCTCTTGAAAGTTTGACCAAGAGTTAGTGTTGTATTACCCCAAGCAAGGTTGCGTTGCATGCTAATGCGAGAGGCACAAACGCAAAGCTCTCATCTCTATGAGACAGATTGAAAAGAAGCTTCGCGATAACATAATTGATGAACTCAAGGCTGGAATGATTGATAAGAAACATAAAGTAGATTACGAAACGCTATCCAAGCATGCTACGGCGATTTGTAGTGAAGCGATGGAGATTTATAACACTCTATGAGGACTAATGGATTGGATAGATGGAAGCACTTAAAGATCCTTAGACTAAGGTTCATTGAAGTTGACTCTGTCAGAGGTGATACAACCACATATATTCTCGTGGGGATCAGTGATGCCTCCGGAATACTAACGCAGAACAACGTCTTTTACATAATCTGGAACATAAATTCCATTTATTCATGACTCCTATGCAAGCTCACCCTACTAGTCCATCTATCCAGGGAAATCAGGACTACCTATCATAAAATCTATGCCTGGCCCTACACACGTACCCCAAGCACATCTTCACGATTCTATTTGGCGTGCTCTTTAGGCGCATTGGTGCACAACAGATAATCGCAGGCTTTTATGCTATGCGTACCTCTAACTAAGAAGCAGTGACTATGATAGTGTCTGCAGGAATCAACGTCCAGTGCTGCCCAGTGTAATCGCCACCGGCCAGATGGGCCACAAGAGTGTCCGAGTATACATCCAAATGCGCATTGGGCCCCGTGAAGTTATTGCTCAGGCGGTATGGATAGGCCGGGTTTGTACGCCAGTCATCGAATCTCCAAAATTGGCCCGAGTAGGATCCCGTGTTGGTCAAATGGAGTTTGGTGCTCTGTACTCCACTATCATTGATCACGTCAAGTGACTGCTTCACACCGTTGACAATGGTGTGGAGGCGGTAGTAGTTGGTCGTGTGTGTTGGGGTCAGGAACCAGTAGCCGCCAGGACCAGCACTACCTGTGTCGACCATAGACAAGGAGTTGCCGTTTGCCGATAGAGCAAGTATTTTGGCTGCAGCTGTGAAGCTGTTTTTAAGGACGTAGATTTTGCTAGTGTTTATTGTCGACATCTTGAAGTTGCTTATACCAATATGTTTCTATGAAATAGCAAATCTCAAATTGGACACCACAATTTTCCATTATCATCAGACGGTCTTTATAGTTGAGAGCAGACCGCTACAAAGTGCGACATGTTTAACCTTGGTCTGAGTGGCTGCTTGGACATGTCATGTGAGTAACGCCCAAGGCATATTGTGCGAATAGTAGTATTATGCTTCTGCAAAGCTAGCGCTTGTCTCACAGCTTGGCACGAAGATGGGCAACTTTATCGACTTCCTTGCAGCTACCGTCACTGCTTGTCAGGCCAGCCTCACTGCCCTACTGGCTGGTTTTACGAAGCTTGAAGCATGCGTTGGCAAAGGAAGGCAGGGAGGCTGTGTCCGTGTTCTAGACCGCTAGGAAACCTGCCACTTCCCGTGGTGTACAAGAAATAGAGCTCTCTGGAGCGTGTCCCCAAAACGTGACGATGGGATGTTCATATCTTGTATGAAGCCTCTATTCTAAGCAAGTTGTTAGAAAAAGCCGTGTGCACTATTGCTATACCTGGTACCTCTCCAATGCCGCGAAATTTCCTGGAAGGCCATTATCAATAGACAGCTTTGTAGATGGTGTCGTCCAACCACCGCCACCAGTGATGAAATACCATCAAGCCCTCATCAGCCCGCATAAGCGCTCTACACAGTTTCTAGGTAGTCGAATGGGCGCCCCTCAAGCACGGCAGAGGCTATGCAGAATCCTCTACCCTAACGGAACTGCCGAAATGCTTGCAACATCATGTGTGCCGCGCGATGGTGAATTTGACTTGTGCATCTCTAATTTGCATAATGCGCATAGTCAGACTAACGCGCTGAATGTCAAATGCTGAATAGATTGTTGGAAGCTGAACTTATTGTGTGATAACGTGTAAGATCGTTCAGCATTTATCCACTGCTAAGCTTTGCGACCGAAGGTAATTAGTACAATGGAGCGTCAGAATGCGGATATAAAGGGTCCTGCATATCTATATAGAATGCAGAAGTGATTTTTTTTTTTTTTGGAAGCGCCTCGTATTAATGCTCGTTAATCACAAGTCAATAAATTATGCCAAAGACCAACTGGACAGCTTTGTAACACTGATATCGTGGATGTCTGGGCGATTGTAGCTCGGTAATCTCTGTATTGCGGCTCAAGTGAGGCTTCTTCCGGTAGCTGATCCCATCCATGCGGTAATGAGGCTTTAGAGGTTCTTGCAACTTTGGCAGGAAATTCCATAATGGCTAGGCTCTCTTGAAACCTTTCCCGATACCCCACAGGCCCGGCAACGGCTTGCATGGATATTTCCTGGTAGCAAGCCTCTATAGACGCGATATTTGGGATTTGAAAATGCGCTATATTTACGTCGGTGATTGGTTCAGCAATTAGAGCTATAGCATGCAGATATGCTATGAGCAGCATTGCTGCTGGATCGGTGTGCATCATTGGGATACACTTAGTAGGAAGCCAAAATAGCATGTCGTTCAAAAGCTGACTTCGATCTGAGGCTTTCTCGGGTGAAGCTGGTGATTGGCTGGGGTCGACCAAGGCAATTAGGTTCTTGACAGCATCTGAATAGACCGGGTTAGGTGGCAAGTGAGCTTCGAGCTGAGCTAATGCCAGAGCAGCATCTTGGCGTAGCATCCCTACAGTTTGTGGCTCTTGAAGGCGCTCTTCCGAAGACTCCTGGACCCATTCTGCTCCATTAACTAGGTATGACTTTTGTTCACGCGACACTATTGCTTCTGCTACCTAGAAGAGGTCAGCAACTATCTGCCAGGAGATTCTTGGGGTACGGTACAGTTAATGTGCCATCCACAAAAGTTGTCCAGCTCTTCCTGTATAGGAGGGTGAGTGAGAGTTGCATTTTCCAAGCATGAGTTGAACTTACGCATCAGTTGCTTGCCATCCAAGCAACACTGAGGCAGCTAATACTGCATCCGAATTCTCCGCTGAGAATTGGTCTATTGCACTCTGAAGACCCTGGAGACATCTAGCTCGGTAGCGATATGTCAACTCCATCATTTCTAGCTCTCCCGTCATGCGATACATATGCACTGTAGACCATGCCAGGATACCATGCATCACAAATTTGTGAGAGAATGCAAGCCCCATAAGCCTACGCTAGTTAACGAAAATAGTTGCCTCTCTCATCTGGATGCCTTACGTTTTAACGCCATGAGCCCATATTCTGAATCTTGTTGATATGCCATTGCAAAATGGGGTGCACAGCGACGATATGTGTATGAGGAGCCGATGTTCCACGTCAGAGAACGCATGGCATGTAGGTTGAAATCGCGCTAGAGTCCCATTTTCCTTTTCACACCAGGAGTAATCAACGACTTCCCCAGGGACGGCTTTAGGTGATGATCCTTGTGAAGCTTTCCATGCATACAGTTGCGATCTCCTACTCAGCACCGGCTCTGTACAACTACAACAGCATACCTGATCAATACAGCTCCGACTGGCGCCATATCGTCAGTCGAAATACATTAAGAATGTCCGCCTTCTGACATACCATGATGGATAGCTGTTGTCTATTCGGGATTTTCGGTGCTTTCTACGACTAGTCTGATTGACTTGCCCGTGAATTGGTGGTTTGCGTGGAGACACCTTTTGTTGTCGGCGTACATGTTTCATTGCATGCGACCGAACGACATGTTCCATTCTACCTTTCCACCCATGTCCAGGCTTGATGACGTTCACAAATTGGATGGCTTCTTTTGAACCAAGTTTATAGTCCATAACGTGAGTTCAAACTCGTAAGTTTCGTGATGTGGTGGCTGCGTAAAATGGTAGCAAGATTGGCGCGTCGATGAGATTTGGGCCGAGAGTCCTATTTCGAGTGGGATATTAGTCAACTTACGCGGACACGTGGTTCACGCATTAGCCTTGGACGTAGGCTGGCTTGATTAAGTCAGAAAGATCCGTTCCGACGTTTCCGCAACCACTCTAGAGCTTTCACCAGCGACTGTTTGGCCAGGGTACAGAAGTAGCCATAACATACACCCGCTTAGTTAACATTTGTATCTTCCTATTCTCAAGTGAACACTGGGCACTTTTCACTATAAAGTCTTGTGATTGGACAATAATAAGAACAGATTATAGACTGGAAGGCCGGAAATTCTAAAGGTTGGAATCATATTCAGTGTTAATATCACCGATCCCATACCCTTGATTGCTGCTCCCCAGAGTAGAAAAATACTCTCGTTCCCATGACTTATCTTCATTGTGCAGGAGATATTATCTGGCGCAATGGTAGCTATACTGAGTGTACCGGATAGCACGAGACAGCATCGAAATGAAATGGAAAATGGACTCTATGCATTATATATGGCGATCAACAAAATAAAATAGTACGCCTGTGGAGCTCTGGAATCTTGCGGATGCTACGGCGCGTAGTAAATATCGGCATTTCGTTTCATGAGGGAGAGAACGGATGACCCGAGTCCACGTTCCGGAGCTCGGGAGTGGTCCCAAATAGTTGTAGACTATATGCGGGCCGTGTACCTCTAATCGTAATCTCGGCCCGGTCACTTGAGATGTGCAAATGAACCCCAAGTTTTCTCTCCAAGGTGGCCGGGCCGAGATGAGGTGCGGCAGTGTGCGGCCCGTACTCCGACTGGTCAGATTTCTATCCGTGACAGATCTGAGCAAGTGGATTGCATCTATGTCCACCACAAGACTGTCTTGATGCCCACTAAGTCTGATAATGAGAAGCTCGGATTTGCTAAGATGAAATAACCTAAAACTTTAGATCATGTTAAATGCGACTCTACAAGCCGCGGTAGTAAATTATATAAAATGACTGAATAATATCTCATCAGAATATGATTGCTTCTGATTTTCTGCCAGTGATCCTTTTGCGATTCCTTTGTATCATTTGATTAAGCAGCTACTTTCCATAAAGCATCTCTTGCTCATAAATTTGTCAGGATGACCGCAGAACTTGATCGTGTTCGAGCCCTACTTACTGCCGACGAAATCCTGGCACTAGACACCGCTGAGTATCTGGAGGAGAGTAAGACATGGGCGGCACAAAAGAACTTGAGGCCAAAATTAGTCGTACAACCTAAATCCCTCGAGAGTCTCTGCAAACTGGTAGCTCTTCTTCGCGGAACGACTTTGGATATTGGCGTGCGAAGCCAAGGTTACGGTTCGAGCTCGGCGAAAGATGTTTTAATCAGCATGACACGTTTCGATGCGTTCGAGTACAATCTTGCTGAGGAGACAATTACAATTGGAGCTGGGCAAACCTGGAACCAGGTAGATGAGAACATCGATAAGTTCTGTCCTGGGTATGCTACTCTAAGCACGAGGTCTGGCTTCTTAGGTGTCGCAGGCTCGATTGTTTATGGTGGACTTTCGTGGGCGTCATCAGAGCGTGGTGCTGCCTCGCGACCGGAAAATTTGTTGGATGCCCAGGTAGTCAAAGCTGATGGTACGGCAGTTTGGGCTTCTACTGATCCAGACCTATTTTGGTGCATTCGAGGGGGGGGACATAGTTTCGGCATTGTCACCGCAGTGAAGGTCAGAATCTTCAAATTTCCGAAGAGTGTCTTTACTGGGAGATTGGTATACCCTAGCACATCTTTGCAGCATATTGCTCGTGAAGTAGCGGCATTTACTAGGCGAGTCTCGGACCCAAAGCTTTGTCTGCATCTCTATTGGATGACAGAGGAGGAATATAGCGCAGAAGAGCTTCCGGATCATATGAAAATCGGATCTCACAATGACAGCTGGTCAAGAGGCATGAAGAGCACACATATTTCCATTTGGATTTATGACGCACACGGAGAGCAACACGCGAGATCCAAGGACGGTTTTGCATGGGCTTTCGGGATCCCAGGAGCTACTGATAAGACAATGAACCTTACATTCACCGAGGTCAATAGACTTGCTAGTAAGTATAGGTAAATTGAAGTCTAGTAAGCTACTGACATATTTCAAGACGAATTGATGGCGGCTAAAGGAGCGACCGACTCATGGATGTCAGCACCGCTGATTAGCGACATTTCAGAGGATCTCATATTGCGTGCCTGGGAATGGTTTGAGGAAACTGTGGCCGCCAATCCCGTGGTTAAGAATGTTCCATTGGGCGTTATGGTCCTCATTGAGATGCTACAAAAAGTTGGTAAAGCAATGCCCCTTTTTGAATAAGCAAACTAATCTGGATAAGCCCGCGATCCATACAAAAACTCCAAGGACGGACTGCGCCTGGCCACACACACGAGCTCAACATGTTCTCCAGCTCGGAGTGGCAGCCCCCATCGGTGACGTCGAAACAGGCAAACGGGTCCTACAAGCTTTAGAGGAAGCTCCCAAGCGAATGTGTCCCGAACATCAGCCTGGCGATTTTCTTCCAAATTTCATCCAGAAATTCAACGATATATCAGCTGTAAGCCTTCCTTTGTTTTATGGACTAGCGGACTTTGCTAACACTAATAGATATATGGACCCAATTATAAGAAATTGCAGGTAATGAAACAAAAGTATGATCCTAAAGGTATTTTTGGTGGTCCATTCATGTAATCATGTGCTTAAGAGAGCCGAAAGAGTGTATTATTAGATTGGATAACTTATTCCGCACAATACACTGCGCTAGAAAATGAGCACATTAGGCGATTGACACTAGTCGTAAACACTACACGGCGCTTCCTGACAACCTTTGAATACTTGAACACTCGTTGTGAACCTGACATGACTTTCACTGGAGTTGTCGTGTTGGCCGTATTGTTTGTAGATGCAATGTGGCTGTCGGATTGCGGCTGATGAGTTTGTTATATTCCTAATATCACTACAGCTTTTGTACCACCAAAGATCTCCAATGATATATGATTCTATTAGTAGTTGGGCAACAAAACCTAAGGCAGTTTTAAACCCTGTCAATAGAAAATGATAGGCTCATTTGGTCGGTTTCCGATAGTACGGTACATACAAGCATCAAACATATGATAATATTCCACTAAGTAATACCGTGATGGATTAGAACGAAAGGTTGTATTATGAGCATGGAGATACGTTCACTCAAATCTAAAGTAGTTTACTTATTCGCTTCAAGTTTATATTCGACGTGTAACAGGGCCCAACTGAGGGCAACTAAAATTATCATGCCAAATTCCATCCACATATCTAACGGCAATGTGTATTCTTCCGCTATCTCCCAAATGACGTATTTGAATCGAGAACACAGACTAAACGATACAGTCTTAAGATACTTTCTTGCTGCGATGGACGAAGTAGCGACTTGTGTCGCCCATAGGATATGTTAGGAAGGTGGACTCTTGACACATTAGATGTGCCAATGTGTACCAACCCAACAGACCTGAGACAAAGCAAAAAGCGCCTCCTGCCTTTTTCGTAGCAATAGCTATCTCGATGTCTCCGTCGGCTAATGCGAAGTAAGATGCAGCAACCAACGTGAATCCCAACTCGATTGTGAGAAAGATACCAATATATACTACATTGCTAAATTGAAGTAGGTGAGTCAATAATATTTCTTCGTTTGACCAATCACAGAGATAGAGGTTGCTCTTACATTCGAAATGAAGCCACCAAGAAGAAAATGTTAAACACGGCCCACACTATGTATTGAATCAGCTAGGTGAATCCACGAGGATGTCTTACATCATCACATACTCAATACATAGAAACCAAGAGCGTTGTTGTGCTCGGATGCATTATTCGCATATGCATCAACTACACCGAAGAAAGGGAGATTGATCGCACCTAGTCCAGCGTAAAAGAACCCTTGCGGCTAACTCAATATACACTTCTCGATGACTCCGACTGAGGGGCATATCTTACCAAAAGCACTAAAGACAGTGTATCCGAATGAATTCCCCAGTGCCATCTCCCATTGGGCTGAAATGACCATTCCAAGTCCAGCAGCGAAGAAAAAATTGCCAGCAAAAGCATTTGTTATCGTCACATTCCTCCATTCCATCAAAGTCAGTGATAAGGTAGTGAGCGTTGTCGCAAAGCATCCAATCGCAAGAGCTGTCTGCCATCCACTGTTAGTCAAATTGAATTTTGTATGACTTTGGAAATGGAACTAACCGGGTTACTAAACTTGACATTTGTCGTCGGTGCTACATTGTGATGCGAATGGAGATTGTGAGCCTCTTGAGCTGTCTCTGAAAATTGTCTGCGAAGCTCAAGAGAGGCCGGTGAAATCTTATCAATGTCTTCGATACTCATGGTTGAAAATTGTGAAGATATTCGGAGCAAATAGAAGCCAACGGCAAGGTTTCTCAGCTTAGAATCAATCACGAATAGAAAAAATATAAAGCAGCTAGCAATATGGGATTAAAAACGGGAGTAATGTTTTCAATATGAAGACAATTTAAGAGTGGTTGAACATCTGACACCCGCAATTACAACTTGTGCTGGGCCAATTCCGAAGTAACAACTTACATTCTATTCCACTAATGGCACATCATTGAGCACTTAACCTCGGGATTACTTGAAATTTGTAAATACAAAATCGGTATCATCCGTTGTATTATCGTAGATGGGGTTAACGCGGCTACGTACCCGAGAGCCCACCTACTCCCGCTATAGATATTGTGGAGGCAGCGGATGTAATAGGAATGTTTTCAAGATGGCTTATCGGTCGGCAGCCGAGACAGTTTATGCTTGAATATCTTTAACGTGAAGCAATAGCCGCAGGCATTACCTGTCAGAGTCGTTGAGGGCTTGTGATGAAGAATCTCCGATAGCTCAAAGAGGAATGTGTTCGGGAACAGCAGCTCCAAGACGCCGAACCTAAATCTGGGGTCACGTATTTTGGGCCACTCCCGTCATAGGTGACAATTATATTCCTCTTTGGGAAGTTGTTCGGTCTGACTTGACAGCCGCATCAAACTACGCTAACGAAGTCTAGCTCCTCCGGCTGATGAATTGGCGCGAGCCAAAGGGTCCATCTAAGACTCCCTAAGACTCCCTCATATATATCAAATAATTGCTCCAGCTGGTCATCATATTGACCTTGGAATCTAACCCTGTCATGGTATATAGTGCATGATTCGTTGCCTTGAGCTCCAAATAGAATATGTTCATCCCCACATCTGCAATCAACCAACCCGACTGTGAAATTATTAGCAGACTCCTGATTAGACTTGAGAAGCTTCTATGCCGCGAACCAAAATCAGGCGAGAGGATCGCCAACGCTCGATTCAGGCATGTCTCTCCTGCAGAGCATCCAAGATTCGTTGCGATTCCCAATTACCATGCTCTGCATGTAAGCGACGCGATCGTAGCTCCGTGTGTACTTATGGGAGATTTTCCCATCCTTTCCAAGTATTTCCTCGGCGAAGATCCCATGCTTTTCACAGCTTATCCAATGAATCGAGAATTTCAGTACAAGATGAGATCACCGAACCTACAGACCATCCTGTTCTTAACGGTACTGTGCTCTCAGAGATATCGCTCGCGGGAGTCGAAGATGACGATGCGACACGCCAATTGCCAAGAGACCGAATGCTTTTCACTTCCAGAGGGAGCAAAGGTGCGACGACACCATACTTCACCCGGTCTGCTTTCTTTATGCTGACAAGTGGAATATCTCGAAGTTTATATTGGTGAGACAGCTTCGCTATCATTTTTACATTTTCTACAAGAGGTTATACGGCAATGCGACGGACCGACATCCTTTACAGATGGAAACTTCAACGACCTAATGCTTGAGGGGGATATCGAAGAAAATAAGACAGAATCCTGCCACGAACCTCAGTCTCTAAAGCGCGAATATCTTCAATGTTATCTGCAATCTGTATGTATAACATATGTGCATCGGATTCTAGGGCTAACATAATGGAGGGCAGCGCTATTCTTAGCCTTCTTACCGAACTGGAATTAGAAGACCTCCTCACAGGAAGCGAGCGTCCGGACGGTCTCAAACCTGATGACCTTGCGGCTCTATACATTGCTATTGCCATAGGCAGTCAGGTTCGAGCCTCATGCGCGCGAGACAAGCGATGTGCTACAAAATATGCCAGTCGAGGCCGGCAAATTGCCTTTGATGGAATGTTAATGGATCCCAGTCTCAGCATGGTTCGAAACTTCCTTTTAATGGCATTTTACATGCTAGGAGCCTGTCGGAGAAATACAGCATTTGTCTATCTTGGCGTTGCCACAAGAGCTGCTATAGCAATCGGTCTTCACGCAGACCCTAACAAGTCTATTTGCTATCAAGTTATTGATTACTCCTCCAGGTAGGCTACCAAAATCTTGTGTGCAGGAGGGATGCTGAAATCCACAGGCGACGCACTTGGAAAAGCTTATGCACACTCAATATTGTCGTGTGTTCTCTTTTTGGGAGACCAAGTGGCTTACCACCGATAGAAACCGGCCACAACGAGGATGGAGATTCACCAGCTCTCAACTCCACCAGTGATCCTTCAGCCCATGCGATCTTCGAGGTCAGTCTAATCCTTGAGCAGATATCTCAAAAGATATGTCGACAAGAGAGAATGAATATCAGCACTGTTGAGGCTTTCCTCCAACAACTTCGCCAATGGAGTCGTAGCCTTCCCTCTGAACTCCGCCACTTTAGTCGCAGAGAAGGGAGTTGCGCTGTATTTGCCGATAGGCGGGTTCTCATCGGTAACATGCATGTTTCTTGTTTCTACTACTTTGCAGTGATTTCGATAACGCGCCCCTTTTTCATCCAGCACTTGATATCACACCTTCGTAGCAATCGAAATACAGGTATAGAAAAACCACAGGAGACCAAAGTTGCTGCGCTGGCACAAGCTTGCATAAGCTCTGCCATATACGTTGTTGAACTATGCGCCAAAGCGTCGGAGTCTAATTTACTGCTGGCCAATATGTGTCTTCTTCAGTATGTAAATTTTTTTTTTTTACTTGACAAGAGAAAATGGCTGATTACTTCTAGAGCCTTTGTTTTCGGCGCTGGCCTGATCCTTGGGTTTTCGTCATTCACCGGAGAAGTCACGCCTGATCCCCGAGATGCTTTTCACAAGGCGCGAACAGTGCTAGAACGTCTTGGAACAGCAAACCCACAAGCAAGACACTACCGCGATATTCTTACGGATTTCTCTCATGCCATTGACAAATACCGCGAACGGATAACGTGTAAAGAGGGCCGAGAGATTTACGCATATGTCGACCGGATTTTGACCATTGACAATAAGAACGCTACAGAGAGGCCCGTTCCGGGTGACAGCTCTGACAGTCAACCAGGATATCCGGACATTGCCACCAGTGACTACTTTAGTGCTGAGCAGTCTGAATTGAGTCCTCGTCTGAGCAATGCTCTAGACTTAGAAATTCACTGGGATGAAATTTCCGAGCAGCAATTCACAAGCCTCAATATCGACGGTCTACTATCAGACGTAGTCTTGGATACCATGCTGTGAGGATTGCCAGGGTGGCATTCAGATTACAGCAATGGATTCAATATTACGTGCGTTGAAGATGCGCGCTAAGGATTGTATATAAACAAAGAGGCGAAGACACAATAATTGATCGTATAGGCTGTATAATCTAATCAAGGCGCTTCCTCTTCTTATCTGGCTCATTCTGTTCACCCTCACTCCCATCTTCATCGTCCTCATCTTCATCTTCCTCATCTTCCTCATCTGGCTCTGACTCTGCGTCGGTCCCAGACTCATAACCCATTCCCCTTTTCGACTTGGCTGGGTCCGCCTGATGTCTTCCCATTTGACAGCCTTCCTCTTCTCCGTTTTTGTTACAGCAATTCCACGTGAAGCCCTCCGGAAATTCTTTGCGCATTTCTTCTGAATCAATAATGCCGTGACAGTCCTCGTCATGGTCGGCCCAAAAGTCCCCTTCGTCATCAACTTCCATTTCACCTGTGACGCGTTAGTTGCCATAAGCCATGAAATATAGTGCATACACAAATTGACAATTGACAAGGTTAGCGACCTAAACTTACCACTGTGATAGCAGCAGTCCTTATAAATATTATTTCTTTGGATCAAATACCAAGTCACACTGCACGCATATGGCCTTTGGGGCAGTGTATCCTTTCAGCTCCTTTGCGTATGATCTCATTTTAGTCGAGATTGAGGAATCGTCACATAGATATGTGAGAATAGCGCGTGCTTGCTCAGCACTGAGGCTATTAATCACTTCAATATCTCCAGTCATTTTGGATTTTATGATATTTACGCGCTGAAAATAGATGGGTTAAGCTTTCAATGGAATGTTGCATGTTTTTTTTCTTAGGTGTCAAGCAGGTACGCGATCCAGTATTCTCAACTGCCACGACCCCTGCAAAGTGCTGCTGCCCAACCATCTCCGGTTAGTCAGCATACCACCTGTCATTTCTCAACAGCAATACGCAAATGGTTCACAACCATTGCCGATCTTGGGTGCACATCAAATATTCTTAGAGCTAACTGAGAGTGAGAACTTGAATTGTTATTCATCTCTTTACCTGGGTGTAAATACAAGGACCAATTCAGACAAAGACAGCGTAAAAGTATCCCTAGTATTCCTCTCAAACCTCTCTGCATTCCGCCCCAAGGGAAACTCAATATTATACTGAAGCGCAATACGACTGAGGACCATGCGTAGCCCCATCATGGCGAGGTGTCTCCCAGGACAGACATATTGGCCTCTGGCAAACGCCAGCCACGGAGACTTCTCCGTTGACAAACCCTCCCACCTTTCGGGCATGAAAGCGAGTGGCTCTGCCCAGTAGCGAGCATCTCGCTGTATCGTGTAAGTGGGAACCGCGACGATTGTTCCGCCGGGAATGAACTCGCCGTCAATCGTGAGGCCCTGTGGAGGCACCTCTCGGGACAAACCGGCTGGGACTGAAGGTCTCAGTCGCAACGTCTCATAGATGACGTGGTCTACATAGAGTATTGTCTTTGCCTTTTCATATGTCCAGTCGGTGATTCCTCCGGGGAATTGCTTTTGGAGTTCGGCTTGCAGCCGTTGATAGATGCGTGGATTATTTGCGAGGAGAGAGAGACTTTCGAATGATGGGGACCATTAGCCACATGATACATAAAAGCGCGAGTACACTAGTTACATAGGCTGGAGAATACTCACGCGTTCGGTATCACTCCACCCGTTGTATCGCTGCAAAACAGGAAAATACTTAGCGAACGCGGTTCGTATTTAGCAATCAAGAAGATATTACTCATACCTGCCTGCTAAGATCAAGAGACGAGCATCTTCTTGGATCGCTGCTTCAGTAAGAGGAACCCTTGTCGATTCTTCATTCATGGCTTTAAACAACCACGACATAACGTCCCGTGGTTCGTGAGCCCCGAAAATTTGCTTCTCACTGGTTAGAGCCTAGAGATCAAGAATGCAATTAATATTCCAAACAAGACACAATAGAGAAGTGGCGGAAACTCACCATGCGCTTATCCCTGAGCTGTTGGTTGCACCACATGTAGAAGCGGTTATAGCTTGTCAACCCAGGTATCTTGGCAATCATGTAAAGGAGCCACGGCACAGCGCCTATGGCACAAAGGAATGCCACACTCTCATGGACGCCTTGAATAGCCGGATGCTCGTTTGTTGACTTGAGCATTTCAAAGTCCTGAGAAAAGCCTAGGCGGCCTCTTAGTCCGGCGTTGGAGGGAGAGGAGAGTAAACTGCCATGCCTTCTTCAAGTCCATAACTTACCAATATCCGCCATTACATCAAAGCTGAAAAACATGGAATATTTTGTCATGTCAATCGGTTTACCATTTGCGGCTGTAATCCTTGATATCAAAAGTTCCACTTTGGATTGTACTCGTGGCTCATAGACGTCGAGAGCTTTTCGCAGTAACCTCTTATTAATATATATCAGAAAAACACGGGAATTGAGTGTGTCCAGCTTCGTACCTTTGAAGCCAAGCCCCATCTCCCACGCCTTTTTGCGGAGCTTGTGCGCCGCCGGAACTCGCGTGTGGAAAAGCGAAGTCTTGGCCGTCTCCTTTGACGTCTGCATATACCATGTCGATCTCCTTGTTTTTGCATGAGTCCCGTAAAGGTCGTGAATAGCAGATGGACAGTTAATGGATAGTTCGCGAGGACCTACAAGCACGGGGATTGTCACAATCAGGCACATAGCACGGGGAACAAATAGCAGGAGTCACAATGCCGAGACTTACCAACCCGCACAATATCACCATATTGTTGGTGGAGTTTTTGGATGTTTCCATATGGTTGACGGCTCTCAATCAGCTTTCCCAACGCGTAGAAACGAGACAATCTCGCCCAGAACGGGCCAGGGTATTGCCGTAGAGGGTGAAAGAAGGCTCTATAAACAAGTATGCTCGTCACAGTTCCAACATTATATGTGCTCGCAACTAGCAAGACGCGGAGCAGCGCTGAAACCAATTGGTAGTCCGCCAACTGGACATGGCTAACAATCAAGAGTGCTGCGGCTCCAAAGTATGTGAAGACGAGATGCCATGCATAGCCATCAATCTCAAACGGCCGGAAGACAAGATGGTGAGAAACGACGCCGGCTGCTAACGAAACGCCCGCTGCTGCTTGCCACGAAGAGTTCAAAGCAGCAATTATTCCACGGCCAAGTAAGACAGCCATTTTGATATCACCAATTCTGTCATATTCACAAACAAGGAGAGCAAAGATGGCGGGATAGGACGCCGTTTTTGTTAAGCTGGCAGCTCAGGTTGAGCACGAGGTTATCCTTAGCAGCCGGGGCTGAAACCGGCGAGAAACAGCCCATTCGCCCCTCTTCCAGGATTCTCGCACCCTATGAGCTCAGCTCTTTGCAGAATTGCTTGCATCGTGGAGTGCTACTTGATGCGACATACCAGCATTCACACGACAACCTCGTCTGGGGATTCTTAATTTGGATTGGCTGTGTTCTCCCTGAAGGAAGCGACCAGGATCTGAACAAGGTTCCCCAAATATGGTTCGGTTCCTCAGCTCTTATCATTGATAAGTAGCCGCTCTATTCATTCTGCATCACCCTGGGAGCGTATGATATCGTTATATTTCTTGGCAATTGTGTAAGCGGACACAACCTCCCCGCTGAGCAAGATGCGTCGAGAGAGGGGAAGCAACCACTCAAAAGAGCAAAAAAAAAAAAGCATCAACATGCAACCTGAAGGCGCATATTTTTCCTGATTTTATATACCAGCCATGTTCAGCCGCCTCGAGACGAGGGCTAGTTAAGGAGCGCCAAGACACGATTTCGCTTGTAAAACCGTTCCGGCGTCTGAGAACATGGATTACCAGCTGCACTAGGCTCTAGTTTGAAGAAGGGATTATAAGGAGATATATAGCCTCTTATATTACTCGACGCTATCGGTTCGCCTAAACTGGCCAGAGAAGATGAGCCTTTTCTTACCATAATGCCCCGGAAGCAATCCTTATATAATACGGACATATTGTCTTCGCCTACTCAACGAGATATCCCGATAACAGAAATTTGCGCTTCTATAAACCAGAATGCTTCGGTAAACGAACAATCAACACGTTTATACCCAATCGGACCGTATCAAACGGTCCCGATCCACTAGCTACATCTACTCAGGGTAATCCTACTGTCAAAAATCCTCCTCGCCGAGTTACAAATCCTCCAGGATCTATGCCGCGCGGCCTGGACGGTTTCTACATCGTGAGGCCAGTAGCAGGTCAAGTCTGGATAGAGAGTGCGTATACCATCGACCAACACATATGATGTTCCACCTCCAACTTGCCAGCCAATCTGAGATGGACTGTCAGGCACTGGAAGAAAGAAGTCACCACATCTATACGGAGTACAAATCCACATAGTAAGTGAAACTTGATGTCACTCTACTTCCACCACATACTTGGCAAGGCACTCACTCTACTATCAAATCACAGACAGGCAACATCTACAGCCAGATGACAAAACACATCTACGCCCCAATCGAAAAAATCACGGCGCAAACAACCCAGAGCGCCTACTTCGTATGTACCCAAAGCACAGCACGCACCATCCCAAAAGCGCAAATATACTCTGTACTCTGCATAGCACCCGCATCTCACTTCCATAAAACCACCAATAAACCCTCCCCATATGTCTCAAAACACGCACCCGCTTCGCCACCCCAAGTACCAAAAAAAAAAAAAAAAAAAAAACTCGGATTCCCCAACCCCCTTCCAGATACTCGGATCCCAACAAGGGGGCGTGTGGCTATAGCCTTTTCCCGCGCTGCATCAATGGTGCTTACGTACATACGAAGTACAAGCCCTCAGAGCAACGGCTGGACAAAATGCTGAAAAAGCAAAATCCAACCTATTGCTATTAAAAGCACTCGTCGTATTATTGCATTAGTCAAAAACATACGCATTCTGCGCGTAGGCCAATAGTGCGTGCTGGGCTCCTCCCGGTGGGAAACCGCGCCCAGTCCGAGACGCAAGGGAGTCCAAGGCGGTTTATAGGGTCCCGTCGTTCACCTGCCGAGACAGCATCACGCCTCGGAGCAACGGGGAGGCGATGAAGTTCACTTCCGAATCAAGTAGAGAAAAAAGTCTCCGGCTGAGCCATGCGTACTACTAATAGAAGCTGGCTGGCCGCTGAGACATGTGAAGTGTGTTAGTGCAGGTCCAGGAGGCATACGTAAACCCACTGTCTCGGCTCTCAAGACAACGCAGCCTGGCAGTAGCGCCGGTTGTCGCAGCGAATAGCACTCGGATCCAGACGGTCACTTCAGGAAGCCGTGGTGGCTGTCATCCATTGAAATATTCTCAGCTGTGGCTTGCTCGCCACCTGCAGGATGATGGGGCGCAACGGGACAAGACGTGTCGTTCATCCAGGGGAATCGGGATCGACCAGCTCATCAGCGTTGGTCTGGATGCAAGGGAGGAAAATACGATGGGTGTTGCCACGGAAAATCGCCGTCAAGATGATGGCTAAGCCTCCAGAATGACCTGAATCCGATGGAGCAACGGGACGATAATGGGTAATCATGGCGTCGAGGCAAACACATGAAATCTCGCTGCGCAGAGACACTCCTCGGCACAGCAAAAGGTCATTTCGTAATCCTAAATTGCCCTCGTCTCAGAATATCTCGGAATAGGCGTAGTCTGACTAAAGGGAGGGAGTTGGACTCGTATTCTGGCAGCCCGTCCTGCATGTCGAGCCCGTCTTAGGCGCTTCGATGTTGGAAGCCGGCACGCAGCTGGTCGACTCGCTTCGCACGGACGACGACGAAGACAACGGGAGGGGAGCGGCGATAGGAATCAATAATTGGCACTAGATGCACTGATGCGTAACACAGTAGCCAAAGCTGAAACCTAGTAACATGTCGATGAAAGATAGTCTGCCAGACAGATTCATTGAATGAGAGATTGGAATATAGTAGATCGAGTTGCGCCGGCTTAGAACTGCCGATCCCACTCTCAGGAACATTCTGCAGAGATGAACGGCTAAAGTCTCAGAGATTATCCCTTACAAGGATATGCTACATACTGTATGAAATACACATGGTAATATCGGGCCTTGTGCACGTTCATAGAACTACGATTGAGGCACAGCACTATTAGTGCACTCCACATCAATCATCTTCCACAAGAAGCATTGGGGCCGTGCCGTCCGGGTCCACAGCGCCTACCAAGGATATTGCTTCTTCGGTCAATTTTGCGGCGTCCAATTGCAACCCTCAGAGGCAGCGGACTGCATCAAGTAGAGCATGTTCAATCTCCGAGGCGCGAATAGTAATGGTTGCCGGCAGTGCCATCTCGACGATCAAACTCTTCGGCTAGCAGCGCAGTAATAATAGTAGCAGTAATAGCATTTGCTCTGAGCCAACGTACGAGTATGAGATGGATTCACTCTTCTTCTTCTTCGTCCAAGCCGGGCTCGTAATGCAGATCCTGCAAAGAATAGCAACGTTCCAAACGAGGACAGGCTCAAGCAATAGGTAAACATGTAGCGCGACGCGCTTCTGCTTCTCGTAAGATTTGCTGCTGGTGAGAGCAACAAATACCACCTACCGTTCAGGCATGTCATGTTTATACTGCTTGTACAAGTAAGCCCGGAAATGATACCGGCGTGTAATTGCCCACAAAAGAAAAACCCTGCAGGGCTGCCACGGATGCTTGTCTCTATCGTCTTGGGATCTCAAATGAAGAATTAGTTGGCTGATTCGGAGCATTACCCGCCTCCGGCTGCACGCGGTAGTGGCCTGACTTTTGCCAATGCTGGGCTGGGAAGCATCTATACGGGGTAGCAGTCTCAGAACGCGGAAGGGGGGCCCATTGGGCACAACGACATCTCTAATGGAAAAAGCAAGACAGAAGAGAGAGAAAACACCCCATCGGCTGTTGTTCTGATCTGCGGCACTCGCCAATTCGATGGCATAGCAAGGATTCAAGCAAGTCACGACTGCCCACTGGGCCTGTGCCATGGCCTCATGCCAGACTGGGGCTTTTCCTCCGTGGCAGGTCGAGAGCCATTCTCTCGTTGACGGAAGTACTCCGCAGATCCGACTAGACTCGCTGGACGGGCCCGCATGCATCATCCCAATCTTTCTGGGTCCGTCTGCACGCCGAAGGAGAGCATAATTTGGATCAGATTGCGATCGGTGTCCAACTATCCCTTACGGACATGACTCCAGACGGCGTACGGAGTAGATATTGGTGGCGTTATGAACCCCCTATCATCTGCTGCAGTAATAACATCCTTTGCAGAAGCGTCCTTTATTTTTGTTCTGCTCTCCAATAATCACATGGTATGGAGGATTTACATGCGCACGCTATTGGCCTCGGCACGGCGCGCTCAAAGAAGAGAAAGCTGTATTACCAACAGGGCTAGTGGAGCGAGGTAGCGTAGCGGACAGGGGAAGAAGGCAGACGAGAGAGAAAAATCTTGGTTGGCGCTGCAGCCAAGCGCTCGTCCTGGCTGGCACGCCCATTATTGACATGTCTGCAGAACTTGGCTGCTGCTAGTCCAGTTGCAAAAAGCCAGGGCTAGAGCAAACTAGCCGATGGGCCGTAGGCCATATGGAGATCCCATCGGATCAGGCGCCTGGGATAAGCAACTGGCGTCAGGGGGGGATGCTGCGGGGGAAATTACGCTGGCGAAGAAGCGATGGATCACGGAACCGGTGGAATCGCGCCTGAGAGGCTCGTCAAGGCTCGACCGTGGCCGCCGAGCGATTCAGGCCATGCCGCTGAAGCGCTCGCAGACCCTCTCGTTCCCCGGACTTTTTGTGACCGATTCGCTCTGCTCAGGTTAGCGAGGACCATGGGCCAGGGGGAGGGGCGTGACGGTGGCCAGACAAGGGTTTTGGCCAAGCAAAGCTGGAACTTGTGCAAGAACTTTTTCGAGCGAGCAAGATTGAGCTCTCGCCGTGTCATTGTCCGGCCGGTGGATTGGAAGAGGAATGGCGGCGACAGTGCCAACTTTGGGAGCGTCGTGCGAGGATTTCGCGCCACTTGGCCCCCGAGGTCGACGCTCTGGGCAAGGAGCAGCAGGGCTAGCAAACCCATTTGCTGAAGCTCAGCTCATGCGCGTCGTGTTCCTGCATCAGTTTTTGCCATCGACAAGCTTGCCTTTCTATCCATTTCCGTCGTGTCTGAGTCAAACGCTCATGTTCGGTGGAGCCGCATCCCATTCCAAGCCATTAACCCTATTGTTCGCCTCGTTTTCTCAAAGGGCTTCTTATTCGGGCTCGAGAGTTTGGGCCAAAGGGGGCTTCTCGAACCCTCGAGGAAGCGCCTCGCCGATAGTTGGGCCTTGTTTGGAATGGGTTGGCCATGTGCGGCGTCCCGTCTAGGGAAGACAAGAGGCACGCCTCGAGGCGACGGAGAGGCAGAAGGCGTATCAATTTCTCCGCTACCTATTCGATGGATGAAAACAGGCTGAAGAGCCGTGTGTCTGCCTGCAGAATCGAGAAAAGCGCAAGCCTGGGGGGGATGCTGAACGGGGCATAGCCCGGCCCAAGTATCCTGTTGGTAGACACGCGACGGCGCCGAGCATAGCTCCGGACCTCGTCGCGTGCAAGAGGCAGAAAAGTGCCTCCATGACATGATGCTGACGAAAAGGTGATTGAAGTTGGATCGACGGCCCTGCGATCCGCATTCTGCGCATAAGGTACCTGCCCTGTACATGGGCGGTGGGACCGCCAGGTTATAGCGGCCGAGGCAGGCCTGGGCGGTCGCTCGGTCGCTGTAGCGCGTTTGCCACAGGTGCTCCAGGCGCTGTGGCCCTCCGAAAAGAGCCCCGCAAGAATTCCAACACCTGGATGAAGCTTTTCTTGCTCGATGCCAGAATACCAGACCAGATGCTGCAAGCATTCATCCGGAGCATATGCAACGGTTTCGACTTGATGAAATTGATGCCCATGTGTAAAAATAGAGTAAAATTACCACCAACACGAGCATCACACCCAGCATGGCAAGTGCGCGCTTCGGTGTTTGTCGACGCCTTGTTACCTGTCACAGAGCAGTACGAGGCCAGAGTCACATAGCAGAGTCACAGCGTTGCAGCCCCAGCCACAGCACAAATGCAAGGTTACGTGCGGATGTGATCAACATGGCCCTCTTGTCCACACACACATGCTAGTGCTAGCAATGCTACTGGGAAGCAGACATGTGTACAAACATTGCCTCGATGCAAGAGGCAGAAACGGCCGCAGCAGATTGGGCTGGGCCAACCACATGTGCACATCACAACCCCAGATCTGGGATGCAAAAGTCGACGAGGCAGGGAGAAGCCAGCCCCATGGCTCGGAGTTCTTGGGGGCTGGGCCAATGATGCGCCGTGACGGAGCCCTGCTCAACCACGAGGCACTGACAATGGCATCTGGCTCTGGTCAATGAGAGCCTCTTGGATCAATGCCAATTTCCGGGCGCGAGGCCAATGGCTGGCCAGTGGCTCTTCGGGTCATCGTGCGGCATCTCCGCCTGCGAATAGCCCGCCGTCCTTTGTCTAGCTGCTGCTGCCAGGGGGGAGACTGTGAGAGAGGCTTCATTTCTCCGGGAGCCAACCCGCGGCCTGATCCCAGGACAAGCAGAAGACATTCACATGTCTGCGTGTAAGTGCCCAAGTAGGCAGTACATGCGGCGTGGCGGGCAGACAGCAGACGGCGGCAGTACTCGCAACCATTTACCCGTGGTAGCACACACAACGCAAGCCAACCTCCCCCGAGGCTGGTTGAAGCAGCAGCAGCACCATCGCCATCTGCAGTCATCCATCCTCCCCCCCCCCCAAAAGCCAAGGCCCGTCGATCTCTGCTTTGCCCGGCTCGGCCGTGTGTAGCAAATCTGGTTAGGTTCAAGCCAATCCCAGCCACCCCCCTGTTTCCGGCCAGCGTCTCCAACGGGCTGCTCCACCGCCTGGTTGCCACGCTGAAGGACTTCCCTCAAGTAGCACAGCAACACGTCTGCCTGGCTGGGCCAGAGTACCCGGTACGCGAGCCCAGCGCGGCAGCAGGCGGCTGACACGAGGTATCCGGTACGCGGCGAACCCTGCCAGCGCCGCCGCTCCACCCAGCTGGCGAGCTTCTGCTTTCTGCCGCTCTGCGTGGCTGCCCAGAACAAGAAGCGATGCTCCGCAGTGCGCACGCGCTAGCACGCTTGTATGTACATGCTCGCGCAGCAGGTACCGCAAGTACCGCCGCGGCGAGGTAGCCTCTGCCCCTGGCGACGACGTCAAGCGCACCGCCGCGACGTCGTCCGAGTACCTCTCGGGAAGCCGTTGCGAAGGTACTCGGATGCTCCAGGCTCCATGCGCGGTACTCCATATTTGCTAACCGCCTTTTTGTCTTGCAGAGAACCTTGACGACCTTTCGGCCCTGCTAAGCCGTGCTAGCAATTCCCTTCATTTGCGCTGCTGCTGCTGCTGCACCCCCGGCCCGACGATCGAATGGGGGGGCGTGCGGCCCCAGCTGAGACCTTGGCCAAAAGACGGGTCGCACAGAGGGAAAAGAGGCTAGGCAAGGGAACAAGTAGCAGCAGCTTAGTGTAATTGTGGTTGCAGCAGCTTGGAAGAAGGCGGCGTTGTTGGCTGCTGCTGGCCCATGGGGGAAATGGGGATGGATCAACGGCCACGGCAAGAAAAAAACGACGTACATAAAGGGCACCCTCCATCCACCATCTCCGAAGCTTCCTCCTCTTCCTTTCTTTCCTCTCCATCCACTCGCTCGCTTCCAGTCCAGCTACATTCGTTGTCTGTACACTAAACAAAAACTCCCAAAAAAAAGAAACCCGTACATCACCACACCAGCCGCTTAATATCAGCCAAAATGAAGACCGCTGCTTTCATCGCCGTTGCCCTCGCCGCCCTGGCCCAGGCCCAGACCCGCGCTGATATCCCCGCGTGCGCTCTGCCCTGCCTCGACGATGCCGTCAAGGCCAACACCAAGTGCTCCACCACCGACTACGCCTGTATCTGCAAGGACTTCAGCGCCGTCCAGACTGCCGCCACTTCCTGCGTCATCTCCAAGTGCGGTGCCGATGTTGCCCTGAGTAAGTCTTGACGATGTCGAGAGATTCAAGAGATTGATCTAACAATTGCCCTGCAGACAAGGTCCTCCCCGCCACCCAGGCTCTCTGCGCCGCCAACCCCGGCTCTGGCTCTTCTGCTCCTCCCGGCACCACCCCTGCCCAGCAGACCTCTTCCTCTGCCGCCGACACCTCTGCCGCTGAGACCTCTTCTGCTGCCCACACCACCGCTGCCCAGACCTCTGCTGCTCCCACCACCGCCGTTGTCAGCTCTGCTCCCGTCAGCTCTGCTCCCGCCGGCACCGGTGTCACCACCACTCTGATCCCCACCGGCACTGGTGTTCCCACTGGCAACCGAACCACCACCGGCCCCCCAGTTGCCCCCACCAACGCCGGTTCTGCTCTCCTGCCCGGCCTTGCCATGCTCGCTCTCGGTGCCCTTGCCCTGTAAGGGACTTGACAAACTACGCAACTACCAGAGTGTTGAGAGTCGGGGACGGATTGGGTTGGAAGGACTGGGGAAATTGGGACGACTTGGTGTGCTGCAAAGGCTAATGGTGTCATGAACTGTGAGCTGGAGCCTATACGACTTTTTGTTGTTGGATTTGGATCATGTGCCCTTTCGAGGGAATGTAATACACAAAATATAACCAGTTTACTGGCTTTAATGCTAATGTCTTCGGACGCCCTTTTTACGATTTAAACCATTGTGCTTTTGGGCCGTGTTGTGTGATTTGTGATGTGTGATTGTGTCTCCTAAGAGCTATTCATCGCCATCGTATGTTTGCCGCAGTAGCATCGGAGCTGGGCTTACGGCTACGGACAAAGAGAGCGGGCTGTCGCCGAGACAACTTTGGGTGCTTCCGCCATGGGGACTCCACAGCACTGCTACGACAGGCTTGATCCAGCAGTTACAGGCTCCGGCAGCAACAGTCGATGCTGGGCCCAGGTGCTCAAGGACCCGCTGGATCCGAGCTTCCGTTTGCGACAGACCAAGTAGCAGGCCTTGTTCCGTGGCCTTGATTTTGCTCTTTTTTGACTAAGAGAAAAAAGGCCCTGGTCCATGTTGGGCGTGCCAGTTGGAACGGGTACAACGCAGGTAGTGGTCAGGTCGGGACCCAAATATTGGCCAGCATCTACAAAAGTACGACGAGGTACTTGAGCTACCTAGTACCCAATCCTCCGTACAAGTAAGCTGTTTTGCAAGGCATGGTAGCTCTTTTTTTTCTTTCGCAACGTGCCAGCAGAGAGCAGGAGCAGGCCAGGAGCAGGAGCAGAAGCAGAAGCAAGGTACCCAAGTACCGATACAGAGGCAGCTTGCTTTTCCGGTGGCTCCGTCGGCTGGGTCTGATGGCTGAGGGGCGTACATGGTACGTTTTTGCCTCTCTACTCTTTACGTTTTTTTGCTGAGAGTGGAGAGCTATGGTGGTTCTTTTTTTTTTTTTTATCTTCTATTGACGACGGATGATGGAGGCGCTTTGCGAGGGGAGTTTTTTTTGTGGAGATGGAGACCTTGGAAGGTGCGGTGGTGGTGGGGACTGGAAGGATGGAGACTTGGAAACTGGAGACTTGGAGCTTGCAAAAGTTGCAAGAGCGAGAGAGCGAATAATACAACCGGTAGCAGGCAACTACGGAGTACATACATGGGAAGGCAAGGATGGCTGGGGAGGAGGGAAGGAAACAATGAAGACGGAAAGAGGAGGGACGCGCTGTGCTGTGCTGGGCGGAGGGAAGGAGCCCACAGGCAGCTTTGTTGTTCTTTACAAGCAGTACTAGTACAAAGTACGGAGTGCAGGCATTGGAAATCGAGATGCTGCTTCGCTTTTCCGTGGCCAAGCCGGTAGGAGGTACCTTTTCGGATCCAGCAGATACCCCGAGGTTGCACGCGCGGCGCGGGGAGGAGCCTTCCTGCGCGCTGTGGACGGAGTATCGAAAAGTTGGAATTAGGCTTTCTCGTCTGCGGCACCATGTTTTGTTTTCTGAGCTATGCTTGATGCGGCCCAATGGCATGTTGAGGGCATGTTTCTTTGCAGCAATCACGGGCCCCCTGGAAGGAGGACGAAGGAATCGATACTTGCAAGAAGAAGCGTCGCATTTCGCTGGCACTAGGAGGAGGTTGGTTGGATTCTGGCCTGGCTAGGCTGGCCGGTTGGCAGAGCACCACCTTTTTGCAGAATGACGATGCTGCATTGTGCAGGGCGCTAAGGCGGGATTTTGAGGTACGAGATGCACAAGCGGTGCGGAGCGTCGCGTCGTTGCTTTTTGGAGAGGAAGAAGAAAAGTGTGGCGATGCTACCGCTGCCTGTGGTGGCTGCTGCGCTGGAGGAGAGGTATTCGCACCAGCCTTGCCGGTATGAAGATGCTTGGAAACTGCCAAGTACCGTGCGAGGTCGATACACGTAAGAGAAGCAACCTTTTAACCGTTTCCTCAACGGAAGCATAATTCCACTCTACTATTAGCTTACTCTCGAGTCTCTTCTTCTTCATTCTGCACCGAGACGACTGTCGTATTACGTGCATCGCACCACATTGTCCCCGTAAGCCAAAACGCTACCAAGTACAAGAAGGCAACATCACACCAGAAGCAGACCGGACAATGCTACTACAGCAATCACATTTTGCGCATGAAATCCGGGGACGAAGGCTACGCAGTAGGGTTGCAGCAAACAATGCGGACAGCTTCAGACAGAAGATGAAGATGAAGAGAAGAGATGGCGGAGGCGCATAAACGCTGCACACACATTCGCCGTCCATACACACCTGCATACGTACTTTGCACTCTCACACACACGGCGTGTTAGTGGCGCGGCCAAGTTTGGAGGCGTTATTTTTGTGGCTGGACGTAGGGTGGCATTCCTTCGTATCGGCGGAGCCTAGTGAGCTTGCTTAAAATAGGTTAAACAAGGAAAAAGAAAAAGCTGGGGGAGGCAGCGTTTCGAAGGCATCAAAGGCAGCTCAATTCGCACGCAGCGTCGCCCAATTTGCGCTGCCTCACATCGCGTTCGGTAGCTGCTGCGACGGTGAGTCGCTGTAGCGCAGAATTTTCTCTCTTTACAGGCCTCTTGGGGGGCCATTGTGCGTCGGCATAAAATAATACGAGGTACGAGGCGGTACGTAGCTACTTCGCCTCGTACCTTGTTGGCCGCGCGGTGGAGGTGTGGGGCGCCTTATGACGCTCGTTTTGGGGGATTCTTTTTTTTTTTTGTGCAGGATTTGTTCATCGTGCAGCCGGGTGGGGCCCCCCAGAAGTTGTGCAGGCTAATGCGCGGGTGCATAAGTCGGGGCTGTGGGGGCTGAGTGACAACAGTGACAACATGAGGGCCAGAATATGGCCGAAAGTGTAATTTTCATTGTGGGCGATGCCACGACCTGCGGAGTAAATTCTGTGAGACTGGACTGTTCTGTGTGTAAGTTGCAGGCGGCGAATTTCTCGGTTGAGACGTCTCTATCTTTGCCCGAGGTTGTACGGCAGTGGGCGCATTCCAGAGACAAGCCGCCGTTCAGCCACGCCCAGCAGAAACCATTAACCTATACCGATATATTGCGTTCCTCAACGCCGGCGTGTGCTACGCCAGAGGCAAATAGCCTGGAACAAGAAGCGATACAATCGAGCATGGATGAAAATATGAAACAAGAATAAAAATAGACTGGAAACTCAATCATGTAGACCATTACTATTCCGGCGCTCCTCTCTTATACAACGGGGTTCCCCGTGAAGAAATGACGTCGAGGCGCATCCTCAAAATGCCGTCCCCCAGCCAATCAAGGCCGAGAAGCCGCCCAGTTCTAGGACTCGGCATTAGAGGGTGGAAAAAGGAGGACGACGTAAGACGGATGATAGGCAAAGGAGACTTTTCTCTCTCTCTCTGCCCGGTGAGTGGGACTGCGGGCTATTCTTCCTTCTTGGCACGGCATATGTCAGTGTCAGTGTCAGGAGGGAGGCATGATCGACGACGCTTGTCTGCAGGGGCCGCCTGGGTGCTTTTTATCCTGCGAACCAGGAGATTTCGGGGTGTTTTTTTTTCTGATGGGGGGATTCCCGGTTATTTGCCGGCGTGTAGTGTATATGTATGCATTCAATCTCCATGGGGTGCATTGCCCGAGTGTCGTCTCCACGATGACACTATCAGAAAACTTGATGGGCATCACCATGTACAGTACCTACATACCTGGGACTTACGCCACGGGACTGAGAAGAGATTGCCGGAATATGGGAATAATCAACTACTGTGACGTCAGAGGCCTTGACGATGTGTGAGCCTGGCAGGCTTGGATTACACGGCTCCTAAGCTCCGTGACAACTCGCGCAGCGCTGCATCTGGACTAAGCCGGAACTCTCCTACCAACTCCCAAGAATGTGTCACGAAGCTTCAAATAGTTCACAAAAGATGGCGAGATTGCCCGCCTCATTGGCTCTAGAATCTTTTCATATTTTTCTCTTCGTCGGCTCGCGCGGGGAGCTCCAACGCCTCGAGCCGTGAAGCTTCTTCCGAATAGGGCTCACGATGGCTGATTATGACTTCATAGTTTTTGCTAAACAATCCCCCTTCACACGCCAATCTCAGCAGTCGGCGTGACCACCCTCTTCACTACCTTGTCTCGAACCTTGGTTCGCTCTTCGAACCCATAGGCTAGCCCGATGAGTGCCTCCTCGGACCACTTCCTCCCCAAGAAGCTTATCCCAAAGGGAACTCCCGGGCCCGTCTCCACCAGCCCGCCGTCCTCGTGGATCGGCTCCGTCTCCGGGTGATGGCCCATCGGGACCGTGATCGCCGGGGCGCCTATCACGGCGGCCCACATCGGAGCCATGCTTGTGGGCATCACCACCGCGACGAGATCGTGCTGGTCCAAGACGCCGGGTAGGCCGCCCGGGCCGCCAAGATGCTGTAGATGATCGTACGCCTCCCTGAACTGCGGATCCGTGTTATCCCACTTTTGCTCAAAGAGGATGTCGTCCCAGATGCCCGTGTCGCGCTGGGGATATGTCTCCAGGGGGTGTTTCTGCGTCTGCTCGCGCACGTCGGCGAGGGTGTGGATGTTGCTGGGGTTTGAGGCCAGCTGGGAGAGATACGAAGCCAGGTTGACGGAAAAGTCGGCCCTCATGATGGACTTTTCGAGGCCGCGGATCTCCTTGATCTCTGAAGCGTAGTTTGCCTCGACGACGACTGCGCCGGCGGCCTCGAGGATAGGGAGCGTCTTTTTAAAGACTTGTACTTCTGAGGCGAGATGCGGGTCCTTTTTGATGCCCTCCTCGATGGCTTTCCAGGGAACGCCTATGCGCGCTCCAGCGAGAGCATCTTTACATGCGGCTAAATAGTCTGGTATGCGTGGGATCTCGGCGGTGTACCTGTCGTGGGGATCCCCCCCGACAATCGCCTGGAGTAAGTATGCTGCGTCTTTCACTGTCCTTGCCATGGGCCCAACCGTATCTTGGTGTTCTGAGATTGGGATAACAAGACCCCTGGAGGTCAAGCCCACCGTGGGTTTGAGTCCCACAATGCCACTTCGCTGTGCTGGGCAGACTATCGATCCATCCGTCTCCGTGCCCAGTGAGGCCCACGCAAGGCCCAAGTCGGTGGCTACTCCGCTGCCGCTCGAGCTTCCAGAGGGGTTCTGCTGCGCATGGTACGCCGCGAGAGTCTGGCCTCCATGAGACGACCAGCCGTTGATGCTATAGTCGCGGGCGCGGTAGTTGGCCCATTGAGACATGTTGGTTTTGCCGAGGATGATGGCCCCAGCATCGCGGAGCTTCTGAGCGACAAAGGCGTCTCGGGGGACGGTGGCGCCGATCAGCAGTTGCGAGCCGGCTACGTCGAGTGATGAGAATAAGCTGCAGCATTCAAGACGTCAGGGGGAACACAAACCTGTGGTGTCCATCTTGTCTTTGGTGGCAATGTTGTTCTTGACCAAGAGGGGGACTCCATGAAGCGGGCTGTCATTTCTGTGAGCTTGCGTTGAAACCGTGTACCTTGTGCGTGGCTTTGGTGGTTACCCTCGAATAGAACCGGCGGCCCTCTCCTCATCGAGGCTGTTTGCAATGTCGAGCGCATCGGGGTTGACTTCGACGACGGCGTGAACGACCTCGTTTACTTGCTCGATGCGCGTGAGATATGCCTAACGGAATTAGTATACGATTTGTGTTTGTTCGTAAGAATGAGTGGCTATACAAACCTTGGTAAGCTGAACACTGGTGAAGTGACCGCTCTTCAGGCCCTTGCCCAGCTGGTCGAGCGTCGCGTCAAGGAGACCCGGGAAAGGGGACCCTGATGAGCTGTCGAGGGGTCTGAAAGCGTGTCATCACCATTGCCTCTCGTGTAGATCTGGAGGGAAAACGACTTACACATGGCCGAGCACTGATTGCAAGTCTCCCATTTCGATCAATGCAAGCAGATAGTATGAGGATGCCAGAGTCTTTGTCCCGTGCTGTGAGTTTTGATCTTGCAAAGGGAGGTTGATTTAAAGTCGAAAGCGGGGCAGACAAAAGTGCCGTTGTGTTGCGCCGGTTGCTGACACGATAGGCTGGAAAAATTGAGCATAGAGTAGATGGTTCGGCGTGACTCAAACAAGCCTATAAATAACGGAATCTTTGAGACAGAGCAATGTATTTGCTTTCTAGAGGCTAAAATATGCATCATTGATCCAGAGTGCATCTGGCGAGTGGCAGCCAGTACCACGCGGTAAAAAGATGCAAACGATTCTACGCAAAGCATCATTCATCCAAAACACTGTGTAAATGCCGTCCGTCATTCCATCATCGCTTGCCTTCAATCTCCTTAACCCACTCATGAACCTTTTTCGCAATCACCCAGCTTGTATCTGAAGGCATCGCCCATCAATGTTAGCATCTCTCATGTGCAAAAAGAAGGCAGTTCAAACCAACTCACGCTCTTTGACGCAAAACGCATGTGGGATATCGCCCTCGTCAATCTGGATTCTCGTATGCCCCCTTTCGCCTCTCTTCTCGATAAACGCATCCCGCAGGTGGTTCGCAACCCAGTGGTCGTGTTTGCCGTAGAAGATGAAGAACTTTGGTATTTGCTGCTGCGTTGTGTCGGGGCCGTCCTGAGGCTCTCCGTTTGCAACGGCCTTGCCTCCTTTGTGATAGTAACTGTAGCTATTGCTGTCGTTATCATCTTCTTCCGTTGTTTCCCATAGCTCTTCCTCCCATTTTTCCTCGCAAATAGTCTGCAGCTCCGAGAGTCCAAGGTGAATTGCCTGCCACACGCCGTCTCGACTCTTGAGCCATCGGGTTGTCACTTCCGCAGTCTGCGGCGTAAACCCCATGATGTTTGTGACGATCCACAAGACACACGCATAGGGAATGCAACCGAGGACGAATTTCGCCAAATGGTGCGCGTTGTCGTCCACCCGAGGGATGCTCCTTAGGATGGTAAGCCTCCTTCCGCTGGGAGAATTGGCAATGTGTGTGAGGGTTGGGAAGAGCAAAAAGCCGTGGCGGAGGTTGAGATGAGGTGCCCGAGATGGGTCTCTCTTATGCCGGTGGAAAATCTCGACTGAGATGTATGCGCCGACTGAGTGGCCCATTAGGATAACAAAGTCATATGGCCGAGCTCCCTTTCCTTGCTCGCCCTCAGCTCCGGCATCATCGGGAATGACGCTTCTTGCTGCAACATCCTGATAGATGCCGTTAATCTGACCGTCTAGATCCCAGGGCTCATTGCTCTCACTAAACGGCTCATGGTCATCATCGCTGAAACCCAGCAGATTCCTTCCGTAAATGTCGTATGCTGTTCCTCCAGAGCCTTCATCCGCTGCGTCTAACATGCCGCGAAGACAATCCAGGAAGACGACATAGTAGTTGACGAGCCCTGGGTTGCCGCAGATGAAGTAGATGAGGCCGTGTCTCTGGTAGGGCTCAACGCCTCTTTGCCGCGGCTTGGCGAGGAGCGAAAGGACCGACGACATAGTGAAAGGCCCCGAGGAGTGCGCCTAGGGCAATCTCTTTAGCTTATCGCACTGTAATCATGAATCTTTGGATGTTGTGCCGGGTTTGGCGTAGTTGGTGATGCTGAGAAGCAGATTCGCATCATGGTTAGAGACTTGCCGCTACAATGACGACAGCTAACAGTGGGTCGCAGCCGAGGTTCTGGCATGTACATGTGTCTATCGCCATACAAATCCGTCTATCTGAGCCTTTTTGTCGCGATGCTTTCCCAACCATGAAGAGCAGTTTTCTTCTGGACATTATGGCAGCTCATTGCTAACATTAGAGCTGCGTCTCAACTGCATGTTGGATGCGACCATTTGCTGAGGGGCAGAGCTTGTAGAGGCGTGCATGTGACAATTCGTCCATGACAAACATGGCACTAGGATGTCATTTGGCACGGCGTAAATATCCGCGATATCATTCAAAATTGATGCCATCTTTACATATCAGCTATTGAATACTTCAAGAAATATGCCTGATGGCTGGCATCTGACGTGTTACCAATTGCCTTGAGACGTGGCGAGCTTCATACCGGCATCTAAGCCCATACTGTTTCGAGTTCCGATAAACTCACAAAGCAAGATTCAATTTTGTTGGAGCTCCCAACTACCGAGTAACGAAGAATACACATCATGCTAACTACTGCCATATCCTTCCAGAGTCGGGATATCATCCGCTGCGCAAATTAAGCCACAACCAACCACGCTGCCATGCTGTACAAAGCCAAAATTTAGTCACGACTTATATTGGCCAGCGCCGAAATGCGTCAGATGCACCTCGAGATTAGCACATTCAGCCCTAAATATAGTACAAACGGCCTCATCTGAATAATATGGACGACAACCTTAAACCAACAGCTGCTAGTCCAACGAAGCGGTTTTAGAATGATGACTGTGCCCGTTTTGATTCGCGAGTCTAGAACCAGCCCTCTATCCCAGCTGTGGCTTCGGCATGGAAATTGCACACGCTGATCAAACCGCCACATTTTTTGCTTTTTTCTTGACAGTGTAAGCCAATGATTAATCAAAATGGACTTTTTGAATGATTGCTTCCGCACTAGCATCATCGCAATGTCTTATTATACGAAGCGCAGCGGCAGGTTATCGCCGTGCCTGAGACATTTGCTCCACGGCAGTGCGACATGCATACAATCTGTCGCTCCATGATTTCGCTGCCCACAGGCCTATCCATGCAGGCGGGAAATAAAAACACGACAGCTCAATCTTAACCTCACACATCGCATCATCCCTCGACATGTATGGATCGTATCGCAAATCCTGGTTTTTGAAAGCCGGCACATAGGAAAAGAAGGATAGAAGCATCCCCCTGCATCAAACGTCTCCGCTCCGTCGGCCTCTGTTTAATTGGCAGGGCGAGCCATCTTCCAGACGAGGCCAATAGGCCGTCGTAGCTGTATAGACGGAGTGGCATTGACTAGCGCGTCCAAGGAAGCCCATCCAAGTAATCATCAGCACCGCAGCTCGAAGATCCTTTCCGCAGGGGGATGGTGGTCCATAAGACTCAACCTTGAGGCCGTGTGTCGAGCATCAACTAATTCATCCCATTTTGATGGATCAGGTTCTGGGCGGTATAATCTGTGATTCCACTTGATCAATCTTCATTTTTACTGTAAAAAATACGAATCTCTAAACCGGTTGTGTAACATCACCTCGCTGATAACGAGCGCCTTGTTCCATCTCATCACCCCAAAATCAATCTCATTCACATGCATCATCTCGCCCCAAAATCCTCCTCCCCCCCTGATAACCCCGTCCAGCAAAACAAGGCTGACATGGATGCCGTCTAAAAAGCCCAAGCTCTCGGGTACGCCGCCCTTGCGTTTCAGATTCTCTCCAAATCCCATCTGGCCGTGACAGCTAAAGGCGGCCGTTGATTATGCTCCTACTAAGCGGGCAGCCGGGCTTACTAAATGGCTGCCACCCCGATGGGGAGCCGATCGCCGCGGCAGTGGTGCGGCTTTCTATTTTTGAGGCTGCATCGGGCTGGGGGAGGAGATTGGCGATGTGCTTTGTCAGTATTGTTGTTGTGTAGCATGCATTGTATGCACCTCTGGAAATGCAAACGTACCTTGTAGGATGTAGTAGTGCGTGCATGTGCATGAGCGTGTCTGTGTGTAAGAATGTCTGCTGAATAACAAAACCAGAAACACAGCCGTCTCAACGGGAAATGCATCCAAGTCGTGGACTGTATCCTTCTCCTCCATTCTCTTTTCCTTCTCTTTTCTTTCTTTTCTGTCTCTCTCTGTCCCTCACTAGTTTTGCTGATCATTATTCGTTTGTGCCACTCTTGGTTCAAAGCTTCTATCGCAGCTGAGCTGTTCATACATCAACACCATGGTGGGCCACGTGTAAGTGCGATCGACATCAGAATCGTCTCGGCAGCAGTGAATACACAATGAAAACCACTTCAACTAACTCGTTGATTATAGAAACATGATGGACGATGTCCTCATCTCCAACCGTAAGGAAACATACCTCCATCTGCTTGCACCCACTAACATCATCCAGTCCCCCCAGAAGTCCTCCGATCATCTCTTCGAACTCTCCTCTCTCGCGGCTCTGCCAACCAGCAGCTCTTCGTCCAGCATGTCCAATCTCAGCACATTGAATCTGGTCTGCGCTTTACCGAGCCTCTCCTCCTCTTTCCCGACGCAGACATCGTCTCAGAGGCATGCGTCGACTACATCTCTAAAACGAGGTGCCTCTTTTCCGCCAACATGGCCTGGAACTCCATCGCATAGTAAGATGTCACGATACTTTATAACAATGCAGCGATACTAAAGCACACTAGCCTCTCCCACTTCGTCAAAGCCATCGTCATCGCCCGCGCCTCCTGGTCTCCTTCTTCTCCCCTCTCCCAAGTCTTCGACCACTTCAGCGGCGATGTCGTCCAAGCTACTCAAGCTCTCAAAGAATCTCACCCCCAACGCAGCATCGTCCTCCGCGTCGTGCTCAAGGACCTGCTCACTGCCTTTGCAGACTGCCTCAAGTACTGCTCCACCATGAAGCTCATCTACCCTTTCCACCGCCCTCAGCGCCAGGTCCACGACGCACTCATCACCTTCTTCCCCGCTGAGGCGAAGATTTCGCTCTCGGGGAGCTCGAACAACCGCATCATTGCCCCAGGCACCCTCTACGCAAGTCTGCCAGAGGGAACTAGCATTGAGACTGTGCAGCTGGGACAATACGACATGCCCCGGCTATTCAATGGACTATGGCAGCTCTCATCGCCAGCCTGGGGTGCTGGCACAACAGACGAGCATGAAAAGGCCTTGGTACAGCTTGTTGAGTCAGGTCTCGTTGCAACAGACATGGCAGACCACTACGTATGTAACCTTGGATCCATTAAGACCAACCATCGCTAATTGTTTGTTGGACTTATCTAGGGCGACGCTGAGCTCGTATACGGAGACTTCCGCAACAAGCTCCCCAAGGACGTATCCGATAAAGTCTTCGCCATCACCAAATGGTGCGTCTTCAAGGCCATTGAGAAGCCCATCACCGCAGACTTCGTCCTTGAACAAGTCAAGGAGCGCTCCCGTCGACTAGGAGGGCGAGTTGAACTCCTTCAATTCCACTGGTACGACGTAAGTCATCACTCATCACGCTCTTCATATGTGTTCTCATGCTCACAACGGTGCCTCAGTTCAACGACAAGAACTACCTCGATATCCTCCTCCACCTCGTCAACATCGCCAAAACCCACCCGCAACTCGTCTCCGCCATTGGCCTCTGCAACTTCGATGCCAAACACACGGACGAGGCATGCGAATTTCTCAAAGAGAAGACGGGCTCCGTCGGCATCGTCTCCAACCAAGTCCAAGTACGTTCTCCCCTCCATTCATTCTACATCTCCTAACCTCCATCATTACATAGTTCTCCCTCCTCGACTCACGCCCCCTCAAAAACATGATCCCCATCTGCCAAAAGCACAACATCAAACTCCTCACCTACGGCTCCTTCTGCGGAGGCTTTCTCTCCGAAGCATGGCTCACCCAGCCTCCCCCCGAGCTCTACTCCTCCGCAACCTCAACATCCACCTCCTCAGCGTCCATGTCCTCCGCCACCAAGCGACTCACTCCCTCCCAGCGGAAATACCTCGACGTCATCCGCTCCTGGGGCCCCTGGTACGACTTCCAGGTCCTCCTCGGCCTCCTCTTCAGCATCGCCGCCAAGCACGGCGTCGCCATTCACAACGTGGCCACACGCTGGGTCCTCCAGCAGCCCAGCGTCGCCTCCGTCATAATCGGCACCAGTCTCGGCACTTCCTCCTCCAACGGCTCTCCGCCTCCCGGAACTCCTCCCGGAGGTCACAGCGTCGTTTCTTCACCCGTCTTAGCCCACCGCTCCACCTTCTCCATCTCCTCCCCAAGCATCAAACACCGCAACAGCGTGACTGCCAATCACGGCCACCGCAGCTCCACGTCCTTTTCTAGCAACAAGCGTGCATCTTGGGGCCTCAGCAAGCGCAATTCCTTCATGATCCCCCCTGTGCCTCCAGTCAAGGCTCGCGCGACGGAGAATCTGCGCGTCTTTGGCTGGGAGCTCGACGAAGAGGACATGCGCATCATCAACGCCGCTGCGCTGGGCAAGGATGGCGAGAAGACGGATATGCTGTTTGCTAAGTTGGGAGACTGCGGAGATGAGTATAGGAATGCGGATTGAAGTATGTGAATGTGTTACATGAGATGGGATCGTCGTACAAGAGATAAACATGGGTTTGAAAATACTGTGAATGCTTATCTAGCAGTTGATTTCAGGATGTATTTTGTTTTGTGTATTTTTATTTGTACTTTCGTCTTTTTGGAGGACAGGCCATTTCCCCACCACGGGAACGATATATAGCAATTGATACCTGTAAGATAGATTAATGAATGCTTCAGATTTGCGTACGTACGGATCTCCGAGTGACCATATCTGTGGCCTAGTATTACAGGAAAGTTGACAATGGAAATCAGTGAAATATATTCAGTGTCATTTTGGATATCCATAATGCTGCCAACAATGATACATACAATTCTGATGGCTACTAAACAAACTGCTATGCCTCATCATGATACCGTGTACTTCTTCCTGACCTCAACAAGGGCAACAGCCGTCTTGCTGATGACTGCCCACTTGGGCATGTACTGATACAGCTCACGCAGTATCGGTATTGTCTTTTCGTCGTTCATGTCGCTATATGCACACCTTACGGTTGCCTCCAATCTATCTGTATCAAGCGTGCGACCTGCATCAGTCAGTTGCAGCGTAAGATCCCACGGTCCTTCCCATTCTCGTCTGAAGAGAGTAATTCTCCGTAACCCGTCACGCGGGATGGAACCAAATCGGCGATCCTGAGGAGCACCATTCTTCATCTCAAATCCAAACACCGGCTGAGAAAGATCCAAAATGCATGATTTGGTATCCAAAGCATCAATCTTGAGGTTGGCCGTCTTCCCATCAGATGATTTAGAGCTTATCACCGTGATCAAGTCTTTCGGGTCTGTGCCATTAGCAAGATACGGCGGGAGAGATGACGCATCATACTGGCATCCGGTGAGACCTGCCCTTGTCGAACTCTTACCACATTCGACTTCTTGGCCCGCTGCGGATGGGATAGTTGCAATGACAGTCTGAACATACTCCGAAAGACCAGACAGGGTAGCTACGTTTGTTCCAGCATCAACATCGATGACCTCCTGGAAGTACAATTTGTACCGGTAGTTGGTGGAAAAGGGGAAAGCGGCAAGATTGTAGATGAATGTAGCAATGAAGACCACGAAAAGGAAGAGCGGTACGTGGCGAGTGACGTGGTGCATAAATGGTGTGAGGGGAAGCAGGAGGAAAATTGTCACCACGCCAATTCCCATAATAGGACTCAAGAGGCTGCCGCCATCGGCACCGGTCATGGCCATCGAAGCAGTCTGCACCAATGCCAAGTTTCCCACAAGGATGACGTGGATGGGAGCAAGTAGGAGGAACTGAACAAACCAGGTCCAAGTTGGGAGGCGCCCAGACCACGCTTGTTCGTGTTCATATGGGGGATAGCTCTGCAACGGCGAGGGAGCAGGCGGCTCATCTACCTGTGCTGACCGTCGATAGGTGCTGGCAAATGTCGGTTGGTCGCTCGATCCGTAACCTTGCTCTCCAGCCCTCAGCGGAGTTGTTTCTGTAGCACTCTCGGCAGCATACGGCTGGTCCTCCTGGTCGTCTTCGTTGCCTGTGATTGTGTTATCTGAGCTCGTGATCCGGACATTCTCTGGAACTGCGTCGTCCTGATATTGGTTGGCAAATTCTTGTTTTCCAGGTAGAGCAAATTGCTCAACCAATGAGATGAAGAGCGACACAAAGATGGCCGTGTGCAAGAATGCTGCAAAATAAAGAGCACCGACGTGCATGCGATCTTCAGCCAGTGCAGCGATTACTTGGAGCACCCAAGAGAGGATGAACAGCCAAATCAGGGCAAATCCGCGATGGAGAGCGGTGGGTCTGACAAAGTTGGCGCCTCTCATGATGAGCCAGAAGCTGAAGTAGAACAAGGACACAGTCATGGCCCAGCTAACAATTTCTCGGTTAGCCGAAAGAATCGTTGGTGAGGGGTAACCAAGGGGTAATTGAACTTACACTGCATATCCGCTGCTGTAGATAATAAGGGGATTGACCTTGGCGACGAGTAAAACCGATCCGACCGTCAGCGCCACAGCAAAGATGAGCGCCAAAGGATATCGCAAGAAGCCTCGCCAGCCATTGAGAGCAATTGGGTCGTCGTGGATCTCGGAGTGTTCCAGCTGAATGTCCTTTGCGAAAAAGTAGTACTTGTCTTGACGGATGAGCAAATAGGTAACAATGGTCAGGACAAGGGGTGTGACGATAAGCAGCGTCAGCGACCATGCGAACAACCCTCTAAGCGGGAAGGCCGACCACCCGCTACCATACCAATCAAAATAGACACCCTCGGTAACCTTGCCGCTCTGAACTAGGCTCTTATCGCCGTCTGACCGATCCCCGCTGAAGACTGTCCCAGTAATCTCGGAGAACCTCTCAGCGGACGCAAGAGCGGCGGACAGCATATGCCAGATGCTGCGGACGGAAGTATGACGCGCATCGTCGTCTTCGGTATGATAGCGTGAGCGCGGTTCGTAAAACGCAATATCTAGACCTCGTTGCCCAAAGGCTGGAGCAAATACTTCAAAGTCGGTTCCGCTCTTTATGACTCCTCGTTCGAACGCGTTTGCTGCCACAACAGAGCCAAATGGATGCGGGCTCTTGGAATAGACCTTGGCAGACTCAAGATCAGTGGTTCGGAAAAGCATAGCACGGCCGCCAGCTCCAGCTCCTTCCAAGTTGACAAAAGTGTGGCAGAACTTGAGAAGCGGGCTGTAGCCAAAGGCACGGGCGCCCAGGAGGCCGTCTTCCTCCGCGTTGTTGAAGAGGAGCACGACGCCATGTTTCGGTTGGTGTCCCTCGGTAGTAAAGTAGCTGAGGAGCTGTAGCATGCTCACGCATGACATGCCATCGTCAGTCGCACCGTATCCGGTCGATACACTAGTAAACGTCAGCTGATTGGCTCTCCATCAAGATAGAAGCAAGGGCATCGGCATACGAGTCAAAATGGCAGTTGACGAGGACGCCTCCAGTCTGACTATAGCTCGCCGCGCCGGTTTGAGAGGTCCACCAGTCGCCCTCAGGATCTTCTTGGCCGTGAATATAGACATAGAGATTGTCACCCTCGAAGTAATAGCCCTGCCATGATTTTGGTCCGCTGCTGGAGCCTTGAAACAGAGAGTCGATTGTCCAGGTGACGTTTGAGATGCGGTCATCGAAGATGGTGGCACCCGGGGCTCGCTTGGTTCTCGCCACGTCGTGGTTATCGTTAATTGTAGATTCATCAAAGCTACATCAACTGTCAGCTGCTTGGACAGACCGGAAGCCAAGCGGCGACATGGTGAACAAACCTGCCATCCCATATAACTCCACCAATAGTCTCAGTTGTGTAGGGAACGCCGTTCCGATCCAGGATGTCCTTGGAGCGCTTGATGAAGTAATTGCGGACATCTGTGTTTGCTCGGCTATTGAACGGATGGTACTCTTTCGTGATGGCTTGCAGATCAAGCCATGCCTCGCTCAAGTTCAGGCCTTGCTTTAGAGAATGGCTCGATGGCACAGGAGGCACAACCTCGTGCACGTAAAGCAGCGGTATGGTGACGGCAAGGTAAACGGCAGTCGTCCAGAATGTGACCGGACCGGGCCGGAAGCTGAATGGATTGAGGAGCTTCATTATGACTCCGCGACTAAGAGGCACCAACGGTTGAAGCTGGTGGATAGCGCTCCAGTCATGGGACGAAGCAAGAAGGGCGCGACGGGCAGCTCGAGTTTGGCGCCCAGAAGAGGTCTAGTGGCGATATCAATGTTGTTGTTGCCGGACAGTCTAGGATATGAGAAGAGAGATGATTAGGTCCGCAAGCGTCATCCCTCGGCCGGCGCCTCTCAAGACGCTCAGCGCTGAAGCTGGAGGAGCAAAACGGAGGCAAAGAAAAAAGGCTGGACGGCGCGGTGAAGCAGAATTCAGGATGCAGGATGCAGGATGCGCCTTGAGCTGAGGTATGATAAGGCAAGGTACGGCACCTGGTGTGGGGATGCATCATGTGCAGCTCACTGCAGCAGCGCTATAATCGCGGCTAGTGACAGCTCCCCGGCACCCCTACAAAGGTGCTGCTCCAGTTCCCCATAGGCGCTGGGGCAACTGACGTCAACGCTCTATAGCAGTGCTCGACGGCTGCAGCTCCCCCGAACCCCGCCATACTTGGAGATGCTACTACATGCACCTACTAAGTTACGTTAGCCTGGTGGCATCGCTTTTGTCGTATATGCTTATCACTCAAGCTAGATGGAATTATTTTGAGATTGAGTTCTGATGAGTGATTAGTAAATGTTTAATTTTGAATTACAATACGACTGATTTTCTGTGCGTTTAGCTTCCAATTAGCTGCTTTTGTTTGGATACAACTTCCATCACTCGAGAAGTACATTCCATCCTCAGTCTCATCTTGATAGTCTCATACGCGGACAGATCGCAGTGTCTGACCTTGGCTTCGTAACCCCCAATCAGGCTACATCTTCACGATTCGAGCGAGTAGCAGAATGGGGTATCATTTCGTGGCTAGGGACGTATCCAAAATAGTTATACAAGAGGCCCTGGGCCTGTACCACTAGTCAGAAAAGTCCTCGTTGGGAGGCTCTCTGCCAAAGGGGTGATTAAACTTAAGAAGTCCATTGAGTCCGCCAACCCAAGGATCATCGTCTTCTGTCCGGATCACGCATGGAACTCCTCCATGCCATTCCTCGCCGGGCCCGGCTCGCCCTACAAACTCACCTTCAACGTGAATCTCCGATCCTGGTAAGACTCCAGCACACCGTCTGCCATCAATGCTGAGATCCAATTCGCGGCCCCTGTTCTTGGGGCTCATCCGGAGCGTTACCTTTGTATCCAGAGGTAGCACGAGTGACCGGAAACTGAGGCTGCAGGGGCTGATGGGCGTGATGAGAAGCGACTTTACAAGAGGGTGCACGATGGGTCCTCCTGCGCTTAAACTATAGGCCGTTGAGCCAGTCGGCGTGCTGATTAAGATGCCGTCGGCCGTTGTTTCTGTTAGGAAATGTCCGTTTTGGTAAATGTCAATGATGGCTAGGTGTGGATGTGAACCGCGGTGGACGGAGATTTCGTTGATGGCGCGCAGGGGAGGCGATATCTCCTTTGGACTGGCGATGCCCGACTTTGGCTGGCTTGCCAAGGTGTTGGACACTTGGTGGTTGATATTGTTTCCAGCCCTATCGAAAATATCTGCCTTGATCCGATGCCGTAGCAAGACCCGAGATGCTCTGTTAATTCCCTGGCTCTTACCCTTGACACGCTCCCAGCCCTCGCCAGGAGTCATGCTCGCGCCCGCACCGTCATCGGTCCCTCTTGGTACGGCAGCATTGCGTCCCGCGGTAACGTCGCTCCCGCTCATGTACATTTCTCTCCAAGCCTTCTTGTGCTCCGCAAAGTTCCACTCCCCAAGAAAGCCCAGGGTCCCCATGCTGAAGGACAGGATTGGAGGGACAGATCCATGCAGCTTGAATAAGCTTGCGGCGCGCAAGACTGTGCCGTCCCCGCCAAACGTCGCAATAGCATCGATCTTGTCGGCAATACTTGTCCCATTGTCGACGACAAAGATGGGAAAGTCAAGCTCTTGCTGGATCGGGACAGCAACGCGCGCCTCGATGACGATGTTGACTTCGGGGTAGTCGCTTCGGATATGCTTGGCAAACTGGACGACAGACTCTGTCACCTCGGGAGAGTAGAGCTTCTGCACCAGCAGCAGATTGCGGGGTGGCCGTGGCCAGTTGAGCGATAAGAGAGACGAGCCTGGCTTGGAAACCTGGAGATATCGCGGATGCGTCCGCTCCGGCAACTCTGCCACACTACGCGACTTTGCAAGTCTCAAAAGATGAGTGATGGAGAAGTGTCGGTGGCCAAAGGTCTTTGAGGGCAGAAGCAGCATCTGCTGCCGACCTGGCCGAGCTTGAGCAATTTGGCGCCATGGTCCTCGGAAAGCTCGAAAATGCGTAGACATGACTCGGGATCAGGCGGTGCTTATCATGTTGGCAACAGAGGAAAAAGCCAGCGCGCAGCCAAACTTGGTATATCTTGATCTCAGCTTAGGATCGTGAGCCAGGCCTTTTTTCTGCAGCAGCAGCAGAGTAGAAGTAAATGTCCATGATGTCGAATCTGCTGTGGATTGATTTCTTAGCGTCGAGACAAGTACAGAAAATTAGCTGCTATTCTTCGTCGAAAATAAAATAGGTATTACTTAAAGTGGGTATACTGCTGTAATAGTCTATCTCTATCATATCTTAACCTGATATAGTAGTAGCTTATGTCATATGAAGTGAGCTGCCTTGACTTACGTAAGCTATCCAAATGGGCGTCAGGCGAATGACACTTAGATTGCCTCAAGACAAGGGTAATTTTGTACTTTCAGTCTCAAACAGTCATGGGCTATCAGGCTTAATCTATAAGAATGTATCAAGTCGTATGGATATACTTAGATTTATTCTATGTGATTGTTACTATAAGTGCATTAGTCGAATATGGATTTTGTTTGCATTGGCTCTATTGGCTCTATTGACTCTATTGACTGCTATTTAACTTATATCCCCATCTATGTCTTTGAACAAGAGAAATTTTTTATAGTACTTAGGCAGTAGCTACTGCCTTTGTGTGATTATGGATCTTTGTTTCGGTAGCATCATAAAGCCGCCCAAGCTCGCCCATAGCGGATGCGTCCTTTAACATCTGGGCAACGTGAATGCTAGCCGATATAAGCTGCAAGATGTATCGGTCGTCTTTCAAGGAATTCCCAGATTCTTTGGCTCCATTGTTTATTCCCAATGAGCTCTCTAGATTGGCTTCAAACTGTGCGACCTCGGCATTGAGTAATGCTCTCATCGGAATGCGTTTCCTCGCCATTAGACCTTTGAGTAGAAACACCCACTCGTCCCATTCGCGATCCTGTGGCCCTTCCACTGGTCTCATAGTCCGTAGCAAAGGAATCGGCAGTTGGTATCTGGCAAAAAAGTCGAAAGCACATTGTGAAAGACAATGGCCAACTTGTTTCATGACCTTGCTTTGTTCTTCAACGTTAAGACTGAGAGGAAGAAGTGGTAGCTCCCTTTCTTGCAGCAAGAGAATATTCGCTGCAGGAGGCTGGAGAAATTGATGGGGTCCGTCAAATATATCTCGGCTCGACGACTGGCGCTGGTAACTCTGTTTAGCATTAGGTCCCAAGTTTTGGATAGTTTTGTTTAGGGCCCAGCTCATTGCTTTATTTGAGGCCCTGGGTAGAGGAACATTTTCGTCGAATGAGCGTGTTGGAGATTTCAATCCATAACTGTTTTGACGTATTCTCCGATTCAAGGTCTTATAATTATTTGTCGCTAATCCTGGGAAAGATTTTCCCATATTCGAAGTGGACAACGCATAGCTGGGCAGGCCAGCGGCCGACATATCTTGAGATCTGTAATCGGTGAGGGTACTAAAATCGGAACTTTGGGTGGTGTCGTCATGAGGGCGAACGCTGATAGTAATTAAGATGTTATTGCCAATATTCTCAATATGTCACAGTCTTCAGTTGATTCCTACCTAGGGGAGTCAAAAACAGCATCCTCGGGCTCGGCTGATGGACTATAAAGACCGTTAGTGGTACCTCAGCAGCAGTGAATGGTCTTTGGCCTCATACCTGTGAGCTGTATCCCACAGATTTCCGAAAATGGTAGAATTCTCGTGAACCGAGGCTGCTGGAAATGTCGCTTGTAGAGGGAGGGTGTCTTGTTCCTTGTTCTCCAAGTCGCCTTCATATCCCGCAAATTGATCATAGATTCTCGCCGCCTTCCCATCAACTGACAAGACCTTCGTGACCTCTACCGGCCAGTATTGTGAAAAATTCTTGGTAAGCTCAGCGTCTTTGAAACAGCCAGAGGATAATCTGAGCAAGGGGTTTGGGACAAGCATCATAAATACTTGGGGGCTAACGTCGGGAATAGCAATCATCTCCGAGATTTGGTTTAGCACCGATAGTAGCGGCATGATGTATAGCTCTTTGAACTGATTAATTGCGATGACATATCCATAAGGCTGTTCTGTGAGAGTGTCGATAACAAGAGCTCCGCTGTCTCCCACAAATATAGTATCTGAATGGTCGTAAGCAGCGATATTACTGTCGAGATTCCGGGAAAGCCATACCCGAATCTTCAACAGTGACGGTCCAGACTTTGCATAAAGAACTAGCGTCGTTAGAGTTGGCAATAAGCGTAGGTATGCTGCAAATGGTGCCGTGAAGCGAGCCACGAGATGTTAAGATCCGTACTGCTCGGCTACTGTTGCTCGGTTCCGGAATATCATGCATCACTTGATCGACATTACGCGGTTCCCACTGATCACTCTCTTCAATCTCTACCAAGGCCCAGTCAAGATTGGGAGAATTGATCCATTCTGATCCTTGAGGCCGACTCCAGACCCTGTTGGGATTGATGACTGCGACATGAGAACTCTGAATAGACCCATCGAGATGGCCTTGCATATGCCCTCTGACATTCGTATGTTGTACGCTGACTTGAGATGTTGGGCTCTGCTTATTAATATTCTCATATTTCATGAGTTCAGATATGTCATATTCTATCCCTGCAAATGTATATGTCTCCCTACCCTCCTCTTCATCTTCATCTGGCACGAGTATTGTATCAACTGTGTCCTCATCTTCAGTATCACTATCATCGCTTTCCTTATATTCTTCAAAGGCATGAGCAGATGTCAGTGCAAAAATCCGCTCGTCAAAATTTGGAAAATTGATGCCACAGGCAATGGTACTGATACCATCATAGCCATCGCCCGAGACAAGGAGAGCTCCAGGAATATATGAATCTTTGATACGAATGCTTAGGCTCTCCATTGGACGCCCAAGACTTGTAAATGACGATCCAAGAAACAGGTAGATTTTGAAGCGCGGTGCTTTCGTATGCCTGGAGTCGTATTGTTCCTTTACTTGCTTTCTTGACAAAATTTTCATAATCGACATACTAGTCTTGTAATCGTTGCTCGGGTGACAGACTAAGATCGATGGCTGGGCAGCATGTATACTGGCACCACACATCTTCAGTTTGTATTCGGTCTTGGGAGGTTTGCGAGATGGTTTGTTGTTCTCTAGGAGGTTTTGTCGAATTATATCCTCTATGACTGGGAATCGGAGTTTGTGTTGCACGCTGATATAGTTATCTGCGTGAGGATAGACGTAGGCCATCTGCTTACTGAAAGGTATTTTCTGAGGATTGCGAAAGTCTTGCGCCAACCTCTCGGCTGCTGGATTGGCTCTCGTGGCGTTTGATGGTACCGCCCCTGCGTCATGATGGCCTCCTTCGAGGGATTCATGAGATTGTATCACACGCTGTGATTCTGTCGGATCTGTTGTTGCAGACTGTGTGTCCGGCCGCATCGAGTGCGAGCTGGAGCCTTGTCTTGTCGACCATCCGAAAAGCCTTTTCCCAATTGGCCAATCGAAGTGCATCAGCCCCCTCTTGCTTGCTCTCGTACTTTCTGCTGAATCGACAACCATCACCTCAACCTCTGTGTCTGAAGGCATAGGCATGACATCTATGCACAGGCTGCTGAATCAATGGCATAAATCTTGAAGCTCAGACTTCGTACTATCTATTACAACCCGGGAGATGCATCCATATCTATTCGCAATTGCAGCAAGACGACTCGTCCAGGGATGCATATCAGCTAACCAAGAGTTCATCCTAATGTGATCTATCAGTTGGCGGTGAGATGAGATGGTGTCCAAGTCGCAAACGGCACGTATCATTGCGGCTCTGCTCGCCCTGCAATTTGATGACCGGCATTAGTTCAGATGATTTGTATCTCACTTATTGGCTGGGGTCAGGCTTTGGTGGCTTGGTTACGGCGGAGCAGCCAATGTCACGCTGTAGCGACATGTCCACAAACCAATTGGGACCGGCAGATGCAGCAACTTCATGTGCAGTCAACCAACATGCATTCCTGCAGCGGCTGTGTTGACAATTCGGTGAGTTGTGCGGTGCAAACGACTTGAACCACTTGCGACGAAATGCCGCGGACGAAATGCCGCGTTCTCTCTCAGTGGGAATGCCTGTAGCTTATAATTCTAGCCATCGAGAGTATGTCTAATCAACATTCAATGTCTAATTGCTTCTCACCAAGGCCAAATTTTCCCGGTCGCTCGCCATTACGATGAAGAATGAGCCCCTAACTTCTGCCCAAAGTGCAGATATTCAAGATGTAATAAAAGCTCTGTGCAGAGCGAATGAGCCTACAGAAACTCAATTTACGGCTTTCAGGAAATTTTACTATGAGAAGACACAATTTAGCCAAACGGGCGACGTCTCAATCTCGATCAACCGTCCGGGCCTACCGACTCACGAACATGTGCTTCAAGCTGTTATCAAATTACATTCTCAATGTAATGAAAAGCTTGAGCAATTTCAGAGCAGCGCATTTCCGGATTGCTTGATTGGGGACAGAGAGAAGGCAACAAGAATAACTACCCGTCTGGCTTTTATGATTGATCCTTGTTCAAGGGATGAATTTCCCATGGCCTACAGGATTGAAAATGAAAATATCTTCCCTGTCAAGTGGCAACCAAGCCAGACTTTCATTCAGTTCTTTCACACTGCTTTCCCGACTGAGTCGCTTGACTGTTGGAATCTTTCGTCAAGAAATAGCCGCTTAAAGGCATGGAAGCTGAAGAAGAGATTGGGAATCAATCTATGTCCTACTAACGATCTGGCTGAACATCTTGTGTACAATCCACGAATGAAAACTTTGGCCATCTTCCACCAAGTAGAATACCTCAAAGCGCAGATCAGATATACGGCGGGTAGAAGCCTAGAAGAGGCCCCGGAGACGAGCATCGCTAAGTTCGAGTCCCTCCTGATATATTCCCTGCCAAAAGCTCACCCTTGGATAGTGGGACTATGCCGCCGCAGCTTCTTGTTGAGACACTTTATTCAATCTATCATATACTCTTCCCTTTGGCAACGCATGGAAAGTCAGCCAAGTTGGCGAAGAGACTGACAAGAGCTAATGGCTTAGATTGTTCATCTGACTCCACGTTTGATCCTGATCTCATTGAGTACGACGGCTTGATTCGCCAGCTACCAGCTGACTTCAAGTTCATATACTGGACGAAGAGGTTGAAGGCTCTGCAAGCGGTCGTCGATCATCCGCCACCGGCAAACAAGATCATCTCGTGGTTTGAGAGACATACTTCGGAGAGAAATGCGCTTACCGTTGCAATTCTTGGCCTCTTTCTTACATCTTTATTTGGGCTACTTAGTTTTCTTGTGGGGGTTGCTCAACTTGTAGTTGCTTTGTCGGCATAGAACAGAGAGATTTACTTGTAACGTTCAGCAGTAGAGCTAGAAGTTTGAAAGTAAAACTATATGCTATATCAAAATATAACTTCAAGACCTTAAATACACGAGTTGTATATTGAATCTATCCAGGACAATCTAAAACGCAATGAGACGAGATTTCAAGAACCTTCTAAGCAGTGACACCAAATGGCCATCCCACCAACCCAATGTTCAGCTTCGTTCCCTCCTCAATCTCCTTTGCTTGAGCCTTGAGTTCATCCACATCCCAGTTGCACCACAGGAACTTGCCCTTCAGGAACCGAGCTTCAGGGCTTGCGAGCCAGACATTGAAGCTTGCGGGTAGAGAAACTAATTACAATTAATCGTCTCGTCAGATTCAGCATTGGAGGCAGTCTTCTACTTACCATCGTCAACTTTGACATCCTTAAAACTCGCGGCGCCTCCCACACTCAAATTCAACTCAGTGAGTACCACGCCAGGTTGAGTATGAAATATGCTCAAATTCGGATGGGTAAGGGCGACGGTATCCCAGAGCCGGTACACTGCCCACTTGGCAACGCAGTAAGAGGAAAACAAGTCGTTCAGACTCAGATGCGCACCGAACGAGTTGATGGCGATAGCCACGGCGTCTGGCGCCGCGTGGCGAATGAATGCCTGCGCAACCCACAACGCACCGGCAACATTATCCTGGATATTTCCGAGATACTCCTCACCATCTACTTCCCCTATGGTCTCCTTGGGTCCGATCGCTGCCGCACTGGAAACTACAACGTTAATCTTCCCATTACCGGCAAACTGGGCAAATGCCACGTCCACGTCGCTCTTCTTCGTAACGTCGGCGGATATAGCAATAACCTCAACGCCGGGGAACTTGTTCTCGATAAAGGTCTTGTTATCGAGAAGGGGCTGCATCCGGCGGCCAAGGATGGCGATTCGTGACGCGCCTGCTTGAGCAAAGTAGCGGGCCGTCTCTCCGCCAATGCCAGTACTACCACCTCCTGTGATTAGCACCGACTTCCCCTTTGCAGACAACTCAGGGCGAGTGGGAGATGTGGACGGCTGTGCAGTGTTGTGCCATCTTTTAGTTGGAGATGGGAAAGGAGGAGCTTCGGCCATGATGATTACAAGGTGTATCGATGCTTAGGAAGGATGGGCAATGATAAGGAGTGTGTTTTGAGAAGCAATGATGGCTCTTATATATGAACATTCCATTGTTGATATAGCTGAGAGCTGGCGACGAAGAACTACCATTTTCTCAACGCGAGCGCAGCGGATTGAGACAAACATGAAGCCTGGTTAGGATGGCTTTACAAAATAGCCCGTTACAAATTGTCCCGCCCGGCGGCCTACTTTCAATTGAAACATAGCCCACGGTGTGATTTCTAAGCATCGAGCGTCAAGAGAACCATGATGTTCATGTGTAACTCTCCCCATCTTCTCCGTAATCGAGGACTCGCTGCTGCATCCTCTGGTCATCTGGGAATGATGCTGGTACGGTGGCCCTTTGCTTCGATTGTTGGAATCCCGCGTCACGTGCACCATACCAACCATGAGCGATTTCGGCCGCTGCTGGAAGGTACCAAAAAAGAAACGCCCGAAACCCACTCCAACATAGAGCCGTCACCGTTTTATTCTTGACATCACTACATTTGATTCCCTCACCACTGAGTCAATTGGGCTGAGGAGCGCCCGAAACTATGCTCTCTGCAACTTCCGTGGCCGTGCGCTCCAGCGCCCGCCAAGCTATTCGACCCTCCGCACCAATTGCCGCTGCTCCGATCTCGAACCGATGCCACAACCGAAGCTTCTCGATCTCATCTACAAGGGCCCTGGCGATTTCGCACCCCTGCCGTACCAGCCATTCTACGCGCAAGGTTCTTAAGCAGACTGTAGCAAGCATTGGTAACAAGTGCGGCTACGCCACAACGACAAACCCCAATCCGCCCCTTGGCAAGAAGAATGCCTCGAACAATGTTCCGTCTCGCATTGGTTTGATTGGAGCCCGAGGATATACTGGCCAAGCCTTGATCGACCTTCTGAACGACCATCCCTTGATGGACCTTCGCCATGTATCTTCACGAGAACTCACTGGCCAAGAACTCCAGGGATATACCAAGCGCAAGATTATCTATGAGAACTTATTACCCGAGGATGTTGCTCGGCTAGATAAAGACGTTGACTGCTGGGTTATGGCTCTCCCCAATAATGTTTGTAAGCCCTATATTGAAGCCCTCGATCGAGTTCAAGAGGGCAGCGACCATAAGAGCGTTGTTGTCGATCTCTCTGCCGACTATCGGTTTGATAGCTCATTCTCTTATGGTCTTCCAGAGCTCACCAAACGCTCTGAGATTTGCCAGTCTACCCGCATAAGCAACCCTGGCTGCTACGCAACTGCAGCCCAGCTAGCTATTGCTCCCTTAGTTGAACATCTGGATGGCCAGCCTGTCGTGTTTGGAGTCAGTGGATATTCTGGCGCTGGGGCTAAGCCAAATGAAAAGAACGATGTTAACCGTCTTAGAGATAACATAATACCATACAGTCTGACGGGTCACATACATGAACGAGAGATAAGTCACCATCTTGGCACTTCTGTTGCCTTTATGCCACATGTTGCAAGCTGGTTCCGTGGCATACATCTCAGTGTCACGATTCCTCTTAACAAGGCAATGAGCTCACGCGATGTGCTCCAACTCTTCCAAGACCGCTATGCCGGCGAGAAGCTTGTGAAGGTTGTGGGGGAACCCCCTTTGGTGCGTTCACTGGCGAAGCAGCATCATTGTGAGATTGGCGGATTCGTTATGGACAGCACTGGCAAGCGCGTAGTTGTGTAAGTGGCCGACCACCTCTGGAGGGACGAAATAAGCTAATTTTGCGAAGCTGCGCCTCAATAGACAATCTTAACAAGGGGGCTAGTACGCAATGTCTTCGTAGGGCTCTCCATCCCCCCTTCCCCCTCATCAAGAAACATTGGGTTACTAACAAGTTTCATCAATTAGAGAACATGAACCTTGCGCTTGGATACGCGGAGTTTGAGGGCATTCCCACGGTGTAAAGGCGTCAACTAGATTGGGTGCGGTGGTATACTGTTATGGAAGCTAGGTTGGATATCCCTTCAAAAGGTTTTTGGATTGGGTCCGTTTCATGGCCTTGGTAGAATGATTTTTATTGTACGTACATTACGGTCTTGTATTAATATACCGGTACACCAGCCTTAACTGTCGTGATAGATTTTGATACTTTTTTCATTTATATGAGTGCAGAATTCAACCCCAGAATACATATGCAAAGGAGAAAAGGGGGCTAAAGTACTGAGTGTGGCTCTGATTATTGGTAAATACGTAAAGGCATTTCGCGTGTTTTCCACGGAGTTAAATAAAGTCATGTATCTTTGCTATTGTTAAGTATGAAGTCGAGGTGACCGCCTATGTTGAAGAAAATAATTAGTCAGCAGGACGTATTGAACTCCATGTTTCTCTTGCGCTGAAAATGGGGTATTAGCAAGCTGAACCCCTAAAATAATGAAGCAATGACATCTCCTCGCGGCATCAGTTGGTAATTGCTGCCGGCTGGGTATAGGCACTGAGTGAGAACGCAACCAAATGTTGCCGTGTGTTTTGGCGATGGTTTTTTGGGTCAAGAAATTCTGAATAAAGTAATTGAGCATCACAAGGGATTTCGTGTACAAGCTTACTAATGTCATATGTAGCAGACACTACCATCCATATGCTTTAGCGACGGGAACTTCAAATCGACAACTACAGTTTGAGGTTTGGTTACAAGAGCATTCTAGCTAACAACTCCTCAAAATCGTTGTACTCTGTTCAAAATGAACACACCCGATAAGCAACCAGTCTTGCGGTGTGGACTATGCAATAAACCCTTTGGAAAACGTGAGTCGGCACCTCCCCTTTACCCGATTCACGTCGTGGTTGAATGTCGCACGCCACCGCTAGTATTAACACTGTGGTGTTTAGAGTCCACGCTGAAGAGACATGGATACTACTGCCGGTCTCGGGGAGTTGACAGCATCACTCGGCGTCGATCTTGTATTTCCTGCGCGCGAGGGAAGGCGGGTTGTGACAACAAGCGGCCTAAATGCTCAAGGTGCACAGCCAAGGACATTGAATGCCAATATCCGGCAGCCAGGCCCAGAGCTCCAGAGTTGAAGACTCAGCAGAATAGCGCTGCCTTTACTGGACGAGAGAGAGCGACAAGTTCGTTAGCAGCGGATGCTGCTGGTCTCAGCAATGGTCAGGAAACTAGCAACAGTAGTGATGCAACTCTCGATGATGTGCTGTTCATGCCGGATCTAGGCTTCGCGGACCTTTTAGAAGAACAACTTGATTGGGATGGCGCCGGGATTGAGAACCTTTTGAACCCCCCAGCCAACAACTCACGCCTTTCGCCGGGGTCGTCATCTTTGGTTCAGCACTCGACGCCTCCAACAGATCAAAGGGTTCGACTGCAGCAAGACTTTCCTTTCCTAAATTTTTCTATACCAAGAGCGCCTGGAGCTGTCCGATCACTTAAACATCGACCAAAGATTCATACCGGATCACAAAGAGCTTCTAATCTAATCCTTCACACGCTAAAGTCTTATCCTTTGATGATGTTACGCTCCAGCTCTCTTCCACCCTTCATCCACCCCACTTTGATATCTCCCGATAGCGAGAATGCTCGCATAGAGCCACTTATAAATTGTATCAGTCTGGTTCATATGATAAGCACTGGTATCCAGAAAAGTCGAAAGTTGTTTTGGGAAAACGTACGGATGGAATGCGAACGCTTGCATGCAGAGGTAGGTCGCGGGCGATGTTTTACGGAAAGTGAACGACTAAAAGCTAATAGATACTCGTTAGCATCTAAACTTAACCAAGTTGGAACTGCTTACAGCCATGCAGGCCCTATCCATCTACATACTCATACGGTTAGATGAAGGGGAAACGGATTATAACAACGTTGACACTTTACTGCTGAGAGCAGTGACTGTAAGTCCGGTTTTTAGCTTTGTCCTTTTTGATTCATTTCTAAAGGTATAACACAGGTCATGGCTCAGCAATTCAACCACCTCGACGTAGCATCATATACAGAGTGCTCACAATGCAGTAATGGACATGAAATCAGTTGGAAAGAGTGGATTTTCAGAGAATCAAGGCGAAGGTGAGACCGCCCCAACGCTTAAAACTCATCCAAAGATAATAACCGAATAAAGGCTGGCCATTGTCTATCGAGTCATAAATATGCTCGTTTATTTCGAGCCTGTCGCCATGTGCAACCTGCCCTCGGAATTCATGCTAGCGCCACTACCAGCGAGGAGGCAGCTCTGGGAAGCAGGCGACCAACTTGAGTGGGAGGCCGAAGTCCAGAGGGAGCCCGGAGCCAAAGCTGCTTTTGGATTGGCGGCGCATGGGGGGCTCGTCAAATTGGATGAGCGCGAGCTGTGTTGCAATGATGCTTGGCTGCCCTATGATTCACCGGATACCAGGGGTCAGTCGAGGAGCAATGCGAGCTGGGAGGAGTGGTGCTCGGGGATAGATGGGTTTGGCGGGCTCGTTATGCTTGCTGCTTCCATGGTAGCATAAGGTATTCAGATTAGCTGGCATGATAAGAGATCTGGGCGAGGTTTATGCAGGCGGAGAAGACAGGGCATGGTAGGAAACATGATTACAGGCGGGCAGATGCCGAGTTATCAAGGTCGCAGTACTACTTCTTGGATGTAATGTTTATCAGAAACAACTATCCAATTAAATTTAGATCATGGTAGAGAAATATATGTATATAGCTAGGATTTCTCTTATGCCGGTTAGTTGTTTGCGTGAGTGTCTTATACGATATGCATGATGTCGGGCCTCCTTGGCCTTTTTTCCCCTTCGGCAAACTGTATATAGCCGTAAAATCAAGTCTAGAACGAGCTTTACAATAATCATTTCAATATCATTATTTTATTATCAGTATTGGAAGACAAAGCCTCCATTATTCAATACCATTACCAAATCATTGGCTGATTTACCCCATCTCAGCGACACCCCAGCCATCACCGCCTACTGTTTCCGGCAGGCGGGGTAGTGCATTAACGAGCTGCTGCAGCGATTACGAACTCTGTGATATCTGATGAATGACCTGGACAGCGGCATGTGATCACGTCACCTCTCAAGAGAGGTCTCATAGATGCACGGGAAAGCAAGACGCGATATTGGAAGAATCGCGCCAGGAGCGTAGATGCACTTATTCGTGTCTGGGTCAGCTGTTGAGCTGGAACAGAGCACCTCGTCGTCGCATCATTTGTCCGGCCATCCGCCGTTTTCAGTCACCGCCCAAGTTGACAATTCCCTGCCTGGCTACCTAATACTAACCAAGTCCGCCATCCGAGCTCCGTGCTTCGTGCCTCGTACTTGATGCTCCATCCATGTAGCCACTTTATCTCTACTAGCACTTGACAGGCAGCCCGGCGACTCTCGAGCGACTTACGGGCTGTGGAAAAGCCCGAGGCTCCCGCCAAGCCCCTCCACCAGAGACTTGGCTTTGCCTAGTTCCGGGGCGCCAGGGCTGAGGCAAGCTGGCCGGACCAGCAGCTCGTTGGACCGCTGAGAGCGCTAACTCGAGCATGACAGACAGCTTAGAGCTAGGCAGAAGCAGGGAGCGAATAAGCAGCCGCAAGACCTGGCCCTCGTGCGTCATCATGTGCTGCGTCCAGCCGTGGCAGGCCAAACCTTCACCTTACACCGTCTGACCTGCAACGCTCTCTCACGGGGAGAGACACGGCAGCCAAGACGCTCTGAAGCACCTGGTCTCGAGGCCAGCAACGGCGAAACCGCCGGTCTTTGAACCCGCTCTGGCCCGTTTGGAGCCACGCACCTGACGGCGGGCGACTCAGCTGCCCTGCAGTCGAGCCGATCGAAGCTGTCGGCAATTCGCATCCGCCATCGTGTCATATTAGGGACGGCTGTGCCTGGAGGGCTGAGCTGCCTAACTTGTCCAATAGCTGCTCTGCTACGAGGCTGGGTATAACCACCAAGGAGCCACATCACCGCCTCGATTCTGGACTTGTCCTCCTCTGCCTCGATGCTCATGCCAGGCTGCTGAGTTTCTTCTCATTGCGCATACAATACAGATTAACCCCCAAGTCCGGCAATCTATATATTTCAGACCACGGCCGGCGCGAGGAACGGCGAACCGCTCATGGCTGCTGCCAAGGATACCGACGGGTCCGAGAACAACATACCAGCTCCCGGAGTCGCCATGGGACTCAATCAGACCTCTGTGAGCCCTAAAGATGCTCACCCATCAGGCAAACGAGGCCATGGCCGAGCGATGCAGATATGGCGAGGGCTGGCTTTTGTCATTTACTTCTTCACTTGTTGTGTGACGTATGTTTGCAGTTCGCTCGCCACATGTCGGCGCCCCGTGTTATGAGTTTCAATAGAATCATTGCCTACTAACACACTTTGCTCGGTAGCATTGTCATCACTCAACTCCTCGGCTGCTGGTTGTATTTTGTCAACCGGGATATATACTACGACTACATGTCAATGACCAAGCGATTGTTTGCTATCACGACAACCCTGATGACACAGATTTGGGGCGCGACAACGATCCGGATCAGCGGCGATGAGTCGGTAGCAGGAGAAATTCGCCCCACGGAGGGCGGAGGAGTGCAGTTCAACTTTCCTGAGCGCTTGGTGATGATAGCGAACCATCAGGTAAGAAAATTCGCAGAGTGTAGCAGCATTGAGACAATCATTAGTCAATTTCAAGTGCAGTGACGCTTGTTTACCTTTACATTATTTGAGAAGAAGCATTCAGGACTGAGCTGAGCTGACTGGCTTTGACAGATTTATACCGACTGGCTGTACCTCTGGTGGGTCGGCTACGTCAACCGGCCTTCGGCGCATGGCCACCTCTATATCATCCTGAAGCAGTCTCTCCAGTACATCCCCATCGTTGGCTGGGGCATGAAGTTTTACGGCTTCATCTTCATGTCGAGAAAGATGGCAACGGATCAGCCCCGGCTTGCGTATCGACTGGGCAAGTTGAAGCAGACCAAGACCGACCCTAGTGGGAAGCAGTATCACGTACCCATGTGGCTGCTCTTGTTTCCCGAAGGCACCAACATTTCTGGAAACGGTCGGCGGAAGTCTGCCAGTTGGGCGGATAAGAACGGATGGAAGGATCCCGAGCACATGCTGCTCCCCCGTAGCACTGGCAGCTTCTTCTGCCTCAACGAACTGAAGGGAACGGTGGATTATGTATACGACTGTACGGTCGCGTACGAGGGTATCGGGTAGGTGTCCCTTTTTTTTTTACACGAGTATCGGAAAATACGCACAAGGTAATGGAGGCTAATTCGTAATGGCACAGTCGAGGCAAATACGGCGAGGACATATTCACTTTGGGTAGTACTTACTTCCAGGGCCGATCTCCCAAGTCGGTCAATTTCTACTGGCGACGATTCAAGGTTTCAGACATTCCCCTCGACGACGCAGACAAATTTGACGTCTGGCTGCGTGAGGAATGGTACAAGAAGGACGCGCTGATGGAGCAGTATATGACGACTGGACGTTTCCCCGCCATGGCCGGATCCAAGATTGACTTTGTCGAGACCACAGTCCGGACAAAGAATCCCTTGGAGATTCTGCAAGTATTCACCATTGTTGGTATTGCGGGCCTTGTCTGGCACAATGTGCAGAGATTCGGCAGCGCGGTTGCCAATAGATTTGGCCTCTTTGTGTAGCAGAGAGTCGAGAGCTGAGAAAGCAGGAGGGCTTTGGGGAGATGTGAGATTGCTGCTTCTTGAACGAGGAAGAGTCCTTCATCACACCATATTAACCATTCCTCGTCTCCCGAATTTTCGTGCGATAATTTACCGGTTGAGCCTCGTGGATGTGGCTGCATTGTCTTTCTTTAGCGTTATCATGGCATGTTTTGATTCGACACGGGGATTTTCTCTTCTTGACAGTCGATAGGGTGGGATAAACTTGACGGCGGACAGTACGAATACCAATTACAAGACTTCAGGCGTCTCCCGATGGTGTGGAGTTTTGAGACGGTATATTTTCTTAGATGAGCTATACGATACCGAGGCAACGTTCGCGGTGCCGAGGGGAGCGAGTAGGGTTTGATTTGATTTGGTTTGGTTTGGCTTGGCTTGGGTTGATGGGATTGGATTTAGTTACGGCTTTCGTGGTGGTAATGGTAGATAATCAAGCGTTGATAATTGGAGAAGATCGTGTTCGGTCACTGCCTGGTGATTGCTGCCCGAGAAGGATGAAGCCACAATAGGAGGTCGACGAGACGCGTGAGAGGAGCTGAGCGATAAGTCTCCGTGTTACCGCTGCCTGAGCCGTCGACTTTGACCGAAGCGCAGGGCCTGACCATCTGTAGACGATGGAATTGGTTCAAGAGTCAGCGGTGGCTCGATGCCAAGCATAAATAGTCACAGCCACACTAGCCAGAAAGACACGTAGTTTGCGACGAAGAGTGCAGTTGTCGAGGAAGTGGACGCAGGACTATTTGGCTGGAGGAGGAGGAGGCCGAATCGGGGAATTTCTACCACTTCAGCTCATCGTTGGCGTGATTCCTTTTTTCTTGCGCCGTAGTCTAGAATTTATCGCCACGGCTGAACAAAGGAAGCGTCTTATTTGAATCGGCCCCGGCTGCGGGAAGCGGGAAGAGCGACGAGCCTCGGCATCTTGCTGGCCGGATCGAAAGCTCATTGGTGGCGGTAATGGGAAACGCGGGGGAGGAGAAAAACGTGGCGCTTTTATGGATATCCTTTTTTCTTCTTAAACTCGTTCGGTGCTTGGTGTGGTTGGGAGTGTGTGTGGAATGAGGCGAAGATTGTGGGTTGATGGCTGGTTTCGGGGTTTCCATTAGACGTAATGCGTGATGCATCCAGAGATGGTGATGGTGATGAAGATGACGATTAGGAGATGCAGCCACGCAGATGCAATGCATCCCAACATCGCAACTGACAATCTATCAAGCCCAGCATCCTCTGCCGTCCGGGTGCTACAATCCCACCTCTCGTGTCTCGTCCAACCCGGTCTGAGGTTACGCACGCATCGCCCAATCCGACCTAGGGAGAAGCGGAAGCGCATTTCTAGAGCAGGCACTAAGACGAGGGCATTGGCCAGCGCTTCTTCTCATCGCCACTCTTGTCGCCGCCCCTTCTCCTCTTCCCAACGTTGCGATATGCACGGGCTAGCAATTTAAGGTATCTAACTAGGCGTTTTTAGAGCCGCCTAGCCTCCTTCTTCCCCACGGATGAGGGTTTCCAAAACGGGATGCCGTGCCCGGGGCAACGAGTTTTGATTGTCTTCACCGTATGACCTGAAGCTTCTCGCGATGACGATACAGAAGAGCGACGCGAAGTACAGGATAGACAAAAGATAGATGTCATGAGTAATGCTTACAGTTGCTCAGGGTTGCTGGCATCTGTGCGCAGTTGTGGAACCGCCGTCGCGTAGGGTCCCTGGAAGCAAGATGCACGTAGAATGGCACACTCAAGGGCTGTCCATGTGCCCGACAACCGAAGTCGTACAGTGCCAAAGATGACATCCTTCTAGGCCCTTGATGGGTTGGAAAGTGGTCATGTCTTTCTTTGGGCGCGCTCTCAGTGGTCCAGGGCTTCCTCATATCTGACCGAGACAACATCTCACCCAGCTCAAAGCCGTCATCTTCAAGGGACACAACTCGCCTGGTGCCCAGCCAGCCCCCATCAATACTGTACCATCAGCTTGCAGTCCATGCGGGGGTTAGTTGGACCCCAAATTCTCAACGGCACATGTATTCCCTATCCTCTTGATCCTGGTATAAGCATAAAATAGGCTAGTATCTAGCCCAAGAGGGGGGTCCAGAATCAAGCCCCACCGCCTTGGTGTGGGTAACGGAGCAAAAGTCTGGGGGAGGCCGGCTCGTCTGGATCTTGGCAAGGAGGGCCCGAGATGGGGCGTGGCGTGCGAGGATGGAGTTGATATTCGTCCTTCGTTTGCCTCAGAGGAGGGGAGGGGGCCAGCCTTGACTCTAGTTTGACTGCTCGCCGAGCAAAGAGACAGATGATGCTTGCTCTCGCGCTTTGCATGGGGCCTTGAATCGAGCCGAAGATGCGAGCTAGGGCTGTGACCCAGGTTCCAAGCCTCTGGGCTAGGGTCTTGATGTGAGTGGCCTGCATGGAGTGGAATTCCACCGTGGGCTGCGGGATACGGAATAGAGAGACGCGGAGACTTGGGGTAGAGGGCAGTGGTCATCTTGGCAGCCATGAAGGGACGCATCTATATATTCTGCAAGCTGATCCTCGATCTGCCTCTCCCTTCCTGCTTGCCTCTCCGTGTCTCCCCATTCGCGAACAAGAGCGCCCTTGTTTCTATTCGCTGTTGTCTCTTTTTTTTTTTTTACACCCCCTTTGCTTCTCCCGACTGAAAGAAAAAGAAGAAAGAGATTGGTTGGCTCCCCATCTGCAGACATGACTGAGCCAGCCTCCCATCTCGAGTCCGAGAAGCACGGGCTCGAGTACAACCACATCGACAGCCCGACCAAGGACTCTGAGAGCAACCATGTCGTCGCGTCGCTTGAGGACGATGACTTTGGCTTCACGCCTACAGAGCAGCGCAGCATCATCCGCCGTATTGACCGCCGTCTGGTCATTACGGTGGGAGCCATGTACTGCGTCAGTCTCATGGACAGGACCAACATGAGCGCTGCGAACATTGCCGGCATGAGCGTCGAGCTGAACCTGATCAACAACCGATACGTAAGTCTGCTCATTCGCATGTACACGATCAACAGCTGACAGCATCCCGCAGAACATTGCCAACCTCGTCTTCTTCACCACCTACATCGTCTTCCAACCCCCCTCCACCATCCTCATCCGCAAGATTGGTCCTCGTCTGCACCTTGCTTTCATCACCCTCCTATGGGGCGCCGTCATGATTGGCATGGGCTTCGTCAAGAACTTTGAGCAGCTGGCGGCCATGAGAACGGTGCTGGGCGTGTTGGAGGCTGGCTTCTTCCCCAGCTGCGTGTACTTGCTCAGCACATGGTATACACGATGTAAGTGAGAAACACGCATCATGTGCTATAGTAATCAGCTGACGCCGCGTAGATGAGGTCGGAAAGCGATACTCGATGTTTTATCTCCTCGGCTGCGTCGCCTCAGCATTCGCTGGTATTCTAGCTTACGGCGTAAGTCTTCCTTCTCCTCTCATACATATACGTGGCATAAATCTCACACAGGTCGCAGCTCATGCAACTCAACGGCCGCGAAAACCTCACCGGCTGGCGATGGATCTTCATCATCGAAGGCACCCTCACCTGCGCCCTCGGCGTCGCCGGCTACTGGCTGCTCGTCGACTTCCCCGACTCGCCGCGCCTCACCTGGAACTTTCTCGGCCAGCGCGAGCGCGAATGGATCGTCCACCGCATCCAGAAAGACCGCGGCGACACAAAGGTTCCGCCGTTCAACTTTAAGAAGTTTCTGGGCGGCGGCGCGGACTGGAAGATTTGGGCCTATGCCATGATCTTCTTCAACACCACGACCATCACCTACGCGCTCGCCTACACGCTCCCCCTCATCCTCGTCCAGAGCATGAAGTTCTCCATTGGCGAGTCGCAGTGTCTCATTGCGCCCCCCTATGCCTTTGCCGGCATCGTCATGTTCTCCGCCGCCTGGGTCGGCGACAAGCTCCGCCTGCGCGGCCCCATCATCATCTTCAACATGATCCTCTGTCTCATCGGCCTCCCCATCATGGGCTGGGCCGCCGCGCCCGGCGTGCGCTACTTTGGCATCTTCCTCGTCACCGCCGGCGCCAACAGCAACATCCCCTCCGTCATGTCTTTCCAGGCGAACAACGTGCGCGGGCAGTGGAAGCGCGCATTCTGCAGCGCGACGCTCGTCGGCTTTGGAGGCATCGGCGGCATTGCGGGCAGCTTGGTGTTCCGGCAGGAGGATGCCGTGACGGGGTATAAGCCCGGCATGTATGCTTGCATTGCCTGCGCGCTGCTGAACATTGTGCTGGTGGTGGTGTGCGACTTGAACTTTTGGAGGCAGAATAAGAAGGCCGATAGCCAGGGCATCGCGCTCGAGGCTCACGATGTAAGTGATTCACTTTTCTTTCCGCTCACCCCTTGTTGTCGTATAGGATGGAAACTGACGTGTGATGCTGCTTGTAGGAGGATGCTAGTTCTGATTTCCGATACACATATTAATTAATAGTTGCCGGCGGTTACGATGGGATGAATCAGGGCTCTGCAGTTTAGGTGCATGTGTATGGAAACAAACAAACAATTCGTGGTCGCTGCAAGCGTTCGCTTCTCCTCTCATGATTGCAGCAGTGATTGTGATGCACGACATCCCATAGTCCAGCAAAACGCGTTTATGTATTCAATATATTATACCCATGGTCTCTATAACACTCACTCATCCCAACTCGGCATATCTAGTGATCTTTGTGATTTCAATCAAGCTCCAACGTCAGCTAAAATGCTTCCCGATAGGCTCTGGCCCGGCCTCTTCTTCATTGCCCTCTTGATCTGCATCGTGATCCTCTCATGTCTCACCCTCACAGTCTTCAACATCATCCTTGAGCGTCGCGCCGCACATGATCCTGAAGAGACTCAGCCTCGCGACACCTCCGAAGGCTCCCCGGCAGAAGGATACTGCACTTTTGAACGATCCTTCAACAGGGTCATAGATGACGAAGGTCCTCTAAATGGAAGGAGAAGGAGAACCGGATCGTTTGCCATTCCAAGGAAATTTCTCCACCAAGAGGAGAGGAGCAACGTACATGCACCCGCTATGAAAGTAGATGCCCGCTTGAACCAACAGGGCACCAGTAATAGCGGCGACGGTTACAAAAGAAGATTGTCAAAGCCCATGAGAACACCTGCGCAAAGGAGATTCTTCAACACGAAAGATGATGGTGGTGTGCGTAGCAAGAGTCTTCTCAACGATGGGGTTCTCACTCCGAGGACGATGTCTGCCGTGGGCGGCCACACAGCTGAATATGGTGACGATGTACGATCCATTACGTCGAGTCTGGTTGCGCATGCACCTGTGAAAGCGAGAAGTATGAGAGCTGAAGTAAAGGAAACATATACGCATGCACAGAGAGATGAGTTCATGTTTAACATGTCAGTCTGAGAAAGTAACCGAAACGATGGAATCAGTGGGAAATTAGTCTATCATTACTTCCAAACAGTTCAATCTAAATATGCAATCACTCAAGCGGAAAACATCTTTTGTGCCTTTCCCGTGCACTTGCCAACCTTTACAGCCCTCTTCTCCAACGCATTCTTCAATGGCGTCTTCGCCTTGATGTAATCTACCAAGACCTCGTCCAGCGTATCCAGCACCACAAAGTCACCGCTCTTGGGCAGGATATTGTCGCCGCCTCCAGCAATGAAATCCACCGTTACAAGCACATATTTCTTCGCTGGGTCGATGCTCTTCCCTGAAATCTTTGCGTCGACGAGCATGTATCCGGGGGGGTTCGATGGGTTATACTGGACCTTGAGGTTGTGCGAGACTTGGAACCAGGATGAGAGCTTTTGGTCGTTGAATTGATTCACTTTGGACACGCAGCCCTCGAGGATCTTGAGTAGATCCTCGCCTGAGTAAGTCAACTTGGTGACGGCATTGCCAAAGGGGAACGATGTAATGACTTGGCCTCGGGTGATGTTGCCAGCGTCAATAGTGGCCCTAACACCGCCCGCGTTGATGAGAGCAAAGCTCGGCCGCTGGTCTTCGGGCGTGTCCGTGGTGAGATTGTAAAGATACTCGAACGCGGCATCGGCCATGACCTGGCCGAGGAGACAGTCACCGCTCTGGCAAGCTGTCTGATCAAGAGTGTTATCTGTTGTGCCAATAACCTCGTTGGCAAACTCCTCAAAGGGACCGCGCCACTCGGTGACCTTGGCTTGGAGACTGGTTTCTAGCTTGGTCGTGTTGTCCATGTGGATCGGTGCGCCGTGATACTCGAGCGCCTTGCCATCGTCATCGAACGTAACATCGATAGAGCCCAGGTATTCGCCCCAGCGATACGACGTCACGATGAAAACCTCATTGCCAGCAAGATCTTCCACAATCGTCGGGTACTTTCCCAGCGCACCGTCCATGTCTCCAAGAAGCGTGTGGCTGTGTCCTCCGATGATGAGAGACAGACCCTCAGTCTGGGCTGCCAGCTGCTGGTCGATGTCGTAGCCGATGTGCGTCAGCGCTACAATCCGCTTGATGTTGGTGGTGTTGCGAATCTCCCAGATGGCCTTTTGGACCTCTCCCACGGGATCGAGGAAGGTAGTCAAGGGGCCGACGTGTGAGATGGTAGGCGTAGTCGGTGTCGACGCGCCTATGACCGCCAACCCATGCTCCTCAAAGATGTGATAGTTCTTAATCGTCTCCTTGAGATCCTTGTACTCGCTCTTCACATTGCACGACACAACCGGAAACGTCAGGTTCTTCAGGAACTCTCCCAGCTTCTCATCCCCGCCATCCCACTCATGGTTCCCCAGCGTCATGGCGTCGAACTTGAGGTCGTTGATGGTCTCGGCAATCTTCTCGCCGCCATAGAAAGAATAGAATAGCGTGCCTTGAAACTCATCGCCGGCGTTCAGCCACAGGTGGTCGGGATACTGGGCACGCAGTTCGTTGACTTTTGTCTTGATGCGGGCATAGCCGCCAAAGCAGCCTTTGGAGGGGTCTTTGCAGTCTGTGCCGGCTTTGACGTATTGATCAAGATGAGAGTGAACATCGTTGACGTGGAAAAATGCTGGGATCCGAGTGAGTCTGAGTTATCTCCCCGATACGATGAGTAGATCTTACACATGTTATAATGCCCTTGTTCGTCGATTCCACGCTTGGCCAGCCGCCGGCTATAGAGAACATCGTCCGCAGCGGCAGAGCCAGCCGCAAGGGCCGACAGCAAGAGAGACGCCTTCATGATGCCTACTTTTGGTGTTCTATTCCGCCTCTCGACAGGCCCCTGCTCGTATTGCAGCGCTCCTTGCAGACGCCCAGGAAATAGTCCGTCCGTGTCAGAAGCGGCAAAGCGAGGGCTCTTGTCAGCTAAAATATGCAGAACCCCCGGCGTTATTATATTCGCGCACCGCTCGTCAGCCAGGGCTCTTCTCTCCGCAAGATTAATGTCAGACGCACAGACAAAGCATCCCTTTTCCCTGCCGCCCTTGAAAGAACTTTTTGAGGGCCAAGACTGGCTTAAGCAACGGGGCTTGTGCTGCCAAGGTCCACGTGGGGATGTCACGTCACAGTGCGGCAAACAGTGTCAGCGTCTAGTTCGATATCGGCATCAGCACCAGCGTCAGATTCTAATCTCACGCATATCTTCGGAGCCGGCAGAGCCACTTCAGCTCGGCATCGTCCACTAGGGTTGCATCTGTTGCTGAGATGCAGAGAAGACGGCTGGAGAGAGTTTCTTGGCATGGAGTAATCAAGTGAGAAGAAGAAATACGGCACTGTGTCAACTACTGGCTGAATACATGTGTCTTGGGTTTGCACTAAACAAACCTGCGCCCTCTACACATACTTGAGCCCCCGTTCCATACTTGATACCGCTTGTTATGATGAGTTGCACAACTCAGTTCTCATGCAAGGATCTCTAGATCTAGCATGGCTGGCAAGTAGATCTTCATATGCAATTCAATTTGTCTTGTTTGCATCAGCCTCCTGTCACACCGCTGGATAGCTTGCAGGGTCCAAACACAGGGTTATAGGCACAAAGCACAGTTGCTCGCATCAATTAACTAGTAGTATATAAGAAAGGGGGCTGACCCTTTGATAGCAGCAAGGAGATTCCACGGATTAATTCTCCGTGGAGTCCTAAAGTATACTGTGTTGGATATTTAGCAACTCAATACCGTGTGCATGGCAAGAAGATGAGTGCAAATTATTCAGAGTCGATTATGTCGGCATCTCCGGCATGCGCGCATTAGACAATGGCTGCACTCATAGATGAACTTGGGCATATCGCCACGGCACTCTTCGCATTGAAACGCAACTTCGTGCCTCCGCCATATCTGATGTTGGCACTCGTCGTTCAAGGCCAGATGATCTCGTTCGCGCTCCACGCGGGCAAGTCGCGCCGCCGCTCCCATCGGTTGGAGTCTGCCTGCAATGCGATCCGTGATGATCATTGCCCGGTCAATCAGCCGCCCCTTGATCCCACTGTGGACAACGACATTTTTTCCAAGCTTTCCCACAGACGTAGCAAAATTGAGCTCCGCAGTAGCACGCTGGCAAGCTATTAGCAAGACATGATTCAAAGGGATAGAGGGGAACATACTTATGTGGTTGCATCCAGTCCGCAACTCAACCATCCTGCGGCAGGAGTAGCAGCTCTGCCATTTGTTCTTGAGTGCAATTTGAACGAGCTCTTGTGTTGCTGAATCCTTAGAGCAGTCTCTCTCATGGCATGGACCCTTGCAGATGACGCAAGTCTTTGTTCGACACTTTTGACATCCGGCAATGTCGCCTTGAATAGATGATGGGGGGACGAATGCTGAACAAATTGATAGGCAACAGTATGTCTTGTTGGGCGTATCGTACTCAAGTTTCTTCGCCCGATACTCTTGAATCAACTCTGCGGGCAGGAAACTCTTGCAGAGGCTGAGCGGTATATCTTTGCGACAACATCGAGGAGGAAAGAGAGGTTCATCTTGATTGCTGCGTTCCACAAGTCCGTCATACATCCGTGACAGTAGTCATCAGAACATAACATTGCATTGTCTCCGAGACTGGAACATCCGTCATACAGGCACCACAACGCCGCTGCTCAATAGCTTCCGCAGCTTCGTTGGGTGAAGTGACCGGAGTTGATGTGCCGACATGAGCTTCTTCTGTGAATGACGATTCCTCAGTGGTGATAGACTTGCCATCATCATCAACTACTGCCTCTGGTGTAACAGCAATACTCGGCATTTCTGGCGTAGGCGTGGCATTTGTGACATACTGCTGTTCAATTGTAGAACACTGTTGCTCTTCATGATGGCGATCTCTGGTCTGATTGCTGCCACCTAAGCGAGGGTTGTTGATGCGACGGCAAAGCAAACGATCGGAGTAGAACGTCGCCAATGACTCCAGCTCGAGCTTGTACAGACTTGCCGCGAGCTCAGCGTCGGGCGGTGCTTCATCTTCCTTGTGTTTTCCCTTGATCAAACGCATCAGCATCTTGTAGTCGGAGTTGGATGATTAAGTCGAGCGTTGCTTGATCAGTCTCGGAATCCATGTTGCTGTAGCTTGTTGTTTGCTTGATGGATGGAGATGAGTAGGGAAAAGGAGGCTCTGGCTACTGTTAATCACGGAGAAATACTGCTGCCTCGCACAGATGTGGCCCGTGCAGGGAGATGGCTTCTTGTGCAAACTCCAATATTTCCACAAGTTTATACCCAAGTGAAGTGCGAAGAGCTGGCATATAGCGTGTTCTATAGATTGTCACCACTGAGTAGGGCACTGTATCTCATAAACAATCATCTTAGCTTCTATTCACCTAAATTTGATGTGGGCCCTGAGCTGTCGGTCCCCCTATTGTGAGTTAAATGCACCGAGGAGATAATCCCGATTCAAGCCAAATATTTGCATGAGTAGCTCAACCCAAGATGTTTCTCTTGGGGGCCACCGCTTCAAATCTCGAGTTTTTAAAGCTAGTCTGTAAATCAGAGTAATATCCCGTCTACATTCAGTCACCAACTCAATATTCAGGTAGAGGTGAAAGTAATATCACGCAATTTTCGTATGCACTTTCCTCCATTCTCCATCTACGTCACCCATCCAGCTCATGACAACATCCTGTCCAGGCGTCATCCTCACGGTAGTCGAATCTTTCGTCTTCATCTTCCTCATAATTATCCATAAGAATTTCTACAACCTTGTATTCAGCACACAGTCAACCCCCATATCGCCAACTAGAACCATGACTACTCCTGAAGTTACCGCGCAACTCTCCAAATCGCAACCTCATCCCTCAGTTCCAGGTCCAGTCACAGGCACAACAGAATGTATCTAGATTCCATCAAGATGCTCCACCATATACAACATTCGTGCTAATTCTATCACAGCTCCTTCCCAAAGCCTCCTCGCCAAGCAGCATAATCTCGTCCCAGTAGTCACTGGTCCAACAAACGATCAAAACACGATGCCCTTGGAAGATTCGGACAAGGAAATTCTAGTGGTAAGTGTAACGAATACCGCCAATTTGACATGATATCAGCTGACGCTAAATTAGGAACGGGTTTGCAACACGGGTGCGCAGACGCCAGCGTCGCTCGCAGCGCAAATTGAACACGAGCTGCAACAAAAGGCTTCCAACTAGCAGAGTCCTCTCCATTTAAAGAACCCCAAACAACAGAATAAATATAGAGAAAGTTGTTATTCAAAAAACATTACTTGACGCCACAACTAAGGCCCGTAACAGACTCCTCTTATAAACCTACCAGCATTACCAAAATCCACCCTCGCCATCTCTCCTTCAAACACCAACCATCATATCATTCTTCCAACTCACAACTCCTACCTAAAACCTGCGTTCGCATTTGAGATACATCATACCAAGTATGCGCTTCGCCGCCAGAGCATTATTGTCATAGCCTGGCAGCGGCTCCGTCCTTGTATTTCCATTCTTATCCACAGCCTTGAAGTTGAACGTGGCGAAGAACACAGCAGTAGAAACGAAAAGTTCGAGTTTTGCAATCTATCCACACGTTAGTATTTTCGCTAGATCATTATTGCTGCAAATGCCTACTCTCATGCCCACTACGTTTCATGTTAGCATTTTGTGTCGTTACGGTTTCGGATAAGAGTGCACTTACAACACGGGTGTAATCCAGTCCCCCAGCCAATATATCCATGCTGGTCTTTTTTGTCTTCTTCTCTCTCGGGTAGATAGCGGCCGGGATCCCACCTCATGGGATCTGTATATACAGAATCGTTCAAGTGAATGTCAGCTACGTGGTAAACCTGTTTATAACTCGTCAGCATGGCCAAATTTCTCATGTCATGTGTAAAAACTCACTGCAAAAGCATCCTTTGGAACAACAACGCCCGTATCACCAAGCACAATATCCTTCCCAGACGTATTCTGGCGAATCGAAGCTCCCATGAGGTTCAGTCGAATACTCTCCCGCACGCCGAGGTCCAGAAAAGGAAATTCAGCCTCCCAGTCCTCAAGAGTGAGCGACTGAAGGACATCCACCGGAGTTTGATCGTCCGAGGTCCTGTGCTTTGCAACGGCCGCGTCGACTTCACCTTGAATCTTGGCATACCACTCGGAGTTGTACGCCAGGTAGCTAAGAATCCACGCCGACTGGACGCCAGTGTTGATCAAGCCGGCAAAGAGCGCGCCGATGATGAACTATCAAGCGTCAAATTAGTTCGAGAGCATAAATGGCACCGTTGTATGATCCAAGGTACATACTGCCGAAGAGAGCAAATCACTTTCACCCTTGTCCATCAATATCTGCATAGTATCCTCCTTTCTCCGACCAGTCCTTCTCCTTTCCTTGATGATGTCTCCAAACAGCATATGCAGCTTCGCTCCCGCCCAAAGCTTGCTGAGCTTCGTAGGAGTTGGCAATGAAGGAAACATGACCTCCATGGCGGAACTCCTGTCCACCTTCTCGTAATACCTCATCGTCTTCTCTTGAAGTACAGGGTCCTCTGCTACGTCATGGCAGCCGACGGTGCGGTGTGTCATCTTATATATCAGGTCGTATAGGACTAAAAAGGGATCCATGGGGACGGATGTGTCAACTGCGGTGAAAGATGCATGGGCATCCTTGGTGAGGTAAGGAATGCAATGGACCAAATAATCCCTTCCAGTGAGTCGCTTAAAGAGTGCGACAAAATACGCACTCATGTTGCAGCCAAGAAGATGGTCAATATCAGGACCTGCGGAAAAGAGTTTCCTAAATCTATATCCCAGTGAGCAGCTTGTCTAGAGAGGGGGGGTTTTGAGTGCATATGCAGGGTGATTCCACGCCGAGGACGGAGCCCATACATACCCAGCATTCAGATCAAGCCCACGGGTAGTGAAATATGCTGTCCGCGCAGCCTCTCCTGACAGAGCAATGATTGGGTATGATCCATAGTAAAAGTTAAAGTAGCCATTGGGGCTGCGCTTCGTTCCCTCTAGGAGAAAGTCGCCTCTTTTGGTAAAGAAAGGTATAGAACCGATGAAGGGCAACCCTTTCTCTGTCCAAGACGCACCCGGAGGAAGATCAGCACGCTTCAATAGACGGGAAACGAGCAAGACAGCGAGAGTCGCGACCAGCAGCAGAGCGCTGGCCGGCCAATTCTGAGGCGAAGCAAACGCGGCGACTAAGCTCACCATGTTGCACGTCAAAAAGCGATGAGAAGCAACAAAATGAGTCGAATTTCCAAACCCCCCCTTTTCAGATGGGTAAAGGACGGCATTTATAGCACTGATATGTCACTCTTATACTTTACATCCCGTTAGGCGAACGGTCCGGATTGGCTGCGGTTCTGAGACATCCAGTACAAGTAATACGTGATTACGGGGTGGAATTTCAGCTAACGTCTTAACCTTTAACCTGTCAGACTATAGCTCCGATCCTAACTCGGAATGCAACTAGATCGGAGAGGCGATCGAGTAATGCAAGAGCATTTAAGCGGCTCATTGCATCTTACGCTGCTTTGCGCGCGGCACGGTGTGGCTTGGCGAGTTTGGAGTCGCGGTTGTGCTACCGAGCTAATATGCAGCTTGCCACCGGGACCAGGGTTTCCCGTGCTCAGGATCCCTTCAGCTCAAAGGTCGGGGAAGAGCATGTGCATGCCGTGCGAGTTGTCATGACTCAGCTTCATCAAACAGCAGCATAGCGTCGAGTCGGGGAGGCTGTGATGTGCCGCCTGTTGGCATACGTTGAGGAAGACTTCTCTCGCGCGTCAGCTTGGAGGCGTATCGTACATGGGAGCAACACAAGGGAGCTAATGAACACTTCAATTACCCGGATAATCCATGCAGTCAGCAGTAAACATGTCTAGTCGATATATTCTAAAGCCAAGTATACAACAATAGCGACCAATGGCAATCGATACCTTCAATGCGTCCAGTCTGGCGACTCAGGTGATTTGACCGAAACCTCGAAATGCCATCCCCACAAAAACGAGAACGTGCCATCACGAAGCACAACGAGCTTGGACAATAAACTCCGCGGCCCTCTCTGCAACGGCGTACAACGTCGCCGTGAGATGTCCACTCACCTGCATCGGTAACACAGAGGCGTCCACAACTCGCACGTTCTTCGTCCCGTACACTCGAAGCTCCGAATCCACCACACCGCCCAGCTCGCGCGCCATCATAGAGGCGGTCCCAATCGGATGCGAGTTCGAGCCAATGCTATTCCTCGTGAAACTCTCCCACTGGGCATCTGTGGCGTTTGGGGGGATGACTGTGGAGTTGGGGTTGACTTCGACGTCGACAATGGCAGAGATGAGCGGCGTGCTCCAAAAGACCGTCGATAGGCGGCCGATGGCGACTTGGACGGCCAGGTCAAAGTCTACAGACACGAATCTCGGGTTGATTGCCGGCGAATTGATGGCGTTGGCCGAGCTGAGGTGTACACTGCCACGGCTAAATGGTAAGACGTCCCAGTAAGCAGAGATGGCAGTGGTGCCGCTCGCGGTAGATAGTATCTCTGCAATGGTTACATCTTTTTGGAAGATCAAATCATGCTGGACTTGGAACCACTGTTCGATGGCCTCTGCGCTCAGGGCTCCGCCTGTGTCATCGGAAAGCTGCTGTGCCCAGCGGGATAAGCTGTCTTTGGTTGAAGCAGCCACAGAATCGACGTTACTGCCGAAGAGAGAAGAAGCATTCACAAACGTGGCGTATGGAGCGTAGCCCGGGAACGACCCCTTGGTTGAATAGGTCAATGCCATGTTTGGCTGGTCAATCATGTTTTCCCCCACGCCTAGAGAGTCGACGACTATGTCAATGTCGAATTTGCTCAATATGCTCGAGTTGCCGATGCCAGAGAGCTCGAGGATCAGCGGCGTACGGAGAGCACCTGCTGAGATGATTACCTCCTTCTTGGCAGTCACCGTTGTGAGCTGCCCGTCCGGGGCCAGATACTCTACTCCAGACGCTTCGGGCGTACTAGCTTTGCTGGACTTCCAAAGAATCTTGGAGACAGTGCCATTGAGGAGCTTCAAGTTTGGTCTATCCTGTACAGGCCAATAAAATGCCGTGGCAGAGTCCCATCGCACATTTTTAACAGGATCGATCGTCTGTGGCCAAACATCAAATCCAGCCGTGACTCCGCTATTCGCATCTCTATTCAGACCCTGTCCAATGGCCGCCCAGGAGTCCTTAACGTTACCGTAGAAAGATCCGTTGAGCAGAGAAGGGTTGAACCCGACATGGATCTCTCCAGAAGCTCCATGATACTCTTCCTCGTAAGATGCACCGACAGTCTCCTGCCATGGCAAAGGGGGGAAGAACTGCTCAACCTTTTTGTAGTACTCAAGCAGGGTGTCCCAATCCCAGCCTTGGTTTCCGAGCTGCTCCCATGCGTCGATCTGGGCTTTATCACCTCGGATATAAGTCATGCCTGTCAGATGACTCCGTGTTAATATCATGATTCGTATCCTGGAGTTTTGATTATTACCATTTATCAGGCTAGTGCCACCTATTCCTCTACCAGCATCATACTCAAGAACTCGCCCACCAAGACCTGTCTGCGGAGTACTCGAGTAATTCCAATAGACCGAGGTTCCAATCAAACCCAGCCATGCCAGAGGATTGACAACATTGGGGTTGTCTCGCTCATCGGCACCAGGATCGATGACCGCGACGGTAAAGTTCGCATCCCGTGTTAAACGGTTGGCCAGGAGGAGACCACATGTCCCTGCGCCAACGATGATGTAGTCGTAGGAATCGGTTGATGTAGCCTGTGACTGGAGCGACAACGTAGCAATTGTCACCAGCACGAGAGTGCCGAAACGTGCGTTTAGAACTGGCATATTGCTTCTGAGTAAGATCAAGGTGCTACCCAAGATCCGATTCCCGCAGATCCTGTCGTCTATATAGAGTCAGGGCCGGGGGTGTCATGTTGCAGTAACGGTTGGAATTCGTTTTCCTTCAAGTTTCTATTGTCTCTATGCAGTTCATAGTTCATGCTTGTCAAGTCGTCACAGTTGGAGTTGGTAACGCTTTCGGTCCGATGAGAATGCATTAGTCGACAAATCGGCAGCACAACGGAAGGATCTGCGGGCGAGTTCCGCGTGATCCAAAGCTGTATATCGCAATCGGCCCAAAGTCACAAAATGCTATTTCATCATCTTCATCTCACCGTTTTTTTCGGATAATGGCATGAACTGGCTGGTGGACCCGCATTCCAAGCATGAGCCCATCAAGACATTGCTAAACGGCCCTTCAGCAAAATGCCAAAAGTGCAGGGCTGCAAATGAATTCAAAGGAAGTTATAATCCCTGCGCGTCTTCTCCGCACATTCGGGGCTGAGGCGAATAACTCGGCCTTTTTACAAATTCCTAAACGGCTAAAGCTGTCAATGCATTGACGTTCACACCAAAAGTACTCCGTACCCGCGAGGAGGAATATATTATGAAAAGAAGCAAGCAAATGTCAATTAATACGCGTAAAGCCTTCAACTTCTAGACATATACGGATATAGGATAGAAGATTTCAGATTCTCGGATTGATATTGCGTCGAGACGGGCCACCAATTAGACATACCGACAATAGGGCATCAATTCGAGGCTCACGGACATATTCGGTTTGGCTTCACGGACTTGCCAGCAACAATGTAGTATTTTTTCCCAATTCAGCATTGTGCATTCTAACTAGAAATCATTCCAGCAATTTCGATTAGGCATTGTTAAGAACATATCAGGCGCGATGTCGAATAAACAATTCCGACGTACGGAGTATGTTTTATACAGTATTTAATAATTGTACACACTGTATTTCTACTATGTACTTCTACATGAAACGTTCTGAACCGTCTTTTTGCTCGAGACACTGGCAAAGAATGGCGCCGAACATTACCAACAGGCAGCACTGCATCATTAACAATGCGATCATGACAAAGCCACAAGGTGGTGATGCCCCTACTGACGATGGCATAGCAAAAATGAGCTCTTCAACTGTTAGCACATTACGCCGCCTCGAGCAGCCGCAGCCCCATCGAACGGCGCCAGTAGACCCAGTAGTATAACTCCCAACATGTTGACGACCTTGCGTTATGTATCTGCCCGTATTTATGTATACGATAGACGGTCTTCACGCCAGAGCTTCGACATCGAGGTTACTCGCTTTAGCGTGAGCAGGGCATCAAACGGCAAAGGATATACAAAGAAAGCCCCATGGAACGTAGCAGAGGAGCGAAACGACGAATCGCGAGCCGATCACATACACGAAAGATCGTTCTATGATTTCCGTCAACTAGTCTACACTGATGAGAGAGCGCGCGTGATACGAGCATTAGCATTGAAAACAGGGGATGATCTGAGAAAGGTGTTACACCTGCGCAAGTTAAGCGATTACGCCGTGTCCCAGGTTCCAGATCATCCCAGCGTACAATAAAGACGGGATCTTATGGAGTCTTCGAAGGTCCACAGACAGTGACAAATTCGAGCAGTTCGTTGAGCGGCTTTTGCCGTTTTGGGGAAGGACCCAAATCTGTGCTAATCCTAGATAATGTCTCGATCCACCGCTCAGAGAAGGTCAAGCATTTTACGAGGACGCAGGAGTAGTATTACTCACTCCCATCTTACTCGCGTGGCCTTGACGCTATCAAAGAGTATTTTGGTAAGCTACAATGTACATTCAGGAGGCGTGGAAGCTGTTCGCGTTGTTTGGGAGATGAAGACCAACTGTGAGGGTCCTTTGAGATATTTTGGGATTCCTCTTCACGAAAGCCCCAATTAAAGTTCCATCTCTAAAATCAACCTTAACATTTCGGGTATGGATCTTGTTAAAGGGCACGGGGTATGGCGTGCCAAACCCCCACATTTCTGGCAGTAGAACGGAGATCTTATTCCAATACTTTGCGGTCCGCTCCATTAAACGGAATTCATTCTGCGGTGCAGAAGATTGGATCAACAGGAAAATGGAACCCCTTATTTATCTTGTTCGCCACGGTGAAGCGGAACACAACGTTTCCAAACAATTTTCGCAAAGAGACCCGCCTTTGACTCAACTCGGTTTCAAGCAGGCAGCCTCTTTGGAGACCACATTTCCAGACCCCAGCTCAATTGCTGTTGTCCTGAGCTCGCCTCTTAAACGCGCTCTACAAACTGCATTAGCAGGGTTTTCGCACATCATCGCCCTAGATCACGACGGTAATGGCAACGGATCAAGAAATGCCAGATTCATTGTAGATCGAGACTTGCAAGAGAGGAGCGATCTGCCCTGCGACACAGGTTCTGAGCGCGCTTTGTTGGAAGAGGCGTTTCCAAACGTCGACTTCAGCACGTTGGACGAAGACTGGTTTCTGAAGACTGGAGCGTATGCAGCAGACGATGAGAGCGTCGCCCTAAGGGCTAGGACGGTTCGCGAGAAGCTATGGAGTCTTGCTGAATCCGTGCAAAGGGAGCAGCCGGTCCCTGCGAGCCGCAGAGCTATTGTAATTGTCACGCATGGTGTATTTATGAAACACTTGTCGCTAGATATGGAGATTGACCTTCCCAAGGCAGGGTGGGAAAAGTTTAGCATAACCAAAACCGCCGATGGCGAAGTGATTCTATCACCCGTGTAGAGCCCAAGTATTAGGGCTAGGCACTACTCCGTTAACTACTATAACTGTTTGCAAATATGTTCGCCGTGGGCAGCTCTAATATATTACACAATTCTGTGATTGCACAGTGTTAATGGGACACGACGGCGTACCATATTAATCCAAGCACGGCTCCCATAATAATTGCAATAGGGGGACTGACGCCAAACCAATAACCTCCAACATAACTAGAGGCTGTAACTACCACCCACCACGGCTCCAGTCCAAGGCTGGCCCCTTGTTGAAAGCCTTCATCAATGTATCCGATTTGCCAGAGGCGATAGACAGCAGTATAGATAAGCCCGACAGCAGCAGCATTCACGCCCCTAAGTAGAGATTTAACAGACCGAAGTCCACGGACGGCGCTCCATATGCCCATTGTGCCATGCACCGTAACCAGACCAGGGGTGAAAATGGCAATGAACCCCAGCATTGCGCCGACTGCTGAGTTATACCCGCCCCCTATGGCCGTAAGAGACCCAAGGTAGACCGCGAAGTTGAAGTTTGGTCCTGGAAAGCTCTGCTGGATCGCTAAACCGATCAGGAAATCTCGAGGGCTTACCCAGTTCTCGGCTACTACATATTCACGAAGAAGTGGAATAACTACCGGCCCACCACCAAAGATGATTGTACCGGCCAGATACATATTGGCGAAGAAGCTGAACAGAAGTGACTTGTATGGCAAGGTTCCGCGAAGAACCATAATGACGGTGAAACTGATGAGAAAGGATATAATAACACCTAGGCCAAATTTCCATGAAAAGTTAAGCTGGCGCTCGGGTGGTACTATCCGAGGTTCCTGTTCAGTCGAATGCAATCCGCGTTCAGTAAGCGGGAGAGTTGTCCGTCTCGTCTCATCGGGGTGTTCATGATCCCCAACAGCTGGGGTAGCGCTCAGTCCAGCGCTTCTGCCATCTGAACGTCGCTGCAATCGCCGACTAATATTCTTCACCGTTGTGATAAAGGCAATCACTGGTTTATGGAGCCATCTGAAGTCGTGAATGATAGTTGCCGTTCCGGCAAGAAACATGAGCAGCGGGAAGTACCACAATGCGTTATACAACAGCCCCGCAGCAGCACCAAGGAATACCAGGATGCGTGTCATCCTGTCTGTAATGGCCTTCTCGGATAGTTGAACTGCGGCGAGAGTGATGATGCCGACTGTAGAGGCATTGAGCCCCGAAAGAAGGGCATAGACTGGCCTTGGAAGTGCAGTGCCGATGTTGGAAACCCCAATGGATAATCCATACATGCCAAAAGCTCCAGGTAAGCTTGTTAAACAACGTCAGTAACCTCTATATTCGGTGTGTGCATTGAGAGTGCGGTGGAGTATGGGTGCGATAGAATCTCACCTCCATATGAAAAACCCAAGCACAGCAGGGATAAAACCATCGTGGATGAGGTTAATGCAGTAGTGCATTTTGGTGCTTCCAGGGCCAGAGAAGGCCTGACACACACTGAAAAGCTCTTGGTACTGCCTTTGTGGTTAGCAAATGTTCAAAAGCGTGAAGAATCTCATGACTTACCACTTGTTCGTCTATCCATTGCAGCTTCCTCACAAATTTGTCGCGAAACTACATACATATACCAAGGTAAGTGGATGAGCTTCAATGAGAATGCATCGAGGTAAATGATCATGGAATCTCCGCAAAAGCTTACAATCTTAAAATGTACTGGCGGTCCGCCAAACGAGGTAAAGCCGAGTATGTAATTCTGGCTGACGGTATTCCAAATCCTGCCCACCAAGCCGCCAGGCTGGATGTCGGAACGTCGTATTGCCATTGGTGAGTTGTCAGGTTGGGTAACCTCGAACTCAGTCACTGATTGTCTGCGTTGATGGCGAGGATTGGAGGATTTGTTTTGGGGTATTCCCCGTTTAACACAAACTTAAGCCATCGGGATAGTGCAGCCAATCACTTGAACTCTCAATTCCCACGTGCTTATAGCTGGAAGAGTGTGTCCTGGCGCCACTATCATTTACGGTAGCACGTTAGATAGAGTGCAAAAGTGCAAGAATTATATTTTCCAATACTATTAAAAAAAACGAGTAGTCATTTCTATAGATGGCTCAAGGTCATCCTGGTTGATTTGATCTGGATGAAACTCAATGACCTTGATTGAACCGGTTGATCTTGATCCACTAAACGACCTTGCAGGTAGCATTTGTTACTTCCGCCGAACTGTGCGCGTAGCTCACAGTACTTCTCTCCCCTCCACTTTTGCTTTGATATTTTTCCAAGAATATTTATATACTCCGTAGTAGCTAGGTATTTGAGGTCTTGGGCCTCCAACGAAAGAGAGAGTGCAGTAAGGACGCCGGATTTGCTCCTAACTGTACTTGATATAGAGGTTGCTGTGTGCTTGCTTATTGCTGGGGTTCTTAGTCATCACGGCGATCGTTGACCTCATCACTTTGACTGCCAATCTTACAGTCTTGGTAAAGCTTTATCACCAAGCCCTTGAGTTAATCATGCTGCCTTGTAGAAATTAAGTCCCTACGTATTCCTTATATTGCCAGACAAAACACAACAATAATTCCTCCAACCATGCCTCGAAATGCCGCGGGCTCTACGCCTCTTCGGCGCAGTCTCCGCAACGTCAAAAGACAGAGCCTCGAAGAAGACGTCAAGATGAAGAGATCAAGCACAGATTCACCTCTCAAGGAGGAACCCAGACCACATCCATCCATAACTGATATCCCGCTCCCAAAATCCAACCCCCCAGACAAGGCCGCCATCCTCCAAGCCCGCAAGCTCAAATCCTTCACAACTCATTCTCACTCCTCTCCATTCCCATCCTTCCCTCACCCAACACCCAAAGAATGCTCCCTCGCGCATGGCATCCTCATATCCGTCCATGGCGAGCGCCGACGCCCCGATACGATCATTGCCCCAAGCACCGTTGCCGGATGCGGAAACTCCCCTTCGGTCCTCGATGCGTTGGTGCGGACGATCCTGTCGCAAAACACCAGCGACAAGAACAGCACGCGCGCCAAGCTCTCCATGGACAAGACGTACGGGGGCAGCGACAACTGGGATGCCATCGTCCAGGGCGGCACCGAGAAGCTCCAGCGAACAATCCGGTCCGGCGGCCTCAGCGTCGTCAAAAGCAAAGTCATCATGAACATCCTCCACCAGACAAAGGCCCAGTACGGGAGCTACTCTCTCGATCACCTCCTCAACGCCTCCAACGATGCCGCCATGCGGGAGCTTCTCTCGTTTCAAGGCGTGGGTCCCAAGACTGCGAGCTGCGTTCTGCTGTTCTGTTTGCGACGAGATAGCTTCGCCGTTGATACGCACGTATACCGCATATCGGGGCTGTTAGGGTGGCGGCCAGCAAGTGCGAACAGAGAGGAGACGCAGGCTCATTTGGAGGCGAGGGTGCCAGATGAGGAGAAGTACGGGCTGCATGTGTTGATGGTGACACACGGGAAGAATTGTGCTGAGTGTAGGGCCGGAGGGAAGAATGCGGGCAAGTGTGCTCTAAGGAGCGCGTTTGTAAAGGGAAAGAAAGATGACGACGTGAAGTCTCCAAATGAAGCCAAGCTGATCAAGGAAGAGGAACTGTAATGGCATCATCAATTCGTAACAAGTCAAGCTCGTCTATTCTATATATGTACACTATACTAGAGCAGCGACAAGGTTTTCTCAACTGCTCAACTCCCTATGTGCATGTGTGCTGCTCCAATGAATATCGGATGAGAGAAACAACAAGAACGCCAGACTGTCCAGCAGATGGAGATACCCAAACCAGGTGTTCTCGCCATGATTACGCCTCCCAGTCCATGGGCTCCACCATCCACTCCCAGCCATCGCCAGTATCAACACCATCGCCAACGCCTCCATCCTCAGCATGCCCGTTGCCCTCCATCTTCAGCTGCTCAACCCTTGCTGCTGCTATCCCATACGCCGCCTCGAGCCCCCTCAGCACCTGTCCCACTATCCACGTCAAGTCATACATCTTGAGAGGTGGCGTCTCCCTCCCCTCGGCCGCATCCTTCCACCGGTTCCGCAGCTCCTTGGCCTTCCACAGCGCATGGTTGACGTCTCCTCCTCCCAGCGCCCCATGCAGTGGGTTGTCCTCCTCGTCCAGCGTCTTGAGCACGTTGTGATGGTACGTGTGCGCCGCCTGGCTTCTGGGCCCACCGCTGCCCCGAGGAACGGCGATGCCGAACACGAGCAGGACGAATACGAGGGCCTGCTCGATGCGCACGTAGAACTCGTGAAAGTCGACCTTGAAGTTGACCTCGGCATCCTGCACAGAGAAGCCGTAATCCTGCGGCGACAGGGCGCGCTGATACGAGGTCTCGAGGTCGATGTATTTCCACCGCAGGCGCTGGCAAGCCTGCTCGAATCTGTGAAAGGCCTGCAAGGGCGACAGCGAAGACGCTGCGGCGCCAGACGAGCCAGAAGGCAGGACGGCCGCTGTCGAGCTCGAACTCTGCTCTGCCGCTGAAGCGGGGAGAGATGCGGGAGGGACGGATCGCGATCGAGCGTCGAAGCGATACGGCTCGTAGGGGCGCTTCCGAGCAGACGCCCACATGGACGTTCCTAAGCCACTTGTTCCCATTGCGTCTTTGTCCATCTCTGCAACCGAGCGAGTTACAGGTTGCAGCGCGCGTGCTCGGAGCGGCTTAGGCAGGCAGACGCTGCGTCGAAATGCGTGCGCTTGGCCAGCCTTGCCGGATTGTCATGCGTAATTTGCGGGCAGCAGACTTTTTGCCAAAGGAGGCGATATTTGCTGGCCAAACGAGAAAAGGAAAATAATGCTGCATAAACAAAGAGAGCTCTTAACGCACTGCAAACGCCATTGTAGGCTGCGCCGGAGTTGAGTGGTCGCAGGCCGAGGAAGCGGGTGGGAGAGCGCGCAGTGGGAAGATTGAGGCTCTGGGTTTGGCCATCCTGGATTCTTTGTTGGTTGTTGGTGCTGGAGCTATGCTGTGGCGCTAGCTCCAGCTTTGGCGGGTTTGGATGTTTTTTTAGACATCGGCCAGCAGTTGCTCGAGTGAAGGATATGCCGGGCCCAAGTTATGATTCGCTCAAGCTCTAGTGATTCCGGATGAATTTCGAATGGAGATGGGATTCACTTTTATTTCTCTGATGATGTCGCAGCAACTGGAGTGAGTAGTCGTACGGAGTGCTCCGTGGTAGTTGGAAAACAGCCGTGGCTCTGTATGGGATTAACATGGTGCCTCTAGTAGGCCTTGTTAGCTGGCAGCATTTGACCCTCTACCTTCACCAACCTCGGCGAACAGTGCTGGAGAAACTCATTTATATAAAATCATCATTTATTTTCGACTTGATTTTATCTTTCCAACCATGAAGGTACCGATCATAGCACCATTCCATGCTCTGCTCAACACTTGAGATCCTAGGGTAAGCAGACATCACAAAGCTACAAGTTGGATGTACCCTCCAGCTACGATTAAGCCTTACACGTGCTCTAAGCATACAACAAACGATAGGGCTTTATCTACTAAGCCCCGAAACGCCTCTGCCTATACAGTACGAAACAATCCATCCTCTGCGGTACAACCATGTACACAAACACTCCAATCATCGAGTCTCACGCAAAGGTCCTCCCAGGTAGTCACGGGAATTCGCCTTCGGGCGTGCAGATGATCGGCGCGGGGGCCCCCGATCCGGTCAGCCGGCGCCGACTCGCCAAGTCACGATGGAATTCCGGTGGCGGCTGCTCCTCAGCAGATGACGGGAGCCCGGCGTAAGGCATACTTTTGCAGATACAAGCATGTGCGGAGAGGCATGTAGCTGACAGTAGTAGATGATCACGCATGTTCTTGTGTAGGGTTTAAATGAAGCGATGCTGCTCTTTGGCTGCTGGAGATGGTCTTGACTCTCTCAGCTTCGCAACAGCATCAGCATCGCTTCAACGACCACCAAACAGTTTGCTTTTTTTTTTTTTCTTCATATCACAACTAGAAAGCTGCTTGACAACTGATTACTCGTCTGATATCACTATTTCAAGCAATAACTACAACGTCGCTCTCGGCACCAGGTATCCGTGGCAACCTTCTTCCGAGCAGATCGTCGCTACAATGACCGAGCTCATCTACCACAACGGGCACTACCATCAAGTCTCCAACCGCGATCGGCGTCGTCAGAAACGAGACGACGACTGGAGCGTCATGAAGTTCTGGGACGAAGTGCTCTACAGCATTGGCGATCTTTACTACAAAGTGCGCAGACGATAGCGCTTGTCGTGTCCTCGAGGTCCACACGACCTACATATACGCATGTACGAAGTACTCCGTATCATGTATGCAGCTGCGAGCACAGCGCAGTGAATACGGAGCAAAGAGGATGGCCTGGTCGTGCCCTGATTGGTCTCATTTCTACAGAGCGCAGCACCACTTACACGAGTGCCGTCATATGCGCATCTCTACTTCGTACTTCAACAGAGACAGCGAGGCAGAGCAAGGCCAGCCAGGTCGGATAGTCGGCCCCCAAACGGCCCGTATCCGAGCTTCGCTCTGTGTGCCGTGGCCCCGAGAAAGGGAGAGGCGCTCACGAATCATGGGTCTGGAAGGGCATTTGATGGGCGCGCAGCTCGTGCGTGTCGAAAGCCACTACGGCACCGAGCTCCCGAACAGAGCCATAACATGCGGACCGGGAAAAAGAGATCGCTGACGGCCCTTTTTGGGAGGAGAAGAGCAGAGTCGAAGGGCCGGTTGTCAGGCGATTGGGGTGGGCCGCCCTTCTGGCTTAGCGGGTTTTGATGCGAAACAAGTTGGACGATGCCCCGGGATTCTCTGGATGGGGCGGGATATATGGGATCAGCAGCGAAGCCAACATGTGCCGGCAGGGCTGGTCAAGACAAGACAAGACAAGACAAGAGGAAGCAGACTCGGCTTCAGGTGAGCGACTCGGCTGGAGAGGCTGGGATGGGCGAGTTTGAGGCCCTTGACGCGTCACCCGGAATGGAAGGGAGGCCATTCCAGGTAGTAGCAGGGAGCAGTAGGACGGTACCTCGCATTGGGTGCGGCGCGCGCGGCAGTGCCGGGTACCTCGTAACGAAACAATGGTATTGACTGAATATTTCCGCATTGGTGTCTTAGCGCGAGCATGTGCCATTGTAACGTCTCTTTCTCGTCTCGTAAGGGAAACCGCCTCAGCAATCAAAACGGCAGCGCCGCCAAGGTCGAACCAAGACTCACCCAAGACTCGCCCAAGACCCCAAGCCTCTCCGACTTCATTTCCATGCCATGAATGATAATGAAAATCCCCCATTGCAGGAATTACAGGTGAAATGCCACTTATTGGCCTCATTTCGCCGAGGCATGCGCATGGCGCTCGCTTTGCCTGGCATGTCTCTGCATCGGGCGCTGCAATCAGGGGAAATTCGATGGTGGAGAATCTATTTTGGCCCCTATTCCGCACGAGTATTTTCAAAAAGCCCACACCTGGGCACACCTTGTGACGCACAGTGCGGGCGACGGAGCGTTCGAGAAAAATTCGTCGACGTTGTTGCAACAGATCCGTCTGTCAATCGCGGAGCTGCAACAGTGCCAAAACCGCTCGCTCTGCGCATTGGCACTGTATCCAGCTAGCCCCGCCCAAGCGAGCCAGGGGTTGCGCTCCCCCTGTAACAGCCCCCTGAACGGAGCCGCTATTGGCTCTGATCTCCCCAAAAACAAGCTTCGCGCTGCGCCTCCAATGGTGCCAGAGGCCCCGAATAGCGCCAGGGCCAGCAGCGCTTGGGCGCCTTAGCCCGGGGCTCTAGCCAGGGGCCCCCTGTCGCGAGACTTGGCCTGTCGCAGGCTTCAATTTCCCCGTCCTGGGCCCTCTTTCTCCTGGCCCGCCGCGAACAAAACACCGGCCGCCTGCTCCAATGCGCCGTTTGGTCGAACCAGAACCTTTTTGCATCTTTCGTTTGAAGTGCTTGCTTTTTGTATTTTCGAGGGTGGCCGCCTCTCTGACAGTTGGCCTTTCCAGACACTCATTAGAAACCACATCTTTATACCTTTCATTCTTCCATCGTTCCCTTGTATTTCTTTTTGAATACTTTCCCGCAAGAGAACAGCTTACAATCGCTATCATTACCCACCAAGAATCGCAAATCTACAAGTCCGAGACTATCCTTCTCCAACATCAGCAAAGATGAGCTTGTCCAAGCTCTCTGTTTCCCTGCTCGCCCTGGCAGCAGGCAGCGCCGTCGGTGCTGATCTGCCGTCCATTACCGCAAAGGTGAGCCACTTTTCTTCTCCAGATGTTTTCGCATCGCGCAGGATCATCATGGAGCGATCAACTCGTGTGCTCGGGAGCAGCCGCTAATCGATCGCCATCTCTGCAGGGCTCCAAGTTCTTCTATCCCAACGGCACCCAGTTCTTCATCAAGGGCGTTGCCTACCAGCAGGATGTCGGCCAGGCCGGCGCCAGCACCTCGGGCAACTCGACCTTCATCGACCCTCTCGCCAACGAGGCCAGCTGCAAGCGTGATATTCCCCTGCTCCAGCAGCTGGGCACCAACGTGATCCGAACCTACGCCATCGACCCCAAGGCTGATCACTCCGCCTGCATGTCGCTGCTCAACGATGCTGGCATCTATGTCTTCTCCGACCTGGGAGAGCCCGCCCTGTCCATCAACCGCGACACCCCCAGCTGGAACACCGACCTGTTCGCCCGCTACAAGGCCGTTGTCGACGAGCTGCAGCAGTACCCCAACGTGATCGGTTACTTTGCCGGTAACGAGGTCAGCAACGCCAAGAACAACACCGGCGCCTCTGCCTACGTCAAGGCCGCTGTCCGTGACACCAAGGCCTACATCAAGTCCAAGAAGTACCGCTGGCAGGGTGTCGGCTATGCCGCCAACGACGACGTCGATATTCGTGCTGAGATTGCCGACTACTTCAACTGCGGCGACCAGGACGAGGCCATTGACTTCTGGGGTTACAACATCTACTCGTGGTGCGGCCAGAGCTCCATGCAAAAGTCCGGCTATGATGAGCAGACCACCTTCTTTTCCAACTACTCCGTCCCCGTCTTCTTCGCCGAGTATGGCTGCAACCTGCCCAGCGGCGCCGCCAACCGTATCTTCCAGGAAACTGCTGCCCTCTATTCTGACGACATGACCGCTGTCTTCAGCGGTGGTATCGTCTACATGTACTTTGAGGAAGCCAACGACTATGGTAAGTTTTTGCTATGCTAACGATCATGACAATTCAGCCAAAGGGTTTCGCTAACCTCGCAACTTAGGTCTCGTCACCCTCAAGGGCAACTCCGTCACCAAGCTCAAGGATTTCAGCGCTCTCCAGACTCAGGTTACCAAGGCCGACCCCAAGGGTGTTGATGAGAGCGACTACAAGCCCGTCAACAAGCCCGCCAGCTGCCCTGCTCTGACCGACGACTGGCAGGCCGGTAGCAACCTCCCTCCTGTTCCTGATCAGAGCCTTTGCACTTGCATGCAGAACTCTCTGTCTTGTGTCCGCTCTGACGATCTCGATACAAAGGACTATGGCGAGATCTTTGGCTTCATCTGCGGCAAGAACCCCAAGGTCTGCGCTGGCATCAACGGTGACGCTGCCAATGGTGTCTATGGTGCCTACAGCATGTGCGACGACAGTGCCAAGCTCGACTACGTCCTCGACACCTACTACCAATCCCAGTCCAAGGCCGCCAGCGCCTGCGACTTCAACGGCCAGGCTCAGGTTGTCAACGCCAAGCCCGCTTCTTCTTGCTCTGCTGCTCTGGCCTCTGCTGCTGCCATCAACAAGCAGGCTGCCACCGCCACCTCTCCCGTCGGCGGCGGTTCCACCGCCGACAGCGACAGCTCCACCAGCAGCAGCGCCGCTGTTGCCGGCCGCCCCGTCGCTCACCTGCTCAGCATGGGTGAGATGTCCATGGCTCTGTACATGGGCGTCGCCATGCTTGTCGGTGCCAGCATGATTGTCCTGTAAAAAAGGGGAGGCTTTGAGAAATTTACCTGGGTTGTGTATGTAGACGGAGGCTTTATAGGAAAGTGAAATAATTATCGTTGTTTTTTCATGTATCTTTGGATCCTGGATTTGTATGGCCTCTCTCCTATTTTTTTTTTCGGAGACTTCTTTTTTTTGATATACAAGGCATCATTGGTGTTGCGTGTGCGCGGCTTTTGCTATTAGAACGGGATTGATTGTCTCGATAGCAGTATTGACTTTTACGATTCTACAATACTTTGAAAAATTCTTCTTTTTTAGATGACCCATTTCTTTCCTTTTATGATTCCATGACCTTGTGTATATCGTTTTGAGCTGTCTTAGTGTTTGCGTTGATGTTATACAGGAGCTGGCAATAAAGGGAATTGAAAACTGTACTGACTACCTGAATGAGGGCTTTGATGCCAAGTGATTGACCTCTTTCGGAAAACCGCTCAATATTAACGGGATTGAGGTTTTGGATGTGCCAATGCTTTTGTCCTCGAAGCGAATGCCAAGCTTTGCCTATGTGTTTGGCAACTATACTCCAAACATATAGTAGACGACGCATCGCAATCTCGCCAAAGGATCTGCGAAACGCAGCAAGCCGACCCGCCGAAGCCCATATGTTCCAATCAAATGCAAGGGCAGACATCAAAGAGTCTTCGTGGCGCAGTTGGCTAGCGCGTCAGTCTCATATTGAAATTGATCTATATGATCCGAACCTCTTAGTTCGGGCCATCTGAAGGTCGTGAGTTCGAGCCTCACCGAGGACACTTTCTTTTTGCCCCTTTTTGCTAATTATTGTGGCGCTTTTGGTGATGGCTGAGTGCTATTGCTGTTACTTGGCATGGCTGGGATGTGTTGCTTTTTGGTGACTTTTGTGCGGTTGTGAGGTGAGGGCTTGGGGTGCCAAGCAGGTGAATCAAGGCTGTACTGTAATTGCTCTCTTGGCGAGGCTAATTAGTTGCAATAGATGGTCTTGAACTGCGAGTCAGTACAGGAGCATTCTTAACAAGTGAATATTATAGGTTGAATTTGATGATGGAGGTGAAAAGTGCTGCTTGATGTCGGAGGTGAGACATGTTGTACAAGTCAGCCCCCGCCTCGAATAGGCAACTTTCGTTCAGAGGGCCCCGCTCCGGCGTCTCTTCTGTATCTCTCTCTCAACGTCATCTGCCTTATCAGAGTTGGCGACACTTGATACTGTTTCTCCGTCAACACGCCATGTAAATGATTGGAGAGCGCTTCGATTTCATCAGATTACATGTATCGCCATAGAACAATAACCGCAAAATAGAAACGCCATGACTGAGCCCGCTAGAGCCATTCACGGCACACTCATCCATTCCTCCTCTCCCACGCAGCTCCAGATTCTCCCCGATACACTCATCACCATCTCTTCTTCCGGCACTATTTTATCCCTCCAGCCAAACGTATCCTCCTCGAGCGTCTCTACTGTTCTCGCTGAGAAAGGAATCGAGAATGTTCCTATAACAGTACTCTCCCCTGGGCAATTTCTCATCCCAGGCTTCGTCGATACGCATAATCATGCTCCACAGTGGATGCAAAGAGGCCTAGGCCAGGGAATGCATATCCTGGATTGGCTCGATGGCATAACGTTCCCCAATGAGGCCAAATTTGCAGATGCCTCTCATGCGGAGGAGGTGTATGCGAAGCTTGTCCGGGGGATGCTCAGGCAGGGCGTCACGACGGCGTCTTACTATGGCTCCCTACACGAGGAAGCAACGCATGTTTTGGCATCGACGTGCTTGAAAGGAGGCCAGAGAGCGCTCATAGGCAAATGCAACATGGATCGCAATTCGCCTTCTTTCTACTGCGAGGCTTCTGCCGAGGAATCTATCGCTGCGACCAAGTCCTGCATCCGTCATATTCGGACCATTGACCCGAGGGGCTCTCTTGTCAAACCCGTCTTGACGCCTCGTTTTGCCATATCGTGCACGGCACAACTACTGCAATCTCTGGGGGAAATGGCTCGTGACGACCCTTTGCTGGCGATACAGACCCATTTCAACGAGGCTGCGCAGGAAATCAACGCAACACTGTCTCTCTTTCCAGAGTTTAAAAACGAAGCTGACTTGTATTCTTCCTTTGGGATTCTCACACCGCGCAGCATTCTTGCCCACTGCACCATCATGACGTCGTACGAGATCAAGAAGCTTCACGATCTGGGATGCGGCGTCGCGCACTGCCCCACTGCGAACATGACCGTCGGGGGAGGCTTCATGGCGGCTCCCGTAAAGGAGTTTCTGAGACGGGGTATTAATGTCGGCCTGGGGACTGATTCGGGAGGAGGGTACAGCTCGAGCATGTTGAATGCGATGAGGCATGCCCTCATTACGTCGTATGCAAGAGACGCTCTATATCCTAAATATGAACAAGAAAAGGATAGAAATGTCCGCAAAGAAGAAGAAGGAAGCGAGGGGGAGGCGCTGAGCTTGGAAGAGGTGTTTTACATGGCTACTAAGGGAGGCGCCAAAGTCGTCGGTTTTGACGAGCAGGTTGGCGAATTTGCCGTTGGAATGGAGTTTGATGCGCTGCTGGTTGACATGCAGGATGAGAGAAACGGGGTCAACGTTCCGCTGGATGAGGATGGCGATTCGGCGCAGAGGATGCTTGAGAAGTTTGTCATGACGGGGGATGATAGGAATATTGTGCAGGTGTATGTCAAGGGGAGGTTGGTTCATAGTGAGGGTGTCCAAGGGTTGTAGGATGGCGTGCCGAGTTTGGTGGATTCTGCAGTAGACTAATGATGAAGGATAAATAATGGAAATACGGCTGCAAGAAATGACAGTCTCGCAGACGAAGGTGATGTTTGTTGATTTGTGGGTTGTTGGAATGACTATTCGCCGTAGGTAAACACCAGGTGATGGCATTCAAACCACGAAGCCCAGCTTTGCTGCCTCGGGCCAAACTACATTCGTGTCACGTTACAATAATCACTGGCGTAGCAGACTAATTCCTATGTTGTAATGAAGGGAAGCGTGGCTCGTACCCCGGTGTCGTTATCTATTGTTTGTATAGACACCAACCTCCCTCATCGTGTTGAAATACCACTACTCCCAAATGCTTGAATAATCTGCTAGGGTTGCAAGAATTCCCTAGTCATTTCCATTTGATATCCACCATTCCATACTATTCCATCCACCATACTTGAAAACCGAGACTGTTTGTTTGGACTTTTTGATAACAGACCCCACCACATCAATGTGGCCCTTCTCACCTATGCAAGCTGGTTAGTAAAGACGCTTGATGAAACGTTGAAGCAAAAGGAGCAACATACCACCAGTAGGCACGAAAACCGAACGCGATTCCCGCCACCTGGTCTTCTGCCAGTCTAGTACCAGCACGAAGACCCGGTGCGCCCCAGGAACAGCCGCCACCGTTTCCACGAGCCCGAGCAAAAGAGACGTTCTCCCCTCCCCATTCTAGTAACAGGGCAGGGGGCATATAACAAGAAAAGAAAAACAGGGATAAGGACCCAAGGCCGCAGACACAATAAAACATGAGCGAGCAGTACGTTCTGGGCTGTGGCTGCAGAACCGCCGATTACTCGTGCCTGTCGTTTCACCAGCACACCGCAGACGGTGAAACATGAGTGGCATCAAATACCTGAGCAAAAGCCACAGGTAGTTTGAGCGCTCTTGACCATCGCTTTCCCAGCGGCGGAGACACTAGACAATGAATCATGAATGCATCAAGCATCTGGGTAATAGCCACAGAAAGTTTGAGCACCCATGTTCATCGCTAGACACGGGAGGGCTTAGGGACGGTAGTGGTTGGGTGATTGCCATAAACAGTCGAGGTGTGAACGGACTGCGATCGGGGAAGTCAGAAGGTTACAATGGTAGAGAAAGAACGGACATACTCACGATCCAAATGGCTGTAAGGGCCTGGGAACAGGTTCCAGGCATAATAGCCCCTTGTGTCTGTCCGATAGTCGAGGGCTATTTAAAAAGAATGTGGCGAGGAATGAAGCGAGTGTATGTGAAGACGTAGGCTAGTTGAAAGTATGTGCGTGATGAAGTGGCAATGCAAGGAGAGCGATTGTGTGAGATGGCGGTGATGATGATGGATGAAAAGAGAAGGAGGAAGAGGAAGAGGAAGAGGAAGAAAGAGGGATGAATGGGGAGAAGGAGAGTTAAATAGAGAGGAAGAAAACAGGGAGCCCTGGGGTCAAGCCCTAAGAAATGAATGAAAACAACTGAAGCGAGCCTCATTGGCCCGGGGACTTTTGTTTACATCTACGGTGGAGCATTAAGCCCTTTTGACCGGCGTTTGTAGCTGCAGTGCTGATTCTCGGGGTGGTTGGGTGCTGCACTGCCTTTTGCTGCTAGTTGACAGGGGAGCCAGGTGCTTCGAGGGAATCGAGGAGTTGCTGCTCCGTTGATACACTGACAGTGATTGGGGCTGCATATGCGTGGGTCTTTGGGCGGGGAGTCAAACGGAGCAGTGAATAGATGACGTGAATGGTTTGCTTGAACAATGTATCAGTAGGCTATTGGGGAAGAGAGGTTGTGCTTGGATAGTGTCTGGGTGGAGTGGCTGAAGCGTTCGAGTTTGTTTGAGCTCTGGGGAGCGATGGCCATAGTAATAGAAGTTGACCCTGGATTGAAAAGCGAGGAGACTGATACGGTATGTATTGCAGTTTCTTTGTGAGATGCGAGTGGTGTGCGTTCTTGTGAACTTCTATGGCTGATGATGCCCGACCATAATGAGCCACTATACCACTTGAACACTACTGGTACTCTACTAAGACAACTGCTTGCAACCCCGAATTTGCCACTGAAAACTAGTAGATAAAGGCTTTGAAAGTTTCTCGCTTCTTGGGATATCTAGCATTTACGTAGGTATAGCATATTAGAAACCAGTCACCCTCACCGCCATCTATCAAAAGAACTGTATTGTTCTCCAAGCTCCTTTTAGACAAAGCTCTTCTCTTTGTCCTCTGTCCGAGCGATCCAATCCGGTGGCAACAAGACTCTTGGACCTACCCATGTTTCTAGTAGCCTGACATTTGATTCCCTAGGTTTGAGGCAGCTTCTGTCAAGAGGAAGGATGTTTTTCAGACAGAAAAAAAATACACAAACTACATTTAAGCCTGCTTTCAGAGTCCAACCATTTCCTTTTGTGCTTCAAGTATTTTGGTCGCTCGTGCCATGGAAAAGATATCCTTTCTCGTTCAACTTTATTATTTACTCTTCTCCAAATAGCATGTCTTTGCCGCGTCTCTTATGCTGTTGGGGTGTGTGTTGTTTTTGCATTAATAATAGTGAGATTAATGTTTTGGAAGGATTCTTTGTAAATTGTACCAATTATGTGTAAATACCCAATTAAACTGCCCAATTAGTATAACAAAATCAAAGCTGCTTAGTGTAACACCAGGCAACTATTTTACTTATTTATTTATAGCTTCCCCTCTTCATATTACTCCTTCTTCAATCTCGGTATGTTAACTGAGTTATTTTTGCATTATACTCAATTGACAGAACCAGTATATGCTCTTTCAATTGCTCCTAAAGAACAAAATAAGTGTACTTTAAAGCAGGCGGTGTTTACAGCTAAATATACGCATTCGACAAGATGGATCCTCTTAGCGCACTAGCGATAGCTGCCGCAGTGTTCCAATTTCTGGATCTTGGCGGTAAGGCCCTTGTGAAAGCTTGGGAAAAATATACACAAATTCAAAAAGAAATGTCCAACAATCAAAAGCTTGCGGAAGAAGAAGAAGACGAACTTAGAAAAGCACTAGAGGACTTGTCTTTTCAAATTTCCTGGATCCGACAAGTTTCTACAGACATGGTTGTTATCTCTGAGCCTCCAACACCTGCTCAGGCACGGTTATTGCACCTATCATTACAGTGTACCTCCCTTTCGGACGACTTTGAGCGCATCAAATGTCAGATGAAGCTACCTAGCAGTCGGGAGACAAACTCAGAGATACATCTGCGCCAGCATGTCGGTTTTCGTCGATCATCACGCCGACCTATATCAGAGGGACGCTGTAGGGAATGCCAAAAAAGGAAGGATGAAGAGAACGCAGAATTCCACAGAAACAAGAGAGACATTGAGAGAATTAGGGGGCGATTCGAGCCTCTCAAACGTAACATAATTGATTCCATTTTTTTATCTTTGTGGTACGCCTCTTCAACATATTTCTACCCTGCCCTTATGCATCTCTGCGACCTCTGATGTATATAATGTATCTATTTCGACACCTTTCCACATTCAAGGCAGCAAACATCTCTATCAAACCTACCTGCATGTGTAATCTCAACACAAGAAACTAACTCGCGAGTGCGTTTCAGGGATGACGCAAAGCGCACCAAGCAATGGGAGTTACACTTTGGTAACCAACTAGACAAACTTATTGACTTGCTTGGGAGTGCTGAAAATTTAACAATGGACGCCCGTCAAAATTCAGTATTTTCGAATCAGATGACATTAACTAACGATGGAATCCATTACGTGGGATATTCTGAAGATTCCACCTCCTCCACAGTGGTAGATGCAGAAGTGGCTAGGCTGAGGAATGCTCTGCAACCACTGATTCAACCGGGAAAAGGGCCACTATCGCTGAAGCAGCTGGCGGAGGATATCAGCAAACCTGCCGAACTCGAGGCCGAGGCAACGACTACAATTCACACAGATCTCGTCAAGCTTCTCTGGAAAGATGACTGGAAGCTGGACATTTCTATGGCCGGCGGCTACTCAGGCAAGATCGACGCCACTATGGTTGCGCATGCTATAGCCGCTGGGATTCAATTTAAAAACATCCAAACGCGTGAAGAGGCTATCTCAAAAAACTTCGAGGCGACATTTTCCTGGATATTTCGGAAAGAGCCTCCAAAGAAGGATGATGTGCCTATGTGGAGCAGCTTCCCTAAGTGGCTCGAAGATGACTCTGAAAATGTCTACTGGATTACGGGCAAACCAGGTTCTGGTAAATCAACTATGATGAAACTAATATTGCAACAAAAGTCTTTTTGGGAGGGGCTACCTCAGTCTACTGGATCATTGCGTCTTCTTCTCGTCAAATATTATGCATGGCTCTCAGGTGATACGCTACAAAAGTCCCTCGAAGGTCTTAAAAGGACTATTATATTCCAGGCGCTGAAGCAGTATCCTGAATTATTGCCGGTATTGACACCAAGACGCTGGGCATTCTGCCAAGTGTTGAGAAGCATCTCAGGTCTCCCCATGTGGGAGGCGTGGGAGGTAGAGGAGTCGTTTGAGGCGTTATTGTCTTCGTGTGGAGAGACTATTAAACTAATTTTGTTTATCGACGGGCTTGACGAGTTTGATATGCCACCTATCCAACTCATTGAGTATATAAGATATATGAAAGCACGATGCCACACTGGGCTTAAAGTATGCGCTGCGAGCAGGCCCTGGACAGAATTTCAAGATGAATTCAATGAAGGTCCCAGACTTCAAATGCATTTACTAACGCAAGACGACATAAGAACCTTCATAACAGAAAAGTTTAAAACAAATCGAGGCTTTCTTGAGCAGCAGCAATTAAGTTCCGAAGCCGCTACTCAGCTACTCGCCGATATAGCGCACAGGGCAAATGGTGTTTTCTTATGGGTCTCAATAGTTGTGCAGCATTTGTTGGCCCTTTTTAGCGAAGGGCAATTGATATCCCAAGCTTGGCAAACCCTCGAAGCCCTTCCTACGAAAATCTCATCGCTATACGATACCATCTGGGCCAGTATCCGTGAAGAGAACACCCCCGACGCTTCATTTATGATGCAAGTGCTGAGAGCTTTTGACCGCCCAATGCCATGGTTGACAGCATGGGTAATTGAAGAATCGAGATTTAACCCAACAGAGATCATTTCGATTCCACAAGACAGGAGCTCATGGGATGTCGCTTTGAGATCGTTGAAAAGGAAACTTACAGCTCTCACTAAATGCATTTTGGAAGTTAGTGGGAGTGAAAACAGTACTGCTGTCGATTTCATCCACCGCACTGCTCGAGACTGGGCAACGCAGCCCAAAAAGTGGCAGTCAATCTGTTCGTCGTTTAGTGGAGAGTTTGACCCTCAACTGTGTATCCTGAAAGGGGAGACTCTCATTCTATCCCTCGAGTGCGGTCCCGAAAGCCCGTTCCCGAAAGGAGAAGTCTTGGATGCAGTACCAAGGATTCTTTGGCATGCTAGTGAGGTCAAGGATATACCACAGAACACAGAAGATCTCCTTGTAAGCGTGAGGAAGCTTGGAGTGCTATGGACAGATGCCTATCTTGCACAGGCTAGGAACGAGTTACGTTTTAACAGCGGAAGTAAGCCGAGGCTGTGGCGTAAAAGGCCGACTTTCCCCGGCTTGGTCGCACAGTTCTCCATTCTGCCATATTTTAGATTTCTAGCCCTTTCACCTTCGAGCTTTTCTTCTGAAAGATTTTCGAACGATTCCTCAGGCCTCCTCGAAAACGCAATTTTTGGCTACTCTTACTATATCGAGTCGAACCTTGACAACTTCCGCCCTCGAATCCCTTTTGACCGGAAGCTAGCTACTGTGAAATACTTATTGGAGCAAGGTGTCTATCAATCCGAAATGCACTCGAAAAACGGGATATGTGATTTAAGAAAGGAGATAAAGCTTCATTATTGGACAGAAACAGAATTCAGTTCTACAGTAGTAAAATACATAGATGAGAGAGGTCTTGAAGCAAGGTCTAGATCGGCAGAGCTATACTTTCGGTCCATTTTTAATTAAACAAGAGGCATGAACAGAACAATGATACTAGCTGAATAAACTTGACTAATATATATGAATACTATATATTATATTGCATTAATCAACTATATTGCGATCTATAGTCGACGAATCATAAATACATATATTGCTCCTAATCTCATAGGACTACAGTCACTCGACAGTTTGTTGATTGTCTCACTCCTGCAATCGTAAAGTAGTGAGATCAGCACTGTACAATTAGATCTATGTCTTAATCGTCTAAGCTTTCAGATTAGACGCTCTATGGGAGAATGATGCGGGGGCAGTGCGTGATTACCCAAAGAGCTGCCTTCCTGGATATCTGACTCGAATAGAGACTGATGAAAATTACTGTCTGCACAAGTGGAGGCAGATCAAAATAGGTCACGAGAGTGTTGTAGACTTTGATGCTACTCTGTAGTCTTATTGTATATACTATGGATGCTAACAATACTAATCTATTTATATAAATATCCAACGCCATGCCATGCCATGCCATATAAACATCATGCTTCCAAATCAACATGAAAACATTCGTCGTCCGTATAAACATATTCGTTCCTCCATCCATCATCCAATCAATCCAACGTCATGACATCCTCTAATCATCGTCCAGTACCATCATCCCATCCCACCCACCGGCGAATAATATCATCGACTGTCCTGACCCCATCTCTCGAAGCGTCCACTTCAAACCACTCCTTGTGCTCGCGGCCACAGGCTTCGCAGGCACCGAGTTTGGCGCGGAGCCCCATACCAGCGAGCTCAATGTGAATGAGACGCTCTACCTTTTTGACATGAGGCGTGGGGTGTGGCGACGCCGCCGCTGCCGGAGAAAGAGATCTTCCAGCACTGCCCTTGGTATACGAGGGAGCGGACGAAGCATCAAAGGATGAAGGCGTGGATGAGGACAGGTAAGGATAGAAGCGGAGCAGTTGGATGGAGTGACCGCATTGGCGGCTCCATTGATTCATGCGGCGCTGGACGTTGGCGGCGCGGCCAATCTTGAGCAGCATTGTCTTTGGTTTCTGGCCATTGGTGTTGGCGAACGTGGAGACGACGTCACTAGGTCTTCTGCTACGGCTGCCGTCACCTCGCGGAGGAGGAGCGAGGAGATCCCTTGCCGCATCGACGGGGGCCGGATCGGAGGCCGATTCAGGGGTGAGCCAGAACATGTAGATGTAGCCGGGTTCGTCGGCATCGGAGAATGGCTTGGACACCTCGGTCATGAGGGAGGAGGTTGTAACGGCATCGAGGGCGTCTGGGATGAGAGACTTGAGGTGGCCTGCCGTGGGAGCCGAAGAGCTGGTAGGGCGAGAGTGAGACTGCTGGTGATGAGAGGTCTGCGGCCTTGACGGACGCGCTGAAGATGGACGAGCCGAGGAGGTCGATGGGCGAGAGGGCTGCTGCTGGACAGGATGAGGCTGCGGCCTGGGCTGCTGAGGCCGTGGGGCAACCTCGTCAAAGTCTTCCTCGGGGATGCTGAAGCAGAAGCAGAAGGTGCTCGACTTTGGCTTGGGTCTGTTCTCGTCGTATCGGTACTTCTCCGAGTCGTACCGGCCGTTGGGTCGCGCATTCAAGTCGACCAGTCCCAGCCGATCCGCCAGCGTATCCAGGCTCGAGCGCCCTTCCTCAGCGATGACGCCGTTGGGCCGCTGGCCTGAGCTCGACTTGCGGGAGCGGCCGGCCTGGTCCTTGTGCTGCCAGCAGTACGAGTCCTCACCATCGTCGTCAGCGGCCGGCGACAGCTTCTTCCTCGAGTTCGGTTGCGGGTGGCCGGTAGGGCTGACGGGGCGGCGACAGGGGCGCCCGTTGGAGGTGATGCCGCGGCATGTTGCCTCTGGGTTGAGGGAGTCGTTGCGCGCGAGGAGAGACTCGGGGGTGGTGCCGGTGAAGGCGGGCATCGCGAAGAGCAGAGGAGATATGGATGGAGATTGAGATTCTGAGGTTGGGCGAGTCGCAATGTCTTTGGGGTCTGGAGTCTGGAATCTTCGAGTCAGGATTGTCCCTTCCGCCGTGTCTTAAATACCAGTTGCTTGCCGCTAGCTCTGCAGATTCAATGGCCAGGAGCAGGGACACGACACGCTCGACGTCAAAGTCTTCTCTCTTTGTTGTCCAAAGGGTCCCAAGGGCATCAACGCATTTAAGCGACCAGGGGGCCCCGTGGTTCGCACTGATTCACCACAGGGCCTCCTCTGCTAGACCTGAACCGAACAGAGTCATCCGCCCCCTAAGACAACGCGCTGAGGAACCCCGGCAAGCGCCGAGTCAACCGTTCACCTGGCGGCAAATGGTTGGTGGCACGAGGGATGACGGCCTGACCAGCGGAACCTTGCAGGCATCGTGGTCGCGTGTGGTGCTGCTACGACGGTGGCTGGTGGGGATTCTTTGGGTGGAGAGACGGCTGCGTCTGTGCCTGCTGGGGATGACGCTGCAGTGCATGAAGAAATGCATGATGGGGAGATGGCGATGGTTTGCGAGCCATCGTGGCTGCTGGCAACAACTGCCCTGGAGCTGTTAAGCTGCTATCACGTTGGATATGCCCAGAGTTTGCCTGGGATCCATCCGTTGGGCTGAGCACCGGCTGCACCGCCAGCATCGCCGCGGGCGAACCATGAGCACCGCCACAGCGGCCTCCGCGAATCACGATCTACATGCCAATGAAGAATCAATTGTGTTGGGCGGCGATCTACATGTGCGTGTTTGATTCACTTTACGAGAAAGGGGCGTATTCAGCCATCCATTTGGAACATCTTTGATTGTTCTGACTGCCGCAACATTCATGGCAATCCTCAAAGCTCCACCCATTGGTCTTGGCCATCTACAGCACACGATCCCATACCCCCCCAGAGAGCTCTTATACAACTCACCATACAAGTCACCAAGACAATAGGGATGAAGCTCACATGGCCCAGCGCCAGATTCCTTCCATTTTCTATTTCTCTCTCTACGCATCTGCATTATTTACATCGATTTCCATAGATTTTAGTTCGCGAGATCCTTGTCTAGTTCTTCCGCAACAAGCCTAACTCTATCCGCCATGATGATGTCTACGCCCGCATCCGCTTGTTTCTAAACCAACAAAGTTACTAAAATGGCCCCCCAGATAGTGCAAAGTGCTAAACTTCAAAGGGGGAAGAACACTTACTCTTGCATTCACGGGCTCGTTATTCAATAAACCATACGAGGCACACACAAGTCCCGCGTTCTTCACATATCGAACAAGTCTAGGACAGTAAAGCAATGCTTCACACGCAAAAACGACCCCCGCCAGATTCCAACGCCGCGCAAACTGCACTGCCACCTGCAGACTCGCTGCTCGGAGCTCTCGGTCTGTCATGGGAACTTTTCCAGCGTTTGTTATAAACATAACTGGATAGGCTCTTTGTTTTACTGAAAGGAGAATACAAACTTCTGGTGTGAATGAGGAGAGTATTATCGGCCGCTCGCCAGCTAACCGTTGGATTTTGTCGAGAGCAACGTCGATAAACGTGTTGATGTCAATAGTAACCGGAGCCACCCCTGCTTCAACAGCTTCATGGAAACGTGGGTATTCTCAAATCCATGTTAGCTATGTTGCCTCCAAAATAATCCCAGCTGATAAACGCACTCATTTCGATATTAAAGCCAATATCTGTAGGCAAACCCACAAGCAGCTCTTCCAATGTAGTCAGAGAGCCCTGTATAAATTCCCCACGAGTATTAGGCTTGAAGCCCTTGTTTTGAAAGTCTACCGTGTAACGCAACCTGTCACGCAGTTGCACAGTTCGCAGGCGGGATTCCTCACCAGTGGACCAGGCGCGTCGTCTCGGTGGCGGATCATGCAAAACGCCACTCCGTGTGTTCAGGCTGGCTGGAGTTATGCTCTGCGGTTCTTGCAAGTCGCTTGCATGCTTATACTGAGCGAGAGTAACATCGTGGATGGCAATATCGGTCCCGGATTCGCTAAGTGAAAAGTCGTGAAATATCACAGCCTCAAGATCGCGGGTTAGTTGCAAGTCTGTAAATTCGTCAGAGCCGTTATATCGCGCGAAAAGAGGCATGTAGTACCAAACTACACATTATTAGTGGGCAAGATCCATGGAGATGAATGGATGACCAGCTTACCTCAACAAACGATGCTCCCAGCTTGGAGGCTGATAGGAATGACTATAAACATATTAGTCCTTGAACATCGAAGTGAGACCTGTTCCTTCGCACCATGGCTGTGTTTTCTCCTAGTTGAAGGTATGATCGGCTTGCAGTGTTTTGTCCAAGCCCTAGCATTTTATCGTATCAGGACAAGCTCTTGAAAATAGGCATGCAAAGAGAGAAGTACCTCTGTGGCCAACAAGTCGCGTTGGATCCCCCAGTCGTCGCTTATAATTCGCTGTGCCCAAGTGTTGAAGGCCCGCAAACGGCTTGACAACGACATAGCTAAGTAGCACATTTCCCGTCAAATCCATGGTCTCTTTGTCCATCATAAAGATTGTAACCTCTCGAATCATGCTCTCACGATTCTCTCCAAAGAATACCTTTCCATGATCCAACATAGTGGTTCCACCACTCAAAAGTATCATTGAATCAACAGATTCACGACGATATAGCCTGACGGAGATCTGAAGTGGCGCATTTTTTTTGGCCTCAAACACAAATGGTTGGTTGATCTGGTCCTCCAACACTGGTAATTGTACCAATTTTGCTTTAGCCTCTGTTCCTGGAGCAGAAATCTCCAGTACCAATGACGCTGCCGCACCGGCGCTAGGATCTTTTGCAAAATCATATTGAGAGAGCTCGAATGCTGCCCGATTATGCCCACCCTGTGTACTTCCGAGATTTATAATGACTAATCTTTTACCAGCCTCAGAAGCGATCTGGTGGGAATCGTCACAGCCCAGTCGACGGAAACTTGCAGGTCCGTCGTGTATGTTCTCTGATGGTGTCGACGTAAAGAGTGTGGCAATGCCAAGGTGTCCTCGAAATACTGCATGCTCCCGAGCAGTCCAGCCCAAAGCATCGCAGACTTCGGGCTCAACTCCGGCCTCCAAAAGGCAACCAACAACATCGCTGTGTCCATTTGCACATGCAACCATCAGTGGTGTCCACCCACTAATTACTTCGCCAATATTTGCATCAATTCCATGCTGAATATATCTGAGCAGAAGTCTAACCATATCCAGGTTGCCCGCTTGAGCTGCGCAGTAAATGGCAGTTTCACCACGAGCCGAGCTATAGTTGAGAGATATATAGTCGAAATTAGGCTGGTTCTTCAGAAGAACTTCGACTATATCATATCGACCGACTCTGACAGACAAAAGAAGTAGTTCACCAAGGAGAGATGCAAGTTCGGATTTTGATTTGCTCTTGCTGGAAGTAGATAGGCCTTTCAGCAGGATCGTGATCAGTGGTATGTAACCAGAAAGGACGGCGTAATGAATTGGCGTCATGTCATTATTGTCTGCCGAGTACAAGGCATCGAAAACAAGATCAGGGCTTTTTGAGTTGTTCGTCCAATTTAGTAGAGGTTCGAAGAATTCTTTCAATCCGTACTGTGCCGCGTAATGCAGAGCATTACGTCCCTGGCTGTCCTTTTCGTGCAGGAAGAAGCCAGTGGGAGCATGCGGCCCATCGAACCACTTGTTTAACCAGTGTTCTGTCGCAAGTTGTAGATTCTTTTGCATCCTTTGTTGACCGCAGAGTCCCAGAAAAAGCGACACCTGATCTCTGCTCATGACGAAATCTTGCTCGAGCATAGTTGCGAATAGCAACTCTTGGGAATGTCTCGATTCCATCATAATCGCAGCAATAAATAGATCACCAAATAGCCTTTCAGCTTCGTCTCGTTGTCTCTTCAGTGCATGATTATGTGACAGACAAAATTTCTGCACAGCAGGGTATTCGTCGTCCTTAACCAGGCGATACAGCCTCTCCGGGGAGTTTGCAGACACATTATTCAAGTATAAGGATCGTATGCCTTGTCGGGGCACAGCGAGTACCTGGCGGATATCGGCCGTCAAGTTGGAAATTCTCTTCTGAGCGTGTATTCGAGGTTTCTCGAGATTATGTTGCAATGCGAGCCATTGAGCATGCAGAGGGTGGTAGTCATTTGCAGCTTGTTGGCTGCCGTTCGCGATCTTCTCGAATATTCTTGTTATTGCAGTCTCGTTTACTCTATAGAACCATTGAATTTCACTCAGTTCTTTCAGTATGCTTTCATAGACGAAGAGAATAAACGATAGCTCAGACTCTTCCACGAGTTCAAGGTCAGGTATTGTGACAGGCGCGGACGACAGGCCAAATCCAACACAGAGTTCGGCCTCTCGCTGAATAACAGATTCGTACTTTTTTCGGTAAAACGCCTCGAAATTTCGTATATTTTTGCCAATGTAATCAAAGATGCCTGAACAGAGGCTTGTTAGGAAGAGGAATGGGAAGCTCAAAGACATGCGCATACAGACCTGAGAAGCTTGTCTCGGGCTGTTTCAGTTGAAATTGAAGTCGAATCATCCACCGCAGACCATTGTAATCAACGTAGTGGTCAGCCCATTGTGCTAGCAGGTGTTGATGAAAATGCAGGCCGAATTTCATGCTAGAATTGCCGTAGAAACCCTGAGCTCTGCGAGATACAACACTGATTTTCCAGAACCAGCACGCTTGACGCTGAGGTTAACGCGGAAAGCCTTGGATAAGTAGCCAGGGAGTAAAAAAGAAAAGTAGTACATGGTCAAATCAAAGCGGGGTTGACTGCCATGTTGAGATTACAAGGAAAAGTCAATCTTGCACATATTATCACATTATTCAGGCCAGTCAGCTTTTGTCTCTCATTATGGAGTACCTCGGGTACAATAGGGCACTGATACGAAAGAAGCAACCAAAACGAAACCGGAGCTGAAAACTAGCCGCACTAATACTGGAATCCCATGGAATTACCACATTAAGGGCCATGCATGACAAGGCGCAAACTACTATACCTCTAACACATAAAAATGTGCCGGACGAGGTAGGCTGGATTAAATAAGACGCACTACTACTACCTGATTTTAAGACGGGACGGGCCGCCCACTTTTGGCGCTGCGCGAATCCCTTCTCAAGAGCTGCCCAGCATCGCGCCGTCTTTGGATCTAGGCTGCTAGTCCATGTCCGAAAATGGAGCTGTCGCGAGGTTCTTTTACCGGGGGAGCGCACATAGATCCATTGTCTCTGTCGGCGAGCACCATCGCCATCGTCAGCTTCGCCTCGCAAATATGCATATCGATCGCCTCACTGCGGTCTGAGTGCAAGAGCCTGCCGGGACGGATCCACGCTCTCAGCAATGAAGTGGCAGACTTCGAGCTTGTGCTGCTGCAACTCGCCTCGTTGGTGGAGGGCCGAGACAGCCTGCCCGAGAACAAGTATTCGGCGATCCCGCATCTGCTCAAGCAGGCAAGGGTCAAGCTGAACGAGGTCGAAACCATCGTCAACAACCTCACGCGAGGATACCAAAAATCAAGGCTACCCCTCGTCTTGATGAGCACTTGGCGCACCGACCAGGCACGGCTTAAGGAGCTCCAGGACGACATCCGAACGGTCAAAAGCAGCTTGAACATCATGCTTGGGGCTACCAACTCGTAATAAGCACCCAATCCACTAACAGTGGCTGCCCTATGAAAGCAAGACACATGGACCGCTAACAGTGGGTTACACGCATTACTAGTGAGGACATGCTGAGAATCCGGCTCGATATCCAAGCGATTTCCACCACCACAACAGAGGCGTCTCGGGCCCAATCTGCCCTCGGCGAGAGATTCATCACCAGTCTGGCTGGGGTCGACGAGCGCATCGCACGAGTCGAGCAGATGCTCCAGCATCAAGCCAACATACTACAGATGAATCAGTTCATTCAAGTTCAGTCGGCCTACGGAACAAACCTGCCTCCAAAGAAACGGCGGACAATGCCGATGAAGCCAGAATCCTTTGCCATGAATCCCGAGCAGCTCAACTTAGGCATCCGTGTGACGCCTTCGAGCATCGCTTGCCGAGCACAGTGCCCTTGTTCGTGCCACTCACAGAGGAACTCGGCATCGCCAGCGTTTTTAAACAACCTGCTTGGCCGTCTATTCATCGGCTATGCTGGCCTACCGGCGATGAGCCCAAAATGCGATAATCCAGAATGTCAAGGGTCTCGCTCGAGCAAGATCAGTCTGGAATACTGGTTCCCAGCCAGCTTCTGGTCCAGGATCCTGCGGATGGAGCTGTCATTTCACCACGCCGCGGGCCCCTCTCTGCAGCTTGACATGCTAAGGATAATACCCGACAACTCCCAATGCATCAACTTTGCCGTCGACGGAAACATCAGCGGCTTGAAATTTCTCTTCGACCGCGGCTTAGCGTCGCCCCGGGATGTGAGCAGCACTCGCGGATACTCTCTCCTGCGGTGGGCCTTATATAGCAAGCAGTATGAGACTTGCAAGTTTTTACTGCAAGCAGGCGCAGATGTCGATTACAGACCGATCGGAGCCTTCGATAACAGCCCTCGCATCAAGGCATGCCACTTTTTGCTGGAGGGCAATCTCTCAGAACCCGCCGTGGATGCCCTGCGTGCCATTACCAAAGGCAATGAATACTTGGATGATTTCATTGATGACTCAAGGTTCACCAAAACACATCGAATCATTTTAGGCCTCTCGAGCAGCGATTTAGAAGCCGAACTCCTTCTTCACCCTGAGGACATCGATGTCCAAGACTCCATGGGCCGCACAGCCTTGGCATGGGCTGCTGCCAGAAACGACAGCCGTGCCGTCGTGACACTGCTCAGATATGGCGCAGACCCAAACATAATTGACGTCCAAATATCAGGTGCATTGTCCAATGCGGCGGCCCAAGGCCATACGGCATGCGTGAAACTGCTTCTCGACGCTGGAGCAGATCCCGATCCTCCACTACCAAGAGGCATCAAAAAGGGAGGCCCACTGAACGTCGCCGCTCGGAATGCGAACGATCCTCTACTAGTCAAGATTCTTCTAGACTTTGGAGCAGACGTCAACCAGGCCGGAGTAGACGGCAAGACAGCATTGTTCCATGCCGCGCAGAAGGATGATGCAAGCCTCGCAATCCTTTTACTTGAATATGGCGCAGAGATCAACATGTCGTCAACTACGGGAGATACACCGCTGACCACAGCAATCACACATAATAGTCATCATGTATTGAGGCTTTTCCTCGAACGCTGGCACGAGTATTCTGAGTGCCCCCGACTAAAAGGACCGCACCTTCTCAATATCACAGCACTCTACGCCGATCTCAAAACAATTGATATCTTAGCAAATACCAACCATTTTCGCCTCAAATACGATAAGAACTACGCGCTCGGCGATTTTAGAAAGACGTTGAGTGAACGCAAAGATGCCACCGACAAGCTAAACTTTGCGTTCAATGAACTGCTCAACATTTTCGAAGACGGTTCCCCGATATCGCAACTTGATGAAAGCCTTCTGGAAGCGGGACAGGCTCACTGTACTTCTCCTATGTCACCTACCTGGGAGAAGGCATGTATTTCTCAACAGCAGACGGATGACGAAGACTCGGACGATCTGTTTCAAGATGCCCTAGATCATTTGAAGGAAGACTCTCCTCGTTCAAGCATAGACGGCATTTAAAGTTACCAGGTTATAGCGGCGACGCTGGGGTATTTTCCTCTTCATGGGCTTAGCATTTTGGAGATCCCTTGACATGATATATAAGCGTGAACGATATGAATCGCACAAAGCAGGCAAGGGCAACAGTTTGCTTTTCTGCCTCGAGCCACACTGAATACGGCGACATATAAAATATTCTTTCGGTTTTATGAAATTTCAGGCGAAGCATGATTGAGCATGAACAACGGCGTTACTTTTGACAAGCATAAAGCACTGGGTGTAACTTCTGTGCACGTTATTTTCAAATGCATGATCCGCGATACCCCATTGACGGCCTACCTTATGCTTGATTGATATTCAGGCGAATGACAACTGGATGATAGACTATGGATGGCTTCATAGTAGCTTAGATGTTTTAAATATTCACTGATGATTATGGAGTTGTGATGGTTGCAATTGTGGCATCGTGTAGCTTATGCGACTGCAAACTTATATCCATAATTTTCGTCTTACAAAAAGGTTCCGTTAAATATTGCAGTGGCTGAATGATTTCATATATTATGGATGGATAAAATAATGGTAGTACACCGAGCATGCCAAAGACGAAAACGTTTCAAATTTGATATATCGGGTGCGAGAATACTGGATCGCGGTGGGAGCTGTTGTCATCGAACTAGACGAAAGACGAAAGACTAGAGCAGTCAGTGATAGACTACGTTAATCACCCGTGACCAAAGTTGTACTGTTTGGTATTCTTTTCAGAGCCACTGCTCCATACATTATACGTATGTACAAGTTTAGTGTTACACTGTGTGCTGTTATCGACCAAGTACAGCACCAATCAACACAGCAAAAAGAAAGTTGCTTCAGCCCCGCCGTTTGTTTCGTCATGTTTTTTTGCGGTTTTGCCTCGATTACAACTTTTCACTCTTTCTTCTGCTACTTTTGGTTATTTATCATTAGCGAGAACCACCATTATTCCGGCTGCATTCTATGTATGAATATTTCCCTGTATGCGACTCAGAAATTTCTATAAAGAATTTAGGAACGAAGCACCATAATTATCGATTAGTCGGACCTACAATGTAGGTACAATCCGGACTGCATTTAATGGTATTCAAGCCAAACAGGACAAAGGCCTCCAAAACACTATCAATATATTACCCTCAGATTTTTACTTGCTCTACTGTTCTCTTGGAGAATATGCCTGCGACAAAAGAGGTTTAACATGGCTGTTCTGGAGGATCTCTGACAGCAGCTTCAACAGCCCAGGTAACAAGATGTCACAATGTACCACAGAAGCGGCACATGAAATACTTCAATACGTCAACGGCATCAAGAACATAGCTCACGTGGTGTCGTACAGCTACCAACCAATGCAGGTTGCAGGACCTTTTCTGCCAGTAGTGAGCGGTACATGGCCGTGAATCTCTCAACCATTGTCACGTCCTACTAGTGCAAGATACACACACATACACACACATACAAGCTGAGCTAACATGGCCACTCTCGACTCACTTAAGTGGGCACTTGGACAGAAAGCCATGGCAATGGCATCGTCCCCGAAACAGTCCTTGTCCGACGACCAGTATAGCGCTGGCTTCGATCTCTTTCTCCAGGGCCCGGGATGGACGACGTACCAAGACTTCATCTTCCCTCAGCTATCTCAGCTATTGACCCCTCTTTTCAATTCGCGTGCCCGTATCTCGGTGCTGGAGATTGGGCCTGGTCCAAAGAGCGTACTCGGATACTTACCTGACCGCCTGAAACGGAAGATCAAGAAATACACAGCATTTGAGCCTAATAGTGTGTTTAGCACAAAATTGGAAGAATGCTTTTGTTCCAACTCGGAGACAAAGTCCCCGCTGCCCTATCTAGAAACCCCGCCCGACATCCGTCGGACCCCATTCGCTCTGTATAACAGCACAGAAAATGGCACTGGAGATGGTATGATTGATAGTAGTGAAAGGTTCGACGTCATCTTATTCTGCCATAGCATGTACGGCATGAAGCCCAAGCAAAAGTTCATCCAGCGAGCGCTGGAAATGCTTGTCGAGCAACCAAAAGGTGGAATGATCGTCGTTTTCCATCGCGATGGGAATCTGCATTTTGACGGCTTAACGTGCCATCGAACGGCCTCTTTCCCCACCGGTGTCATTCAAGTGGCAGATTACGACGAGATACTGGATAGCTTTGCTGCTTTTGTCGTGGGGTTTGCTATGAAGGATGCGGACGCGGATAAGACCCTCCGAGCTGAGTGGCGTAAGGTGTGCCGCGCCTTGGGGCGTCATGAGAAAGCCCATCCGAAGCATCTCTTGTTCGACGTTCCCGACATCATGGTGGCTTTTACTCAACACGCTACGATGCTCCCGGAGCTTATGGCACAGGTGCCATTTGTAAATGGGGACATGGCGGTCAAAAACCGGGAGGCTCGTCTTCATCGTCCGGCATCAGTTATTAAGCCAACAGAGATTCAACACGTCCAGCAGTGTGTCCGATGGGCCTTGAAGCACGGAGTTGGTCTGACCGTCGTCGGTGGGGGTCACAGTGGCCACTGCCTCCGGTCTAATGTCGTGGCAGTCGACATGAGTGCCTTCAATCAGGTACACATTCTCACAGCTGGGGAAGATGCAGGGAAATCCGATTTGGATTCTACTTCTTTGATTGTTGCCGAGGCCGGCTGCAAGACCGGAGATATCATCCGCAACGCCATGGAGGCTGGCTTGACAGTGCCCCTGGGAGCTCGCCCAAGCGTAGGTGCTGGACTATATCTACAAGGCGGCATCGGGCACCTGGCCAGAATACACGGCCTCGCGTGTGACTCTATAGTTGGTGCCGTGATAGTTAGCGTCGACTCTGGTGAGGTTCTCTGTGTCGGCAGTGTCCCAAGCCAGCACCGGCCGGCTGGTGCCGTGCGCCCGGATAATGAAACCGATCTGCTTTGGGCGATCAAAGGCGCTGGAACCAACTTGGGCATCATTATAAGAGTCATTTTTAAGGCCTACGAGGCTCCTATGTATTTCGTTCGAAACTGGGTTGTTCCGCTACGAAACGACCACGAGGCGCGTTGCAAACTCAACGATTTCGACGAACTCATCGCCGGTGGTCTCCCCCGGAACTGCTCCGCAGACGCGTATCTTTACTGGGACACCAACCAGCTGAATCTTGGAGTAACCGTGTTTGAATCCTCCACAACCGGGTTTACCCCCGAATCTCCCCCATCCATCTCTGCATCGGTAAGAAAGAGGTTGGGGCCGGAAATCAATTCCAAGGTTGTGGACAGCGTTGGTTTGTTCGACACGGAGATGTACATGTCTGGGATGCACGGCGGGCACGGCGGCGGCAAGACCTCGTCGTTCAAGCGATGCCTGTTCCTGAAACGCATTGGAACAGCCAAAGTCGCCGAGATCCTAGTGAAGGCCGTCGAATCTCGTCCCTCACCACTCTGCTATCTCCATCTGTTGCACGGCGGCGGAGCAGTCTCCGACTCAGCAGCTGATGCCACTGCGTTTGGCTGTCGAGATTGGGACTTTGCCTGCGTCATCACTGGGGTCTGGCCGCGCGACCAAGACGGTTCTGAGGCCGCTCGGGATGCCATGTCGTGGGTTTACGACGTCGCCCGGAACCTGTTACCCCTGAGCAGCGGAGCTTACGGCGCGGACCTCGGACCGGACCCCCGAGACGTAGCGCTGGCGGCAACGGCGTTTGGTCCAAATCGGCCTCGCCTAGCCCGCCTCAAGCGCCGCTGGGACCCACGCAATATATTGGCTTATGCCTGTCCGCTTCCAGAAGCACCGATGGAACCGAAGCTCATCATTCTTGTCACGGGCGAGAGCTGTGCCGGCAAGGACTATTGCGCGGACGTCTGGGCCTCGTTGTTTACCAAAGATATCCAAAGAAGCCTCTCGGCTCGAGCAGTCAGCATTAGCGAGGCGACCAAGCGAGAATATGCGGCGGCCACCGGTGCTGATCTAAACGCCCTGCTAAACGATCGCGCCTATAAGGAGCAACACCGGCCAGCGTTGACGGCATTTTTCCAGGACCAGGTGCGGCAACGACCGCGGTTGCCAGAAGAGCATTTCTTGAATGTGGTTTACAGCGCCGTGGACGTCGACGTGCTGTTCATCACGGGGATGAGAGACGAGGCGCCTGTCGCAGCCTTGTCGCATTTGGTTCCAGATAGCAGACTACTCGAGGTTCGCGTCAAAGCCCGCCAGGAGACGCGATGGGCTCGCAGAGGACCCCACGGCGGTGCTAATGGTGATAGTGGTCATTTCAAACACAACAGTGAAAACAATGGCATCAATGGCAATTCTGATTCAGTGAAGATAGACTGGTGTCCCAGCCTCATCTTGGACAACGACACCACCGGGAACGAGGCCGCAGAAAGGCTTGCCAATCGCTACCTGCTCCCCTTCTTCCACGAAGACCTGCAGCGCCTGGCCAACATGGTGCGTCCAATACCGGACTTTCCACGCCCAGGCATCGAGTTCCGCCACGTGCTCGACATCTCCCAGCAGCCGGGCGGCCTGGCCCTATGCACGTCTCTGCTCCAAACTCATTTTACAGGTGACTGGACCAAAGTCGACGCCGTAGCTTGTTGCGAGGCTGGGGGCTTTATCTATGCCTCGGCGCTGGCTGCGAGGGCCGACGTGCCCCTGGCGCTGATCCGCGAAGCCGGCAAGCTCCCTCCACCAACCATTTCCGTCATCAAGGCCTCGTCACACATTTCATCTGCGGGATCCAGCGGCTCACGAGAGAAGAGGATTGAGATGGGCCGTGACGTGGTTCCCAGGGGTGCGTCGGTGGTGGTTGTAGACGATGTGCTTGCCACAGGGCAGACGCTTTGTGCGGTGCTGCAGCTATTAGGTGAAGCGGGCATCAGTGCTGAGCATGTCAGCGTCATGGTCGTAGCCGAGTTCCCTGTTCACCGTGGCAGGGACGTGTTGCGCCGGCGTGGCTTTGGTAGGGTCAATATTCAAAGTCTTTTGGTTTTTGGCGGTGCTTAGGGAAAGGGAATGCATACCATATGATACGGTCGATTCATATATTCCCTACCTAGCTTTTGCTTGTGCGGACGTAGGGTAAACTCGTATATACCGCTATTATATTGCAGCCTGAATGGGGATGAGGATAGATGCCTCTGGAGGACACAATCAGTAACATTTTTCATTCTCTTCTGAATTTGATTTTTCAATTATTTATCCGTATCGTTTGTTCGTTCATTCGTTCATTCGTTTGTTAGAATGCCTCTATAATCTTTTCAGAGTATATGTTTTGATGAGATTTGACCTAGGAGTGGTAGACCTTTGGGTTACATGCATCATGTAAGCCTTATTGCAAATATGGAGCAGATTCAAGCTTATTAGTGCGGGAGGGTAAACATATATTCACAATTTAAACGACACAACACGCTACTTTTGTAATTTCCTCAAAGTTAATCAAATGCAACATGTGGTATTGGTATAGTACGACTATTAAACATTTGCATCATAAGCTTCAATCTCGCAGCCCATAGGCCACGCCAGCTAAACCTCCATCCACAGGGTATCAACTAAAGCCCTCCCCCTTCTCAGTATTATCATCATCATCATCAAGATGTCTTATTAATTAAGCCGTCTCAGGGGGAGGAGTAGTCTCCTCCTCGTGAGTGTGGATCGGAGGCTTTTCAGTGTCGTGGGCAATCTTGGCCTCGATGTCGCCCCGTTCGGCGCGGACGCTGAGGCCGGTTGCGACCTTGGTCTTCCAGGCAGGGGTACCCAAGTACGGGATGCCGTTGGGATCCTCAAACATGGCCTCGGTCTCTTCAAGGGTCTTTCCGGCGGTCTCGGGGAAGACGAAGAAGACGTGGAAGAAGGCGACAGTGTTGAAGACGGCGAAGATGAGGTATGACTTCCACTTGATGTTGGCAAAGGCCACAGGGGTGAAGAGACCCAGAGCGGTGTTGAAAGCCCAGTTTCCGGAGGTGGCCATGGCGACACCCTTGCCTCGGAGACGGAGGGGGAACAACTCTGGGGGGTAGGTCCAGGAGACGGGACCCCAGGTAGGAGCAAAGGAGGCCACGAAGAGGTATGTGCAGGCGATGAGACCCTTGGCGGGAGCACCTGAGACGCGCATCGACTGGGCGGCGACATGGTCGATACCGCCAGGAACGACTTCACCGTAGGTGGCGAGAATACCGGCATTGGCGTACATCCAGAGGGCCATGAGGACGGAACCGACGAGGAGCGTAGGACGGCGACCCCATCTGTCGACCCAGAGCAGGGCGGGGATGGTCATGAGGACGTTGATGATGTACTGAATGGACGAGGCGAGCAGATTGGCGTTGCCGCTGTAGCCAGCCATGGAGAAGATGTTGGCAATGTAGTACACTATGAGAGATATTAGTTCCAACCGTGCTCAAAAGGGTGCTGCTGTCCTGGACGAGAATCAAGACTTACTCATGACGTTCATGCCGGTCAGCTGAGACCAGATCTGGGTGAAGAGACCAATGAAAGTACGGTTGAGCATCTTGGGTTTGAACAAGTCAAGGTAGGTGACGTCGGAGTGCTGACGCTCAAACTCGCACATGTCCTTGATGTCCTGCAGCTCGTAGGCGACGAAGGGGTGGTTGGGATCGCCCTTGCCGTGAACGAGAGTGAGCACAGCACGGCAGTCCTCCCAGCGGTCCTTGCGGGCGAGCCAACGAGGAGACTCGGGAAGAGGCATCATCATGAAGAAGAGGAAGAAGGCAGGGATCATCTGGAGGCCCCATGGGATACGCCAGGAGGCGGTGTTGTACTCGAGCGGGTTCTGCTCGCCAATGAAGGAGCAGCCGTAGGAGATGTAGTACATGATGAGGATACCCCAGGTGATGGCCCACTGCTGCATGCCGATGAAGCGACCACGCTTGGAGGGAGGCGAGATTTCGGCAATGTAGACGGGGACCTGAGCAGATTCGATACCGACGGAGAGACCGTTGATGATACGGGCGACAATGAGCATACCAATGTTTTGGGCGGCGCAGGAGAGAGTAGAACCAATGACCCTGTAGGACGGCTGTTAGCACACGAGCCAAGGATTCACTCTTTTTGGCTGTAGCTTTTCACTTACCAAATGATACAGCCAACCATGATGGAGTACTTTCGTCCCAGTCGATCAGACAGAGGACCCGAGATCAGAGCTCCCAACCAGGAGCCCGCCGCCATGGAAGCGGTGATACCTCCCTGGACGAGAGACCTGGGACCACCGCAGGTGCCATCGACGGTGGTGGGGGGGTTCTCATCTTGGTTGAAGTAGCATAGGTACGACTGTTCGGCCAACTGGGCCGACACAGACGAGATGTCGAAGCCGAAGAGCGCGCCGCCGACGACGGACACGCCGGCAATCACGTAGATGTTGCCGATAGGCATGGCTCAGGAAGTCACCCTTTGTTGCTTGCAGAGGACCTTGACCATGAAACGCGGTGACGAAGAAGAAAGGGCAAGAGGGGGGAAGGAGGACGGAGCAGAGAGGCAGGGAAAGGGCCTATATATACTCATGACGGTTTCGTTACGCCGGAACTGTGCGAGCAGCTGCCCATCCATCCCAGCCAGCGGGCAGAAGCTTTCGTTGCTCCTCCCGCCTGGCATGTGGGCAGAGCAAACGACACAACGAGACGAACGAATTGCCTCCCTGGCCGCTCTGCTTGTTTAGTCTGCCACGGGTCCAAGCTAAGCTAAGCTCGCCGGCCGGCGCATGAGAGAGCAAGGGAAGCTTCCTGGGATGCTCCATTGGATTGGATGCTCCATGGGATGCTCCATGGCCCGCGGCGCGGTTGGTCAATCAACGGCAAAAGGCCGAAGAGATGGCCGTATCGAGTACATATGATGGCCATCGCAAGCTCTTGCCGCAGCTGTAGCAGGTACTGACGCTTGCGGGACGGAATACAAGGATGAGGAAGCGCGTATAAGTCGCATGCGGGAGGATGAGGAGACAAGATGGAGTTTGTGGTTTGCCTCTCGCTTGTACTGTACCAAGTGCCGCGGGTACGGAGTACATGTACATGGCCCGAGGCACACCCTGCACCCGGCACTTTGTACCTTGGACACTTACTTGTACTCCCCCCCCTGTGACCCCCAATAGCAAAATCCCCAAAGCCCCAAAAAGGCTCCCCCACCAGCCCCTCCACCGCATTTTTTTTTTTTGCTCTCCCCAGGGATTCGGGGCCTGGGGAAAACGGCGTTGGATTATGGATATTGGGTTTTGTGGGTGTCTGGGGACGGATGATTAGACCTGGAGAAGAGAAAGACGTGAGGAAGAGACATGCGCTGGAATGTACAAGTACTAGTACGTACTCCGTGTCAATGCTTAGCTCTGCATGGACATGGAGCGGGACAAGATTCGGAGGGACAAAGTACAGAGTACGCCCAATTATTTCCCCTTGGGAACGAAACAATCAGGGCCCTGCATACAGACCGACTCACTCGCTCGGCGCGGCCTCGAACTTTTGGAACAGCCTGGCCGTGTTACGTACAAGCAGGTAGCAGATTGCCATTGTACGCCGAGAGATCATCAGCTCTGCTCTTCTCATCTCGCTGTCTAGTCACACGGAGCACAGAAAACATAAAAATCTCGTACAGAATACATGGCCCCCCAGCACTCGGTAACACCACCCGCCGCTCGCGTGGTGACACGGCCGATATCTTGCCATTGATCCTTTCGTCCCTCGCGCGTATCATGTCTCCAGTGCTTCTCTACACGTAAATCTTGCTTGCTTCCCAAGGCACCAAGCTCCAACTAGAGGCTAGGCTTATCCGCCCGAATTAAGCCCCATGCTCGAGGATCGCCGGCTGCAGCCTTTCTTTGCTGTTTTGGTGCCCCCAGAGTCCCCAAAGGATGGGGCCCGAAGCCATCGGGGGGGCTGCATGTCGCCGAGAGTTTGGCCGTCCGCGGAGGGGGGTGAGATGAGGAGTCGACCGGGTCGTCTAGATGGCCACTAGAAGCTGCCGAGAGCTTGTTGCTGCGTGCGAGCAAAGCGGCGTTCGGTTCGTGCTGCTTCTTGGCTGCGTCCTGGAACTGTCGGCAGCAAATTGCCGATGGCTGGAATACACCAGCTGGCCGTAAGCATCTCATTTGCTCGTCGATTGGACACTATGGCATATCGTGGTTGGTGGTGTGCTTGTCTCGTTCTGTGTGTGTGAGCATGCATAATATGGCATGGCGATACTACAGTAGCACCACTGCTCTCCATACAGTAGCAAGAGGAGGATCTTCTCTTTTCTGTGAGTTTTTTGGGGGCCCTTTGCTCATCCCTGCTGGGTGTACATGTCCTGTCAGCTCCGTAGTCCCATTTCAATGCACGATGAGCACGATCACACTGATATTACCAGGCCTACTTCGTTCCTCTTTTTGCCTTTGCTTGGGCTCACATCCAGGCAAGGCATACAAGTAGACAAGTACTAGCCTAGTACTCCGTAGTTGATGCTTCAATTTAGTCTAAAAAACTGCCTTGTCTGCTGCGAGTTAGCTCCCGAACGCTCAGTGCGCTCCAGGGGGCCGTTTAGGCGTCGGCGCCACTGTAAAGGCGCCTGTGGGCTCTCCACTTCCCCGGCTTTGGCGCCGTCCAAATGACGTCTCCCTCAACTTAAGGTACGTGCTAGGTACAAGTAATCTTCCGGCTCTGGCACGGCAATGCAAGGCCTGGCGCCGCGGCAGATGCTTTGGTAATTTGTTTTTGGCCGAACTTTTGTCGTCGGCGCCGGCAGCCTTACAAACCCTCGGAACAGACACGAGAAAACAAGACAAGAAGCAGGTAGACTCGGATTTACTGACAAAATAAAGGCGATTGAAATTCAGGTCCCAGCCCCGCAGCCAATACGGCGAACCTTGGGGACTCGCGCTGCTCAGAACGGCAGTGATCGGCTTTTGCCAAATACGGGCCTCGGTCTACAGTGCCCAACTCACCGCTTTCCGCACGGCCTTGTATGCACGCACATGACTCCCGGGCCTCCTCCCTGGCCTAAAGCATCTCCAGTTCAAGCTTTTTCGAGCTTCAAGCTTTTTGCTCATGCTAATCCCCCCGGCTTCTCAACGCAAGTCCCACTCCTCATCCTGTATAACCTCACGTTTAGAGCCATGTCCGGCTTCGTTGTCACACCACCCGCCAGCCAGCGCCGCGTTGGGTGACTCGACCAGCTTCTCCCACGCCCTCCGCTCCGCTTGTCCTGATTCGATGCTGCCGAGCCGCTCTCCATAACTAGGTTTTTTTCTTTTCCCTGTTCTTTTCCATCTTGGAATCGCTCTCATGGCAAGCTCAGTGTATACAGGACCTGGAGTTGGCATTGACATTGGCATTTGGGGGAGCAGGTCACCCTTGTTCGCTCAAACTCCAACTCAGCTCTCCCTTCTCCACCGCGATGGTCCGATGCAACACAAGATTGTATGTGCCTGTAAGGAAAACCAGCAAAAATCTGCTGGATGGAGACGCTGCACATGGCATGGTATACAGTTCACTCAACACGGTACCACCAGCGGACCCGGCTCTCCAGATCCTCCCCAGACCGTCCCCTCTTCCTGCGAGGAATGCTCTTTTGCTTTGTTGAACCGTTGGCGGCCAACAGCAGCCCCCTACAGATCGCTTCTCCGTCTTCGGGACGCCAATTCGTCGCCCAACTGGATGGATGCTGCCTCTCGCGGCTCGGACTTTGTCATGTCGTCACTAACGCCATCCCTTTGAACCTCTATGGAGCACCAACGCCGCTCAATCGTCAGTACTAGTAGTAGTGCCAGAGTCGCTGGCCGACGGCTATGAGTAAACTCCTTCACGCCTCGATTCGCTCGCCTAAGCCCAAGTCCGTTTATACGGGATTCAGCATGTTTCCGAACGGCCAATGAGACTCATCACAACTCTTATTGCTGCTGTATAGAGTTATAACTCCGCAAGCTCTAATCCTGGATCGCTGCACACGCCCCCTAGCAAGCCATACCAGGGTGCTGGCGTTGGATTGGGCGTCTAGCAGAAGTTGATTCATGCACGGCCTGCACGGTATACTTCTCTCGTACTCACGAGCATACCTGCCATAGTGCCAAATGGCCGTCGGTTTACGGGTCAGGGCCGCCGAGATCCAATCCTGATTATTCTGTCTGAAAAGATCATCAAACGCCAGCAGCGGTTTTAGCTCCAGACTTGTCCGGACACGAGAGGGAGGCTAACCGCATCCTAGCGCCTCGGGACATTTTCATTGGAGCGGGTGTTGAATCCATGGCGCTTCCCCACCACCGCTTTTTGCTGCTTCTTTTCGCTGCAAAGCGCGCGCTGTGGTTTTCCGATGCTGCTTCCGTCTGCCCTTCCGTGTGATGCTGACGACGTGGCTGCCATCAGATAGACACGAATGAAGAAGAAGCAAGACAACAAAAGAAGAAGAAAAACAGCCATCTAAAAAGCCAGCAAGACGGAAAAGCAAAAAGGAAAAAATCCCCTAGATGCTGCCAAAAACAACAAATTTGGCGTGTATACGGAGCATGTTTGCTTGGCCAGCTGTATTTTGTCAAATTAAAACCACCAAAAAGGCGACTTGGGGACTGTACAACGTTGTATCGCGCCCTTAAGCTTGCATCCGAGTCTTAAAACCGCGTGGCCAAATCAACCCGTGATTGGAGACACGGCCAATTGGTGGCCATCTTGTGACCCTTTCCTCCATGCCGTCTCCGCTCATCAAGAGACCGTGGAGCGAGCGATGTTTGGGCACATCGTACCATCCAGCGATATGGGTGCCTACACTAAACGGGACCAACATGATTCTTTGGAGCAACCCCCATCTACACAGTATTTTGATTTTGCAGCAACGGATCTTGCAGCATGGACATCTCGCTTCCCCTCCCGTTGTTACCTCGAGATCTCGAGAATACAATACTAGATCCTCCAGGATCGTCGGTTCCGGGCTCAGCTTCAGCTTCAATTTCACATGCTATTGCTATCCATATCTTCGCCGTCGTCGCTTTCTCAGAGGGACACAGGGCTGCGTGGCGCCGCGCTGCCGTTTAATCTCGCGCTGCAGCCAGGTTCGGAGGTATAACGACGCCACACCAAGCCACCAGTCCGATTCATCTCCTGTTTGGGCACGTTCACAAGCGGCAAGCTGCGGCATGACAGCAATGGCTGCCAGCAGGCCCACGTTGGCTGACTTGGCCGGATCGAGTAGCGCAAGCGACGGCCTAGCTTGGGCTGCAGCAAGCATCCATACATACCGCCAGAGTGCCATGCGAAATGCGCTTGAGCGTCTGATCTCCTCGGCACGGCGCCTCCATGCCCGGGACCGAGCCTGAAACCTGGACTTGGTGCCTTGGTCACGTCTACGTAAAAAGGGCCCTTTTCTCGGTGAAAAACGCCACAGACTCCACGGCCAAGTCGGCTGGACGGCGAAGGATTTACACCACAATCGGCCCTGCCCTGCCCCAACTAACAGTAGGTATCAAGGCTCCAGCCGAAATCCACTCTTGGCTGCTATGTGGTGCTGGTGGATTCCTAATTTTCTTTTTCTTTTTTCGGAGTGTGTTTTACTTACACTTTCTCATAGATACACGTACGCGTATTTCGTATTCACAATGGGGACAAAGGGGAATAAGGACAACGAAAAAACCTAACAATTGCGCCGGCACGTGGTAAACAATATCCGCCGTGCTCCGTAGCCTTGTTGCCAAGTTCATTGTCTTACTTGTAGGCATTCCCATCCTTGTCCACATATTCGGAAGAGCTGCTCTGATTTGCCGGCGCACTACACCCCGGTCGGGCCCTAGCTGACAGCTGCTATACATTGTCTAGCACTTGGCAACCCCGATCGTGAATAGATCTGTGTCAGCTCTTGGCTCTCAAGATAGCTGCTACTATAATTTTTCAATGACAATATGGGCCAAAGGTGGTAGTGCTGAGGATGTGGATATGTTTGCATCTCGGGCTGTTGTCCGGTTCCCCCATCTCGTCAGCCTCACCGGAATAAATTGTGGCATAATCTTGACCCTCTCCACAGTGAGCAATCTCGCCGAGCAAGATACGCCGAATCAGCTACGGACGCTACATGTCAGATTCCAATGCAACATTCGTAGGCATTGGCTGGAGGTCTACCATCGCCGCGGGCCTTACTCTTGGTATCGGTCTTCAAGGTGTAGAGCGTGCTCCACATTTGCCAACATCAGCTTGAAGCCTTGAATATCCTCTCCGTGGGGGTTAAAGATCGCGACACGTCTTTGAAAGAACCAATGCGTGATGCTCCCTCTGGTATGTCAGCAGGGCGACCACAGTGGTGCTTGAAGATTCTTCGTTGCCTTCGGGCGCTTCTCGGTTGCACTGCTTGTAAATTGCGGGCGTATGGGGTCGGGCCGAGAAGTCTACCAGTTATCTCGTAACGCTGTTGCTATCTTTGGATATAAGGGAACTGCCAACATGGCGTAATTCGTGGGGGAAGGAAACGTTGATGAAGTTATCATGCGGCGGAGTTCCGTTACCTGGGACTTTTTGCTTTACGGCTCTCAGCTTCCTTCGGCCCGGTGGTTGAAGGGAAGATGCACATCGTGGCAGATGACCAGGCGTGAAGCCTCTTGCGATGTCGATATTCATGCATGTTCATGCGGTGAGTGCTGGGGTATATCGAATGAGATGAAGATCGCGGCATCATGCGGCCGGACTCCGTAAATACGCCGATACCAGACACTGCGATGCTTGGTGATTGGAGGCATTGGACGTGGATTATTGCGTTTTAACGTCAGAGTCGAGTTTGGGAGGATGGAGCCAAGAAATGGACATTTCCGTTGCACTTCACAATGTACCCGGTATGCAGCCATGGAACCATGGCGTCAGTATACATGGCATCAACGTACAGGAGATTGGGTGCTACACTCGTGCTTCAGCAGGACGCGGATTCAGGGGACGGAAAGGGGTCACAGGATCAAAATTCTTCCAGTCTCGCCGAAATTGGGGCCCCTAAATCAATTCTAGACTCTGGTGAGAATGTAGATGGCGCGGAGGGCCGTCTCTGTAGCCAGAGCATCATTTTTTCGGATTAGTGTGTTGAAGGGGATTGGATTTTGCGTTACGTTACAAACGGCATGATTCACCGAGGCATCCTTGAGATGGGATGGCAAGAGAGAGTCTTGATGGGTGTTCAGGGAGTTGGGCGTGGACGGTGATGAGCCTGACGTGGATGCCCGAGGATCGACACGTACCGTTACTTGTGTACTCGCTCTCCGTGGAAAATTGGGGAGGATGTATTAGTATACATGGTGGGAGGTTGATTTTGGAAGTTTATGTACCTTGCCTTTTAGCAGTCATTGGGCATCAACGTGCTAGATACGAATTGTGAATAGGAGTTCTCGAATGATCTTTTTGTGTTAAGTATTCAGCAGATTTTTTCTTGGTAGCTACTTAGGGAGATGTGATTCTGAGCCAAGTCATCCCCTTTTTTGGAGCGAGCGTACGAAATCACTGCATTGTAATCAATCAATACTCAGTGCTTGTGATAACTACGAACGTTCATCTCTCGTCGTTGATTACAGACAGGAGGCAGCAATGTTATGATTGCAGTAGATGGAATTCTAGACCAAAGTATATCACATATGACCCCTAATCTTGATATTGTCTGAATACCACTCGAGAGGACGAGGCTGTTGGTGGTTCACAGGTTATGAGACGTTGGTATGAATCTCGAACTCGCTGTGAATGCAAACCAATGTCAATCGCGAAGCAATCGTTTTCATTCTAATATACTCGGGATCTTCCTGCTAAGTATATCAATGTAGATGTTCTCCCCTATGATTCCGGCTTTCAGGAAATGGGACGCTCAGAAGTAGTAGATGACGCAAATTCATACGACGTAAGACTATTGAAGACAGAATGGGCGAGGAGACGCCAAGACGGGGTGTAAAGAGGCACTGAGAAGACAACATGTAAAGACCAAGCAGATATACCGTAGCGGAATAGATAATGATGGGATTGATTTGCATCTCCCCTTCAAACATGTAACACGAGAGGTGTTCCTCTTCATATATGTTCTTCAGTCGCGCTAGGCGAAAAGGCCTTTGGCTAGTATTGTTAGCATGCTGCCATCACCTGACCTACAGGAACAAACATCAGGGCCTGGAATTGTCAGCGGATAAACCTCTCCCCTGTCTGGATTGATATGTAATATATTACGGAGAGGAGCCGTTGATTTACACTCTCCGCGTATATAGAGTAGACGTTACTCCAGCAGACCCACTCTCATGCGTACCGAGGGAGCTCTCCATGAGCTATAGCAGGGCCTTTTACGTACCCTATATCGAAAACTGTTTTCGTCGTTGTGTTTATCTTTGTTGCATATGACACGGCGAGTAGATGATCCATCTCTCTGGTCATACCACTAATCACTTATGAAACAACAACATGTAATCTGATAATAGCAAGCGTTGATGCTCCGTAGTTACAGAAACAATGCTGTCATAATTGTGGGCTTCAAGTTCTTGGCGCTGACTATGTAAGTCTCTCCTACAAGGATAGGCTACCGAGTATCTCAGCCAAGACTCCGAAAATACTACCAAACAGACAAGTAGTGCACTTCGTTAAGAGATGTACTAACACAACAATTTACACCGCAAACACTCTCAATAAAAAAAAAAAGGCCTCATTGAATCCCTAATATATACAAATAATAAATAACATAAATCGCTCCCAAGGCTGTATACCTCGTAATAACCCCATGAGAAAACCATAGACAGAAGCTGCTTTATACGTGTATCATGCCAAACGCTCCCTCGTAAAACATTGATATATTTACAAAAGAAAAGAACACCAAAAATGCGCATCACATCAATCTCCCCTCCACGAACCATGGAACATGTGTCTCATCATGGCGGCCTCGGGGATGCTCCCGTCATTCGTACTGGCCGAATGGTCCTGCCCCATGCCGAACCCGTCAATGGGCAGGATCAGGATGTCCCCAATAAGCGTCGGCTCCTCCATAAAGGACAGGTCCTTGGTGTCGTTGAGCAGGGGGTTGTACTCCTGCAGCTGCTCAAAGACAATGTCCGTCCAGGCCGCCGGCCCCGTCGAGTTCATGACCTCGAAGCTCTCCGGGTGCAGCTGGTTGATGGGCAGCCCGTGGACCGCCGACAGCTCGTCCACCGAGCGCAGCACCCGGTTGACCATCTTCTTGAACACGGGGTGCCCCGGCGCCGCGGCAATGGTCCATTGGCAGAACTGGAGCCAGTGGGGGATGTCGGCCCACGGGCCGCCGTCTCGTCGATCAAACTCGATTCCCACTACAAGCCGGGCTTTATCTCGGAGCTTTGCCGGGACCCAGGCGTCGACCGGCTTGAGGGCGAGGGTGTCGGTGTCGGTGTAGACGCCGCCCTGGGCGTCGAGGATGAGGTATCGCAGGAGGTCCGACTTCATGCCCACGTTGCTCAGGTTGCGGTACACCTCGCCGATCCTGGGGTTGTGGCTGTAGCGGCTCTTGACGAACTCGTCGCCTCCCTTGTGGCCTACCAGAGTGCTACGAGAAGCGTCAAGTCAGCAACTACGAAACACTGTGAAACCAGCCCTTTGTTTCCATCACTTACTACTGGTAGTCCGGGTTCATGGCAATCCAAGAGGCCGTGTGCTCCAGCTGCTTAACATCCACGTGCACGTGGTTCGGGTCGCCATGATACGGCTGGTTCTTGGGCAGCACAATCTGCCAGATGCTGGGCGGGATCAGATGGCTGTCGTTTGCTACGCGGTTCCGGGTCGGCCACTCCGGAACACGGTTGTTGGCGAACTCGTCGTGCCAATTCAAATTGGAGTTGCCGATGGTCAGGCTGCCGCTCAGCCAGACCATAGACAGCAAGATCAGCGCGATGCCGACGGCGGCGTAGTTTCGGTATCGGCGCTGCGAGACATGGTGCAGGATCTGCCGCAGCGGTGCGAACGAGTCTGCCTTTTCTTGGAGATGCATCCTGTGAGAAAGATTGATTCTTTTTTTTTCTTCTCTCTCTCTTCTCTAAATCCTCAACCACGAGGCGCTCACGAGTCTCCGCGACTCTAGAAAACAAAAAACAACAAAGAAAAGGCAAAAAACGCTCACGATGACCAGGGGGAGCGAGATGGCAAAACGAATGGAGCTAACATAGAACCAGCAACGGAGCCAGCACGGCTTTACATACCCTTTCAGCTCTTCCTTGCTAAGTAGGGGAAAAAATAAGTGAGATTAAGCTGTCTTAAAGCATCGTGTTAGCGCTGCGCCATACAGATGGAGCCGGGCCTCGTATAGCAATCCGTATTTGATGTGTCTCAGATGCCAAGACGTCTGCCTCTTAGGCTGCTGGCAATAACCACCCTTTGCATTTTGGCAATGTTCGCCAGGAGGCAAATTAAAAACAAAAGGCGCTCGACGGCTATAGTTATAAAGCCCTCCCCCGCGGCCGGATATCCCCCCAATGCTACTCGTGCTTGGCAACAAACTGGCTAAAACATAAGTCTAAATTGAAGCCTAGAGCTCTCTGCGACCTTGGGAATCATGCGACCCTTTGGGTTTGTGCGTGCTTCTCTTTGTCCGAAGCGCCGCAGTGGAGCCCGTGATTAATATGCCAAATGGCTTCAGCCCCGTCTAGAACTTTGGGGATCCGATCAACGAGGCCAAGCGGGACGCGGTGATTGGCCACTGGGCGCGCCATAAGCTGACGTGCCCAATAGCTTAATGCGAACGGAGCAGCTCGATTGGGTATCTTCCGAACTGGGGAGTTGAGAGACTGTCAATAGTTGGCCTAGTTGTGCCGGCTAATGATAAGACCCCGCGGATAGTGGCCGCTTTTTCAGGAACAGAAGAGGGGACCAGACGAGCTTGGCTCTTTTTCCTTTTGCAAATTTTCCGGAGTGCAGGCTATCCATATTTCCCAAGCGGTTCATCATCGCCTATTCTCATGGGGGAGGAGGCCGCAAAGAGAGCTCCCCACAAGACGACATGGATAAGCATGACAAAGGTCCTGTTTCGCAGGATAAAAGGATCAGACCCAGAGTTATGCCATTGTTTAGTCCCCTTTTAGTATATATAGCAACGCCACGTGAGTTAACACGAACAAAGTCGGGCTTGCGTCCAAGCCCCCAACCTAAAAAAGGACTGTCAAACGGCTCGCAGCCACAAACTGCTCAAGCCGGCGATTGTTGGCAATCTAATTGTTAGTCGGTTCGAGATCGAACTACAAGCCACCTTGGCAGGGGCAAAAAGCGGAGCGGAGCAGAGCGTGATGCCGTAACAGCGGGACGATCGACCCTCTCCCTACATTAACGCAAGGACTCCTCGTAACAAGTGCTAGTCATGCATTCTGTTGTTTCCGTCATGCGGATGGGGCTTTGTCTATGAATCGTAGTCTTTTGTTTCCCCTGTCTCGTATTGAGTCGTCTTGTCTTGTCTTGTCTTGTCTCAATTTCGTACCTGCGTTTGTCTTAGCCACTGTCTCATCCCTCTGTCACCGACTCTTTCAGCTCTCAAAGGGAGATGCCTGTATAAGCCGGTTCATGGCGTCATCAACTCCAACAATAATACGTTGGCAACCTCTTGCATCAAGATAGATTGCCCCAATATTATACTTTGCAAGTACAAAACACTACGGTAATGTGCTGCTGCAGGGCTGCTAATGTAGGGAAATTTGATGACATGTCAGCGCCGACTCTGACGGGAAACTCCAATGGGCGAACTTTTCTCGCTATCTCTTACAATCGACGTCCTGTGTGAGATTCACGCATTACATTTGTCACTCTCATTACACATGTCTGTGCAGCGGGCGCCCTGCAGGCATGCTGACGGTTACAGGAGATGCCCAAGATGGCAGAACGGTTGGATGCAAAACACGTGCATGTGTGACCGTCAATGTGTTTTCCTTCATGCGCAGAGAAAGCGAATATACCTGACATGCGACGTCCAAGCCCAGTGTAACGTAGGCGCGTGGTGACCAAGATTGACACTCTTGGGTCTTCTGGGTCGCCAGCTACCCGGATGCTGTCTATAGAAAAAATATTGAGACATGAAGCTTCCATCAGTGGATATGTGGCTGCAACCTTACACTTACTGTGATTCGAAATGTCTTAAAGGGATGAATAAATACACAAGCGCAGCTGTGCAAGAGCCACTTCTTCAACGGAAGAATCAGCGCTCCTGAGAATAGAAGTACTTGTTGGGTGCAACCGTAGACATGGTCGTTGGAAGCACCGCTAGTACCTCATCTGCTCGCTTCCTACTATGCTGATACAAGGCTTGCAAGGCTCAAGAGCAAGAAGGGTTTTCCCTACAGGCAATATTTCCATGGCAATGAATCACTTTGCACCAAAGGACGGAGGCCGAGCGAGTGAATCTCGTAAATCACACGTCCAAAGCGCAAAGGCAGGATGCCACATCGCCCTGGGGGCTGTGCGTGCTTGATACATGAGGTAAGATGCCGGTGTCAGATTAACTGTAGAGCTGCCGAGCCAAGAAAGGTTCTGGCCCGGGAAACCCGAGAGGCCCGATTGTCTTACAGGTTGTAGTGGTGCAATGACGAATGTTCCTTGTGTCTCTCTTAATACAGTTTCCCTCTCATTGAATGACTGTTGTGCAAAGATTAAATACGGCGCTACAAAGAACAGCAAAAACTACCAACACAATCAGACAAAGGATAAACAACAGCATAAAAACAATTACTCCATTGAGTCGGGGTGTGAGATGCTGTACAAAATGCCTGCACGCTTGGCATCTACCCATATCCGAAAGATCTACGAAGTACGCAAACCTCGTCTCCGCCGCATCAACCCTCTGCGGATCATCCTCAATCCATCACATAGATCACGGCACACAAATATATCCTTCATTCAGTCTCTTCCTACGACTAAACATTGCAGTCTCTCCCCTCATCAGGAGACAACAGTCAGACGTCTCTATGGATTATCCGTCTCCCACAAAACCCTCACTTCCGCCGCTTCATCTCCGGTCCCGAAATCCACACATCGGAACATGCCGGACATCATACCTGTGCACTTATACTCCGAAGAATGCTCCGAACATGAGACTCATCATCTTCATCTTCGCCGGCTTGGTGCAGTTTCGCTAATCGGGTTGGCTATGCAGCAGGCGCCGCTCTTCTGCAGGCCAAGCCCAGTCTTGACAGTCACAGTGTGGACAGACTCAAAAGCTCATTCAAATGCCTATCAATCTGCTTCCGTGGGCCTTTTGATGGCCAAGCCGGCACGCGGCATCTACTCTTTTACGTACATACAGGTCATGTCATGAACTCGTCTGCAATATCCCGTCGGGTGAATGCAACTCCGCCTCTTCATGCCATCCGTAAAATGACCGGGGTGTGTGTGGTCAGGGTATGGAGGATCGAGCAAGAATAAGACGAACGAATAAAACGCAAGGCAAAAAACAAACACTGGGTTTCCTACCCACCCTTCAACCCCCCAAAATGCAGGCCGCTTCCCACGCATGCAGCTTATACAGTATGCAGTAGTCGTACTACAAAGACCCCCCATCGATCGCCCATCCAACCCGGAAAACAGCACAGCGCCATGCACGATGAAGAGTGAATGTCGCCCCGAATAACTTCCCGTAAGGAACTTTTTTTTGGGTTTCTCCGGAAAATTCAGAGAGAAAAAATTCTATCGTGAAACGATGACATTCTTAACGCGGTATAATCAAACAAAGCGTACCTCGTTGAACAACCCGGCCCGGACCTGCATCAAGCTGGCCAGCTCTAGCAGGAATGCTTGGTATATGAGTACATTGGTGATGACATGCGATACCGACACCATGTTTTCATTCGTCGGGCTTGTTGGGTCCGCATTGTCTGTTGTTTCCGTCACCACGGTCGGCTCGGTGGCAACCTCACTCCGGTCCGCGCTGCTGTCATAGCCGTCTAGACTAGCCAGCTCATCTCCAGAGAACAGGGACTCGGGAGCATCGTGCGTGGGCTTCCCCTCTGAATCTAGCAGTATCGGTTTGACGTGCTCACTTGGCAGGGCCACCCGTCGAGCTAGAATGCTTTGGTCCATGGCCGTAAACTCGGCCGCCTGGACGGCCACGGGGCCTTGCCGACCGTCTCGGGGCCCACCGGCTTCGCTTTGAGCACTCGCCGGCGACAAGCTCCGGCTAAGGGCGATTCTGTTGGGGTCCGGCAATGGTTTGGAAGTATTGGGCATAGGGCTAGGAGAGAGCAGATCTGACACATTGAAGCCCGGTGTTGAAGCGCCAGACGTTCGAGTACTATTCTTGCGTCCTCTGGGGGTTACAGAGCGGCTTGGGGTTCCAAGTTCCGAAAGCAACCGCTGAGCAAACCCTTCAAGCCCAGTTGGACGCGATGGAGATACCGACCGGATAACCTCCTCAAGGCTAGAACTCGGCCGCCGCTCCGGCGTTTTCTGAACCGGGGCCGGAGGGTTATCCAGAATCGCGTCGGCGGTCTGGAAAGCCTCTCGCCGCTGTTGAAGAAGCTCGTCAAACCGAGGCACCGTCTGCTTGAAGGCTTCGACTTGGTCGCAGAGGCGCTTCAGCACGACGAGAATACGAGGAAGAGAATGTTGGCTCCATTTTGGTCGACGCCTGCACTTTTCCATTGATTCCAATCTCTCCGCCTCTGTGTCGTCGGAGAAGGTCGAGAAGCCGTCATCTGAGTCGTCGCCGTCTTGTGAGCCAAGCTCGTCAGCCAGCGATCGATCGCCAGTTTCGGTCCCGGCGTCTTCCCCCTTTTCTGTTTCTGTCTCTTCCTCGCCTTCCCCATCCTGCTGTGGCTTGGTTGCCTTCTTTGCATCCGATTTTGACTGCTGCTCGTCCTCGATGTAGGTGTAACTGTTGGGATTCCGGGCGAGCCAACCTTCGATGCTCATGTAGCCACAAATTGCCATGTCCACGATCGTATCAGTGACTGACAAATTCGTCTCGACCGGATTCATGAAGAAGTTTTCCATCAGGTCAAGGATAGCATTGAGTAAGAGATCATCACTGCGAAGCGTGTGTTCCCTGACGTCTTTCGGTGCGCCTGGAAGACTGTCTGGGATTGTAGGTAGCTTGTGATTGTGCTGCGACAATCTGGGGGCAACAAGTCTCAGGGAGCACGGGTGGCTCTCAAGCCGAGCCATGGTGTCCTTCAAAATGCTCTCGTAGGTTTCATTAAAGTCGTCTCGGCCGCCGATGGTCTCTGCCAGAGCCATTAAATACTCAATCTCTTGCTCATGGGCGCCCACAGTTCGGTTAATATTATTGCTGGGGAACATGTCGGTCTGGAGAAGGGTGAGAACTGCGTATCGATGGTGTCTCTTGATGATGGCCGATACCAGCTGAAGGGTGACGTAGATGGTCTGCTGGTTGCGCGATCGAAGACAAGCCAGGATAAGGTCGACCAAGTTGAAAAGCAGAGGGGTGGCAGTTGTGTCGGGTTTCTCTGCCATCATGGTAGCGAGATCCATGGACTTCCGCTGTCGAGCAGCACTTATGGCGGTCTCTGAAGGGGGGCTATGCGAGATGACAGTTTCGGGCAAGGCCAGGAGGTAGTGAAGGATAAGGTTGATCATGTCAGGGTGATCCAGGGATTCGATGATGCGTCGGAGATAGGTCAAAACTGCAACGGACGAGCCACCGTCTATATCGGAAGACTCAAGCAATGATGGGTATCTAAAATGGTCGGCATTAGCACGTGAAATCGCAAGGGGGTTTCCGAAATGCGGCATGGAGACTTACAAAAGCTGCTGTAAGAAAATAACCTGGAAATGTTCCAGCAGAGTCGACTTGACCTCGACCGATTTGCAATGGTTGAGGACATCCTGCCAGAAGAGGAGGTGCGATAAAAAGGTCTCCAGATGCGACTGGAACTCGCCAGCGCAAGAGCTAACAATTTCGTAGTTGGATGTAGGGTGTTGATAATCGGAGAGAGCAAGGATGGGCGGCAGGTTATTTGGCAGGTGATCGATAACAAGCTTGCGACTCAGTTGACTGTACAAGGCTCCCAAACCAGTGGCCATGAGAGTTGACAGGTCGCTCTCAACGATCCATTGCTCCAAGGACTCGGAGCTGGAAGCAGCCTCGATGATGTATAGAAGCCCCGTCCGCGCAAAGTCGCCAACCTTGCCTTCGTGGTGAATGTAGTCCATCAAGATGTAAAAAAGAGGGAAATCAGCTCTCTTAGTTCGTCCAGCGAACTTGTCACGGACACTGGCAGCCCTGTCGCTCGGACGGTTGACATCCTGCTGCGTCTTAAACCAAGCAGGTAGAATTTCGGGGTCCAGGCGTATCTTGGTGGTGATGTTGAAAGCCAGCTCCACCACCCGTGACTCGGTATCCAGCCCGAGACGAGCACTGTTGACACCAGTAATGCGCACCAGCAGGTTTGTCAGGCTGGCGGAGAAGGTGTGGTTCTCAACAAATGCCTCCTCCTCGCTCTCGATGAGGGTCGCGAAGAAGAGGACGGCTTCTTTTATGATCCACTCATTGTAAGAGGACGTGGCAATCTTGCCAATAGGCACGTATATCTGCTTGATGGAGGCATATTGGATACACGGGTGCGGCAACGGCCGGCGGCTCTCGTCGCTGAGGATGTTGGTAAGCTCCTGGAGCCTGATCTCGACGGTTTCGGCGGCGTCGATGTCTTGGGACAGGTTGGTAGATTTGCGCCAGATGGACTAGGCGAGAGAAAGCACAGCTTCGTTAGCAGGCCGGCGCAAGAGACACGGCAGCAAGGCACGCAGAAGAGGGCAGCAAACTCACCAGCAAGCCGGCATACTCCTTCTCGAAGCGATGAAGACGCTTGGCAGGATCCTTTGCCTGGTCCAGACGAGAGCTCCCGGAGGAGAGGGGGCTTAACAAGCGCGACCACTGCAGAGACAAGGATTTTGGTTAGACTTTTATCTCCAGCTATAGCCTCTCTTTTTTTCGCTCAGGCTCAGCGTTCAGGCTCAGGGTCTCCCCTTGTGATGGGTAGCTCACGAAATCCATGGCGACGGCCAACTCATGTCTGGCTCGACGGTCTCTCTGCGGGAAATCCGAGGGCAAATGCCTCGCAGCTCGAGGTCTGAGGCGCGGGGAGGGTCCGAGCAGAGGCTGCGGGGAGGTTCAGGTGGATTGGCGATGCTTAGGACAGAACGAGACAAGGGCAGGACAAGGTCGTCGTCGGCGATGATGCCCAGCGAATCCTGGGCGGTGAAAGCGGCGGGGGGTAGCGCGAACCTCTGGCCTGCGCGCATTTGCAGCTCGCATCGAGGTACCCTGTACTCGGCAGACGGGGGGCCTGAGGGAGGTTGGATGTTTTGTGGTGCCGCACGTGCACTAAAAAACGGACCGTCTTTTAGGGCCCGGCAGAATCTTGTTACAGCATATTTATGTACTGAAATGTAGGGTACGGTTGGGCTGGGATAGGGTATCAAGATGGTTTGGTGGGACAGACGACATGAATATGTTTGTCAAGTGAAGCAGGAATGCTCGTCTACGGGTATTTTAGTCATATCAGAAGAGTGTCTGGCAGTTTAGCAGGATTGACAAAAGCCCAAAATCTGCTAGTATCTGTTGTATCAACACCAACGCATATGAACTATTGATGCTAGACTGCAGATGCCATTAATCTCACCTTGCCGGGTACCCATATTAACCCCCCGATCTTCCGCCCGCTGTACATCAAGCGAGATGCAAATACACGCGCAAAACATGCCAGCCATTGGGCAATTGGGTCCCACGGTTCATCAAGCATCAGTCATCTTGTTATCCTTGATCAGTAATTGGCTAATGTATCTATCTGAAAACGCCCAGTTCATCCAGCAGAAGCTGGGCTAATCGAGAAACCCCATTAAGAAGCCTCTGCCCATCCTGATCCGGTGGGTCGCCATGCCTGCAGAAGCTGCTAAGAAGCCTCCACAGACTTTGTACGAATACGTGGGACGGGGAATAAGCAGTATAATGTTAAAATGATGACTGAAAGGTGCTTACATGGTGCGTTCATTAGATGTTCGTTCTGTGTACTCTGTATATCCTATGCTGAGCCTATGGAGTCTTTGATTGCCCGACGTTGCACCCCTTGATCCGAAGTCTTTGCACGCGACGGATTCAACGGAGAAATATGGTTCCCATGTGATTCTCAATTGCTAATTAGGCCGTGGACATTGATGCCCAACACAGACACTCCGTGTGATCAAGGAAGTGGAGCTGCTGTCCGATTTGAACCTGCGTAGATGATGTAAGCAAGCAACGTGAATGCTTCTTCCCGTCATTCCAAGTTCTTGACGTATAGCTATCTACGAGGTTGAAGAGGGTCTTGGTGATTGACCAGCCATGAGCTGTAACATCATCAATAAAGTTGGCACACAAGGGACACATTTAGTGACTTTGAGTGAAATGATAGACAAGACGCCCGATATATCAGCAATGCATATACCATTAAGTATAGTTACCGTCGTACTTGACATCCAGCGGCATTTCCCTCTGGGATATTTATAAGTTCAGGAGGCCGAACTTTCTCGTACCATTAGGAATCGCTGGCCAGCCTTCTGGGCTATCTATCTTGCAAACCAAAGCTGGGAAGCCATAGTAGAGAGTCCCTCTCTACCTACTCTATCAGCTCAGATAACTTATGAAGAATAAATTATTATATTTTCCATCACTTACCACTGATTTGTTCTGCGGAGAACTAGGCAAATCGCGAGAGTAGTCTCGCAAAGCGAAGAGAAACATGCAGGATGGTGATAGGCTGGTTTCCCAGCCTTGGAAGAGTTCATGTATAGTAATTATCAGCCTGTGAGGGATCAGGGTGTCAAAGAATAAACAGTTTACTAGACCTTCGCAGTGGCCCCAGAAGATCAGCCACTGGCCAAAGCCCCCATTCAAACAAACTTGTAAAGATGCAACGACAAGCCGCAACTCTGCTGGAAGCGGCCAGCTTAGCGTCCATAGAGGCACATAAAGAGTATACAGACAAAGGTATCGCAAGCATACTGTAGTAAAAATGCTGGGAAAGCTCGCTAGGTCGTAGAAGAGATGATAAGAACCAACGGCGGAAAGGCTGCATGGATAGGAAACATGCTGCAAGGAGTTTTGAGCGTGAGTTTCGAAGGCAGTCAAGCACAATGGATATAGTCGTTAAGTATACGAAGCTAATAAGCTTTCTGAAAAGCTTTCTGAATATAGGTGCTAAGCAAAGGACATCACTAAGGAAGATATGACTGTCATACGTGGCGATTTAACTACCCAAAGTTGACAACAGAGTCTAAAACAAACAGGCAACTCTTTATAGGCAAGTTAAAATTTCTTCTGAAGAATCTAACTATGCTGAAAGGTTCGCCTTTGCGCTTCTAAATACTCCCTCTGCTCTGTGGACTCACTCGCGTACCAACAACTTTGCGCTCTGCTACACATGGGAAAAGCGACCAAACAGCGACGACATAGGCAAAGGCGTTAGCTGGTGCACTCTGTATCCTACAATTACAATAATTGAGTTACGCGACATAGGCACTTCGAGAAAAGGCGATGGATAAAAGTTTTGTGTATTTTTAGATATAAGTGTACCAACTGTGCGTCTTTTATGTACATTAATTCACTTTCGGTGTATTTTGAGACTTCCATTAAAGATGGCACTCGCCAACATATTGGAGATATGACCTCAGATGCCCATGCCAGACACCTGACACAGATATATCGATAGATATCCTTAGCGGATACCTAGAGCATCATAAAGACTACTGCGTTCAATCATGTAAGGCTGCAATATGGGGTGTCTAGGGTAGATTTGCCGGACTCCGAATAAGCTGCATCAGCGCAATGCGCACTCATCCATTTCCGCGTCGTCAAAATGACAAACTATGGCTCATCTAGTTGACTTTTCAACGTGGTATAATGCCCAACTATAACGCTGCGAAATGTCTCATGCATAGCACCGTTCACTCTTTGGGAAGACTATTAAGTTGGAAATGCAGTCAGATGCAGAAAGAGGAAGCAGCTAAATGAGTCAATATGGTAGGTGGAATTTTCTCGAGTGTGTCGCTATACTTTTGCGGCGGCGATGATGGTGGGATGTCGATGTTACGTATCATGGGAGATCGAGTTCCCTTATATATAAAGCCGCTCTTGCAACCGTGAAGGATAGCATATCTATGTCCTGGTAGCAGCACAAAACATTCAGCGCCGTTAAACTTGGTGAACGCAATGGCACCGTCCAATATAGAGGCTGCTTCAGACAAAGCCGACAATGTCCCTGCTGGCTTGAAGCTCATCCCGAAGGAAAGACTGGATCCGCGTTCAGATGCAGAGATCGCCCTTGTCTTCCAACAAAAGCAACCAATCACATCAGATAAGAACATATGGGCTTTTTGGCACTCAGGATACAACCATATGCCCGCATGGCTTAGACGAAACGCAATCGACTGGGTCCGTCGGCAAGGCCCCGGATGGACGGTCCACGTTCTCGATGACGTGCCCGGATCTCCAACCAATGTGCGAAACTACCTGGAGCCTGAACTCCTCTCGGAAGCGTTCATCAAGGGCACCATGGATGGGATATACAAGGGAACGCACTCCGGAGATCTAGTCCGCCTTGCGCTGCTGTGGAAGTATGGCGGTGTTTGGATTGACATTGGCGCTATTCTTCTTCGGTCTATTGAGGATATATGCTGGAGGGAGATTGAAGATCCCAACACGCCGTATGAGATTGGAACCTTTCTTATGATGGGTTTCATGACCAACGGCTTCATCGCCTGCAAGAAGGGCAACTCCTTCATCAAGCGCTGGCACGACGAGTACCTCAAACTATGGCAGGGCGGCGTAACCAATGCCACTGGTTTTCACAAGGATCCCAAGTTTAAAGGCAAAGCGCTGTTTGACAGCCCTCACAAAAACATAACATTGGGCGAAATTGTCGACTACAGCGCACATCTAATATGTTTATTTGTCCTACAAGAGTTGGTTGAAGAGGATTGGAATGGGCCAGAGTATTACCTAAACCACATATACTTCACCAACGGTGATCAAGAAATGTTCCTCTTCCACAGCTTCTTCAATTGGGACGCAACTAAAGAGTTTGAGCTCCTCAGCCGAAAGCGCTCTGGAGAAGGAGTCATCCGGGATGAGCAATGGGAGGAGGCTGAAGACATTATTAACAAGACGCTAGCGGGCTCTAGCTTGATCAAGCTGTCTCACGGACCAAAGAACTTTTGGGAGACGACCCTAGCGGGCTATTGGGATGCGGAGGAGAATGCCGAGGCTCACAACGCGCCAGGAACATTTGCAGCGTATCTGAGAGAGGGGAGCGTCAAGTACGAGCAGACGAGGGAGTTGGTTTCCATGAGGATGCAGAGTGTTGGGACGGACATAAAAAAGGAATCGCTCAGCGTCTTTCAGAAGGATTAATGGATGAGACTTGTTGACAAGTCCTTTGGCGCTGCAGGATCCGGTTTAGAATCAAAACAGACAAGAGGATTCTAGAAGAGCATAACGAGAGTGGCGGCCGGATCAACTCTACAACTCCGCAGGCAACTACCGAGGCCAAGGCGGCATTCGAGAGATAATTGTGTTGATCCAAAAATAGGCTGATTGCTAAAGCTCAAAAGTCCCACTGACGATCGCTGACAAGCAAATGTAGAGTTGTGATAGTATCAGGAAAGAAAAGAATCCAACCAGTATTGAATTCTCACCGCATCGGAGCGCAGTTGGTCCATGTCCGGCTCTCACCCTGCATGTGCCTAACTCGGCAGCCGCCGAAAGTTCGTGATGACACAAGTCACTGGGACTGCAATAAGGCGCCGACAAAAGTTCACAAGGCCACCACTCAATGAATGCGACTGCGGTTTACATGACGAAGTGGAAAGGCAAAAGAACTTTTGCGAGTCCAATGGCGTGCTGCGGTCGAGGTGCGACTGGAACTTGTCCGGTTTGGCGTGGTAGGACAAGGGTCGATGGAGACTAAGGTGCGTTAGCAAACGAAAACCGTGACGCAGATCCGATGCCGTAGAATTTGACTCATGTGAGCATTGAGTCGTTTGTAAATACAAGCTCGACTTGAGGTGTTGAGAAGGACTTTGAGGATTGTCTTGGCTTGGCCATGGGCATTACCCCAAAGCAAGTAAATGTACCTTTTGCATGTTTACTATTCAGATTCTATCAACCGTTTCCCTGGGTCTCAGCTTCAACTACCGTCTTGGCTAACAAAATGGGTCACGGAAGTAAGGACTAGGAGACCGCAGTACACCAGCCTTCGTAGATCGCCTTTCTCTGCAGGGGTCACGACCTATCCCGTTAAACATTTAACGTAACCCAGTAAGCATGAATCGCGGGCAAAATCTCAGCAAGCGCCCGCCGCGTAACCACAGCGAATCCCCTATGCTAGGACTGCGAGGCTCTCCATCTGGCTAGCAACAAACTGCCCATCTCTTGGCATCTTCTGATGATCTTGGCCCTGATCGGGAGGCTCGCAGCCAGCATACATGGGACACCACCTTCAGCTTGAGCCCGCAGCTTGGACCCGGCTCTTTCGCCATCTCTCCGGCACAGAAGATGCCGATTTACGGTAGCATTTCTCTCGCCTGGTGCGTCCGGCATCAAACCTTCTCAATGCGGATTCTTTTCCTTTTTGCATTAGCCCCAAATAAGCAAGAGTGGTTCCTGTCAACAAGTTCTTCGTCCGATTCGCGATTTGGCAACAAACGGGAGGGCGGAGCAGTAGCGGCGGATCGGCCGCTGATAACTTGACGGCTACCTGCGCTAGGCAAACACAAACACACCCAGCTTATACGGAAATTATGCGCCTCCAGCCTTTTCTGTAATCGGCTTTGTCGGGAGTGATGGCGCATGGCGACCTCGTCTACCCTGCCTACGAGCAAAGGTCCCTTGCAGACGGGGACCGTTAGGCTGCTTTTGAATATCGCTGCCCGTTTCCGAGCGGTGATGTAGAGGGCGACTAATGACAAGGTACCAATGGCATGAGATATACGTTCATGCGGTAGGCAATTGGCCGGTAGCACTACGCTGTCTTGTATAAAAGGCAAGGAGAAGCCAGGCGGCCGGATACCCTGCTCTCTCTGAACGAGCAGACTCTGCACAGCTCCGTCTGCCTGTCTCACAATGAAGTTCCACTGGGCCCTGTCCCTCCTGGCTGCTGCCAGCAGCGTCACGGCAGAATCATCACAGAAAATCAGCGCCAACAGACTCATCGAGGCCATACACGGCCCCCGTCGTGCCGTCAATCCCACAGAGTTTCGGTCCCTTGAGGATAGAAGCGCGGACAAGAGCAAGCCTAAGCCGAAGCCTCACCCGCGTTTCCTCAACTCTCACACCAAGAGTATGCGCCCGTTCTGAGAATTACGAGTACGGCCACGCTGACAATTGCATAGAGTTTGCCGTCAATGGCACTGGACTTCCAGAGGTCGACTTTGATGTAGGCGAGTCGTACTCGGGTCTCCTGCCTATCAGCAACAAGACCAACGAGAGGGACCACCTCTTCTTTTGGTTCTTCCCAACTGTCAACGAGGAGCATCAGAAGGATAAGGAGATTACAATCTGGCTCAATGGTGGGGTAAGTTGATGGCTTTTCTTCTCTGTTCATGATATCATTGCTGACTGGCATGACTAACAGCCCGGCTGCTCCTCTCTCCTCGGCTTCCTTCAAGAAAACGGCCCCTTTCTCTGGCAACCCGGCACCATCAAGCCTCAGCCAAACCCCTGGAGCTGGCACCTGCTCACCAACGTCGTCTGGATCGAGCAACCCGTCGGCGTAGGATATTCTCAGGGTGAACCCAGCATCACCAACGAGGATGAGCTGGCGGCCCAGTTCATGGGCTTCTGGCGCAACTTCATAGACACATTCAGCCTGCAGGGCTGGAAGGTCTACATCGCGGCCGAGTCATACGGCGGCTACTACGGCCCGTACATCTCGAGCAACTTCCTCGATGCCAAAGACAAGGAATACTACAACCTCAAGGGATTGATTGTCTACGACGGCATCATGTTCGATGGCAATGTTCAATCAAACGTCCCCACGCTGCAGTACGTCACTCGCCACAAGGACGAGTTCGCCTTTGATGATGCCACGCTCGCAAAGGTCAAGAGCATCTCCGATGGCTGTGGTTTCACGGACTATTTTGAGAAATATCTCACGTTCCCTCCCTCGGGCGTACAGCCCATCATCACCCCGGGTCTTCAAGTGCTCCCGAACGGAACCATCGCGGGCAACGAAACTTGCTACGACTTCTGGAACTACGTGACTGAATGGGCTACGGAAGCAAACCCGTGCTTCAACGTCTACAACATTCTCGACCACTGCCCCTTCCCGTATGACCCTCTCGGCGACGAGCCCTACTTTGACCGTGCCGACGTCAAGAAGGCCCTCCATGCCCCTGCCGCCATCAACTGGACTCAGTGCATCAACAACCCTTTCAACTCCACCGACGGCTCAGACCAGTCCCCTCCCCCGGGCCTGAAGCAGCTCCCACACGTCATCGAGGCAACCCAGAACGTCATCCTCGCCCAAGGCGCCGTCGACTGGATCCTGGTGCTCAACGGCGTCATACTCGGCGTCCAGAACATGACCTGGGGCGGAAAGACGGGCTTCCAAACCCAGCCCCAAGACCCGTTCTACGTGCCTCTCTACGGATTCGACCCCTTCGGCAGCGGCGGATACGCCTCCAACCTGCCGGCCGGATCGGGCGTCCAGGGCACGACTCACCACGAGCGAGGCCTCACGCTCGTGGCGACGCAGCTGGCCGGCCACGAGGGCCCTCAGTATGCCGCCGCGTCGGCGTTCCGGCATCTGGAGAAGTTGCTGGGAAGGGTGAAGAGCTTGAGCGGCACGGAGCCGTTTACGCTGCCGGAGCTGCGGAACGTTACCCAGCTGAAGGCGTCGTCGTTGGGCAAGGGTATTGTGCCTATTCCTTAAGGCTGTGGAACGAGTATATGGCATGGGGCCTTGGATAGTGAACTATATAAGCCGGTAATTGAATCATGACACCAATAAATCAAGTCTCACGCTTCGTTGAAATGAAATTCTTATAAACTCTTTGCGTCGTCGGACTTGTTGCCTTGCTTCCCTCTGAGTAGATGCCTCAGCAGATGCCTCAACACGACGTTCCCTCCCTTGTATTCCTTCAGCTCCCTCATCGCAAATACCTTGTCGCTCTCCAAAGTATATTTCCTCAGCTCCTGCACAGACTTGAACACTCTAACCGAGGAATCCCCATCCTCCCCTCTTCCTCTTCTCCCCCAGTCGATCAGGTCAACAATATTGACATGTGTGTTTCGAAGAATCTACAACCAAGCAGTCAGCTTCATATCCGTCTCGTTCATATAGCCGACGAATGCAAAACACATACCGCTTTACACTTTCGAATATCCTCAGGAGGTTCAAAACGCCCTACCGCCTTGCAAAGCGTCCACCACGCCGTCAAGTCATTCTCATCCCCAAACCACATTTCAACCTCCATCACCAAGGCCTTTTGATACCGTTTCCACGCATTCTTTGCAGCCCCAAATCTCCTGTCTTCCCAGCCTTGTCGCTTCTCCAACAGCTTGAAAGATGCCTCTGGCGAAAGGCGAGCATCGTACGGAAACCCCACAAACGACGCAAAGAACCGATCCAGCGGTGTTTCTCTAACCACCGCCACCGTCGAATTCCTCTTCTTCACCTTCTTCTTACTCCCATTCTCCGACCCAACCGCGTCTTCTAATTCCGCATCGGCCCTGTGCCTCCCCCAAACATGGCTCCCCAAAGCCCTCTCCGTCAAGAAATCCAACCACTCCCCGTCCCCAACACACGCCGCGCACACAAAATGCCGCTCCGACGCCAAAATGTGTAGCCTCAGCTCGTCTCTCGTTCCAAAATCCAAGTCACACCGCACACACTTCCAAAGCACGAGGGGCGTCGCCTCTGCCGTCATCGTCATCGTCATCGTCGGGAACTCCTGGTGCGCCTTGCTTCCCCTAAGATGCATCGCCAGCGCCCCATCATCCTTGAACACACGATTGCAAGGCATGCAAAATGCCATGGTAAAAAGTACCTCTGCCGTCACTCTGAGGAGAAAGAAGAAGCCGGAGAGCGCTGAAATGCAATCCCAGATGAGATTCCCAACAGTTACGTGCAGACAAGGGCCCCGATTGGACTATCCATCTTCTCCTCACGCAGGCAAATGCAGCCAGAGCACCTGATCAGCTCAATGCCCATTCACAAACTTCAGCTCTGGCAAGCGGCCCAAGATATATATTGATTGGTTGGCTGGGTCCTCTTGGGATTCCTTGTGTAACCGCCCTACATGTGCACGGCGCGGCTGTGCTCACGGCAGCCTAGTTGCGTATTGGCCGAGCTTAGCTAGGATCTACCAGTAGCTGCTTGTTTATCGTGGATGGGAGTAATTGTTTTAGAATTTAAAATACATGAAATGAAATAAAAAAGACGAATCTATCTATCCAGTAGCCCCGTGAGTCACTTCTACAAGTCACATTCACGTAATCAAGACGGTAGGGACACGACTTCTGCAAAACGCTGCTTCATTCGTCAAACCAAAGGCAACTATGCCAAACTACCTACTTTCGCTTCCAGCACACTGGCCAGCTCGCTGATTACACGATAGAGAATGCTGGTAACATAATAACCCTTTCCTTCAGCTCTCAGAAGCATACCATGGAACAAAACGAACGGAATCAAGCCGGGCTGGCCGGATCACCCATGCTGCCACTGCCACCGCTACCGCCACTACCGGTGCTCCCTCTATCATGCATGCCAAACCGTTTGGTGTACATGGGACGTCGCGAGATGCCCATGCCGATGGGGGAACGGGGCTCCTCGTCGCTCGGTTGAGTGAAACCGCTGACGTCGCTAAGCATGCTAGAGCTGCGACCTCGCGATTTGGCGCCACGTAGCTCGAAAGAGGTCATGGGCGGAGACTGCCAAGTTGCTATGCCAGGGGGAACCATGGTGAGGGAGGTGGATGAGTGGTTCTCCCCGTTTGACGCTCCCCAGTAATTCATGCCAGAAGGGAAATGCGCGGGGGCAGCTGGGTTAGGATTCCAAGGAGCCTGTTGTTGTTGCTGCTGCTGCTGTTGGTGGTGAAGCTGCTGTGGCTGTGGAGACTGAAACGAAACGTGGCCGACTGCGGCAGCGGCAGATTCGAGCGAGGCCATGTCGACGGGTAAGCCGTTGGCCTGGCTCATGAAAGTTCGAAGACTTTGTAGCTCGTTCTGGAGGCTGCGGAGATGTTCGGCTTTCATGGTATTGGACGTATACGTTTGTGCAAGCTGATCGTTGTACCCTCTGTCCGTGTTCATCACCTGCTCCTGCCAGCCAGCACGCTCACGCTTTCGCCGTTCCGCCTCGTTAAGGCCCCGGTTGTTTGCGTCGGTAATGTTGGCAAGCTCGTTCTCAACCTTGGCGATGCGAGTAGCGATCTTATTACGCCTGGTGTTGAGGTTGTTCTTCTCGTTCTCCTTGGCGTGAACGTCACTTTCCAGCTTCGCCTTGTACTCCCGAAAACTCTTCTGGGCCGCATCGTAGAACTTCTTCTCGTTCGAATACGAGCGCTCCATTTTCTTCTTATTCTCGGCCAGTTCCGGCGAACCATCAAACTTCTTGAGCTGATCCGCGAGGGCGTCTGTGTCACGCTCGGCCTGTGCTTTCTGAGTCTCCTGCTGACGAATCTTTTGCCTGTACTTGTCATCGCTGTGGCCAGCAGAGGCAAGTTGGTTGTCGGTGAGTTCATTCTCCTTCTTGATGGCGTTGATCCTGGACTTCCATTCTTTACGCCAGGTCTTGAGGCGATTCTTCTCATCGTTTAGCTTGGCTTCCGCAGCTGCAATCGAGATGCGGAGAGTGGTGGCGGGTGAATCGGGCTGGAGAGACTGTTGGGCGCCAGACACGGCGACGGGTGCATTGTTGTTCTCCCGTGCGGGCTCCTTGATGGTACGGATGCTTGTGGAGAAGACAATCTTGTCAGTCCTGGTATCCACAAACTCACAGACGTATTTCGACGAGGGCCGCAGGCCATAGATGTCTCCCGTCCAACGAGTTCCCCCTCGACCACCGTCATCCGCTTCGACAACAGGAAAGATACGCGTGGGCTGCCAAAATGCATTGTTCACTTTGACATAGAAAGGCTTCGACATGTCGACACCGGCCGGCCGCGTGACGGGGTGTCCGTTGGCGGTCGTGGGTGGTGGTGGAAGTGGTGATTCGTCGTCTAGATCTGGAAAGTGGCTGGTGTTAAAGCATACTTCATCGCTACCAATATATGATATCCATATTTGTTTAGGCTGTGTGTTAAAGGGTGCATTTCCGAGGTTGTGGATGTCGGTCGTGTTGACTCCGAGCGATTTCGAGGGCACGTGCGACGACTCGTACTCCTTCATCACAACGATTTTTGTGCTGGCCAGCGCTGCCCATAGCGGCTGCTGCAGCCTGACTTGCGTGCTCTGCTTTCTTTTTTTCTTATTAGTGGAGGCGGGAGGAGGGAGCGGAGGGCACCCAACCTCCGTGTCCGGAGTATTGAACCCAGTGTCGTGTGAAACTTCGCCGTTGATTGAGATGGTCGTCATGGGCTTCCCTGCCTCGGGGTCATGCTGACCGGCTGCCGCGTTGGCCTTTTCCCTCCTCAGGTACCACTCACGGATGTACCTAACGAGCCCCTGGGTGAGGATGTGGATTGCCAAGCCGCTTCGCACCCACGCAAACGCACTTCTCTTATCGTGCACGAGGGATGTCGACTCAAATGTGCTGCTCAGGGCGGAAGGCACCTGCCAATCTTCGGGAATGTGTCTCGCAAGACGGGACCAGTGGGCCCGCGTGCTGCGGATGACGTGGTTGACCACAATCCAGACGAAGCAGGTAGTGAGACCCCGGGAGCCGCCGTTTCGATAGGTGGTGCCGCCGCCGAGGGTGATGGCGATGATGGGTTTGGCGAGATCCAGGATGCCATCCTGGATTGGCTGCCACAGGAACAGCCAGATGAGGAGGAAGAAGAAATCCATGCAAAGAACGGTGACTAGGGAGGGCATGGTCGAGTGACCATCAAAGATTTCGGCAAAGTTGAGGTTGATGCCCGAGCTGGTGGTGACGGGGGGAACAAAGGTCAAGCAGGTGAAGATGCCGTAGATGATGGAGAGGGAAAGCGTGGGGAGCTGCATGAGGATGATGAGAATGGCGAGCGTGTCCTGCATCGGCAGGCTCTTGAGAACGGTGGCCACCATGTCGATGGGCCCCGAGTCGCGGTGCACATCCGAGTTCTTCATTGCATTGACGTCGATCTGGCGATGGCCGCCGTCGACAGCGCCGCCAGAGCCCATGTGGGAGGTGCACGACTCGGAGGTGGACGTCTCAGAGTAGTTGCCGACGGAGGACCTGCGAGCATCGGCGGAGCGGTGGTGGTCCTGGCTGGCGGCGAAGTCGATGCCGGCCTTGGAGGAGGAGGAAGGCGAGCCGTTGGGCACGCCCTGCGGCACAAACTGCGGCCCTGCGTGGCCCGCGCCATGCTCGGCCGGCCTCGCAGGGCCCTCGAGATGGTTGAGGCTCTTTTTGCCAGTGACTCGTTTTGCCGGGCCTACGAGCCCATTCTCATGCCTGGTGCTGTCGCGATGACCGGCGCCACCTGAATGTCGCTTGCTCGATCCCGATGCGCGAGGCATGCGCGGCTTGTGCTCTTCCCCCACTGACTGCCAAGCAACCCTGGGAACCTCTTTCAAGGCCAGGGCCAGCAGCAGCGGGATGGGATTCTATTCAATTTGCGCGTGCGGTTCTGCGGCCTTGGACGGTGCGGGAGCGGTTTGTGTGTGGTGGGGGAGAGCTGGCTTGGTTGGATGTCGAGTGGACAAAAAGGGATCAAAAGGCTAAGAATGCCGAGATGCGGTCGTCATGCGGGCGGCAGTGGTGTCTGGCTGCGAAACGAGGCATCCGCCGGGCACGGTCTGTACAATCTGCTGGCTTTCGTCCCAGCCCGGTGAGGCTGGCCGTGGGCGATCGTGGGCGGCTGTTGCGTGGTGTTCGGAGTGAAGGAGTGAGATTTTGACCCCCCAAGACAGAAGATGCTGGAAGTGGTAGAGGAAGCGAAAAAAAGAGAAACCGAACTACCCACGAACCGGGGAATATTAGAGCGTGGTTGCGTGGTAGCGGAGGGGGCAGGTGCCGTCTTGCAGGGCTTGCAAAGCCAGAGTTCTAGGGCCTCTGGGCGGGCTTCCAGGGCACAGGAGGCGCTAGGGCGGGCCCTGGATCTACCGTCTACAGCACGCTAATTGTAGGCCTGTGGAGATGGGCGACTGAGCGCATCACAAGCACCGGAAGTACCTTTTGGAACTTGCGGGAGGCAGAGGGTACGGGCAAGATTCTGCGATTGCATCCCCTTTTCGCCCAGCTGCAGGCGATGCGGTGACTGCGACAGGAAAAATTCCACTGGGAAAAATGCCGATGGATAGCTATTATTTCATATTTTTGCAGGCTGACGCAATTTTGCAAAAGTCAAAGCAGTTATGCGAGGGCCTAGATGTCTTAGATCAACATCTGGTGCTCGGGTAGAGGTACTTGCACGGAGTATTACTGCTAGCAGCATTTGCCTGTGCTAGGGCCGGCCAATAGGTACAAATCCAGTTCGAAGCGACAAAGTTGGCAGGGCACTGTAGTACAAAGGTACCTACGATGCTAACCTACCGGAGGCTGTACAAGCCTCTTCGCGGCGCCTCGATTTTTATTTTATTTTCTGACACTTTTGACAGCTGATGATGGCCTTTGTTGCCCGCCAATGCTGAGCATAACTCAAGGGAGCCCATTAACCCACTCTAGCAAACGGATATAGCTGATACGATTCATAAAGCTAGCTTGGATTCATCACGGCAGACTGCCATAACCTCGCTGCAAGCGCGGCAACTAAAGTAGACAGGGGGAGGGACTCGAGAGCCCTCTAGCCTATCCCTTGCAGCTCGCCGGGATTGAGGCACTGAACGAAACCCACTGAACAAAGTGGTACGAGCCCCCCGAGCGACCTCCCCAGGATGTACCGAGTCGAAACTGTATGGCCGGTATATCCAGTCCAGTCCAGTGTACTTCGTAGGCGGCGGCAGCTTCAGCGAGTCCAGCGCCTCTGGGGCCAGCAGCTGTTCTCTGCTCGCCGCTGCCGGAGCCGCCGGATCTGCGGGCCACGGGCAGCATGTACACCCATGAATCCCTTTCTTAGCACAAGCCCATTTTAGCGCACAGCTGAATCTGATGTTTGGCCATCGCCACGCGTCGGGACTTGGATTGAGGCTGTCGGCTGTTCTTGGCCGGAAAAACACACAATAGGCTGGGCTGCGGCTCCGTGGCTGGCTAGGGCAGGTTAAGCTTTTTGCCAGGCGGTACGTACAGCCACGGAAAGGAGGGCCAGCGGCAAGGGATCTGACGTCGCTACCACCAGCCCTTTCCGGGGGTTATTTAGAGGAGGGGCCCAGTTTCGCTTGGCTGCTGTTGGGCGGGAACCAAGTAGAAGTTACAAAGTACTGCGGCTCTAGGTACAGCCATAGACACTCGAGCGCGGTGCTTCGTATAAGTTGTAGCAACCGGAATAAATGAGACGGAACAGAAAAAAACACTCAGTATGTATCAGCAACGAGCTGATGCCATGCCCGATGTGGCCGTGAGCCGCAAGTCACTCATTCACTACTGCAGATGAGGGAACTAATCATCATTTCCAGCCGAGAAGGGGAAAAACTCAATGGGCACGCGCTCCGTGTTTCGAAAAAGTGCTTGGTACGGCCACATATGTACTCGGTACATCATCCCGTTTGCACGTGCAAGCATCTTTCCAGGGGCCCCCCGCTTTCAGATGCCTTTCACAGGTTCAAAAACAGAAATCGGCTGTTTCGTTTGTTCGCACTACCATCGCCCACCACAAGCTTCTTTTTGGTTCAAGCGCTAAATTAAAGAGAGAGAAAAAAAAAAAAGAAACCTGGCGGATGGAGCCTCCAATTTCCTGGCTCGCAATGACTCTGAGCAGCCTTTTTTTTTTTTTTTTTTTTTTTTTTCGCAGCAATCACACACGGAGCGGAGGCCCGCATCGGAAACACACCGACACGGCGCCAAAACTGCAGACGCTGCCACTGGTTGGCCCGCCTCGGAGCTTGTGCTGCTGCTCTCCACAGCGCATCCCTGACTGCCGCTGCAGCTTTGATGATTGACTGCCAACTGCGTCGAGACAAGGCCTGGGCCTCAATCCCACTAAAGGAGGCTTCGGCCGTGGTCGAATCAGAACGCTGGTGAGCGAGCGTCAGAAGCAGAGCAGTCACATAATGCGCCAGCGTGCATATTGATGCTGACTCTCTGCACCTTTCCACTTCTGACCGCTCCTTGCCCGAATACTACCATCGCACGGCGGCTGGTCTGCCTTGTTGCACGGCCGCTAACGTTGATGGTCCTAATCGAAACGCCTTGAAATCTCCGATCCAGCCTCTCAGCCGCCCAGAAACGCTAAATATGCCTGCGCAGCGCAGCGTCATCAGAGCTGCGCGTGCTGATGGATACTGTATGGATACTCTATGCCTAGGCTGGGAGGAGGGAAGAAACAGAGCGCGCCCCAAATGCCAGCACACAACGACGGCTGCCCGCTGGCTGACCATTGACCGCAGAACGGATTACCCTCTGGTAATACGGAGCGCCTCTTTTGACATTCCGGAGCGAAGGATGCTGTGCTACCAGTAGGTCGTATGCTGAGAGCAGGGTTGGCTAGCCAGGCCTTTGCCCCTCCTCGGGTCACGATACCCCGCGATAGCCTGCTACGGACGGGTGATGGGAGGCATCGCTTCATAGGCCGGTTTGCTTTGAAGTGATCGTCGTCGACTAGGGACTTGCTGGACGCGGACGAGCGGCCTACGAGCAGCGTGACCTCCTATTCAAATCTTGGACGCTCATGGTGCCATTCGCATTGAGCCGGTAGAAACGGCATTAAGGGCATGCGGCTCCGACGAGTGCTGGTTGACATGTTGCAATGGCTGTCTGAAGCTTTATTCCCGCGATACTCGCCATTATTCACAGCGCTGCGACCTCTGCGCCGGCATCTCTTGGGGTCAGAAACAGCGATCGTACCCCGGCGCGGCGATCGGTCGGTTGGGTTCGGCAGTTTGGCCCTCAAAGTCCCAGAATGGCGTGTTGGACGGCGACCTTGCGAGGTGGTACAGAGTACTTGGCATGGCCGTTCCTCTGCCGTCCACCAATGGCCTGCCCAGAACGTCTGAAGCTGCAGACGGTAGGGGGGTATTGAATGTGTTGCTCCGGGGCCACGAGTGCGGCAATTGATGGGGCTGCAACTCTCATCTACCGCTATGCGCTGTTTACATACACTGGTGTGTGTTCCATGTGAAGCAAACACCATCACGCACATCTCCGCGAGAAGGACGCCCTTTTGCGACTTTGCGGCGTGGCCAAAGAAGTGAGCTTTTTTTCCGGTGATTGATATGTTCATGGTATATATGCCTTTTCGTACAAGCGCTTAAACAGCATTCGATTGGGTATTGTCCCCTCCCCATTTCTTCTTCTCTCTCCGTTTCTCCAACTCTTCCGCCTTGGTAGCCCATACGCTCCGCTCCAAATCCCAGAGTGGCTGCATCACGTTCTTCACCACCTCGTTGAATATTGCTGCCTGTGCCTCGTCACTTGCCCTCCGTCGTTGTTTGAGCTTTCCATGTCCCCAATACGGCGTTACAGTGATGCTCGTACTTTTGCTCTTGCTCTTCTCCTTGTCCTTGCTTTCCTTGTTCTCCTCGTACTTGAGCATCAAGTAATCGACTCGAGCCCCGCCAACGTAGTTGCCCGAGCCAACCGTAAAGAAGCGCGTCTCGCCAATGGTGTATCCGCTGACACGGTTGACGCCCATTGTAGTGAACGATTCGATGGGGAGGCGGCGCGGGCCGTCGACCGTTTTCTGTTAAACCTGCGTGAGCCATCACGTTTTCGTAGAATAAGCCTGGGGAGCGAGTCCGTCGTACATTGATAATTCCTCTTGGCGGAGGCGAACCAGGGAGGATCACTTGTGTTTCCCGAATGTCAATGTTCTTTGCATCCTTGAGCTCCGGTATCCTCTCCTTTAGCGTCTTTTCGAAGCGTTTCGTCGCAATCTCTAGCAACACCTCCGGCTTGATAATGCCCGTCTAACTACCGTCAGCCTCGCGCTTCTCCCACCAACAAGGGCAACCCCAATTGCCCCCTCCTCCAAGCAAAGCAGACGTCACAAACTCACCCTCTTCTCGTCCAAAGGCCTGTACAGGTCACCCTTGCTCTTGATGTCCTTCTCCCTCCGCCTCACAACCTCGCCCTCCCACGCATCCAGCCTCGCCACCACCCCGCCCTGTCCTCCCCAGGAAACAACCTCCCTCAGCACGTCTCCTATCCGGCGCACCTCGCTGACGGAGCACCCTGCGAAGACGATCACCCCGAGGTCGTGGTACAAATGTATCGCGCCCTGCTGCAGCGCCTTGGCGGAGACGTTGTTCGCGGGGCCGCCAATGGGGACCTCGAAGAGCTTCCGCGGCCGTATGGTCTGGAAGCGGGCGAGCGTGGGGAAGACCTCGAGGGCCGGAGGGAGGCGCGGCATGGTGAGGCACTGGATAGCACGAGCAATTGGTCAAGAAATAAATTCAACGGCTAGTCAAAAGGAGAGGAGAAGGATGGGCCCGGGCAAGATTCATCATTGTTTGGAAATGATGGAATTCAGGCGATGCAGTCGCACCGCCCGATTGTGGCGTTTCCTTTCAGCCTTGCATGGAGAAGATGCGCTCTGATAGGTCGGCGGGCAGCCTGAATGGCGGGGCTTTGTTTGTGGTGATGACATTTGGATTGTTTCCCTCACAACCTCGCTACATTGCATGCATGGGATATAACTGCTGGAAGCATGTATTCTTAGCACGACAATGGCGATTCCTAATGCCGAACTGAGAAGGCAGGTTATTGCCATATATAAAGGTCTGTCGCGTTGTTCCCTGCGCATGAATTGAGCTTTCAGAGGTGTCATCATATAGTCCAAGCTATACATCATCCATCTCACACTTCTACCGCCCATGCACCTCATCTAATGACTCCTTTCCTCACAAGAACAATCTCCTCTCCACGCAAATTCGCAGCTATAATATGAGATTCAATGTGTTAACTCGCCATCTTCAGAACTCTTATACCTGGGCCGCGAGTACCCCCTCGGCTACGCCTTCTTCCGCCCCCGCCTTCACAAAGCCTTCATGGCTCGCGCCGCAGAGCGAGATGAAGACAAGATCCGCTCGGGCATCAAACAGGCCGAGTTTGTAAAGAAAGGTATGTCTTTTTCTTCATGTTATAAACGTGCAAAGTTGGAGATGTTGACAGAGGTGTAGAAATTGAAGCTCTGTAAGATTCATCCCCAGTCTCACAGCTACACAGCGAATCCCCACAGAGAAGCATTGTAAAAGCATCAACACAGCCACATCACCAAGGAACAATCTTCATAAAAATACCAATTTAAAAAGAAAAAAAAGCCGCCATTTACACAACTTCCTATATAACTAACTAACCTAACCCCCTCACAAACACCCTCAAATTCTCACAGCAACCCATACAACAAAAATCTGTATAGATGCATCCTTCTCTTAGCACACACACACACACATAACATATCCCGCCGCACACGTATGACAATTTTTTTTTTCCATTCCGGCCTGCTAATCGACAAACTTCCTCTTTCCGGCGGGGGGGGGGGGGTATAATAGGTACTACTTGAAACGATATCGAGCGTTGAGAAAACGATATGATAGCGACGCGTGAGCTTTGATAAAAAAAATAGGTTGGAGGATGCGGGGATGTATAAATCTCTTTTCAACAAGGGGGAGGGAGAGAAGAAATGCGATATGAATAATCCAAGGCGTTGCAGAAAAAGGATATATATATAGTATAGGTAATAAAACAAGAGGGCTTTCCTCCGCCAATGTTTCGCGAGGCCATAAGATGCATATCAACTTGCAGAATCATATCCTGAAATAACGTGTTTCTTTCCTTCTTTTCATCGCCAAAGCAACAAGAGAAAAAGAGAATGAAGCTCCAGCCAAAATATATAGAAAAGGAGAGGAAAGGAAAAAGAGGGAAAACCGGCCGTGATGTTCTTATTTTTGTTTCATTCTTTCTCACACAGCCGCCTTCTTCTTCTTGGCATACCACGCTCCAAACTCGAGACACTCTCCTAGAGACGTCCCGCTCTCGTCCATCAAATCGCTCATCATCTTGCCCAGCCACATATCCCACTCGTCTTGGCTCTTGCCGCTGACCTCCCGCAAGATGGGCTCAAGAGCCTGCATCTCCTGCACCTGCGTTAGCAAGGCCGTCTGACGCAGCGCAATCTGCCCTGCCGTCAGCGTCTTCTTGTCCAGCTTTGGTGTCGGAGGCTCTTTGCCCTTGGGCTCGGGCTTGCCGTCGGTGGTGACGACACCGCCGATGCCCTCCTTCTCCCAGCGGAACTCGCTCAGGGGGAGGGCTATTCGTCGGGAGCGCACGTCGCCGAGGGTTTCGTATTCCTGCAGCAGCGTTGGGCCGATTACGGTGCACGGGAGAGGGTTGATATCCCGCGCCTCGAGCGCCCGCGACAGCCACGAGTTGTACTCGGCAATGTAGTTGTTTGAGGGGACCGAGAGCGGCGTCTGCGGGTTGATGACATAGGCACCGAGGCTGGCGGCGGCCGCCTGCTCCTCGGTGTCCTCAACCGAGACGGTGGACGTGGGCACGTGGGGCCGCAGGCTTCGAATAACGTGATCCGACTCCCACATCTCAAAGGTGCCGCCCGGCTTGACCATGCGGACGCACTCTTCGATAAAGGTCGGCATCATCTTGTTGGTAACCGCGTAGCTGACGTCCTTGACCATGACGAGGTCGTACTCCTCGGAGGATGTCGGCCAGGGCATCTGGCGGAGGTCGTGCTGGATAAACTTCCACTGCATGTCGTGGCTGGGCTTCAAGGCGTCGTCGGCGGTGCTGGAGCTGTTGTCGGGGGCCAGCGGCGCAATGTCGATGCCCGTAAAGGACAGGCCGCCGTGGCCGCGGCTCTTGAAGTACTGGTGGCACATGGTGCTCCAGAAGCCCGAGCCGCAGCCAATCTCCAGCACGCGCTGCGGCGGCTTCTTGATGAGGCCCGGAGAGAGCACGGGGGCGCCAATGACCTGGATCAGCAGCATCGTCCGCAGGACCTGCCGGTGCAGCTCGGTGAGGTCGGAGGGGAGGGGGTAGGCGAGGGTGTGGTCGTTGAGAAAGGTGCGGCCATTGCGCTGGACAAAGGGCCGCGAGGCGATGAGGCCCTCGCCGGTGGCCGAAGGGTCGGTCGAGAGGATGGTGCGGGAGGAGACGGAGGTTTGGCCGCTGGCGGACGAGATGGACTCGGCGCGGCTCGTAGGGAAGCCCGTCATTTGTTTGACGGCGGACGAGGACTTTGTCGGGTCCTGGTCGGGGAGCGGCTGGGCATTTCTACCAGCGGCTGCGGCATCGACGACGGACGAGGCGCTGCCGCTGAGCCTGGCGCGATGCAGGCGGGAGAAGGTGCGGGAAGCCCTGCTGTGGCTGGGCTGCGTCGGCGTCGACGGCGTGAGGGGAGGAGGAGGCAGAGGCGGCGGCGGCGTCGACGAGGCGGATGCGGATGCAGAGGCAGAGGCCGAAGCAGAGGCTGAAGCTGAGGACGAGCTGGCGGCGAGGGCGCTGGAGCCGCTGGCGTTGGCCGCTGAGGACGATCGGCTGAGCCCCACGGAGACGCTGGCGGCGGGGCCCAGCGAGTGCGAGCTGGAGTGCGAGAGCTGGCGCGCCGTGTCGTGCGACGAGTGGCTGCTGCTGGTCTGGCCGCCGCTGGAGCTGCGCGAGTGTCGCGATGCCGAGATGCGACTGTCGGAGTGGTGCAGAGCTGCGTCCGACGTCGAATTGGGGCGCCGCGCCTTTTTTTCTCGTCGCGAGGCCCTGGCAACGCTGTCGAGGGGCAGCGGCGCGCCCAGCGTGCTGGAGTAGAGGAAGACGGCGCTGTAGTCGGACATGGTGGGCGGCAGTGGTGGGACTTTGCCCCGGGACCTGGAGGGCTCCAGCGTTGCAGGCGCGCTCTCTCGTCTGCTCGTATATGGCACGGCACCACTGTTGCCGCCTGCTTACCGCGACCGCTCGCTCGTCTCGTCAACTTCAGGTCTCTCGCTCGCTGTTGATGCCTGCGCTAGCCCAGAGCAGAGGCCCGCTGAGCCGTTGGGGGGGGCCCCTTGTTTGCTGCAGACCAAAGGGGGTTTCGCCCGCTGTGGCGCCTGCGACGGCCGTCCAGGGGCGCAAACAAACAAGACGGCTTGGCGAAAAAGGGCCGCGGCCGGAGCGCTCGTATGGATGGACAGACTCGTCTGGCGCAATGAGCGTCGGGTCAGGGTTCGGCGACAACGACTCGCGGCACCGTGTTTCGAAGCTCTTCAGGCTCTGCTCCCGTTCCCTCCCATGCGTGCAAGGGCTTCTTCTTCAGTGGGCCAACCGCCGAGTCCACCGCTGCCAACGGCCTCGCCGGGCCCTGCAGCGCCTGCGGCCAATGAGCAGCGCCTGTCCGGCAGCGCTCCTAGGGCTCGCCAGCGTCGGCGAATCCCTCCAGGGACGCTGATCCGTCCTTCTAGAACGATTCTGATACCGCGGAACCAGGGCTCCTCAGTTCCGGGGCACGCCCAAGCGGCAAATCTGCCCTTTTCTTGCGCCGGCAAGCGCCCGGCAAACCAAACAGGTCAAGCCCACGGCGCTGCAAATTTTCTGAGAAACGAGCTCGGAGCCGGTTGTGCTGTGTTGGTTGTCGTGTTTGTGCGTGGTTTTGCCCGATCCGTCTGAATGCAGATTTCGCCCTGGTCCTTGAAACAGCCGGACCGGAGAAGGGCTCTCGCGGGATTCGCGATGCGCGTGAGTCTACTCCGTCCCTGGAACCGGCTCACACACAACGCGCACACACACCAAGACTCGTTGTGGACTAAACAACGGCGATGTGCGCGAAAAAGGCCTCGATTTGGCAGCTACAGCAGCTGTTGGTTGCACCCTCGCACCGTTCCTTTTTGCAATTGCTGTCCAGTTTAGGCGGGATGGCTCCCTACCTAGTTTTCTCTCCGAATTTGCCTCTCGCTGTCCGGGTTCCCTGTCGTTCGCTTGGCTTCCTCTTGGAAAATCCCCGGATTCGGTGGCGCGTGGCACCGCTACCGCTACACGCAGCAGTGACACGTCCCAGACGGGATGAAGCGAGGTGATGTATCAACCGCAAAGCAGGTTGAGGATGCCTCTGAAACCCGGTGACATGCGCAGACCGAGTGTTTCAGCGTTTAACGACTCCCCTAGCTTTATTATTGCTGCAAGCCGTCGGCCTCGCTCCTCCGATCTCCTGGTCGTGTGTGGCGGAATAGCTACCGGTGCGTGGCGGTTCCTGGCTCCCTTTTGGCCTTGAGCAACGTTGGATTCAGCCGCTCAGTCGCAACGATACGGGCAGCCCAACAGCAAGCATGGAGAGACCCGCTCCCCTAACTTTGTAACTGGCAATCAACCTGTTCCGGCACTGTAAGATGGGGAGAGAGGCGAGTGGCCAGGCAGGGTCTCGGTAAACCTGCGTCCAGCGGGTGTGTGTGTGCGTGCTTGTTTGATGCAACGATGCAACAATCCAGTGATGTGACAAAGCGTCGCCACCTGCGATGGCTCTTCGGCGTATTATTTTGCTCTGCGCTCGCCCTTCTCAAGAACAGACGCCTTCGGCCCGTCAACCTCGAATGTGTGATTGTGTCCTGGCCGTCGACCTGGGGATGCGGTTTGCTTTAAGCGTCCGGGGCGCCTCTTTGGGGCTCGCGCCAGCTGCTGCAGCGATTCTGGTGCAAGGCTGCGGCGCGGGAATTTCTTGGCTCTGACCGACCAGTTCGGTGTGGAGACTCGATTCGTATCTGGTCCCTTAGCGAGCCTGCGTTTGCATTTGATCGTCGCCGGTTTCTTATGCACTCGACGAGCGTGGCAGGTGATTTCAACGACTCCAATGCAGCGCTAGGTATGTAGCAGTAGTGAGGAGAGGTTTGGGTTGGGGGGGAGGCGAGAAAGAGGCGGGCAAGCTCCCACAAGCAACGCCGCAAGATCAAATCACGACGTCACACCGTTCTTTGGTGGCTTGGGGAACTTGTTTATCATAAAAGAGAGAAAAATAAGTTCCCGGCCGCCGACCAGCCCTTTTCTGCATTGAACTGGAAATCCAGTCCTGGCCGGCCTTCTTATCTCGGCATTTCTTGGGGTCTTGTTCAGCCCATCAGCCAGCCCCGTCCTTGTTTCCGCCGCCACCCACCAATGCATGCGGCTTCCTGGAGCTATATCAATTGCACAATTTCGCGCCCTGGCTTGGATTCCTGCTGCCATTGCCAACACTATCACTAACTGCTGCTAGCCCTTCTGTTAGCCGCGGACCGTCTTTTGCTTTTGCTGAGGCTTTGCAGCACAAAATCTCGCTGGTTCGCCGGGGGAGGTGTGGAGCAGCCATGCGTTTTTCCCCGCGTTCGTGGTTGGTGTCCGTGCTGTGATTCTTCCTTTGCCCAGGCCAGCGTCGTCGGTGATGGGATTTGCTAAATTGGAGGCCCGTGCAGAAGGTCGCTTCGCTCTTTTGGTTGGCTGCAGCTCTAGCCCATTGCATCAAATCTTGGCTATTATCTTTGCCAGCTCTTCCTTGCGCAGGATCCGCGGCTGATTCCACGGCCCAATGGGTGGCCGGGCGAGAGAGGAACCTATGGAGCTGGAAGCACATGAGCACTTCTCGGGGCCAATTGCGCGTTTGGAGCGACTTTTGGCGAATCGCAGCGCTGATATCTCATCATCTTCAACCAACGAGCCATCAAGCTGTGCGATGGAAAGCTCACCGAGCCGGTGGCCTCGTGACGCCTGTTGCACACCGTGGTCGATAAGGCCCTCCTTGCGCCGTCCGACCAACCACAGCGGGCCGGCGCGCATCAGCTGCTTCTTCGTCCCGGTCCATGTCTGTCGGTTGCTGCCAATTTTACCCGATCAACACCATCTCTGGCTTTCGGAGATCGTTCAGGAAAAGGCAGGCCGGAGCGTTAGTGACAATCTGTTGCGGATATCTAGCCGATGATCACATGTGCATGCGAGCCCAAGACAATCCGGAGCACGGCCCCGGTTCTGTCTCTGAGATTGACAGGTCTCTGCTTACGGGTACACTAGAAACCTGATAACAGAGCCATGCGGCGAATATCCCATTGCTTTACATAACATTTTCCTCTTGCCATCACCGCCTCGAGGCAGTTCCTTGCTAGGAAGCGTGCAAAGACAAAGCAGACACCATGTATAAAATGCCAGCCTCAACAAAAAGTCTCGGCAGCACCGCCGAATGTGGAATAAGCCCCGTAGCCGGAATCCTCGCGCTGTCAAGGCTTTCCTGGCTAGTATACAAAGTAGTATGTTCTGTGAAGTAAGAATTCTTCGTGCTGAAGACAATGGCATTGAATCCCTGCCTGCTTAATTCCCGTCCTCGCAGCCATCTTTCATGCAAGATCAAATTACATAGTGGCAATGCAAGTTGGCAGTTACAAGACACAATTTCCATGATTGATTAAAAAGGGAGAGAATGTTGCATCCATGACCCCCAGAAGAGATTGGACCAACAACAGGTTCATCAGTTAATAGTAGTAATAATATAGCAGGCCAATGCTATTTACGACGCCAAGCTCATTTTATAGTGCGCCTCATACCGGCTATCGCTCAATACGCAAATCGTGCCTACATGACGGATATTGTCCGATAAATAATGGTGCACCCACAACTCTGACATGCAACGCAGTTGGCAAGTCTAGCCATCTTCTGGAAGCGTCAATTCCACGCTTCAGCATCTGGGCCAGGACTTGCACGCTTTGGCTGCGCGTCACAGATGATGGATCCGCGATTCACAGCCTACAAGGCTGAGAGGAGCAAGATGCAACACTTGATTGTTTTGCTGCTTGACAGCTGTACAGCCTCGTGCATTGTCTCCGTCACTTGGCATGCCGTTGTTATCGCACGGGAAGACGCCATAGATAACGCCACGTGACTTTGTTCTCAACTCAACCGGGCCCGGCGGAGCAGCCGCGGCACGTGATTAAGCTTTCCAGCTTCTCGACGCAGTTTGTCATCGCAGAAGGCACATCGCCAACTCCAAAGCCGGGCCGGGTTTTTCACTCTCGATATCGACCGCCACTATCATTCCACACAAGTATAGTTGACTCTTATCCGGTGGTAACATCTCAATATTGCGCTCACTCGTTATTTTTGTTCTCCTGTGAGTCGCCCTCGCCCTCAGGCGGACGTGGCCCCTCCATTTTGCTGTGGGACCCTCGCCAATTCCCGCTTTCGTTCGCGTGTCCTGACTTTGAAAGACATTGACTGATATCTCCCTTTGTAGTCGCCTCTCAGCTTCGACCAAACCGTTTGCACTTGTCGTATTCAAACCTCAGAATATTTTTCCTCAACCGCCCCCTCACTTGTTCGTTTTTTTCAGCACTCTCCTTCGCCGCTCAGAGCTTTCACGCCCCCCCCGAACCCCGCGGCTTGCTACTCCTCAAATCGGCCCAAGCTTACGACGGAATTTCGCCTCTTCGAATCCCATCGAGCTCTGCTGCTCATGGACAATTGAGGTCGGCCACGGCTTCATCCCGACTCGACTGCACAGGCCCTCACCATTGCACATGTCGCGGTTCGTCTCTCGCCGAACCCATGCGCAAACGCGATATCGATCCTGCGTCCCTCGTTTCGAACAGCGCGTCTAGCGGAGAGCTACCCTCCGCCATCCCTCTTCTCCGGATCCAACTCCGACCCTTTGTCAACGCGTACTAGGCAAACAGATGACATCTGCTTCCGACTGGCTTGCTACGAACAAAATTTCACCACCCTCCTTTCTTCACCGATACTCCATAATCCAGCCCAGGTCTCCGCAGCACCGCCCGTCGGCGCGGTTTCCTGAAAGCCGCGGCTCCAAAGCCGACATCTAAAAAGTCAATACACCACCTCTGCGGCATGTACTCACAAAGCCACCAGCAGGGACACAATGCCCGGCTGAATGGGGCGGGGCGGGGGATGCCCAACATGTTGTACAATTTCCAGCAGCACACGCAACATCAGCATCCCTCCCAACCCCAGCATCATCAGGGGCTACAGCACGACCACATCCTCCCCAGCGCCAACGGGCTGGGCCATCACTCAACATTCGCTTCCGGCATCCTCTCAAGCTCGGCGACGTTCAACTCCAATGCCCTCTCCAACGGGCACGCGACCAATGCCAGAGCCGGTCAGGCCCCGCAAAATGAAATGTGGCAGGAACAGTTACGACTTCATAAAGAGGCCGAGAGAGCACATGCTGCCATGACCGATCAGCAGCAGCCACACTACTATGCGAGGCTCAAGGCATCAGAAAACAGAGGCATAGGTGGCCCCCCTCCTTCCAATGGCAAGACCCAAGCAGACAGCGAGAACGACCCCGCAGACAGGAGAAGGCCGCTCAACGTGGAGAAGGGCACCAACCGTCAGGACTGGCATAACATGGACATGAGCGGCCAGGGACTGCGGAATCTTGCCCCCGAACTCTTCCGCTATCAATTCCTAAACGAACTCTACATCGCCTCCAACAAGCTTACCCGTCTTCCCAACGCCATCGGAGAGCTGCGCCAGCTCCGGCACCTCGATGCTTCCTTCAACCAAATCAACGAGCTGCCCCCGGAACTGGGCATGTGCACCTACCTAAAACAACTCCTCCTCTTCAACAACAACCTCCAAGAACTTCCCTTTGAGCTAGGCTCTCTTCACCAACTGGAAATGCTCGGCATTGAAGGCAATCCATTGGAGCCAAGCATAAAGCAGGAAATTATTGAAAAGGGCACCAAGAGCCTAATCAATGCGCTGATGGAAGGAGCTCCTAGTACGTGACCACTCACTAATTTTCCCCCCAGTCTATCTTGCCCAATCGCTAACTTCTGTTTCCCTTCAAGTTCCTCTACCCCCTAATCCGCGAAAGGAAATCATCATCCAGGAGGACGTGCCCGAAGCTCTGGAAAGAATCAAGGTCTTTTCTTGGAATATTCTTTGCGACAAGTATGCAACTACGCAAACGTATGGATACACTCCCACCGGTGCCCTTAGCTGGGAATACCGGAAAAATTGCATTTTGGAGGAGCTTAGGATACGGGATGCCGACTTCCTTGCCTTGCAAGAAGTCTCCACCGACGCTTTCAAGGAAGATCTCAGTCCCGAATTGGCACAGATGGACTACAAAGGTGTACATTGGCCCAAGTCCCGGGCGAAGACGATGTCTGAAAAGGATGCACAAACTGTCGACGGTTGCGCGGTATTCTACAAACAGAGCAAGTTTATCCTGCTGGATAAGCAGCTGATTGAGTTTGCCACCATTGCCATCAACCGCCCCGACATGAAGAACCAGCATGACGTTTTCAATCGAGTGATGCCAAAGGACAACATTGCTGTTATTTGCTTCTTTGAGTCCCGACTGACCGGCGCTCGTGTCATCTTGGTCAACGTGCATCTGACGTGGGATTCGGCACTGGCAGACGTAAAGGTGATCCAGACGGGCATTCTCATGGAGCATGTCACCAAGCTGGCAGAGAAGTACGCAAGGTGGCCAGCCGTGAAGGACAAGAAGATGATTGTCCTGCCGAGATCCGACGACGGCGATGGCCCGCCGCCGCCACCGCAAGCCGAGCCAGGCCCGAGCCAGGAATACCGATCCAATACCGAGATTCCTCTGTTGGTCTGTGGTGACTTCAACTCAACGAAAGATTCTTCCGTGTGGGAGCTCATGTCTTTGGGTCGCGTGCCACCAGATCATCTGGAGCTGGAAAATTTCCACTACGGAAGCTTTACGCGCGATGGTATCGAACATCCCTTTAGCTTACGAGATGCCTACGCGCCTATCCAGAACACGCCGGAGGAGCTGCCCTTTACTAACTACACACCCGGGTTCGCCGACGTCATTGACTACATCTGGTACTCAGCAAACACTTTGGAAGTTGTCGAGCTGTTAGGCCCTCCCGATCCAACCTACATGAAGCGTATCCCAGCGTTCCCCAACTGGCACTTCCCGGCCGATCACATACAGATCATGTCTGAGTTTGTCATCAAGAGCCGAAAAGACAAGAAGCAAGCGTCAGACCGCGAACAGCAGCAGTGATCCTTCTATTCCTCTCTTGTCCCTTTTTTTCTCTCTCGTTCTTTTCTTGGTTGGCAGGGTGGGCGGTGTCGCGTGGATAGAAGGATACAAAGGGTAGGACGAAACCGTTAGTGATTGCAACGAATGGAAACCTCTTATGCCTCAAATCTGGATGTAGTTTTGGGTTTTGTAAATGGAGTCTAGGGAATCTTTTTGCTCTCTTTCCATCTCTTCATTTTTTTTTTCTTTTTTTTGTTTCGCATGGATTGAAAGCGGCGGCCACGGCTAAGCGGACAGGGAGTGGTCGAAGTAGGTGAATGTAATATTGTATGTGTAACGACCGGGCAGCGGTAGGGAGCGGCTCTGGGTAGGATTGGTAGGAGTTGATTTTCTTGCTCTGTTAAATGTTGGCTTGGCCAGTGTACTACGTGATTTTCTCGTTTGCAGTATGTGGTGTGCTTGAGTTGTTGCGGTTTAGGGTAGCGCTTGGGATAGGACACGGTTGGGTGCCTATGCGGCAGCAACCCGGTAACATGTATCAATTGTAGGTAAAAATATGTGCTTTGCCGTTTTCTTGGATGACTTGTCAATTGTGTGGCATATGTAATGTTTTGCGCGATGCTGTGAGGGCGGAATGATGCCTAAGAGAGGTGGCAGGTGCCGAGTATTCATTCAATTAGGATTTGGGGCTCCAATGACTACCCTCTGGGTTTTTGATTGTCAAAGTGACAAGTTTTCCTTCTCTTATGACTTGTAGTATTTATATCTAGAGTCATGCTCTCTTTGAGCTGATTGATACCTTTCTTCTTTTCTTTCCTATGAATTTTCGGCACGGATTACAGATATGGATATAGAATTACTGGTGATATTTCCCGAGCACTATCCAGTATGCCTCTCTACGTAGTATCAGGTTTCCAAGTTTAGGCCATATGGTTCTGTTTTCAGAAGCCACCAAACCAATAGTTTAGATACGTGCCTATCATAGCATTACATGACTATCATTTTGAACAATATCAATTTGATTATTGCTATGCCAGTTTTCAAGTTTGAGACGGATTAAGTCGTCAGGTACTATCTGACGGCTGCCCGTGTGATTCCAGCAATTTCACAATAGTCGTGAATCCTTTTCTCCGGCCAAGCGATAAAGGCCTCCGGCCAGACACGCCCCTGTAGTTGGTCTTGGCCCCCTTCTCAAGCAGCAGCCTGACAATTTCTACGTCCTCCATCTCAACAGCCTGCAATAACGGCGTCTAGGAATAGTTCAGCGGAGAGTCCAGTCTAACGCCGGTTGAGTTCTCCTACCCCATATGAAGTCTAAAGAAGGTAGCATTAGCCCTCAATCAATTCTACTTCAAATTGCTTGTAATTACTTACTTTCTATAGCAGCCAAAAGAGGCACTGTTAGCTATTATTTAGTTCCACTTAGCATATCTGCCAATTGCTTACTCCCTATAATATGTTATTATCTATTTCACTTACCAACTGGCAATTACTTACTTTCTATAAGAGCCAAGGAATATTAGTATTTTTTTCCACGTAATATAGCTGGCAGGTACTTACTCCCTATAGTAGCTCAGGAAGGCACTATTAGCTATTATTTAGTTCTACTTAGTATAACTGGTAAATACATACATTCTATAGTAGCCAAGAAATGTCCCTATTTAGTTCCACTTAGCATAGCTGGTAATTACTTAACAACTATAGCAGTTAAGTAAAACTAAGGTTAGCTATTCAATTTAATCAGGAGGGGTGCTTATCTGAATAATGATACTTACGGGTTTATGTTCGTAGTTCACTTCGCAATCTTTCGCCTGCAGCATCTTAATGCCGGTTTTAAATTGACTGTTTATTGCCCAGGCTAGGGCTGTGCGACCGCGCATGTCTTTCGTTTCAATATCTGTTAAATCTTCATTTAATAAAAGTAATAGTATCATTTCATGATTTCCCTTGGCCGCCCAATGCAATGCCGTGGCTCCAAACTTATCTGGGGCATTAACGTTAGCATTCTTCAAAAGTAACTGCTCCACAATCATCACGTAGCCCTTCAGCGTAGCATGAAACAGGGGCGTCTGGTCATTGGCATCTGTTTAATTCAGGTCCGCTCCTCCCTTAAGCAGTATTCTTACTGTTAATTCAGGGCCCTTTATCATGGCATAAAAGGGGCATATAGCGAGAATTATTCGCATAATTCAGGCCTGCTCCTCCTTTAAGCACTACTTTTACACCTTCCTCATGGCCCTCCATTACAGCATATAAAAGGGGCGTCTGGCAATTAGCACCTGTGCAATTCGGGTCTGCTCCTCCCTCAAGCAGTACCTTCACAATCTCCTCATGGCCCCTTTTTTTTACAGCATTAGCAGGCACATTGAATGTATCATTTATTCACACCACGAAAATATGAATGCTGGATAGACCACGCGGAGATTCTGGCTTCCAGTGGAGGTAATGTCTGAGCTAGATTCTGCGCACTAGAGGAGATAACGGTTGGGAGTTGTATTCTGCTTGCTTAGAAGGGCGTGATCAGCTGCAAGCTCAAAAAATGGGTCTATTCGCGGTAAAGAAGGCATGAAGTCGCGTATAAAGCCGCAGACAGGGGCTGGAACATATTTTCTTGTGAAAGGATATCATGAGAAGCTTTCATCCATCTTTTAATCTTACCTTTGGTTGGAATGGCGTGGTGTCGGGGCATGGCGAACCGTTCTGCCAGGAGCAATTTGGGGACACTCGGATAACCGGATTGACCCGAATGGGGATTTTTGATTCATGGATCATACGAAGACAGGCTTTCCAAATAGAACACGTATCTGGGTAGACTTGGGGGAATGCCAAGTTTGTTCATAAATGTGTCTTCAGTTAGGCGGTTATTGGAAAACGGCATGGAGTTCCAGGAGTCATCTGTAGATACTAAGTGGGCTCTATGTATTGGCATATTTTACTATTTGGCCACTTTGAGATGAGGTCACCTGTGCAGAGTACTAACTCACGTACAGGTGATTGCACTCGCCCTCAAAGTGACGCAAAGGTCAAGTGCCTTTACTTGCTCAGGTAATATCGCGGTAGAGTCATACGTATCTCATAATCATCCGCTCACATACCGTTGCCACCACGTTGCTTTTACTTGTAAAGCGAATGAAAATATTTTCCATTAGGCTGTTTTCTTCGTATTTATACTGCCAACTCGTCTTGGACTTTGCTTCCATGCCAAATAGAGTTGGCTACGCTGAGATTCGTACTCTTGTATACTCACAACCGCCTCCTCCAATGTCTATTCGTCATTACATATATTGTCAATAAGCTAAAAATCCTTTGCATCCTTTGTAAATAAATAAGTTATCAATGTACCCAGATACATACCACTTGTGAAAAGTTTCGTGTTCTCTGCTCGGTTGGCAGGTGCCGTGCAGTGCCTGCCTGCAATTGTGATCCGGGGCGTAGATTGATCCGCAGGAAGTTTTGATGCACCTCCCTCCCTGCTCTTCTTCTCTTTTCATCATTGCTCCGATCTTCAGCCAGTCCAATTTTTTTAACCACTGTAGGTGCTTTGCAGTATCGTCTGCGCCTTGATATAAGTTCAGTCTCTGAATCTGCGTATTTCTAACATATTTTTTTTCGTGCTCACTCACAATGCCTCAGTCGTTGGATGAAGTGCACCCAACACTAAAATATGGAGGCAACACTTACTCCCGGCTGACAAGAGAGCAACAGAATGCCGTATATGAAGAGCTTTTGAGGAGATGCCATACGCTAGTTGTCCTCCAGCAAGAACGTTTCATACTCGAAAATGAGCCTCTGCCTTTGAAGTTTCAACACAAAGCACATCTCAAAATCGGCGACTTTGTGGCAACACCGCAGGAAGGCGAAAGGCGAAAGGTCGTCGTCCTCGACTGCGAATGGGACCAAGCTGTAACTCGGCTAAGCGAGCCGGTAGCTGTTTGTGCTATCGACTTTCTTACGGGGGAAACATTGGTCTATTCCCTCATTACACCTTCTCAGATGATATTAAGATCGCGCAGTCACCTTCACGGCATTACTGCAGAAGATGTAGAGGCTGCAGCAATGTCGCGTGAATGCTTCTACGGCTGGAAAGAAGCACGAGAGAAACTGTTTGAGTTTGTGGGCGAAGAAACTATTCTTGTCGGGCACTCTGTTAAAAATAAATTGCAAATGCTGCGTATGTTTCACCGGACGATTGTCGACTCGCAAGTCCTTGCCAAAGCTGCTGCTGGCAGTGGCTATGGGAAGAAAAGCGAGAATAAATGGCAGCTTTTAAACGTTTGCGAAGAATTACTAGGAGTTACTATTCGACAGAATTCCACCTCCAGTGCTCTTGAAAATGTACTGGCGTCCAGAGAGATCGTACTACGTTGTGTACAACAACCGAAGGACTTGGATGGGTATGGACGGCAAACCGGAATCGATTCTCGCAAGCCGAATCCTACTCGTGAGGATAACAAGAAGGCGATGGATAATGGCGATTTCAAGTCTCGTTCTACTACCCACGCTCACTCTGGCCCCATCACTTGCGAGAAGAATCATTTAGTCGCCTATAGTGATGGATATGAGGCTGGGTACTGGGCTGCCTACCAAAAAGGTTTTGAGAGTGGTTTTCAAGTGGGTTATGAGCGAAGCAATAGAAAAGCCGATCCACAAATGAATCAAGATTGGGCAGGGAACACGGATCAGAACGAATATCTATTTGAAGATCAGCATGATAACCAAGAGGCTGGTCAATATACAGGTGGGGAGGAAGGGCGCAGGCCAAGATGACAATGGCGGCTGCGATCAAGCAGCAGGAACTGGAAATCTCTTGGCTCAACTGATGGAGAACATGAGGGTCAAGAAAATGGTTAAGGACCGAAGCCAGAAAGAGACAGCGGCAAACGAGGGTTCAGAGAGTAAAGCACCTGGCATGCTCCCAGAATCGCAAGCCTCGAAGTCTCGGTGGAGCAATTATCATAGGTGGAAGCATTAAGATTTGTTCGAGTGTTGTGATGCCTCCCCAGCAATACACCTGAGTTGGTGAGGCGGAGGTTAGGGCTGATGAGAAATATGTCTCCATGTATCTACTCTGGGTTAGGTGCATTAGATGAAGCTTATAGTTTGTCGGAATTTGCGTCGATGGATGCAAAGGATCATCTTGTTGCGCGAAGGAAGGAAATTTTGTTGAGGGTGATGACAGAAGAGTTGATACCAGTCTTGATAATCTAAGTTGCTAAAGTTGACGTTGATAGAAATGACCGATAACCCAGAAGATGGTAAATGTACTCCTATGTTTGACGTATTGAGGCGCCTGCTGATGATTCTCGGCTGACTTGTCCATCCCTCCCTTGTGAATGCGGCAGTTGACCGGAATGATTAAATGCTGTAGCTGGATGCACACAATCAGCGTTGCATTGGTAAAATTTCTCTATCTGGACTTGATGATGGCTCTTGACTAACCTATTAACGCGTACCCTGTGCAATTGAGCAAGAACCATGTAGTAGCGTCAACGCTTTTTCTGCCAACTGGAAATGCCAAATGCCAAATGCCAGTCGCCAGTCGCCAAACTCCACACCTTCTCCCCAACACCATCAGCAAGCAAGCATCTGCCAGATCCGAGCCAGCATCGCTACAAAATATTAATATGGAAATCAAGTCTGTCGTTTACGGAATCATCCTAAAGACATACAATGAACTCGCCGCACAAAGACTTCGCGCCCTTGCTGACGCCTCCGCCGTCTCCGTCGCCGTGGACTGGAAAACCGACGCTCTCCATAGCAAGCCTGCCGCCCGAGATCATCCAAATCATCATGGGATTTCTTCCCACCAAGTTTGATCTGAGGAACTTGGCTGCGACGCTGCCCTATTTTGCCGCCGTGCTGAAAGCTTCCAAGGTTCCGATTCTCAAAACGATGATCACAAACTCGCTTCACCCATCCAACATCGACATATGCCTCTTGACCATGGGGGTTATGCAAGTCACTCGCCAGGGAGATGATATTTGGAAGTGTCTTTATGCTCTTGCGCAGAGCCCGACGTTGGACGCGATACGCGACCCGGAAACGCTCTGCAACATGCTCGACCTGACCGCCTACATCAACTATCTGGTCGTGATATATGCATACCCAAAGTTCCCAGACACCTTCTGGAGACGTGCCTTGCGCAAGTACTCTGACCGATGGCCGGACGGCTGTGTTCCCGATGGCAACGTTTCCATAGACCCGGAAACGAGGACAAGGCTGCATGAGGTGGCGCTGCGCCTCTGGAACGTTCGAGACGCAGCTTTCGGCAACCAGCCGGGTTTGTCTCCACCAGCAGAGCACTCCGACGAGGTTATGGCGTTGTTTCAGCGCGAGATGTTTTGCGCAGAACTGAAGCTGCGGTGTGACCAGGTGGCCGAGCTGGGTCATAATATTCCCGAATGGATGTTCGAAGAGGCCCCTGGCGATGGAGTCCAGAGCTTCCTCGAGCTGCTGTAGTGCTGCAGCATACATGCCATGGCGAATTGTTGGGGCCGCGACGACGGAGACGTATGGACAGAAATGAACCAGTCATCTTGGGCCTTGGGGAAGACTTTGGGAATTCGCTTCTACATCAGCCTCGCCATGTTCATGCCGTTTCATGCCGACCGGGAGCAAATCGAGGAGATCTGTAAGGCAATCAACGCCTTTCTGCTGTACTACTCAATTCCGGATATTTACGACGAGGACTACCAGTGGTTCTTTGAGTTTCAGCAAGCGGCGTGGGACGGTCTGTGGAAGCACACTGTCGATTATTGCCGTCTGTTGGACGATGGGATTGTGGGGCAGTTGAATGGAGGCACGGATTACTTTTAAGCCGGTTATTTGATATCTCTTCTGTCGCTTCTTTTACTGTGGCTCTAGAATAGCGGCGAGCGACATCTGACTGTAGATTAGTTGCTGAGGTAGCGTGGATACGAGGGGAATACTACATACACTTTTTACAAGTGCTGATGCGCGTGGTGTTGCGACAAGTTGATGGCATGAGTTATTCTACTTAACGCCCACGATCAATTATCTATCAGCTTTCTGATATGAAGCTGGATCCTTTGAAGAATGTATATTGAGCTAAATGTCAGCTTTGTTGGCTCTGCTGAACGGTTTTCTTCAATCGTGGTATGGACGACCCAATGCTCCTCACTTCGATGGAATTCTTCCCGCTCATGCTCCTATCGTCAAAGCTAACATGCTTGCTATGCCCAGGCCTCTTGTTGTCTATGATACGCAGCCTGTTACGATCATAAGTTCCACCATCGGGAGTAATACGAGCCGCATTGGCCACAGTGGCTGGGCTTGTGGTCGCAATACGCCGCGTATTATCCAAAACAGGACCCCTGGTATGATTCCCAACCGCGATGCTGTTTCTCGCGATGCTGTTTCTCGCGACAGAGACAGCAGCGGCACCAATGCTCTTCGTCTTCAAGACTCCTTTTGCCTTGGCCTCCCTCACCACGCCCACGCGGCAGCCGCTTCTCCGTCGGCAGGTTGCCGAGCAGACGAATTTGAGTCCGGGGCGCCATGGCACGACGACGATGGATCCGCGGTATTCCGGGCCGATGGAGCCGACGGAGCGGTTGGTGTCGGATTCGTAGATCTGGACGGTGTTTGGGGAGGAGGCGTCGATTTGGACGGCGATGGCGAGGGTGTCTTTGGGAGGGTGGATTTCCTGGTTAGGGGGGTGGATGGCCCATACTGGAGGGAGGCATCGTCTGTGCGTCTGGGAAATCGACGTTAGTATTAGGCGGGAGGAGTTTTGTCAAAGGGGAGACGAACCTCCTTTTGGCACCGGAGGACGAGGTTTTCGGTGGATGTTGATGTAGGGTGTCTGGGAGGCGGCATGGTGAAGTTATGTAATTGTGCTAAGTGTGTTTGAGATGAACAATGATGATGTTTACTGTGTAAAGGATAGTTGAAGAGAATAATGGGTTGGGGATATGCGATTGTGAAGTTGGGTATCAATTATGCCTGATCGTGGTGCTACGTACATGTATCATGCAAGTTGATTTTCTGATGTTCAGCAATTCATTCAGTGCAACTCACAGGGCATTCGTATTGGTCGTAGATGGTAGCAGAGTCAGAATGATGAGTTGTTCATTATTAAGTAAGCATAGCTGGATCATTTGGCCATCGAAAGCACGAGACGATTTGCTTTTGCTGACGTCTTCTGCCTCTTACAACATGCTGCATACAATGTCCTGGAGCGGGGTAACCTCGAATGTCCCTGATCACCTCCAAACGAGGTCCGAAAGACGGCATGTGAAGCATCGCATTGCATGCTGCGGGTGCTAAAGCGCGCCATTTGAAGGTGGAGGAGCATTTATTCCGGCTAATGGTCCGCGTGAGGGCCACGACGCCCAAGATGATGGCGTTTTGAACAAATCACGGCCTGGCTTGGCTGCAATTGACGTGGCAGCTTCACGGTTTGCCGGGGATTCGCCTCGTTTTAATTGTCCCCTGCATTGTTAGAGGCCCAAGTGGCACGACGTGAGTGGCCCGATTCGGATGCAATCTTAGTCTATGCACGTTTCTATTGGTTGAGCGTATCTGCCTAATTAGAAGCTAAAAACACTGAGAAAGATGTAAGATCGGCGACCTAAGATGAGCGACAATGGATACCCAGGTTGCGCGGAGGTATGTAAGACATTTTATCAATGTAACCCAATAGCATTTGTAGGTAGATGCCATCTCCTGATTGTTGCATGGGAACTCGCCACGTTTCATGTCGCAAGTTGCCGGGACCGAGCACTCGCATAACCTCAACATGGATTCTCATGTGAAGCCGGTGATCGGGCTGAGTCTATGTATGTATGTAGTGGGAATGGTAAGGGGATTACAATGATTGCTACAGGGGTGTATGATACTTCTGAATCTCACCAGGACTCCACCCCAGGCTAAATATGCTAGCATTAATGGACGTCTAGATGGTGAAGGTAGATAGACTCAATAAACTGCGCATAATTATGTATGAACGGGTCGGAACGAATGCATGAGGGCTACATATTCCTGTACTAGTTCTTGAATGATAAAACAGCCGCAGGCTTTTACAAAGGAATGTATGCGGAATAGAAACTGATTCCCGTGTGGGCAGTCTATCTGCACCTGAGAGAAACACAATCAAGACTGAGGCATACCTTACGTTCTTGACGCTAGAGGTTGGTTATCACAATCTAGTCAGGGAAGTATGAGGACGCAGGTTGCTCACGTACAATCAAGTCGACGACTCTTCGAATTCTGAGGTAATATAGAGAAGCGACACTCCCGGTCGATAATATAAAAGCCTTCTCTTGGTGGGCAATCCATCCAATAATAGTGATCCAACCTTATCTATAGCCCTAGGTAGAATGACGATACATTAAAAAAGACCACACTAAAGTTCAAAAATTCTATCTCATACGACTGATTGAACTTAGAAATCTATCCATATGTAATGTTATATCGCCGGATTCTTCTCGCTGGCGTGTGAAATGAACGCGGATGCAAGACGCGACGCCTGGTCCCGGGTACTAACGCTCTCGCAAAGCTTTTTAGTCTCAACCATGCCGGTTGATTGTAAATGAGGTGAAAGCCTGATCTATAGCGTGGCAACTCGAAGGGATTGGGCGAGTCTATGGAGGTATTATCACAGAACTAAACTTAATTGAAGGGCGGTGATGCTGAGGTTAAGTTTAAGTTTTACGCAGGTGCTGTAAAGCATTTCCTCATTTACTTCCATTCACTGAAGTTACAGGTCTGTCATTCAGTAGTCATTTAATGCGTTGCTTACTTTGGCGAAGAGCTCTTACGGCTCCCCCTTTTCGAACACTATCACTCATGGTCTCTAGGCGAATCCTTTTCTTTAACAGAGAGTCGCTGCAACAATACCATACCCTCCTTTTAAAAAAACAACCACTTGAGTATATACATGCCTCTAGCCGCGTATTCGGTCAATTTATGCAGCCTTTCCCATATATTGAAAATCGCTGAAGCTTTGATAGCGCCACTAAAGCAGCCATATTTTAGAGAAAAGGTTGCCATAGAGTCCGTGGGGTTCAAACGTACATCCGCGAGTGGGCCAGAGGTTAGGTTGTCCGCAGCCAGCGTCAATGACGTTGATTATATCATGAATAGAACTGTATTGATGTGACTACAGGTATATATATGACATGCATTCGGATGCACCTCGTTAGATCTATCTATTTAGATACAACCTAGTATAGAGGTTCAATTGATAGATAAGATTCATGCCGAGATCATGTAGATTGAGCACTGAAATCAATGATGTCAATGGCTTGACAAGAAGACGCCATAATGGCAGCCACAGCGTTGAATTGCGTTGATCCAACGGGAAAATGCCGCTATATTAGCCGCAACTTGATCTGTTGAACTTGGTATAAGAGGCGTATGATTCTGCTCGAAGATGCATGGGATGTTTCACTGCAGTGATCGCAAACACACTCAAAAGGGAAGAAGCCGGCTAGGAAATTATTACCTTCCTATACGAAGAGCTTTTTCTTTTCAATTCATTTTGGCTTTACTCATATGAAATATTGAGGCTGTTGTTGAACTACGCAAAGATTCTTGCTCCCGTTGTTGTGGGCATAGGGCTCTTGCCCGGTGATTGATCAGCGGGAATTGCATTAATGGACAGATCCGATCTCCAAATAATACCGGAAGGCATACGGAATAGGATTAATTCATTGGGGCGTTGAGGATATTGCATCACCGATTTTGCATAAAACGCCCGAATCAAGACTTATTACCTCACCAAGAAGCTCAACACGGTCCGAAAAGGCCATAGATAGTGGCTATTGCGCATACGAACCGCTGTTGGTCTCCAATTTATCTTTACTTTTCGTCTCTCCACAGCTTACTAGGAAGAAAACCATTTGGACATGGGTCTCCTTCAGCAATTTCGCCGCCATTGGATAGGCAGTGCGACTCCGTGCTATATTCTCCAAATACCGGTCGAGATACTTCTAAGAATACTGTCCTATCTCCCTCAATACAGCCAGATACTCGCTTGCTACACTTGCCGTACTCTACGCTTTCTTGTCATTCAACACCTTCTCACCGGAGTTCCGCGTCTGAACAACTGGGAGGAACGTATGCTATATCTTACTCACTACTCCCGATCTATACCAGACCGATGGGTCTGTGCCAAATGCGTCAAACTCCATTATGTATCGACATCAGATACACCGCGATACCTCCAGGAGCACACTTGCCCCAACAGATTTCGCAGATTCGACATTCCTAGTCGCGAGAAAAACGTTCTGGAACTTTATGGATATGGTGGCTTCGCTTTGAGCCACAGGCACCTTCAACTTACACTGAAGTATTCTCGAATGGAGGATAAGAAGTGGAAACATCAGAGATATCTTCGCAGGCTTCTCACACCGTTTCACAGCAACCTGAAACATTCCTTCACGATAGATACCTGGAGAATCACCGGAAAAGTTTCCATCACTCCGAAGGTTGTTGATGGAAGATATTTACTTCTAATTACTTGGACCTATTGCAAGAACCGAGCCAGTGTATCAAGAGAAAGTATATGGGGCTTACAAATCTGCAACCACCTGCGACTTTATCGTCGTGAGACTACCTATGGTCCTTTTCCAGACTCTACACTCGATGCAGCGTTTGAGGAGGCTTTTAAGGCGGAAAACACTGAGATACCTGGCCATTGCACTGAATGTAAGACAGATTTCTCTGTGTCTGCTTCTGCAAAGCTCACCATTGTACATGCGTGGCACGACTTTGGACCGGAGGACTCGTTATTGCATCCAGATTGGGGTGCAATGGTATGCCAGTTTGGTAGTGTCTACCATCATCCTGGCAGCGTACGAGCGCTATTTGATTGATATCATGAGGACAGGACAAATACCGACTGGGGAGCACTCTACACAATCAGCACCGCTCGTCTAATTATATTAACTCCCCCATGAGACCATTGAATCCAAGGTATATCTACCGCTTGTTAAATGTTAACTTAAATCGATCTTTGAAGGGTATTTCACTTCTGATCTGTACCGGTGTATCTCAGTTGAGCGCTTGGCTTCGCTTTGAAAAGGTTACTAAACACGAAGGGGTATGAGCTCTGCTAGGTTTTTGTTGTGGTATGGGCAAGTTCCTAGCTGCCTGTCAAGTTATTGTGAATTGCTTTTTATTTAATATAGATAATTGCTATACAAAAGTAATTACGCCTTCTTTATCTAGACGTAACCATTAATAGTCAACCATTTCCTTAGATTCGTACCATCGCGCTCGCGATACCCTGCTCTGCCCCGAATCTTGTCTTTAGCTACTTCCAATGTGCGACGAAAGGCAGTGGTATTTTTGGTCTCAAAAAATTTCTCAATGTCGGATAGCACTGAGGCGTCCGTCAATGTTTGAAGCATCGTGCCGACCAGACGATCCAGAATATAGGCATTTTTGCCTATCTTCGCCTCGAGACTAGACCAATGAACTTTCACCCAAGACCATTGTAGTAAACGAGTGACAGGATTTTCGGCCAGGGATGCGGACAAGAAGTGCATGTCACCGGCTGGTATGGCCATGGACAACGCGGAAGCTGAAGGTGCGTTGAAAAGCAGGGGCAACACATCCGATGCAATGACGTCCAATTCAGTTGCGTGGCCAAGCGCAGTAAGGCAAATTTCTTTCCCGTCAATTGTATATGTCTTTGCCCATTCTTCAATGAGAAAAGGAACTGTATCTATTGGATTGGTCGCTATGGCTACTCGAAATACAATAGCCCGAAGATTCGGATGAATAGGATTGGAGACAGAGTCGGACTTGTATGCAGTAAACCGGCGGATTGCTTCTGAGGTAACCCTAAGTAGGTATTAGATCAGATTATTGACAGAGAGAAAAAGAACGCATAAAGGTGATGAAATCGTATCCGAGACTTACTCAGGGTGACCATTGATACCTGCTGCGAGAAGAACTTGATTTCGACTTAATGTTGTATTATAATCCTCGCCTTGTCGATAATCCCATCCGCACATTGACAAATTCCTTTCAATTAACTGAAGTACGAAATTACCAAGTCCTTTCCTGATTATATGATCATCGTGGAATATCGACTGTACAACCTGGACTGAATCCAACTCCTGTTTGATGACTCGATAATGTGTTTCTCTTCCGAAGCCTTCTAAGAAATGCAGCATTGCTGCTGTGTTATTGTAGCCAGCAAATGCCATATCTGCAGCAGAGCTAATAGTAAAAATTTTGTCCTCCGTGCTTAGCCGATTCAACTGAGAGGCCATGATGGACAGACGCTCGGCAGGGTAATTCACTTTGTAAAAGCCGATTGCATTCGCGTTGACCTTGTAGAACTCGCTACTAACTTTGAAAATGTCTTCCTTTTTCGTCAAGGCCATATTTGATATGTCTGGGTCACTGGGATTTCCACCTAGACAGAGTGGTATCCACCAGGTTGATGTATCATCTCCAGGTTTTACATCTCCTGTGGAAAGAAACCTGTCTTGCTTTACAGTGATATGACTGCCATTCTCTTCAATCGATATAACTGGAAACCCCATTTTCTCTACCCATGGACGCACGAAGACGCTTACGTCCATCTTTGAGACCTCGGACAATGCATCCCATAGGTCATCTGTGATGGCGTTGCCATATGTATGCCGTTTGAGATATACGGAAATGCCTTTGAGAAAGGTGTTTAACCCTATATGATTCGCAAGCATACGGATAATTGAAGCGCCTTTGCGATAACTAATGAGATCAAACAGCTGAGAGACCTCTGCAACGTTGCGAACTTGCACCTGAATGGAGTGCGAGGCACGAATGGAATCTGCCTCGAAGGCTGATTGCATTCCTTCATTGACGAAACGCGTCCAAAACTCCCATTCAGGGTGGACATGGTCAACTGCTAGGAAACCTGCCCAAGTGGCAAATCCTTCATTAAGCCACAAGTCGTCCCACCAGTCCATGGTAACCAAGTTGCCGAACCACTGGTGTGCTAACTCATGCGCAACAACGTATGCGATGCGGTCTTTGAATCTTTCCTCAGAGCTTTGCTCATCAAACAAGATTGCACTCATCCGGTACATGACCAAACCCCAGTTCTCCATAGCGCCGTGAGAAAACTCGTGCACTGCGAGGATATCTGACTTTGGTAGAGGATATTCGACTCCGAAAATGTCACTGAAGTAGTCAATGAACTTGGGTGCATGTTGTAGGGCCCATTGAGTCTGATGCTTCAGACCCCGAGTTGTGTAAACTCGAACAGGCAACGGCTGACCGGAGTATAAGCGATCAGTGAAAGTCTCCGCATATTCAAAATCGCCAATTGCCCATGATAATAGGTAAGTGCTCATTGCGGGGCTGCGATCGAAAGTCACAACCACTCGGCGTTGCTTGGTTGGCACGGGGCTAATATTCTTGACAGGCATATTGCTAAGTGCGACCTGGTCATCAGGTATTTCAATAGCGAAATCGAAAGTTGACTTCAAGTTGGGCTCATCAAAGCAGGGTAAAGCCATTCGAGCATAACCAGGTTCAAAAAACGTACTAAGCATATAATGACGGCCATCGGAAGCGAGGGTGGAGGTGGCAGGAGGAACAGAGGCGGGTATATATTTAGATCGGTAAAAGCCAGTCATGTCATTGCGAATATGCCCGGTATAGTTCAGAATTAGCCTTGATGTCTTGCCAACAGGCGCTCCTTGGCTAAAGTTGACGGTTACTTGCTCTTTTCGGACATCATGTGTAATTGATATAGCTTCGGTAACAGTAGAGTCAAAGCAGAGTGTTGCTCGGCTAATCTCGATATCCAAGGCATTAAGTACAATACTAGGTGTCGGTGTAGAGGATTTTCCATGGATTCTGTTACTTTAATTAGCCTTACACAATAATATAACACGAGAAGTGGCAATATGATAAGGAATCAGCCTCATTGGTGGGAATTGTAGCCTGGGAGTCTCACTCTACAAATCCACTATAAGTCCATGCGTCGTAGTCGAGATCAGTAATTAGTAGACTATAGTGAACCGGCCTGAACGTGTCTGGTAATATATCTTTACTCGTCATTTTCTAAAACCATGTTCGTGTTAATGGAATTGCTCAGTTATCTCTTCTTTACCAACTTCACGACCACCAACGAAGCGTGTTCAGGAGTGAAACATACGTGAAAAGCTGAAGAAATGTGCTTTTTGGAGCATTCAACATTCGGGCAGTCAAGTTTAATAAAGCGAGCAATTATTCATAGAGTTCATGGTCTATAAGTTAACATTCAACATGAATATAAATATGTACAGACACTGAGATTGGAGCCGGAGCCGAAGCCGAAGCCGGAGCCGGGACCGAAGCTTATCTTGAGATTTCAACATTTCAGGCATCCTAATTCTCAAGAATCCTTGACTGCGCCCTCTCGCTACCACAAGTTACGCCTTCTTGTTCCATAGCACGAGCATATTTGAGCAAAATTCTGTTAAATAACTGGTTCATCGAAGGTGGCGGCGATGCCACGCAACACGAGACCACCACATTGAGAAGTTGCGACTAGGATCTCACCATCTTAGCTTCGGCTTAACAAATCTCAGAGTCAACGAATTCACGGAAGCCCATTGATATACTATTGAAAATTGTGAATTTTGGTATAATTATTACGAAAATGAGACGGCGAAATTGCCGCAAGAAAATTACCATGCCTTTTGTTATGGCTCGCAAGTATATATAGCGGCCTCGAGAGAGCCTAAAAATGAGCGCTAACCCCATCAACCATCTCAATCTCACAAAATGTTGTCTCGTCGTATTTCTCGAACATCCGCCGACCTAGACGCACCTTGGAGACATGCGCCTAGGTTCCAGAAGTTCGATGCAACGACAAACCCTAACGGAGTCATATCTTTTGCAACTGCAGAAAATGCAAGTCTGTCGTCCTAGAAATGGTTTTATGGGGGTTAACCATTATCATTAGACACTTGTTACCAAGGAGCTTGAAGAGTTTGCCAATTCCAGTGTAAGTCTAATAACATTTAATTGACTTATACTGCAAGACATGCTGGATCTAATGCAAGATAGAGTGTACACATTCCAGCCGCTGCCTTTATGTATGGATACAGCACAGCAGGCGGGCAGCGTTTTCCCAAAGCTCTCGCAACGCACCTTAACGAGTACTTCCATCCCTTTAAGCCATTAACTGGAGACGATATCTTGGCAACTGGAACCGCAACAGCGCTTCATGAAATCTTGGCCTTCAGTCTTGGCGATCCTGGTGATGGTATTCTTATCTGCCGACCATGTTATGGGCGATTTGAGCTAGATTTCGGAAACAAAGCAGAGCTTTCCATTGTTTGGGCCGATTCAGACGCCGAAACTTGTTTCAAACCAGAGGTTGTAAAAGCTTTAGATGAAGCACTTCTACGGTCAAATGCCGCAGGCACTAAAATCAAGGCCTTGCTCATTGTTAACCCGCACAACCCTCTCGGTAAGCATGTCGACAAACTCTCAAAAAAAATAATGAATATTAATATTCGACTATAGGAAGATGCTATCCCAGAGAAACGCTTGTTTCTCTAATGGCGTTTTGCCAGAAGCATCGCATACACTTCATCAGCGACGAGGTCTATGCGTCAACGGTGTTCGAATCAGGGGAGCCTGATGCGCACCCCTTTACTTCGGTGCTCTCCATTGATCCGGCAGGAATTATTGATCAGGACCTTGTCCACGTCACATATGGAATGGCAAAAGATTTCGGTTCCGCTGGCTTACGTGTAGGCGCACTAATCACCCGCAACGCCGCCCTCCAGAAAGGATTCACGAGCATTATCCGCTTCCACAGCCCTTCTGGCATGTCCGTCACTGTGGCAAGCGCCATGCTCGAAGATAGAGAATGGTGCAGAAAGTTCTTAGAAACGGCACAGAGCCGCATTTCGGAAGCATTCAAACTTATCACTACTGAATTATCTCGCATCGGCGTTAAGTACCTGCGTGGAACTAATGCAGGGCTTTTCCTGTGGATCGACTTGTCTCCATACCTTTCACCTGAGAGCTCAGGCTTATCTAAATCTGAAAGAGAATTTGCCTTGGCGCAGAAACTGCTTGATAAAGGAGTTTTCCTTCATCCAGGCGAAGAGCACGCTCTCGAACCTGGCTGGTTCCGTTTGGTGTATACACATAACCCTGTCGCAGTACGTGAAGGCGTGAAAAGGTATGCCATACCGGTTTCCTCTTGCCTCTTATGCTATACTAACTTCTGAAGGATTCAATCTGTGATTGAGGATCTAGCTTGGTAGTCATGTAGCAAGATGTCCAGTCGGCTGGCGGTTTCGGCAATACTTTGTGGCGATGCTCTGTGTTAGCAACTGACACACCATATCTCTCTTGTTTGAAACGAATAAAAGCCTGTTATGTTCTTTAAGAGGTCTCGTAAAATCATGATGGATCTTAAAGTAAATAAGCACTGGCCCATTATCTCCTCCACGTAAGCGGCCTAGCTCATTATTGACAAATATTGGCGATGTCTAGAACGCACCCATCATATGATATCAACAAAATGGGCATTTAGATGAGAATTATTATGCAATGGTAGCATTTGATTAAATGACAGCCTTGTTCCCTACCCATCGCTTCGTTCGTTAACTAACTCCGGATCTCGCCATGGGCTATAGCGGCCGCTTATCTCCGATTTAGTCCCTGGTGATCCATATCGTGTCACATCTAGGGGCAAATTGAGATGCACACTAGTGTTTCGGTAAAATGAAAAATAATAGATGCACCTAGTTTTAGGTTAGTGGAGTAGAAGACTGTCTCATAGAAGTAGAAAGAGGAGGTTCTGGCTGGCAGTTCCTTTATAGTATGCGATGATATATCTATGGGCAGGATCTTCCACAAAAAGTACCAAGAGTCTCATCTATCTTTAAAAGGCAAACTTCTGGCCTACAATTTCCTCACTTTTTGCCCAGAGCTTCTCTCCTTGACTCCAACTGGTGTACCAAACCTTGGTGTTTTCATGAATCTGGCAGTCACTCAAATACACCCCCCTGCCCTCCCATTCCCCATCCTCTCCCTTCACCTGCAGACTCGTCTTTGCGAGATCCTCCTCACTTGCAAGGGGCCTTTTCGTTGGTAAGGTCAATGCCGGGTCCACAGCAGCCACCAAAGATGTGCTGGCGCCAGCGCTCAGCTCCTTGAAAACCATGCCTAACTTCCTAAACGTCTCAAGTCTCTTTTTATAATCGTCGGTGGGCACCTCTCGCCCAAGCTCAGTTATGATTGTGCCAGGATGTACGCTAAAGCTCAGAATGCCGTATTTGCCATATAGGCGCTCGTTGAGACCCAAGCTGAACAGCGCGTTGGCCGTCTTAGACTGTCCGTAGGCCCCCGTAGAGCTGTAGCTCTCCGATTTGGCGGCTTCTGCATCAGCACCCCATAACCGAGTAAGCCCCACATAGTCGGGCTGTTCGACTTGGGGAAGCGTGCTGTTGACCTTTTCCCAGTTGATATCACTGTAGCGGATGGGGCTGTAGTTGGCGCCCAATGAGGATACATTGACAACTCGGGTAGCCCCCTTTATGGCGCCGGGCTTTTGTGCGGCCGCAATCAACTTGCCAATAATGAGGTTCGTAAAGAGAAAGTGGCCAACATGGTTCGTAGCAAAATGCCGTTCGATGCCATCTTCGTTGAGCTGGAGTGTGGGTACATTCATGATGCCCGCATTGTTGACCAGGATGTCAATAGCGGGCACATCATCCCACCCATTTAGCGTAGCAGCGGCCGCTCTGGCACCCTTCTGTGAATTAAGGTCAAGCTCTAGCACGCGGGTTTTGGTAGCAGGATATTCCCTTGACAAGGCATCGGCGCATTCTTGCAGCTTAGCGGGGGTGCGGCCCGCGAGTATAAGTAGTTCGGCTTTTTGCGAGGCAAAGGCTTCGGCGGTAGCATAGCCAAGCCCCTTGAGGTTAACTCCCGTAATAAGAATCCTTTTCCCTGCGATTGCAGTCGGAAAAGCAGCGGCGACAGCCAAAGCGGTCGTATGCGCACCGAACTCCGTGTGTGTTGTTGCTGTAGCCATTGTACTAGTGTCGACTTCAATTTTTTTCTTTTCTTCACTCTTCGATATACTAAGGCTTTGTCTATGAAGATATAGCTACTATATACTATTTTCTTAGCGAAAAAGTCAGACAGGACGAGAACTCTTATGCTTTATTCTGGGGGACTATCGTCTACATCGTTAATGAGGAACGGGCCTATTGCCGGTAAGTCCATTTCCCACGGCCCCACTTACGCCGGAGACATATGGCCCCCCCGCTGGCCGGGGCTCCGTCTCTTCTTCCGCCTATCAAGTTGTGCCTCGAAAATAATTCCAGGTCCATATTACACAAACTTTGAGATTGAAGGTTTATATCCGTGAAAGTCCGTGAATAGGATCCGCGGGATGAGCTTTCCATATTCGACATGGAGAAAGAGGCTGTTTGAAGTATATACTCTTCGTGATGGAAGTATATCAAGAAGCTTGAGGACCGAACATTGAAGAAGCGATAGATGACTCTTACCTCCATATCAAACTGTTGAATCGATATAGCATATCTAATATCCACGTATATTCAGGTCTCTGCTTGTGTAATTAACCGCTTAGCGGACTCTTGTTCAAGACACTCAAGATGACACTCATTGCGCCATACGCCAAAGAACATCGGGATACTAACGGCCCCGGAGATGCCCGACCTACCGCCCTCAAGATCGTACGTGATCAAGCCTTGGATGGAGAGCTCAGCGGTAAAGTAATCCTCGTGACAGGGGGCACCTCTGGAATCGGGTTCGAGACGGTGCGTGCTCTGCATGCCACCGGCGCCGATGTGTATTTTACTGGTCGCGACGCTGAAAAGGGCAAAAAAGCCGAGGAAGAACTCCGCTACGATGACAAACCGGGCAAGCTGGAGTATATGGAAATGGGCTTGGACTCTCTTCGAAGCATACGGGAATTTGCTGCCAATTTCCTGAGCCGGACATCGGGCAAGCTCAATATTTTAATCTGCAACGCTGGTGAGTTAGCATCCTGTCGCACGTGATATTTCTTCCTTTTGTACTCTTGTTCTTATTTTCTCACACCTGTCTTACTGACCTTTTACTTCCAAGGCATTCGCGGATATCCCATGGGAAAGACCGAAGATGGCTTTGAGCTGCACTTTGGAACTAACCACCTAGGACACTTTGCTCTCTTTCAGGCTCTCAAGGATGCTTTAATCACATCGAGCACGCCATCTTTCCACTCTCGTGTAGTCTGTCTGTCAGCTTCTGGCCATCGCCAGTCGGGTATCCGATTCGACGACATCAACTTCGACCGCGAAGATGAATACCAACCTCTCCTGGGCTACGCACAATCCAAGACGGCCAACATATACATGGCTCTAGAGATTGAACGCCGCTACGGCGCTAGCGGCGTGCATGGTCTGGCAGTTCATCCAGGAGGTATAAGTGGCACGAGGCTCAACCGAATGACACCAGAATCGCAGCTCAATACCATCATAGGAAATCCGATTATTGCTAGGAAGATGAAGAGCGCGGAGCAAGGCGCCGCAACAACCGTGTGGGCGGCGATAGCTCACGACTGGGATGCAAAGGGAGGCGCGTACCTAGAAGATTGTCAGGAGAGCGAGCTGTGGAATGGTGATACCACGGTTCTGGCAGCGGGGCATGCGCCGCACATTCACGATGGTGAGAGTTCGGCACGGCTATGGGATTTGAGTTTGAGAATGGTTGGGTTGGATGCTTCGAGCTGAGAACAGGTTATCTTGCCGTCTTCCAGACGGCATCAGTCATAGGCATGCAATCTCATATAGAAGAATGTTCGAATTGCAACTGCATAGTTTGCATGTCATAAATGGCATAGTGCATTTCGGCGATATGGTCCCACTTTGGATTAACTACGAAACCGTGAAGCTTACCCCAAACTCGGCACTCCGTACTCCGTACTCCAAACTCGGTACCCCGTACTCCGTAGTGCATGCATGAAATGCGGAGTATCGGGGTAATTATACAGAGATAGGGCACAAGCAAGATATTAGGTGCTCAGTTGACTTAGCAACGAGATATACTACAATAACAGATAATTCTATTTATACCAGACGGCTATATCCAACTTTCTACACAACTGTGTAGAGAACCTCGCCCACATAGTGGGTAGGCGTCTCACTGCTAAACAGCTTGACGCGCTCAAGGATCTCCTCGCCGCTATCCGCCAACGCGGCATCAAATTGCTCCGGGGTGCTAAAATAGAGCAGCGTGGCCGTACTGTATATCGATTCCCTGTTAAATCTGGTGATGGTGTAGCCCTTCATGCCAAAAGGCTTCCACAGAGAATAAATCCACGGCATCTGCTGCTGGCTGTAGTATTCCATATTAAACGTCGAGTCGTAAGTTGCGTTGTGGATCTGTGGGTATACAGCCATTGAAAACCAGTCGCCAACACGGCCAGGAGGGCATGATGAGTCTTGCGCGGCCGAGCCTAAGACTGTCGAGGCAGCGGAGAAGAAGCTAAAGGTTTTTATATTGGTGGTTAGCCATCACGGGCTTTTTCGACGTCAGTGTTAGAGGTTTGCGGTTTCTCACAGAGAGGCCAATGTTTGGAACTTCATTGCGACTTTATTGTTGATTTACCTGGTCGTGATAAACGCCAAAAAAGATTGTTGAGATACTTGAGGGGATGCTCGTATGCCTGCCCGTGACTTCGGCTGTAGTTTCCTCTCCTCAACTATCACGACAATTCGCATCCTTTTATAGATCATCTTCCTTCATTGATAAATCATCTTCTTACCCTACTCAGCCCACAGTCATCTGAGATCAGCGATGTCGAGGGCCACGTACTACAAGCCTGGATACACTCACATCTCATACCATCATCAAAATAGGAAGTCTACAACTCATCTTGCGAGCGACGGTGAGAAATCACTTGTCACACGAAAAGTCAAGACAGATCAAATGGACGAATAGTTTACAGAGCATTATTGCCTGATTTGGAGGCGCATCGGTTTTTTCCGAGAACAGGCAATTAGTGGGGTTCTCCGACATGTTAGCCCGCCGTGTAAGAGACTTCATTTTTCCATGCATCGGCGTTAAATTGGTGTGCTTCAACTCATTGGTAATGGGCACCAATCCCTCGAAACACCATCTTCGGTTTATTGACGAATTGGTTAAAGTTCATTTTATGATATCACTTCCTAGACGCCCTCTTTTTTAGGCTTTAGTTTGTCTTCCCGACCCCACGCTGTCACTCGGAGATGCTGACTGGACCGCATCGGCTTTAAAGTCAACCTTATCGCCTAGCCTCACCAAGCTACTGCTGCAGTCACCGAAAACTGCTAGAAGCTGTGGCAGCGCCGCTCCTTCGTCATCGGAGAAGCTGAAAACTAGAGCGGGCATATACAAAAATTCCTCCAAGCAAGACGGCAATGGAGGAACTATCGATGCCGCCCGGTATACTGTCATTGGGGTATATTAAGAGGCGTCTAATCTTCCCTTGGCTTCTCTCTCAGCTCAGTATCTCCATCACCATCTTCATCACACACAAGCAACTACATCAACACTTCTACCAGCTTTCAAGCTTCACACCAAAAAGAAATTGATCTGCTATATTTATTTTAATACCCTTAAATTAGAATCCAATTCCACACACACAATGGCGGCCCCATCCGAGCAAACCCTGCTAGTTACCGGCGCCAATGGCTACGTCGCCCTACACATCATCAAGCAAGCCCTGGAGCGAGGATACAATGTCCGAGGAACAGTGCGATCTGTGAGCTCTGCGGGCAAGGTCCGCAGCACCTTTGCCGACTATGGCTCTCAGTTTTCAGTCGCCATCGTCCCAGGGCTGGACAAGAAGGAGCTCTATGAGCCTGCCTTTGCTGATACTCCCAAGCCCGTCACAGGCGTCATCAATGTCGCCGCTCCGTTCTCTTTGAAAGTCGACGACCCTGTTACCGGCCTGCTGGACCCAGCTGTTAAGTGCGCCATTAGCCTGCTTGAGGCGACTCGTCAATACGGATCAAGCGTCCGCCGCGTTGTCAACACCTCATCCTTTGCCTCCATTCTCGATCTCAGCCAGGGATACCGCCCCGGATACACCTACACAGAGAAAGACTGGAATCCCATGACATACGAAGAGGCTTCCAAGGCTGACAACGGTACTGCTTACTGTGCTTCCAAGGCCCTCGCTGAGAAAGCCATGTGGAACTGGGTCGAGGTTGAGAAGCCCTCCTTTTCCCTTACTTCCATCAACCCTCCCTGGGTCTTTGGCCCTCATCTCGGCCCCATCACAGATCTGAAAAGTCTCAACGAGTCTTCCGAGGCATTGTGGCGACTTGTCGGCGCCAAAGAAGTTCCCCCAGTTGATTTCGGCGGCTTCGCCGACGTTCGCGTCGTCGCCACTGCCCACCTCGAGGCCTTTGAGCGTCCCGAAGCTGCCGGCGAACGGTTCCTCTGCGGCCAGCACTTTGACTACCAGAGTGCAGTGGATAGCCTGAGGGAGACGCTGCCTCAGCTGCAAAGCCGCTTGCCGGTGGGAACACCCGGTGCGGGTAAGGTGCAGGAGATATACCAGCCTGACGGAAGCAAGGCAGAGAAGATTCTGGGAATCAAGTATATTCCCTTGGAGGTTACCATGAAGGATTCATTCGAGCAGCTTTTGTTGGCAGAGAACTAAAAAACCAAAAACGGGTGACCCAAGGACATATAGAATAATTGAGTATATAGATTTTGCATTCATGTAGTCGCGGATAATCTATTTTTTCTTCCATATTCACAATGACCACATTAAGTTTCATTTGCAACAGCGGAGTAGTGTGCTCTATCATCTATCTATCCGAGGGAGATGTATGTACTCTAATACAAAATGTTACATGTGCCATGCATCACGCATCCTCCCAACACTTTCTAATGCAACAGAATGTCATATCCATCCTTGGTAATCCGAACTTCCTCCATCCCGAACCCGTACTTCCGTCGTATGAGCTCGAAGATGATCAAGCCGGCACTTGTGCTCGGAACCTGCCGAATCGTATTCCACCAAAACCCTCTATATAGCCACTTCCCCAGTTTTAATCCTTCTGCCGAAGCCTCGGCTGTGCACACTGCCCAGGTCTCCTGGTAAGCGTGGTAGTATGCCCGGAGCATCTTCCATCGCCGCCGAGGTTGATCCGGGTTGGCAGCACGCGATGCGCGTAGTCGGGCAGCTTTTTCGTCGAGGTCTTCTAGATGATCCCAGTGTTTGACTTGGAAGTGAGTGAGGGGGTGAAGAAGAAGCTGTTGCGCAAAGGAGGCGCTGATGCCGGCAGCAAGGAGGAACATGGGCTCTATAGCATAGTGTGGACGAATGAGTTGGATGCCACCCTCTGCGGGTCGATCCGTGGGACGCTTTGTCGCAAGGAGGTCAACAATGTCTTCCTCGAGGCCACCGTAATACCAAGTCACAAAACGATAATACGACTGCGCCTTGATGTACTCGAAGGTGCTGAAAAAGATGGCACATCCCATGCTATCCTTGACAAACGACAATCCCCAGCCCGCAAAGATTCCCCGTAGTCCGATTTCTCTCAGCTTCTCGGCGCTAAATGTCCACATGCTTCGGGGTCGGCCACTGCCGTCACTGGGCATCATGTCTCGATGGTCGTACCGGGCCTGCAGGGCGTCCAGCGGTGCCGCCAAGACACTCTGCAGCCCGCCTGCCAAGAAGCCAGCCATGAATGTGGCCTGCGGCGGTGGTGGAGGATATACTCTCTTGGTGGCCTTGGAGCTCTCCTCATGCAGACGGCCCAAGATCTGCAGATATCCCGTATACAGCACGGCATTGACGCCAACGTTTGCGATCAGCGGCGGCATGATCTGATGCGGCACTATGCCCCAGCCCTCGTGCCGGATCGCCGACGTCAGCACCCCGGGAGTTGTGCTCCGCATCCAGAACCACGTCTGCCTCAGCGCCGCAACCAGCTTCGACGGCGACGCATCTTCCGCAACAGCTTGCATCAGCTTCTTCGTCTGCCGCTGGTGTATCGTCCGGGCATACGCCAGGTAGTCGACCCGCGTGCGGAAGAAGGACTTGGCCGGGGCTCGGAAGTAAAAAGCAACGACCTGAGCACTGAGGGCCCGCACTCCGGCCGCCGAAGCTGCTGTTGCGGCATTGTTCCGGGGATGACGGTCGGGGAGCTCGACTCCGGGAGGAATCACGGGGAGGATGCCGGTGGTCGAGTCCGGGAGGCGAGGGGCCAAGGAGGGAGCGTCAGAGCGGCCGGAGATCATGGCTTTTGCGGCTCATTGTGGGAGCGCTGCTGTCGGGCTTAAAAGGTGCGCGGCTTGGGCATAAGGAGCATTTGAGGAAGAAGAGGAAGAAGAGCAAGCGAGTTAGGAGAGAAAGCCTGCAGGCTGACGTTGGATCTTGCTGACTAAGGCGGTTATCTAGATCTCAGTTGTCGATCGGCAATTTTGCTCGGTGGGTACAATACACTGTATTATTACGCACTAACATTGGACATGAGATATTGATAGTTATTTGCATATAAACAACAGGATCCCTACCCAAACTACATGCTAGGAAAATATTCATATATATAGAAACCAGTCATAGATCACTCAATTAACGTCTGAGCCCGAGAAACGTCCTCCGGCAGCTTCGTCCACCGGCTCTTATATACTCGCCCGTTCTTCAGCACCGCAAGGATGCTCTTCTCTGGCTCGTCCAAAATAGTAATATCCTCGAGCGGATTCCCATTCAGCACCAGCACATCTGCCGCAAATCCATCCTTGATCTGACCCAAGAAATTTTCTTGCTTCAACATTCGTGCCGCGTTAATAGTGGCCCCTTGGAGGATCTTCTTGGCGCTCAAAGCTTGCGCTCGAATGCCAAATTCTTTGCTCTGTTCAACCCAGAGGGGACCCAGAAGATCGGACCCGTGGCAGATCGTGACACCAGCTTCGTCTGCCAGGCGCAGCGATTGGAGGCCCTGCTCCAACACCTCACGGTTCTTCTGGCGATTTACAGGCGGCAGGAAGCCGGCATACTTGTCGGAACCCATAGCGTGGTAGGTGACAAGCGTAGGAGTGAACCATACGTTGTGCTTGGCCATGTATTCTGCAGTTTCCTTGTCGATCAGGTTACCATGCTCGATTCCCCTGACGCCGTTGTCGACGGCATGTCTGATTGAGCGAGGCGTGTAAGCATGAGCCGTCACATAGGTGTTGTAGGTATCCGCGACTTCAGTAATCGCCCTGATCTCAGCAGCTGTAAATTGGATCTGGTCCAACTTATCTGTGGGAGAAGCGACTCCTCCGCTCGTCATGATCTTGATGAAATCAGCACCCTGACGGATCTGCTCTCGGGTAGCATGTATTGCAGCAGGGACGCCGTCAACAATGGCAGAAAGAGAACTCGTGGTTCCACAGCAGCCCTCATGCGCGGATCGGGCATCGCCGTGGCCTCCCGTCTGGGAGATTGCCTTATTGGCGATAAAAAGCCGCGGCCCAGGAAACACATCATCTGCCAAGGCCTCCTTAAGAGCCAGTGTTGCACCACCAGTATCCCTCAAACTAGTAAAGCCTCGGTACAAAACCTGGGCCGTCAAATAAGGCTGACGGAAGTGAGATACTGCCAAGTCAGGATGAACAAGACTTGCTGTTAGACCCTCTTCTCCAGCCACGGAAGATAAATGGGCATGGCAGTCAATAAGACCTGGGCAGAGATATTTGCCCGCCAGGTCTACTACGACAGTGCCGTTGGAGACCAATTGCGCGCTTTGACCGTCATCAATTGTCTGGATGAGCCCTTCCGATAATTTGACGACCCGGTTTGGAATTATTTGTCCATTCACCGTATCAACGATATTCGCGTTCTTAAAGATGTAAGTCCTTTGCGGGGGGAGCTTCCACGGCTTGATGAGATCTTGCTCAGAACCCATGTCGGAGACTCCGCTCTTTGGGGCGCTCTCTGCATTCTTCTTCTCACTCATGACGGGAATCCTACGCTGCGTCATTTTTAGTCGAGCATAAATATATTCGCGACAATAAAGATGAGAGTGATCCTATATGTATAAAAAGAGAATCCGAAGAGTACATGGGTTTGGAGGGATTGCCAAGCAGAAAGTGAGGGGTCTCTTCAGCGCACAGGGGTTTGCACAACGCGGGGATCGGCGCAACATTGAACATGAAGCACTTTTACCTCTTTGCTCCATTTGGCCATCTAGAGTAGCGGGAGCCTTTCTTTTTCTAATTCTATGTTACAAGGTTATTCACACTGACGGACTTTTGTCAATGCACAAGCAAGACGCCTTCCCTATGCTGTACTTGGTTGCAGGTATTATCGGCTCATATCGCCTTTTCTGGTGAGTGTAAGTGGTACCGTACCCGCCTCCGGCTCAACCAAAGTTCACGCAGCCAATTGTGGAGAACGTTTCCAGATTTAAAAATACTTCGTATATGAGTTACTCTATATTGAGCCGTGTTTTTCTGATTGCCAGACACATGTGCACAGTCACGAGTGTTGAATATCTGATAGCTTAATGGTACATCGCGATTCTAGTAAGGAAGCAGCTCGGGTCAAAATTGACGCTCATCCCGGATAGAATGAATAGAAATGCGCTTCCAAATTGCGTGCATACATATAACCTGACCGCAAAATCTAGCAAACGCGAATTCCTACGGTTTGTTCTTCTTCAAACACCGTTTTACAATATGACATGCTTATCTTGTTGCAGGCTACAGACTTGTTTAGCCACGAAAGAGCAGCAGCTTAAATATTCGCAACGTCGTGCTCATGATGGTCCACAGGTGTATTACATAGTCCAAATTCCATTAAAAATTATATAAAACATATATATGAGCTTAACTAGGTAGGCGTAGTCTTCCCATAATCTGTTAGTCTTCTTGGTGAGTGTTCACCATTGACTTATATGTCCTCAAGTAGCATGAAGAGTGGCGCTGGCTTCTTTCCTCAATTATATACCTCCTCTCGGATAGGGCGGTTCTGTAATAATTATCATCGTTGAGGCAACCCAACTGTAGCATTGAGGAGCAGAATCAATTTACGCATTGTGTTTCACGACGTCAGCCGGACACGGCTCCGAACAAACGACAGCCTCGCGTTTTCGAAAATGAGCCAATAGGATGGTGTGCCCGAGTATGTATATAAACCAACCCCAAGTTTAATTCTATACATTTTGTGGCGGTCTGTAAGGATTGATAATGTGCGTTGATAGCCCTCTCAAAGTCATAACTTTCGTGGACTAATTTGCCTTTCTCCTGTAGGAAGACGGAAACACCAAAACCTGTTGAGCTCGGTCATGAGGACTTCCTATGCAAGACACGCCTCGCACCTTTGCTTCGCTTCAACTAAGTCAAATGGTGTTGCCAGCGCAGCTCAAGATATAGTACGGCATCTTATTCACACAATCTTGAGATATTGCTCAAGTCTAACATACACCCCCAGCATGCACTTTCATAATCTGCTAATATTCTTGTTTGAAACAATCGCGGCCGATGGATCCAAGGATGACACGAACCTTGTGGGGACAGACAGGAATATATGGACTATTTCTAAGGCTATTGTGAAGTTTTCCAAGGCTTGCTTCGAAATCCTAATACGCCTCTACTACATCCGCCATGGTTTCGAGCAGTGGGATACCATGACGGTCACATATATTCATTTTATCGGCTTCCGCTCGTTAAAAGGGCTCAACGACGCCGATACTGGGACTCGTGATGCCGTACTCTCTACAGTCATTCTCTGCGCGAAGGGATTGCGGGATCAAGGCCGCAACTATTACATCGGCGAAGCGATTTTCACGATACTCCGGGATAGCCTAGATGCTGGCTCGCTTCACCTCCGCAGAGAATTTGTTATTCTTGGTGACGAGAAGGAGAGAAAGGAGATTGTGGCACAGCAGATTAACTCTGTATACCCCGTTAACATATTCAGCATTGCGGATAACCCAGAAAATCATAGATTAGAGAGTTTAGTTCAGTCATATTCGGCGCTCGATTTTAGGAAAAAGGACCGAACGTCGGGGGAATTTAATGAGTTCACTCCAGTAATCAAAATGGAAGTGTACATTGTCTGTGATAGAACTATAGAGTTATACATTGCCAGGTTTTCATAGTGAGTTCAATCACCGGATGACATTTAAGAGAACATAAACTCACGTCGTCTATTGTCATTTCTGAAAGTGAATCTAGGTTGGTAGTGTTTATAACCTGGTAGCACCGCATACCCCTAAATGCTGGATAGGGCATATTTACTCCATTGCGAATCCATTGCAGAAGCTGGAGCATGGAGCACAAATTTGGGAGTCTATAGTATGTAGCAAGGGCGCTTAAAAAGGCATCTCGGCAACATTAACCTGACAGAGACAATTCGAGAACTTGCGGACGTTCTTCGGATTGGCGCAGACTTGGCTCCAGACGGGGAGGGGTCTTTTCAAGGCCCAGTATCTAATGTCAATCGATCACAAAATAAAGCAATACTTGGACATCCAGCCGGGCAGGCCCCAAATGCTTTTGAGACAAAAAAATTTGCCTCCACACAGATTTGAACTATGGACCTTTGCATTACGAGTGCAACGCTCTACCCCTGAGCTATGAAGGCCTATTGGTTACGTAAACATCAGCAAAAAATTACCTATAAATCTAGTGCCATTACAGGTGGGCTTCGGGATTATGACTGCTTACTTCCCAAGGCAAATAATTGGCTATTGTGTAGGTAGTTGACTATAGTACCTAAGTTAGAGATACGAGGGACACCGGTCAAGATACAAGTACTGCTCAAAATTAGGTAAACATAAACTTTATTTTACCGATATCGAATTGTGCAGCGTTCGACACTTTGGTTGCCAATGCTGTCACACATTGCAATGGCATCTTTCATGTCAGGACTGGACTATGTCCAGATTTCTCTCACAAAGTTTTATTCTTCATTCCCTTGTCACACAAAATTCTTTCCGCCTCGCACACCGGTAACCATATTATTCAAGTAGGCTGGATCACCCCGCGGAAGTGTGGAGTAGTCCTGACAAGGTCCATCTTCCTTCCAAGGATTACGACCCAATAATGAATGCAGGGCAAATTCTTCCGTATCTATTCACTGCGATGCCAATCACCAGAGACATTGTAGAGATATCTGCGGCTGTAGGCGATTGTATGCTTGCTGCTAGATGTTACTCTCGGTAAGTGGGAACTGAACAAAGCAGTAAGAGTACCACGCGCAGTATGTGTGCATTAGCGATTCCGTTGCCTTGGATATTCTCGTAACTCGTTACCTAGGTGCGAAGCTGTTGGATAGTTTGGCACGCTGTGCTAGTAAGACTTCTTTCGAAGTGGCATGAGCTCCCAATAGGGATTTTTAAGACGATTGTGCTGAAATGAATTGCGTCGGTAGGAACCAGCCCCACGGTCGTCTGCAACAGTCACGCCCTCAGACATGATGCGCAGTGGATGCGAATAAAGGGAGATGAATATTCAGGAAGCAACTGCACAAGACCGAAGACGTGAGAGTCGTTGGCTGGCAAGCCGTAAATTTGAAGGCATTAATAAACCTCTGGACGAAGATTTCAGTATCATGAACAAGTGAGTCATGACACTAAGATGTAGAGGTTAAATCTGGTAAAGAGTGCTCAAAGAGTCCAGTGATGAAGACACAAGATTCGTGTTACGATCCGGTCCACCGTAACAGAGATGTCCCTTATAAGGCTAGTTGGTCTGCCAGATTGATGCCAAATATCGGGTCAATCGCCCAATCTTTTGCCTAGTGGCGCGTTCGAACTGTCAGGTTCGTTATACTTCGCCAGCCAGCCGGCTAGCAAGCCATGAAACTGAAGGTGTGGTTTGAGTTTGTCTATTAATTAAGTCATGAGTCGTGTAAAATAACCACACAGTTGAACATGGTGCGGATTTGACGTGAAAGATTAGCAAATAAAATGAGCAAAGGAGTCCATAAAAAGATTCCGGTGACTGAAGACGCAAATTCGCCAGCCAGCCAGCAAGCCATGAAACTGAAGCTGTGGGTTAAGTTGGTCCGACATTTGGGGATTAAGATGTCTATGAAAAACTCCTCCAGAAATAGTATAGCTGAAGAGCTAAACTTAGGTAGAGTGGCTTTAGGCTCGCCGGAATTGAAGATATGGCCGCTATTGTCTCTGATGTTCATCATGTTATGGAGACAACATGGTCAGCGAGTGGAGATGGCGTATCCGGTTGGTGCAGGGTGTATGTGACTGAATAGCCTCTTGAGTACTGAGGCTGATGAGCGAACTGTCTCGTTGTGCCACTGCGGGAAACCGTTTGCCCCCCACCAACTCCAAAAGGAACTTCAAATAGAATACCGACTATTAGGTACTTCAATCGTCAACTTGAACTACAAGGAAAGGATATTTATTTACATATTAATCGTTATAATGAGGCGGCTTAATGATTTCCTCCGACATGTAGTAGGCGAAGGAATCTACACCTTGACTTTATGGCTCATTTCCAGCGCGATCCCACAATTTGTTTCTGTCCTCCATGTTGTGCCACATTGCTTGCACATGTGGGCACATGCGAACTGTAGTATTTCCTTTGCATCTGGTTAGCTTTCAGCCCTTTATATTGAGAGTCTTGGTGGCTCACCTTCAGTACCTGTAAGCGAAACATGATTGAGCCTCTGCAGAAGAGTTTCCGAGGCAACGTTATATTTTCGAGAGAAGTAGCCGTCGAAAGCATGTAGCGAACAATTTGTAGGTCCAAATAATTAGCGCAATCAAGGCGATTCGGTATGTCCAAGGGAGTGTTCTCCCTTCCGTCAGGTATCTATAGATGAGCATTCTAATTAGGCCTTCAATCAGATTAGCGACAAAGTCGGGACGTATGAAGTAATATAGGATTAATAAAAAGTAATCCCTAGCTGCTTCACGCGCGGTGTATTTGGAAGGCATTGCGATGGTCATTGGTAAAGATGTCACAAAGGAAGACGTCGATAGGAGTGTAGATGTTCGTGAGGAGAGATGCAAGTTCAAGATGGCATCGCGGAAATTTATAATCCCCTCTAGCTTGGGAAACGCCTCCTGAAAAATAAACAAAGACCAGACCAAGAAGCAAAATATGACTCATACGACTTCAAGCTTGAAGCCACAAGCCTGCGCCGTACAATGAAGGTTTCGTGAGATGTAATGACATATTCTATGCAGATGATATTTGAGAGGGTGATTCCGCATCCAGCCACCGCATGCATGGAAGGATCAGTACCCGCGAAATAAGTCAATGGACAGCAAGGAAAAAACGGCAAAAATCAATCAATCAATCAATCAATAAACATGCGCTGGAATACAACAAGCTCTACAGAGTACAGCCACCACAACGTCTATAAAGCAAAAAAAAAAAAAACATGAAGAAAGGTACTCCCTTTTTAAGGGGGCCTTCTTAAGAGAAGTAGGCAGTGTCCAGGTTGAAGATGCCCTGTAGACTCGCTGAAGGTCTGGCTAACAGGCACTTGTGCCTGATTACACGGGATTTTCAAGGACTGGCTTAAAAAAATTTGCCCCCACACAGATTTGAACTATGGACCTTTGCATTACGAGTGCAACGCTCTACCCCTGAGCTATAAGGGCAAAAGTTGATAAAAGAACTACAATTATGGTATTATGAAGGGTTTGGAATCTGACGTCCAGATTGCATTGTCTTCGCCGCACCATCAACTCAGTATGTCTCAACCCATTGTTTACGAGTTAGATCGAGGCCTCTTAAAGCAACGGAGATAGCGCAATAATATCTCGAAATAATTCCCTTTCGTCGTTAAATCACGCTTACGTATGGGGTACACCACATCCAATCATCCTCCCTTAGTTTCATTTTCGATCATAACCACAGCCTCGAAATATTGTATTTACAGTTCGTGCACATTTCGCCTACGCTATTTATCTATGGGGTTTTCTCATACGGAATGCTCTCTCATTCTTGAGGAAAACACATTGGCACCATCCATAATGATCGTGCTGCATGTGCCCAGCTACCCTTGACATAACCTCCGCTTTGTGTAGATCCCATGACACCAGGCGACGAGAAGTAGATGTATTCCTTACAGATGCTTATCTTAGTACTCACCTAAGAGTTGGTTTTGGCCAAGTCACTGACAATAATCCTTCAATCTGACTACATTTCCTTGTGTGTTCTATGATATGGTCTCATCGAGACCTGCTGCTCGCCTGAACAATAAACTACCTACTAAAAATCACCTGCATTACCATCGGTATTCCAGGGACTGCCGCCACGATACCTGTATCACGAGGTCTGCCCTCATCCCCTCCGTCGTCAATAAAGCAGCGACATTTGCGGAAGTGGCGGATCTTCTGCTAGATACGGCCTTCACGGCAATCCTTCACACCCAACAAATATTTGATCCGCCATGAATAGGCAGAAGAACGTGGAGAGACCGAAGCTGCCTCGGTTTGCCGCTATCATTATTTTGAATGGACCAGCTAATGCATATGATGACTGATTCACATCCACAAGGAGAGATCTTTCGATGGGTCGTACATTATTATGAGGCGGTGCTTGAACCGAACACTTCAAAACTATTTCTAGATGCTGGGCGTGACGAGTTGCCGTAGCAATACGGAGTACGTCCAAGGCAATTAAGCGTGTGGGGCATAGGGCGTTCAGGTGGACTCTAAACAGGCTGGGAGACCAACTGGAGAGATTTTGAGGTAGCTATGAGCAGCGCATTTATTTTGGCCTTTGAGTGTTACGGAAATTGCGTTGTGGTTTGGAGCATTTAGTGATTAAGGTGTGGGGTGGGGTTTTGCAACAAACGCAAGTACTATATTGCAGGTGATATATATGCTTAATAGCCTGTCCAGTAGCATGTGCGGTAATTAAGATCAAGGCGAATTGATATTGTTGTGGTTTCATGCGCAAGGTTGGAGTTTAGAGGGCTGCGATGAGCTTGATTTAGATATGTACTGGAGAAGCATTATGATGAATCAGCATACTCGCAAACTGCTTGAACGATGGATGAAATGCCCTAATCCACTTAAAACTGACTAAAATCCAGATGACTGATGGGGATGAAGCCTATCCTTTTCTTGCAACTGGATTGCCGCTTCCTGTGACTTCGAAATGTTACCAAGAAATAATATATCGATTGAAAGCAACATTTGTTAGTAGATACCCACTCTTTGGGCAGGTGAGCGGATCTATATCGGAATGTCCGCAACAGAGGGCGCCAGAAGATAAACCAGTTGAAAAAGTTCCTCGGCACGCCCCTATGGCTCAGCGGTAGAGCGTCGCACTCGTAATGCGAAGGTCCATAGTTCAATTCTGTGTGGGGGCAAGACTTGTTCGTCTTTTTTTTCTCCAATGACACCTTTATTTTTGGACCACCCTATCCGGTATTGCTGAAGTTGGAACAGATAATATTTTCTCCTATTTATTCTCTAGTAATGCTGGTGTTGCTGATACACATCCCGAGCTAGTGGAATGAAGATTTGTGGAGGATGGGTCATTGATGTACTCCGTACGGAGTAGAGGAGGGGGATATTAAACCTTTTTGGAAAAGGCTCCATGCTAGATTTCCTTGATAAGTGCTACAAATAGTATCACTTCCAAACGAGGTGCATCGAAATAAACATTTGCTTGGCTTTCATTTCGCCGGGAACGTCCCGACATTTCCCCGATACCCTCTTTGACAAAGATTGCTATCTTGCGGTTTGGGAGCCGATCAGTACTGTATCTATTTGTTGCTTCGTCTTGGGTGGCCATTAAATGAGGTTGTTGACGTGTCGAAAATCCGCAAGAGTGCGTAGATCAAGGTAGGTGAGAAGCCTTTTAATTACCTCGGAAGGAAGGGTATCGAGTGCACCAACATTTGATGTAGGCGGGAGGTGGAAATGGTCTCTTTCGGGTTGAAATTGGAAGCCGTGAAGGGGTTGTCGTCTAAGGCGTCATCGTCAAGACGCAGAGACGAGGGTAGATGAGATTGTGGAACTGGTGAAGTGTGATAGACCTTTGTTGCATCTTGATTGTTCTACGCTGTAGAGAACTGAGGACTGAAAGTTGCAAAGAACTGTTCTATTCCGTACTTCTACACCAAATCACGTGATTGAAAATGGAGGACGAGAAGTGAGAAGCACGACTTACGTCATGCAGAGTACCATGAGATGAGGCTTAAACTTTATCCACACCAAAGTGCATCAACACCTCCATCTTCTATAAACCAATTCCAGAAGCCGAGGCTAATCAAGAGAAGACAAGGTTGACAGCCGATATACTACTAGGGTCAGGCCATCAGACCTGACCCGCCCGGCCACAAGGACAGTTGCAAATATTGAGATACTGATGGATCACCAAATGTCATTGCCTGCATACATACAGGTAACTCGACGGGTCCCATACTCCGTACGTAAAACTGGTTGACTGGGTCCGGCAGCATCTCCGGCCGCCACTCCGACCGTCCGTACTCGGAGCCAGGAAATTTTCAGTGGGACCACCCCACGAATAGGGAGCGGGCAGTAATGGAGCAGCGGCACGCTACAATTAAAGGGTGTGCTCGAACTGCTCTCAATGACTCAAACCTTTTTGACCCATCCCGTTACGCCCTGCATATTACTATCCTCGGCTCTTTCACTCCCTTCTTCTTTTTTATCTTCGGTCTTCGGAGATGCTCTTTTTTGAATTATAAAAGCAAGGTGCCCTGTTTCCCCACGTTTCTCTCCTTTCGCTGTTCATCCTTACATCTGCCCCGCATCAGCCAAAAAAGAGCAGTCGACGTTCCGCCACCACCAAGATGCCAATGTAGGTTTGCTTGAACTACCTGCAGACGCTGCTCTGTTCAATTGAGCATTACAAGCAAGCTAATCTTCTTGTACCTCCTCCCATATAGCCTTAAGGAACCATGGAAGAAGTACAAGCCGTTCAAGGCAAGCTCCGTGCCTCTCTTTGTTCGTTGCATTCATCATTCAACTAACTTGACTAGCCGCTACATTTGCCGAACCGGCAGTGGCCTGACAAGGTTATTGATAAAGCCCCTCGTTGGCTATCGTATGTTCTCTGATCTACATCCGCAGCACATGAGGCGTTGCTAATAGCTTCGAAGTTCTTGTCTCCGCGATGGCAACCAGAGTCTTCCCGATCCAATGGTACGTTCCTCCATGCCCCATTGGCCTTATTACGTGAGCCGGCTTATTTGCTGTCTGGAGCTGACGTGCGTCAATCAACAAACAGAGCGGCGAAGAAAAATGGCGCTACTTCCAGATGCTGTGTGCCCTTGGCTACAAGGAGATTGAGGTCTCTTTCCCTTCTGCGTCGCAGATCGATTTTGACTTCACCCGCCGTTTGATCGAAACCCCAGGAGCCGTGCCGGACGACGTATTCCTACAGGTCCTTTCACCCTGTCGGCCCGATCTCATCCGCAGGACTGTAGAGTCGGTTCGCGGGGCGAAAAAAGCCATCATCCACATCTACCTCGCCACAAGCGAGTGCTTTCGGCAAGTCGTTTTTGGCTACACGGAGGAGCAGACCCTCGAGCTTGCCGTTGAATGCACTAAGCTGGTCAGGTCCCTGACCAAGGACAACCCTGAAGCCTCCGGAACTCAATGGCAGTTCGAATTCTCGCCCGAGTGTTTCTCTGACACCGATCCCGATTACGCTGCGAGGGTATGTCGCGCGGTGAAAGCTGCGTGGGAACCTAGTGGAGAAAACGGGGACCAAATCATTTTCAACCTGCCCGCTACGGTCGAGCTGTCAACACCCAATATATACGCGGACTTGGTAGAATACTTTTGCAACAACATTGGCGACAGGGAGAAAGTGTGTGTGTCTCTGGCAAGTTGTACCCCTTCCCGTCTCTCATATCTGTATCCTGACCGTGCTAACCCATTTTTTGCAGCATCCTCACAACGACCGTGGATGTAGTTAGTTTGTCCAACTCTAGCGCCGTGGTGCAGTCACTGACGTGGTGCAGGTATTGCTGCAGCAGAACTAGGCCAGATGGCAGGAGCTGATCGTGTAGAGGGTTGTCTGTTTGGGTTCGTATTTTCCTTTTGCTTGTCCTTGTGGATCATGAGAGGATATTAAACATTTAACAGCAACGGGGAGAGAACGGGCAACGTCGATCTTGTAACATTGGCTCTAAACCTTTACACACAAGGAGTGAGCCCGCACATTGATTTCTCTGATCTAAATTCAGTCATCGACATGGTTGAATCCTGTACCAAGATTCCTGTCCATCAGCGCGCACCCTACGGCGGTAGTCTCGTATGTGCAGCCTTCTCAGGCAGCCATCAAGATGCAATCAAGAAAGGCTTCCAGAACCGTCAGCGCCTGGGCCTATCCAGCGAAGACTCGTGGCTTGGGATGCCCTACCTACCGCTGGATCCCCAAGATATCGGTCGCAATTACGAGGCCATTATTCGCGTTAATTCGCAGTCTGGAAAGGGGGGGAGCGCTTTTATCCTGCATGCAAAACTACAGCTTGATCTCCCTCGCAGCCTGCAGATCGCCTTCTCCCAAATTGTCCAGCGCCGCGCCGAGGAGCTTGGACGCGAACTGCTGGCCAGCGAGATCACCAACCTTTTTGAGACAACTTATTTCGTTCACGAGAACCCCCGCCTTAGTCTCGTTGACTATAGTATCACCCCCGATCGATCACAGTCTCCTATGCCCTCCGCACCAGGCAGAACCCAGGATACGAAGAGCATGATTCGTATCTTCGAGGGCGTCATCGATTTGGACGGTCAAGAGTTCAAACTACGTGGTAGAGGTAATGGTCCGATCTCTAGCATGGCAGCCGCGCTCAAGGACATTGGTATCGATCTTGATGTTTACGACTACAAGGAGCATGCCATCGGCGAGGGTAAAGGTGTGAAGGCGGCCTCATACATCGAGTGCAAGCCTGCGGGTAGCAAGCAAACAGTCTGGGGCGTTGGTATCCACGAGGACGTGGTGCAGAGTTCGCTTCTCGCCCTGCTGAGCGCGGCGAGCAACGTAAGCCTTACCCGCATGAATATGTAGAAGAGACAGGGGATAATGAAGACTTGGTAACTAACGATTGAACTATAGTTTATCACTAGCCGGCCCACTAGCCCTATTCTGAAGCCTCGTTCAATCGCTGCGCCTCAAGGGATTCCCAATGTTATATCTGTTCTGGAGGAAAAAGCAAAAGATATATAAAAGGAGGGCTTAAATAACAATAGCATTTGGTTTTGCTTTCCATATTATTTAGTTGTCTTTGTTTCTGAAAAGTTTTCAATCCGAGAATCGATCGAGGCTTCTGATGGATTCAATATTTTTATAGGCTTTTCTTTTTTCTCTCCCTCTCCAAAAAAAAAGAATAAACGTGCACGAATAAAACATGAAATATTCTAAATGTATAGTAGAAGTATAATTTCTCATCATTGTTGTTGTTTTTGGCTTAGAATCATGCTTCTTGCTAGTATCAGGTATATGCTACTGGCAGGAAAATTAGGCGGTGAGATGAGCTTTGGTAGGGTTGATAAACAAGCATTCACCCCACTAAAAGTCAGTTCAATTTTCGGGTTAATTTTAGTAGTCGAGCTATCGTCGGCTGGGAGTACATAAGCACAGCAAAGGATCCAGTGGGACAAGCCACTAAAGATGGTCGATTCGCTACCAAAGCGGCCAAAGATTTCCCTTCCCAAGGTACCTTGTCCAGTTGACGATTGCGGAAAACAAATATGTGATGTATCTCAACATCTGCGAAAATGTCATCCAGATTTTCCCAGATTCGCGTGTGACGAGTGCCAAGAGCGGTTTCAAACGAGTGACAAAAAACGCGACTATGCTATCGCGGCACATACCAAGGCTAAGCAGACATCTTGGGTTTGTCCCATAGAGGGTTGTGACATGGTATACAGCACACCATTTGGATATGCGTCTCTCAGCACTCACCTACGGGTTAAACATCCCTCTTTCAAACGGGTCAATGGCCGGTCCAAAAAGTGCACAACGGTGTTCGAGTCTGAGGAAACGATGATGGCACACCTTCTCGCCGACCATAATGGTATCCCCGGTCGCATCCCAGGCTGCTCGCAAGTCTTCTTAGACAAGGATAAGGAGAGACATCACGCTCAGACTGCCCATATGAACTCGACTTTGCCATGCCCGATCGAAGGGTGTAACAAAGTGTTGCGATCAGATTATGAGAAGAACAATCACATCAAGAAAAGCCACCCAGATGCCAAGACCTACGAATGTACCTACCACAACTGTACGGAAAGCTTCAGAACTCCGATAGTGAGATCTGGTCATCTGAAAGAGGCGCACCCCCCATTACGGTTTCCTTGTCCTGATCCCAATTGCGACGAAGATTTTGCTTCAGAGCGAATGAGTCTACGGCATCAAAGGGCTGTGCATCTCGAGTTGGTGATCAAATGCAAGTAGACGGCTGTGACAAAGTCCTTACAAGCACTAGTGGAATGAGGCTACACGTGTTAAATAATCATGAGAGGCAGGATTTACACTGTCCACACTGCCATAGGACATTCTTCGCCAAAAGGAACTTGAACAATCACGTCAAATATGTTCACGAGATCGACAACTTCCACGACATCAGATGTCCAACCGAAGGATGCAATTTTCAGTCAAAGTTTCAAAATACAGTCAACAGACATATCAAGGCTAAACATCCAGGCATTGATATCGATCATGTCCCATGTCCCCAGTGGCCTCAAGAGCTTCAGGGCCCTTTGATCGAAGATGGTGAATCTGCCATCTTAGGCGCGGTGAGAGAAGTTCTGGAAGCGGGATCTTGCGCATGAGATAAAGCATAACAACGCCCAAAGCAAAGACATCACCCGCTGGCCCGCGGGTACCCTTTTTTAGGTATTCAGGCGGGATATACCAAGGTGACCCGGCGGTATGGACGGTTTTTGCGTCAGCTGACCACCCAAAATCGATGAGGACTGGGCCTCTCTCCTTCGAATAGAGGATATTCGCTGGCTTGATGTCATTGTGGACGACATCTTTGTCGTGGATGAACTTGAGGGCGCCGGCTATATCGTTCAGTACTCGCTCTGCATCGCTATCGTCTAACGTGCAATAGGGATTATCTCCGAGATTGCGATAGAACGCTAGAGTAGGCGCATTAATGTGTTCCATATAGAGCGCCAGGAGCCTCACATCGGAACTATAAAGACTGGCAATCATGGGCTAAGATCCAATCAGCAATGAGCATTAATCTTGTATAAGCTCATAGTTAAAACCTACATGCTCGCTCACTTTCAAGTGGTTCTTTACTTCATTTAAGAAATACCCATTGGCATTGGATAGGAACCTCACACCTGTACCAGGAATGAGATTAAGATCGGATGTACTGTGCCATACTTTGACCGCTACGAGCTTCCCCAGAACGTTCGAGTAGTGAGCCTTGAAAACTAGGGTGTTCTCTTGATTCGCGATATTTTCCCTGCGAACAAGTGTGTAATCTTCTTCCCTGATAGCATTGGCGATCTTTATGGTGGCATCCTGCTGAAGCTCTTCCAACGGATGATTCACGGCGGCGACGTATCCGGCTCTTAGATCTGAGCCGCTGGGAAATGGAGATGTACTTGCAGGAATAAGGCCGTTGGACGGCGGCAGCGTCCGGACGATTGTAGATGCATTCGATTCGTCGGTTGTCTCCTCTGCATCGAGCGCGTCGTTAGTTGCCTCCCCCTTTCCTTTCTCTTTAGACGTAACATCTGTTTTCCTCTGTTTTCCTTTCAATCTGGCATTTGTTTCCTTTCCCTGTCCCTTTCCTTGCGACTGGTCGTTTGTCTCCTTTATTTTCATCCTCTTAGCTGCCGATGGGGTAGCATGTTGTGACAACATATCAAGGGTCCTCTTGGCACTTTGCATCACCCGTTTGCGAGGCCCTGAGTCCAAGGCGACATAGCGGCGTGGGAGGAAAGTAATGTCAAAAATATGCCCATTTGACACGAAGAAGCGATAAGAAGAGGGCCTGAGGGCAGTCTGTCCGAAATAACCGAGTGTCGTTGGTATTTTTTCGGGAGAAATTGGCAGCTGTTTGATGACAAGCAACTGCCGCGTTGCTAAAATGGTCTTGTTGATGAGCAACACGGGGTCGCTGTTGGGGTCGAATAAGAGGTCCAATTTGAGCGGTTTGCTTGGTCCTTTCCGGCCGTATGATCCTTGATCTGAATGGAGGCCGGAAATGTGTAATCTCACGCCAAAATCATACTGAGATTGGGTCAAAGCAAACTCTCTAGCAGTGTGGAGGATGTGTTTCTGCGACATTCCAACTGTTTCAGTGGTGATCTTTATTAGACTATCCGTGCCTAATTTGAGAGTCGCCCTTGTGATACTCTTTCGGCATATTGTAGTGGCCAGCCTGCGTAGTTCGGCTTGTTTTATTACTGGCGGTGGTATCGTGTGTTGTCCGCGGGCTTCGTTTCACTTGGCCACCCACACAAGTGCCCTGCTTTCTGGATTCGCCGCGCTCAAGAGCGCGGGCCTTCTTGCTTGATTTGCCATGATCAACAACGCGACCCAGCTTAGTCGGCTTGCCATTTCTAACAACGCCATCCTGCTTGCTCGGGTCACGATGACGTACGGGACGATGACGATTGCTTGACCCGCCGGGCTCAAGGATAGGGCCCTGCAAGGCAGGGTGCCGAGTTCCAATCTTCCTCTTCGATCGAGTATTGTATTCATGTCGCTTCTGTATTGCCTTAAACTCGTTCGAGGTGAAAGGAACCGTGGCGCTAGAGCAGTCAGACGAAGATTTCTCCCCGCCTACCGGATGATTCATTTGCTTGTGGTGTTTTATAATCGCCCCCAACTCGTTAGTCGTGAATGGATCGGTGCCGTCAGAAGACGGCGCTTTCTCTAATCCATTGTTTAGTTCTTTATTGTATTTGATCTTCGCTCTCACTTCGGTGGAATTGGCCAGGTTTGTGCTCTCTGAGCCTGTCTGGAAGCGCTCGCTAGACGCATCCTGAATGCTGTGCGCCATTGACTGGGGTAGACATGAAGCAAAATGGGGAATGGTGGCTGGAAAAGGCGGATGGCGATGGTACGTAGTCACAAATGAGGGGGACTGGGATCACGAAAACGCGACAGAGAGGCTCTATCTGCATATAGAAGTGAGGGTGCTGAGGCTGACAGCGTGCCGAATGATTCAAGACACCGCCTGTCTTGCCAATCATCACAATTGGTCACGGAAGTCAAGAGAGCTGCAGGAAGCGGAGTGAAACAAGGGTTGAGTTACCAATTGGAAGAGTTGCCTAAGTAGATCTACCGCTATAGTTCTCATGCAACTGGACGAATAAGTATAGGCCGAGCTGCAGAAGCGCTCGTGATTGCAACAGTCATGATGTTGGTCCTCGGAAAAGTTTAACCAGTTACTTTCGAGACTATCCTAATACGTGTTTCACCAAATGTTCTCGCTCCTTTATCGATTGGCATAGCTTAGTTAAGTACCTAGCGTGCAGGTGTTACCATAGGGCGTAGCCTGAACCAAGTCCTGTGATTTAAGTTGTCCAGTTGAGTGATGTCTAACTGTTTCTTTCTAGTGAAGTGAATCCAGAGAGACGACATCAACAGCCTAACCCAATGCAATGGTGAATGGAGAATGGAGAACAATCTGCTCCGGCTCGAGAGTTGGCCATGGAAAAACAGATAAGACAGCTACCTCTGTCCACTCAATTTTCAAATCTGGCAATCATCGATATAGGAAAAGGCTACTGTGCTTAGTGTTGTTGTTGATTCAAAAATCTCATTCTTCTGTTTGGAAATTTTGTATTCATGCTGCTTAGAACGTGGTCGGACGTGATCGGACTCTGACGGCTTTTCCTGTGTCTGCTTTTGTCACTGCTGTTTATTCTGAGCCATAGCTTTAGATATCGTATTGATACGAAGTAAGTACTGTTTCATAATCCGCGGTAGCTGCCAATATCTAAGGAAGGGCACACGGCGGAATCAAAGCGCAACTCCCATGCTGCTGCGCTTAAACCATTTAAAGCTCCCCTGCGTAGCGCATCACCGCAGTATAACACACTATTAACACAACGGAAGTACTGATGGCCAAGTCGCCACAGTTTGAGCCTCCATTGAGTGCACAGATACACCGAACTAAGAGGGTGATAAGATGAATACAGGCGAGGCTATGGTTTAAGAGGTCATTAGTTTTTAAAAGGCTCTTGATTCTCTTAGTACAGAGGGGTAGCTGGAATAGGGAGTATAAGAACTATTACTTTATGTGGTGTTGGTTAAAGGTATGGACTGCACCCCAAATCCCGTTCCTTACCCGCACTTCTGGGATGAAGGACTCGTTAGGAGTGGGTGAGGGCGTCTTGTAAGAGGAGTCATCTTTCGAGGCTGGCTCATCTAGCAGCGGATTCGCTTGCGGTAGCATTCGGTCAATCTGTTTCGAGGCCATGTCTTGATAACAGGGGTTTCATGCCAGAGGGCCAAGTCGTCGGCTGATGGCGTTGTGGTGACGGATGAAATTTGCTCGGTGATGCTGCTGTAAACCCTTTGAAATTGTTATGGTAACTGATACGTGACCTCGTCTAGAAATGGCCGAGCTGTACGCACTGACCTCTATTACTGTTTGTTGGTGGAGGAAACAATGTGCTTAGCCCCAGGCTAGATGGCACAGGGAGGTAGCAGGATCTATAAACCCTAGTCCAGTGACCATTTTTTCTGACACCATTCAACCAAACCGGTCATCTTCTATAATTATAGTATAACTGTTGGACCTGTTACAGGTACTCTAAGCTTCCAATGCGAATAATACGCACTGGCATGAAGTGCGATTATTTTAGGCGTTGGCCAGATCGCCAAGCAATAAGCATCAAGTCAAGATCTTGCATTAGCCTGAATTTGGAAATGAAGTAGTCAAGATCATCAAGATTGTAATCACCGCAACATGTCGACCTTGTCTTACTCCCAGTACTATCAGCAAAGTTCTCAGCAACTGGGATAGGAGAGAGCCATTCATCATGCTGGACCTTGAAGCGGTTTGCCCGCGGAAAGCACGGCCGTAGGAATAGTCTAGGCAGCAAACGGCAAATCGCATCTCATCCGGCTCTCTTGCGGCAGATCCTGACATAGGGAGATGGACGAGCCACAAAATCCATGAGGCTTCACTCCTACAGGAGCACAATCCATGCCAAACTACTTATATTTAGAAGCTTACGAGGTAGTTGATGAGACAAACAGTGTGCCGACGCCAACACTTCAATATTGTCAATTATTGCGGCCAGCTCTCTCGCCCCTCATTGATAGTGTGCCGCGGTGAAAGCATGACAAAGAAAGTGAGATGGCTTGCGCAATATAAACATTATAAAGAGCATGTGGCACGTCGGTCGACAAGTCTCCCAGAACCAGTCCGCTATTCCGGCCCCGAGATACAGGTATCCAGCTTGCCTCCTTACATAGTACCTTGGTAGTTCCAGCCCAGCCATTTGTGTTACACCGTCTGTCAACACCCATTTCACGGAGTACTCTAGATCAGGATGAAGTTCTTTCAAGCTGCTACTTACGCCTTCCTGGCCGGCCAGGTTGCAGTTGCGGCCCCTATTGTCGACGGTGTGACGGACTTGGTTGAGCACAGCAGCCGTGATCCTCAGCACGAGGTCATCGCCGCCCTGGACCGGCGCGAGCTGGAGAAGCGCATCAACTGCCGGGCCATCCGTCACGTCATTCGAGCCATTGGAACTAGCAAGATAACGTGAGCTTTGGTCTCCAAACTGGACCTTCGTGTTCTCTGACAAACCATACAGCGGTTGGTACATCACCTCGGCAACGGTTCTCACCCGCGGCATCTGCGCCTATGTCCATGGGAGTGACTGCGCTGAACTGTCGTTGATTATCCAGACCGCACTCTACCTCATCTATTTGACTGCATCCCACTACTCCGGCGCCCAACCCGAGACGCTTCCTGGCGCTCGGAAGCGCGATGTACATGCCAGCTACGTGAGTTGGTGGGTCAATGTGCTCAACGACAGCTCAAATGACTTGATCTACAATGATATCTCGAGTCTGCCATTTGACAATAAGGAAATTCTTCAACGTCGCGACGGCGACCCGGCCCTAGTGAGCCGTGTCCTCCTATCTGGCTTGACAGGTTCTCATAGCCCCAACACGAAGCAAGACATCATCGTCAATCACTTTGCCGACGGCAATACGCTGCTACATTTGCCCATTGGTGAGAGTTACACCGATAACCTGGGTAAGCGTGTGCCTCCAGGCTCGGGCTTCAAAGTATCCTACGTAAGTAGACTTCTAGCAAGGACTTTATTGGCCGCAATCAAACAATGAATGCTGACGTGACCGTCTTTAGACTACGAGGGCCAAGTCCAAGCTCTCGCGCACTCATCTGGTAGAAATGTCGAGCTTCGCTGCTGCTGCATGGGCAGCCACGAGCAGCCTTTACGACATGACTGACTTCATTGGCTTTGCTCAAACCGATCACGACGCCAATTTTTACTACCGCACCATTCCTGAGAGCCGGAGATTTGTTCTGAATTATAAGCCTGTAGATATTGTGGCAAAATGAGCGATTTTTTGTAGAGGGGGTGCAAACATGTCAATCATAAAGCCCAGCGTGCCGCGGGAGAAGAAGATTCTCAAAAGTTGGCCGTCAGGGGAGCCGAAAGAATCAGCTAAAACACGCAGCTAGCGGTGGATGTGGTGGGCAGTTAACAGCTGCCATTGCCTAGAGTTGTTAAGCTTCTATATACTCCGTAGTTGGTATACATAATGTCTTTTAGCCTATTTATCTTCGTTCTCTGACCCCGGCCCTCAAGCCTGGTGATTCACCCTCCCGCCTACTCTTGATCATCTCTATTGGGCCTCTCAGGATATCCAACTTGCAGGGTCTGAGCTAAGTATTGAGACCTCAAAAGCCCATACAATAG